>JBAMMX010000005.1:4454832-5654832 GCA_037126225.1 Dillenia turbinata
ATGATTTATTTTTCATTTTCTTATATAAAACTTTTATGTCACTCTCAAATGTCACTACGGCATGGCTGATTATAATGGAAGCATATAAACCGCACGGTAATCTTGAATTTATAAATAAATTAATTGATCAAACACAAATTTTAAAATAGATTAAATTTGAAATTCTTGTATTAAACTCTTAATTAGATTATTTTAGCTTCAAAAACATAAAGCCAGATTGGTTGGATAGGGTTTCTCCTATGTGGAGAGAGACCAATATAAGACTAACCTATTACGTATATGTTGTATATGATACGTGCGTAACGGGTGAGGGAGCACTAAAAAAAATATGGATTTAGCGATCGATTTTTGTGACAAAAAATTTTGTCACTAATTTGCGACAAACACCAATTCGTCATAATTTTTCAACAAAATTAATGATGAAAACAAATTCGTTGCAAAATTAGCGGTAAAAAAATTTTCATCACTAACTTTGTGACGAAAAAATTGTTTCATCGCTAAATTACCAATAAACAAAATAATTTGTCACCAATTAACGAAAAAAATATAAGTTTGTTGCAAAATCAGCGATGAAATGAATACTTCGTCGCTAATTTTGCAACGGACAGAAAATTCATCGCTAATTTGCCGATGAAGAAGAAAATCCGTTGCAAATTTTAGACAAAAAAATTTGGTTGCTAACTTTATTGCAAAATTAGCAACAAAATATACGTTCGTCGCAAATGTTACGACAAATATGCAATTTGTTGCAAAATCGGTGATAAACAAAAATATTCATCACAAAATTACCAACGAATACATTGTTTGTTGCTAATCTGTGATGAACTCATCCGTTCGTCGCAGAATTTGCAACGAATA
The DNA here is from genome assembly GCA_037126225.1 of Dillenia turbinata. NCBI lineage: Eukaryota > Viridiplantae > Streptophyta > Magnoliopsida > Dilleniales > Dilleniaceae > Dillenia > Dillenia turbinata. The sequence continues at coordinate 4,455,691 of JBAMMX010000005.1, forward strand.
AATAGGTTCATTACAGAATCTGTGACGAACGGATGAGTTCGTCCCAAATTGTGATGAACAAACGTTTGTCGCAGATTTCCTCCGCTTAGCAAATTTTAATTCATTTTCTTTCACTTTGCTTCGTTTCTACTTCTCTCTTCGAAGGGCATCACTCCTCCACCATATTATTACTAATTATCACTACAATTTATCATAAAATTACAATATGTTATCTTTACCTATAGTGTTAACGATAATTAATAACCGTTTTAATTGAACATCTCTTTTACAAATGGTGCATTAAATAAATTAGTATATATATAGATTTATGCAAATAATATGGTTTAACCATTAGTAAAAAAAATTCATATAGTAACTTTTTCTAAATTATCACTAAAGGTTATCATATTTATGTCGATGACAAATGATAATCGTCCGAATGATAGATGACATTTATAGAGGTAAAATATATTAGTCAGCATATATGAAAATTTTATACAAACAGTATTGTTAAGTATACAGAAAAGAAGACTTATATAGCAATTGTTTTCAAACCATTTCTATATACTGCTACATTTAAAGACCACAATTGGTAGTTTTCAGAATTGAATATCATTTTTTACAGACGGTTTTGCTAATTTACGGACGGTTGATAAACATTTTCTGAATAACAATTTTATACCGTTAAAAAATATATATATTTTTTTATGGTTTCGTCAAAAGTGTTTCTAAAGATTATAAAAAACCATCACTAAAGTTCACCGACAATAAAAGTCACCGTTTGCATGTTGATTTAATTTTGTAATGTTAAATATTTTTATTTGAAAAATTAATTTATGATCACTCTTAACTATTGGATGCTAATTACGATTCCTACGGTAAAGTTGGCAATCTAATTTCCTTTGTTATATAAAATTTTTTCTCCAAGAGTAATAATAACATGGTCGGTGATGATTATCAAACAATCTGGGTTGTGTGGGAATGTGTTTGTGATTCGAATTTTTAAAGAAAGATATTGTGTACATGTTTTCACCTTTACTGTTGTTTCTCATTCACGAAATTAAATATTTGGAGTATAAGGAAAATGATAATTAATATTTTGGATCTTATCTTATTTTATTTGTTGACATCTGAATTAAAATCTTTAATTTCGTAAAAAAGAAAAGAAAATTTGAATGACGTTTATTTGGACTCACTACTTTTTTCCCCATAGTTATTTGAAATGATTAATTTGCGACGAACATGTCGGTTTTTCGTAGATTCTACGATGAATTAAATAATTCGTCGTAGAATCTGCAACGAACAAAATAATTCGTGGCAGAATCTGCGAAAAATCATGAATTCGTCGCAAATTCTGCGACGTAAATTTGTGTTCGTTGCTAATTTTGCAATGGATCCATGGGTTCGTTGCAGATTCTGCAACGAACTATTTCATTTGTCGCAGATTCTGCGATGAACCATTTAATTTATCACAGAATTTGCGATAAACGGTTTAGTTGGTCACAAATTGCGTGATGAACATTTGCGTTGGTCGCAAATTTTACAACGAACGGATGAGTTCGTGGCAAAATTTACGACGAACTCATACGTTCATCGCAGAATTTGCGACGAACGCAACAGTTCATCGCAGATTTCCTCTACTTAGCAAATTTTGCTTCACTTTCTTTCACGTTGATTCGTTTCTGCTTCTCTCTTTGAAGGGCATCACTCCTCCACCACACTCCACCATGTAAGCTCTCTCTCTCTCTCTCCCTCCTTTCTCTCGTGCGCCCTGATTCGGTGGCTCTCAGCCATATCTGTGTTGGACGAACGCCAAATTCCAATGGCTATTCCTCTGGATCTGGGTTGGAGAGGGGGCAGGTCACTCCCCCTCCCTCGCGGCGGCCACGGGAGGGAGGGGCTCCCTCTCCCTCCCTCTCCCTTCGGTACAACATTCACATGTTGAGGGAAAGACACGTGAGAGGTGATATCCCATTGTGGAGATTCGTAAGTACTAAATTTTAAACTCTCATAACTATTGTTTTTTTTTTATTTATGTAGTATATGATTTTCTTTTAACTATTTTATTTACTTGTTAATCTTTTTTTGTAATTTTATAACAGATTCACAAATTCTTTTTATTGGTTTAAATATAAAACTAAGTTTATAATTTTAACATAACTAATTTTTTTTTATTACAGCGAAATTTCACTTTGGATGAAATGGAGGAGATGGAAATAAGAAAAATTTGTAACAAGAAATATGGTCATCACATTCGAGACGTATTAAATCATGCAAAAATTAATAGAAAGAAGTCAAACTGTATCACCAAAAAGAATTGATGTATGATTTTGAATTTCTGGGAATTCGATGAGAGCTGATTGAGGAGTGAGCAAAATAAGAAGAATCGATCTTATAATTATGGGGAATTGTCTGTTATTTGCGTGGGAGCCTCAATCCATATTGATGCGTATAGAAATAGATTGATAATTTTATTAAAACATTATTTTTTAAAATTTAATTTATTTTTTTTATAACTATTTCATTATATTTAACAATGTTTTTTTTTTTAGACCAAGGAAATGGGATCCCAACCATCATTTATAGACACTTTCACACAAATATTCCATTAAAAAGACAAGAGCTGGACTGGGGAGGGAGTTAGAGTTGCTAAGGTATCTAATTTCAAAATTTTTATTTACTTTATAGACCCTTTCAATATTGATTTGAACATATTTTGTTGAACCTATCATAACAACGTTGGATGATAAATTTATTAAGTTAGTCTCTTTCAAATTTCTTTTCATGATTAATTTAGGAGATGAATAAAGTTCTTCTTTTTTATCATTATTAATTAACTTTAGGGGATGAATAATATCTTTGCATTCTGAACACAAGATTCATAACCTCTCATCTCTTTATGGTAGGTCAATTTTTTTATGTATTAATACTATTTCCTTCCTCATTGAATCTGTCATAATTTCAGTGGCGAACATAGGTTCATCGTAGATTAGCGATGAACTTGTTTTTTATTGTAGATCAACGACGAACACCAATTCGTCACAAATCAGCAACAAAACTCTTTTTCGTCTCAAATCTGCAACGAACTCCGATTTGTCACAAATTAGCGACGAACGCTTGTTCGTCGCAGATCGGTGACGAAACTATTTTTGTTGCAAATTTACGATGGATATCTTTCCCATTCACTAGTATGCGATGGCATGACATGTCTAGGAAAGTTCTGTCTAGTGACAAATACTTGTTCAAGGAAAGAGATACTTAAGCGAGGACAGATGAGCTCCACCTCTTTTCTGGGAACTTTCCTGATACTTCTGCTACAGAACGGTTTGGGTTGAATTTAAGTGAGGATTACAAATTTCTACATGGTATCAGAGCAGAGTTCTATTATTCCTCAAATGGCAAATCCTCTACCCTCATTTACTTCTTTTCAAACCCACATTTTTTCTTCCACAATCCTAACCTCCAAAAATTATTTCCAATGGGTTGGGCACATCAAAAGGTCACTCAATGCTTTAAAACTTTTAAAATTTATAATGAGTGAACCTGTTGATGTTACCAACCCCGCATATGAAGAATGTAATGAAAGAGATGATCAAGTTTTCATTCTCCTCTCTAGTGTCATGGATCAAACTCACAAAAACATGGTGTCATCTTTCCTAAACTCTAAAGTTTTATGGGATCAAATGTATGATCTATATGGGTAAGAATCCAATGTGGGAAGAATTTTTAAAATTAAGCGGAAGATTGCCAATATTCAAGAGGAAGAAAAAATTCTATCCCAACTATTTGAAGAATATGAAGACTTATAGAATGAATTCGAGATACCAGAGACTTGTTGGAAATCTCATTTATTTGACGATCACCAGACCAGATATAGTATATACAGTTAGTCGAATCAACTACTATATGCATAATCCAAAAATAGGACATTAGAAAGCAGCCGAAAGGATCTTGAGGTATCTAAAGGGTTCTCCTGGACGTGGAATATGGATGAAGTGTAACTGAAGCTCTGAAATCATTGGATATTGTGATGCGGACTGGGCTGGAGATTCTCATGATAGAAGATCTACAACAGGTTTTTGCATGTTTATGGGAGGTAATCTAGTGTATTGGAGAAGCAAGAAACAATTAGTAGTGTCAAGATCTAATGCGGAAGTGGAATATAGAGCTATGGCAGCATCAACAAGTGAGATTGTGTGGCATAAAACTCTAGTTGAAGACTTAGGGTTCAAGGTCTCAATGTCAATTCAGCTTTTTTGTGATAACCAATTGGCTATTCACATTGCATCAAATCCAGTATTTCATGAGCGGACTAAACATATTGAAGTGGATTGTCATTTTGTTCGGCAAAAGGTTGAAGACAAGACTATAATCACTCCTCATGTAAAAAGCAGTGATCAGCTTGCTGATATTTTCACTAAAGGAACTACAACTAGTCATATGAACAATATCCTCAACAAGTTAGGCTCCATCGACATATATTCTTTAAAATTGAGGGGGAGTGTTAAAAACAAATAGGCCCATTTGGGCCCAAGAATTGTGGCCCAAATGGGCCCAAAACACCCAACGGCTATTATAGCCGTTGGGGAGTGGACAAAATGTCCACTCCCCCCTCTCTTCCCTTTTTATTTTTTATTATTTTTTACTCATTTTTTATTTCTTTCTCTCTCCTCTCATCTTCTATAAATAGGGATTCTCTCTAATTTTGTAAATACAATTTGGAAGACAATCTATCTTTTAAAATCTCTCTCCTATCTCTTTTTCTATCTTTGTAGTATTTGAAATACTCTTTCTCTTTTATTCTCAATAGAAGAAATTCTCTCAATTTTTCAATATTATTCTCTCAATAAATATTCTTTTTTTCTCTCTTTTATATTCGATTACATTCTTATCTCTCTTTGTCCATATTTAAATTTGTGTTCTAAATTTTTGTAAGACTCATTCACTAGTATGCGATGGCATGACATGTCTAGAAAAGTTCTGTCTAGTGACAAATACTTGTCCAAGGAAAGAGGTATTTAAGCGAGGACAGACAAGCTCCATCTCTTTCCTGGGAACTTTCCTCGTGTTTCTGCTACAGAATGGTTTGGGTTGAACTTAAGTGAGGATTACAAATTTCTACATAACGTGGGATCTTAAAATTGGTAGTCTGACTTGCATCTTAGCACTAAAGGACTTGTTGTGTTGAATGCATGCATATGATGGGTTTGGTGGGGAGATCTAACGTGTATTTGAATTGGTTGTAATTACCTTTTCCTTTAAATTTTCACGTGTGAACCAAGTATAATAATATTAGTGAGTTGTTAATTTGAGACATGTACCTTTTTGGAGTGAAAAAAAAAAATTAAAATAGCTTTCCACTCAAAAATATTCCAAAACTAATACTCACATGTCGCGTTTTCAAGATGCGACATGACACTGTTCATATAAACAGTGCCAATAAATGTTATGTCTTGAAAACGCGACATGACATTATTTGCTTATTTCACATGTCGCGTCTTCAAGACGCGACATGCACTGTTCATTACTTATTTCATATGTCGCGTCTTCAAGACACGACATGTAGGTGCTAATTTTGGAATATTTTTTGGTGAGAAGTTGTTTTTGATTTTTTTTTCCGGGGCCCAAAGGGTACACGTTTCTGTTAATTTTGCTCGTAGTGAATACTGTTCCTTCTTAGTTACCAAAAAAATAAAAGTTGGTGAGCCAATTATAAGGATGAGGCTTACTAGGGCATCCATGTAAAACCTCACCAGAGCATGCAATCCCTGGCTGACTCACAATTGGGATAACTTGATGACCATGACTTCTTTAAAGGTGATGGATTAAGTATCGTTATATGCAAAATCTAAAACACTTCGACAAGTTTTTGTACTGGACCATTTTAAGGAGTACACATTCGATTTTGGCTCTTCTACTTTTGAGGAAGTTGTAGCTCTGGCTCATCTACAATTAATATCCTCTTAACGTGTAATGGTATGTTAGTGGACTCTGTTGGGTTTTCTGACATTTAAATTTCATGTTTACTAGCTGAAAGCTGCGGATCACAAAGCTGGGTTTGATGGAGTTCCAGTTTTCGAGGTATTACTGTTTCTTGATGGCTGTAGTATGATTTCTCCATAGTTATGTGGTAAACCTGCCATCCGGTAGTATGTTGAAATTCATCTACTTTGAGAATTTGTACTAGATCAGTCGTGTATGAAACTATTTTGAACACACTTTGTAGGATGTTCTGAACTGTTAGACTTTTCATGGTTTTGTCTGAAAGTATCTATTGCACTTTATTTTCCTCATTTTCATATTGTTCCCTCCCATTAAATTTCTCTACTGTGGTACATTGGCTGCTTATGTGAAAAGGAAATAGATTACTAGATACAAGGGGAAGAGGGACATCCTTGATTATCTTTAACAAAAATAATGGAAGTCAGAGGAATTGGTGAACATCAGTACAGAGAAAAACTACTATTAGTGTATAGGTACTATTGACTAAAGGTTATGGCGTAGAAAATTGTAATCATCCAAAAAAAGAAAAAAGATTTTTTACGGTTCACCGTTATGGTACAAGTGCTTGGATGTCTTCTGTCTGAATTAATTTTGTTCACGTTGGCTTTTATTATTATGTGACTAAATATTGCTTTCTTTTCTTTTTGACATTCCTAGCTTTTTGGCTTTCCAAATATATTATTTTCTTAACTAAATTAATTTGTGGCTATCATCTTTATTCTACTTCTCACCTTTAGGAAATTATTTTTGTGTTCCATTAATTTCTATTTGTATTAGCTGTGCTTTATATCATGGGAACTGTGCAGTATCTAGGTTCTCAAATTACCACTGTTGCTACTAGATTTGGATGTTGGATTGTTTTGACTAGAGCCATAAGTGTGTCCAATCCACCGAAATACCATGCTCATCTTGGATGGAAAGATGAAGCAGGGGATGTGCCTCATCATAAAGGGACTTATCTACCATCTGGTGTCTCAGGAGAACTGCAGTATCTAGGTTCCACTTGCTTGTGAAGGAGCTTAGAAAGCTCCTTTATTTTTGTGTTGGGTAAATATTAGAACATTATGTTCAAGTGAAGCATTGGTACTATAACAAAGTTTCGCGTCGCACAATTTTGATGCCCAACAGTTTTGTTGGTATATTGAATCTTTGAAAACAATCCTGCACTTATTTGTGGGCACAACACTGCAGAAATACAAAACCAATGCAAAAATATAGTTAGCCTGCAATCCACAAAAGTGTTATTGATCTTCTGTCTGAACTATTCATTGTTTTTTCAGTCAGATCTTCTGGTTGTCAAGAGGAGAAACAAGCGATACTGCCCAATCTACTTCACAAAGGTTTATCTGACCCACGGACCTACTTCCACACTCTCTCTCTCATTTTCTGACATTGTTTCAAAAATAGGTGACTCATTGGTCATATTCATTTTTTGCAATTATAGGAAGATATAGAAAGAGAACTTTCAAAAGTCTCAAGGGCATCAAGAGGAGATGTTTCTCAACACATTATGATACCATGATCTGTTAGCCCTTTGCAATTTGATGCTTTGACTATCTCTTAGCCTAAATTATGTAGTGAATATAATGCTGAGAACATAAGGATGCAAGCTACACATTATTTTCTGCATTATGGTAATGTTTTCCTTCGTGTTGTCTACATTTATTTGTAGGATCTGTTATACGTTATAGCAGTACAGTTAAGACTGCTTTGAAGAGGAATCTCATACTGGGAATTTCTTGTCAAGTTACTGTTGTAGTTGCTTTGGAGGCCCTTTTGGGCATGCCAATGTTTGTGTTCATGTCTTATATTATGCCCATGTTTGATATTGTCATGTTTTTGTGCCTTAGAGAGCACTGATTGAAATAATAGGACCATGGAACAATGTGGTATATTTTAGAGTGTTTATGTTTCAAATGCGATTCATTTTCTTTGGCTATAAGAAGCTATATTTGTTTAGGAAGAGAGAGGCCAAAAGTTCACTCTGAAATTCTCCTATAGCTTAGATTCCTCTCTTAGTTCAATGTTGTCCTGTAGCACATGTAAGAATCTGAAGGAACTTATAGAATTTGTTAGTTTTTTTAAAAAAATAAATAATTAAATAACATTGGTTATTTTTATCAAAATCTGTATATTGCATGATATACACTGTTCGAATCAGTCCCTTTACAAAAAAAGCAAGGGAAATACTGTCTAGATATTCCATTCTCTAGGCCCCATAACGTGAGAGTTTCGACACTGAATACGTCATTTATATTGCATGATATGCCCAAGGTGGAAATTATGTCACGCCCTAATTCTCGGATCGACCAGGCAACAACTGCCGCGTTGTCTCGATACACGAGCAGAATCTCACCATATATCGAAATTCCGCAAGGCTATACAACAGTACGACAAATCTTCCAATCCACAAATCCATCAAAGTAGAAAAATCATATATCAATACACATGCAAATGACTCATCCGATCCGTCCCTGTACACAGAAGCACATATTCGGGGAGGGAGTTCCTGTACATGCACGCATGCATAATTGGCATCCCAGCCATTCCAGAATTCAACAAATAATCAAAGGACGCACCGGTCCATTTAACTCAAATCAGCACACACACAAGGCCAACTTGGCCAATCCAAATCACATGCACACATCCGGCCATCCATGCCTTTCAAAGATCAAATAAAGTCCAAATGTCCCATTTAAACAATAAGTTTTTACCAAAAAATAAAATTTAAAAGAAAATGAACAAATTTCAACATAACCGATGTAAGGATTCCATCAATACTTGCTCCTATATATGAAACAAGTATCAATTAAATCCATACCAAAAAATTGTACAAGTTTCCCTTCCATGGATTTCAAATTTGCATCAAAATAAAACCTGCATTGTTTGGATACCTAACGAGTCAGCAGGACAATCTTTCACAAGCTCCAATTATTGTCATAAACCTAAAGTTCCTCTGAAAAGTTTAAAAGAGAGGGGTGAGTATTAGAAAATACTCAGTGAGTGTATAGCATGTTATGATAATAAATGAGTGGTGATTGTAGACATATCAAATATCTTTCTCAAAATCATACGATCATATCAATAAATTTCAATGTAAACAAGATCTCAACAAATCGTAATAAATAATTTATATACATCCAGTCATCACATTCTATTTTTCCAAAATCACAGAGTTGCCAAAATCTTTCCATCAAAGGCTTGGCCTAGACCAATGGTGGAATCGCCAAGGGATTCCTCATCAATGTTAATAAATCATACACAATACCCCCTTTCTTGGTTTTGGCTCGGGCCACCCCTGGGGTGCAACCAGGCTAGTCCGAAGGGAGAGATTCAGAGGCACTTCTCGAGCGCAGCTACCTCGTCATCCAATATAACAGTCTAACAACGTCACCATGTCGGGTCGTTCTGTGGAGGGAATGACTATAGTCATTATTCATGCATACAACCCCGTTTCGCAATCATCAAATCATATATAAAAGTGTACCAACAGCACCATTTCACAATCATCAAATCACATACAAAAATGTGCCAACAGTTATTCAGATTCTCAGTACACAAGTTCAAATTAATCGCATTCAACGCAAGTCAATAAACATGACACATCATTTTTTTCAAATAATACATGGATGTATTCGGTGATTCAAATCTCCTTTCGGGACATTCCACAATCATAAAACAATTTTATAACATTCGTAAACTCATTTGAAACATTTATAAAATCAGTATAAAGCATTTTCTCACTTAAAATCATAAGCATGTATCCACTCACCTATAGGGAGGGTATCCACTCCCTACACCCTATCAATACCCAAGAAATCTCCTTTCGAGCTCCAACGGATTGTCCTAAATCAGCAATAACAATTTTCAAGTCATTTCTCCTTCAAATTCAAGAGTTTACAACTTTCCTAATTTTATTTAAACCCCAATTTCGATCATTTTCTTATTCTTGTTCACATTTTACCAATTTCTCGTCATTTACACCTCATACTATTTTATATTCCAATTTTCCATAAATTTCTATCACCAACGATTTTAAATTTCCAATATTCCTCAATTTTACCAATTTTATACTGAATTTATATAATCCTATTTTAATTCATACCAATTTCAATTCAAATCCCAAGGAAAACTACGTAAATCAATCAAACAAAACTTTAACATTCTCTAAGATATTCTATCATACTTCGCAGTCTAATTTACATCAAATTCTAGACTTAACCTCAATAATTTCATACAAACTCTCATGAATAAAGTATTTCCTACAGATCTAGTATATTTTCAGAATGTATCTATACTTATTCTCAACCTAAATTCAACAAAATAATCTGAATATTGAAGGGATTGAAAATCCCTTACCTAGGGTGTTTCGCAGTTCGCAACCTTCGTCCAACTGTCTTCTTAGTCCATTTCAAAACCTGCAAAGCTCCCAAATTCGAAATTAAGTTCACTAATCTAAACTTAGTACCAAGGAATTTCGAAACCCTAGAACTAGGGTTAGGAACCAAACCTTACCTATGCAGGAAAGTGGGTTGCAGTCTAGAGTTTTCAGAGTCTCGATGGTGGGTTGCAGTGAGGGCTCTCGACAGAAGGGAGCTGCTCGCAAGAATCACCGCACGAGCAGGGAGGAGAGTGAGAGCTCCTCACGCGCGGAAGAGGGAGACTAAAGGTCCGTTCGTGCGCAGAAGAGAGGGACTGAGAGATGATGTGAGAGTGAGCGAAGGATGGAGAGATCGTGATAGAGAGAGACTGTGATAGAGAGAGAGAGGGAGATAGCGAATGACAGAGAGTGAGAGAGAGAACACGAGAGAGAGATCGAAAGACAGAGAGTGAATAGAGAGAGATAAAGAGAAATAGAGAGGGGGGAAGTCGACGACAGTGGTGGAGGAACCACCGTGCGTGGCGGAGAGGGGCAGAGCATGAGGCGGAGGGAGAGCGAAAGCCGAGAGAGAGACAGAGAGTGAGAGATGAAAGAGAGCGAGAGAGAAGAGAGAATTAGGGCTAAAGCCCTAATTCGATTTTGGGGGGGGAGGAGTGCTGCGTTTTGGCCCAAAACGCAGCGCTTCCTTCCTCCTCCTCTTTTTTTTTTTATTTTTTTATATTTATATATATATTCATATGATACTCAAATTATAAATTTCAAATTTATTAACAATGAATATACGACGTATTTGTGAACACGGATATTTTAAATACACCGAAAATTTCAATTTAATATCTCAAAATCAAAAATCAATATAATTTAAAATTTCTCATTATATTATAGAGATATTTACAAAATCTCTAACATCGAATTTTCGGTGTTACAAATTATCTTTGTTATGGTCAGATGGAGTTGAAGTTTTTTTTTCCTCATTATTTTGAGCTCTCTCAAAGTGGTTCTTAAGTACTTGTCTGACTAATAGGATGCATATAATTTCTGATAACAGGTAGGAAGTTTTGAGGATGTCCTGAAAAGGAAGGAGGTAATGAGTCTTATTTGTTATTATAGAACTCCTATAGCTCTCTTGTTCGTCTGTGTCTTATTTTAGCATGTTGGTTTGATTGCAATCATATTATTCCATTGTAGATGAGAGAGAAAAATTTGGGCTGGGAAGACATGGTATATGTTGCGCCTGGTAAAAGCCACTCTCAACACTTTCAAGAAGTGGCAAGGGCATGATGTATATGTTCTGCAGCTTCTATTGACCATATCAAAGAAGCAGAAGCAAGGAAGTGTATCACATGCTTGTAACCTTCTGTTAAGAGCAGGTTAGTTATTGCTTACTATATTTTTAATCTATGTGCTTGTGTGTCTGTCCGGCTGCAGAAATGTAAAATCTTCACCTAAATGGTTTTCTTGACATTTAAATTATGGTCTGAAGAAGCTTGAAGGAACAAGGGGTGGATCATTTTCCCAGGAAAAAAAACTTCCACCGTAATTGAATCCCGAGGTCAGTATGTTGCCTGCTTAAGGAAGGTGCGCGGATGTCTCTTATGCTGCATTGCATCAACATGGCCGGATCACATTGTCTGTTTTGCTATTAAGATTGTTATTAGTGCAATGGAAAATTAAAAATGTTTTTCAGTGGTAGAAAAATTAACCCTTTTTTACACCCTTTAAGTTGAAATACACCCTTGAGCAGGCATATACCGTCTGCCCCAAAGGCTTTTAAATTAGGGGGCTACGCTCTCAGATGTACACTTAATTTGTAATTTTACAAGATGCGTGGTTTCGTTGGTGTCAGATGTGCCTATCCGTTGAGGTCTTTTGGCAGGGTCTAATTGTGGGGATTAGTAACATTAACGTTAAACGTATTTAAGTTTCATGCGGTAATAGGTAACATGAACATTGAGAAAATAGTTAGTATCAATATTAAATCAATTGTCATCTTATTTTTTTGCAACATTTTAGGAATTTTCGAGCTTCATATATTTTTTTTTAAAAAAAATGTTATTCTACATACATTGGTAGAACTCGATAGGTGGGGGTGACATGAAATAAAACTCGGTAGGGTTCTACCAATACCTGGAGCTAATAAAGTGAGAGTTTGTGCTGTAATAAAAAAGATTAATTTGGTAATTAATTTTCTGCAATTGCACAGGTAATTATTTCATTAATGAAGTGAATATATATGCCGAAGCATCTTTACTTCAATAATACATCCAACCCCGTGGAGTATAAGCATGGAGACCGATGAAAATAAGAAGCGGATTGGAATTTTAGGGTCCAAATGCCTTGGTTACGTCAGCATTTTTTCCCCCCACATTCCTTGTGACGAATCATGGTTGCATTACCACTGAAAGGTCACTATGTTTTTAATACCTTTCTTGGTCTTTTGACAAAGATCAAGTTACTATGTTTTTATAGTTACGCTGATTATATGTTAGGAAAAATTATAGTCTTTAACTTGGATTATTTTATATTCCTTACATTTTGAAGGAATGAAGTTTTAATATTTGTATTTGAGTTCCAAATCAAGTAGGGCGATGGGTTGGTAAGAAAACTTAAACCAACACAATTGACAAAGAATTTAGAAAAGAGAGAGCCTGCAATCATATTACTTGAGGGTAAGTGAACAAAATATTTAGTGGGGGACACTATGAGGTTAGATTGTGTACCACACCATCGATTTCCACATGCATTTAATAAAAATACAGAGGCCCATCAATTGGGTTTTGGTGTGATGTCTAACCTAGAATCGATTAAATCTTCCTCATCATCAATATATTAGTACGTATTTATAAAAATTAATCAAAAAGTTTGGATTTGAATAATTATTCTGAATGACTTAAAATTCTTACTTAGGATAAAAGTTTTGGGTTTGAGCTTTATGTGTTAAAAGAAATTACCATCTAGATTAAACGCGAAAAGAAAAAGAAAATGGAAAATAGTAAAGGAGAGGCTCCGCAATAAAACTTTAGCTGGGGAGAAACAAAGCTACATATGGCTACCTGTTGGAAGTTGACGGTGTAACCAAAATAGTTGGTGGGCCGCCTGCTTTGCTTTTGATTCCTTCCACTCCCACCCTTTTTCTCTTTCCCCTTTCTACCCTTCCCCATGGACTTTTAATCTCTTCTTTAAAATCTTCATCGGCTTCAATTCAATATTTGCCGCATAAATTCACAAATTCTCAAATATTATTATATGTGCAAAACTCGAAGTTGCGATATCAAAATGAAAATAATTTATCTTACGTAGATAAGTTAGTACTATAACAGGAGAGCATTCATATTTTTTTATATAAAAGGTAGATAAAATTGTTTAAGTCTAATTTTTTGTACAAAATTAATAGAAAATCTTTTTCTTTTTTCCAATTCTCTCAAAATTAATGCTTTAAAAAGTATCGATTCAATGCTTTGTTCTATACTTTTTGGTATCATGAGAGAGAACTTTGAATGATGAGGGTACCATCGGAATCGAAAAGGCAAAGCACCAACTGCATGGGAAAGAAGCAAAGACAAGCTGATTTGGTCCAACCATTTTGTCTCCGAGGAAAGGAAGTCCAAACCAAAGGAAAGGACACATGGAACTCTCTAAAATGATCTTTTCTTCTTTTCATCTTAAACTAAATCTTACTCTAAATTCTACCATTCCCTTGGTTCTTGTAACCAACTAGAAAAGCCAAAATCTCCTCCTAAATATTATAATTATTGTCATGTTTAACACTTCAATTTTTAACTTAACCCCATCTTATATATAATAAATAAGCATCAAAAGCTGAACTCACACACCCCACCCACTTATATACTCGTCGTCCCTTGGATATAGCATCCTCTTGGCAAGCCAAACATGGGTTTTGAAAGCCAAGGTTTCCCAAAGGCAATTATGAAGGCCCTTCCTTCCAAGGCTCTAGTCATTAGAATCAATGTGATTTTATTTGCATTCTTTCTAATTGTCTATGCTGCTCTTCTTCTCAAACCATCCTCCTCCGTCTATCGTGAAAATGCATCATCAATCGTGGGGTGCGCATTGCGCGACTGTCGTCACAAGGTAAGGTGAGCCAAACTCGATCATTGCATATACTACGTGTATATGGTTCGATGACCCATTTTGATTTTTAATGAATTTATGAAGATGGAAAATGGTTTGCAGATGAAGGCAGTATTCGAAGAGGGGAAAATGGAGCATCATCACTCAAAGCCCGGGACAATCAGCATGACCAAAAGAGAAAAGCCAGGCTTCATGAATGAAATGGGAAGAGGAATGAGGATTGGAATGGTAAACATGGAAGAAGAAGATGCAAGTGATTGGGATATGCACGGGCAAACAATTCCAGTCCAATTTGATCAAGTCTCCGAACTCTTCGAATGGAAAGACTTATTCCCCGAATGGATTGACGAAGAGGAAGACACAGATGTCCCAACATGTCCTGAGATTCCGATGCCGGACTACGATGAGTACCCAAACCTGGACTTGATCGTGGCCAAATTGCCATGCAAGTACCCACAAGAGGGTTGGGCTAGGGACGTGTTTAGGCTTCAAGTGCATCTTGTCGTTGCCAACTTGGCTGTGAAGAAAGGGAAAAGAGTATGGGGATGGAGGAGGACTAAGCTGGTATTTTTAAGCAATTGTACGCCCATGATGGAATTTTTTAGGTGTGAGGATTTGGTGAAGAGAGAAGGGGATTGGTGGTTCTATGAGCCGGAGATGTCGAGGTTGGAACACAAGGTTGCTTTGCCAATTGGATCTTGCAAATTATCTTTGCCACTTTGGGACAAGGGTATGTTTCCAAATTTTCTTAGTTTTCCCCTTTTCTCAGTTTGGCATTCTCGTTTGAGCCAATGCGTGTCTTTGGTTTTATCTTTCATGCCATTTGCATATTCCAAAAGATATGATCGAACCTACGACTTTCTACTTAAGAAACAGATGCACTATCCGCTGAGCTACCCGCTGAGCTACAGGCGGTGCACGGGGGCACATGAACATTCAAAATGAAAGAAATCAATCTTGCGTTTTGTTTCAAAAACCAAATATGGATTCTTTTTGTTTTATGTACTATTTTTTTTTTACCTCAAACATTATGCTATGCATGTTTATCTATTAAGCATGTCCATTAATTTATAAATGACACACATAAGAATTATATGAGTATTTATTTTTTTAAGCAATATGTTTTTCATTGATTTATAAATACTAATAAAACTTTTTATTATATATAATTGGTTCAGAAAATATAATACAAATAGATTGCAGTTGATTTTTTTTTCCAATAATCATTTTGAGGAGATTGTATCTAGGTGAGTGATGACTGTTTGTAAAATGTTCATTTCTATTTTTAAGCAATTTATAGACTGGATATAGATCTCCATCCACTACAAACCTTACTTCAACTCTACTCTTCTAACCATTCTGCATTTGAAATTCCGATTTTGACATACATCCCCATTGGTCCCCTCATCATTTTTGCTCTTCCTACAAATAGCACTTGCATACTTCTGGTTGTTGAAGTTTTAAGAGTTCATGTTAAAGCCATTGAAAATTTGGGTTATCTAAATTCTCACCAACCCATGGAATTGGAGAGAGAAAAGATTGGACCCTACACCCATTACAGCGACGAGTTGTTCAAGCATAGCCATCAGGCAGCATCATCATTACCTGAATTTGAATGATGTAGGCATCTAATTTACCAGCCCTCCTTCATCATATCCATTTATAAGGGTTTCGTTAATTCTTTTGTTTTGGGTCAAAGAGCTCGGTATCCTAAAGTGATTAATAATTTTTCTAGGCTTTTGTGGTACAAGACTTTAAAAGTCTAGGTACCTTCCAACAAATTCTTTATATCTAGCAAAGTCATAGCAGAAGCGGAAATAAATCAATAATTATTTTTTTTAAAAAAATGTTAATATCAAGTATTCATCAGATGATTTTGTTTTATTAATTGAATCTTTACATAATAATTTGTTTAACTATGTAGTACCATTTACTGAATTGATAATTTTTTCTTTCTGAATTTTATGCAGTAATCTGACTAATAGAAAAATCAAGGCATTTTAGTGGTGGGAACAACCGTTTCTGAAATTCAGCTTTGTGATTAATTAACTAATCAACAAAGTTGATTGATGAACTTGTTGCAGGAATCCATGAAGTGTATGATCTGTCCAAGATAGAAAGGAGCACAAAAACAGTAAAACGAGAGGCCTATGCCACAGTCCTCCACTCCTCAGAGTCCTACATTTGTGGGGCAATAACACTAGCCCAAAGCCTAATCCAGACAGGCACTAAGCGTGACCTTGTCCTGCTCTTGGACCAGTCTATTTCAAATTCCTCACGGCAAGCTCTGGCCAATGCAGGCTGGAAATTACGCCTAATCAAGCGAATAAGAAACCCAAAAGCAGAAAAGAACTCCTATAACGAGTACAACTATAGTAAATTTCGTCTATGGCAGCTCACAGTCTATGACAAAGTCATATTCATAGATGCCGATATCATTGTCCTTAAAAATCTCGACCTTCTATTTCACTTCCCTCAAATGTCTGCCAGAGGAAATGATGTCTCAATCTTCAACTCTGGGATCATGGTCTTAGAACCCTCAAATTGCACATTCAAGTTCTTAATGGAGCGTCGCAGTGAGATCTTATCATACAATGGAGGTGACCAAGGTTTCCTCAATGAAATATTTGTGTGGTGGCATAGGTTACCTCGAAGAGTGAATTTCTTGAAGAACTTTTGGTCGAACTCAACTAGCGAGACCAATTTGAAGAATGAGCTTTTTGGGGCTGACCCACCAAAGGTTTATGCCATACATTACTTGGGGTTGAAGCCTTGGTCATGTTATAGAGACTACGACTGCAATTGGGACCTTCCTGAACAACATGTCTATGCAAGTGATGTTGCTCATTGGAGATGGTGGAAAGTTCATGATAAAATGAATGTGACTTTGCAGAAATTTTGTGGGCTGTCTGAGAAGAGGAAGATTGAGTTGGCTTGGGATAGAAGGAAGGCCAAAAAGATGGGGCTGCCTAATCTGCACTGGAAAATCAATGTTACAGACCCGAGAAGGCTCACTTGAACTTCATTTTCATTTTTATCACTCTAATTTTACCTTTTCTTTTTTCCTCCCCTTCTTGTCTCATTGGGTCAATAATGAGTTATACGTTGTCTAGATAATTTATATTTGTGTTGTATAGAGAGTTTCACCTTTGATTAGAGTAGAAGGCTTGTGAACATTGAGATATAATAAGTGGGAATCATCAATAAAATTTATAAAAAAAAAAAAAAAATTATTCTGTATAACTTTTGTCCATAAATCTGTTTTCTCAAGATTAGATTTTAACATGTACTTCTCAATAATTAATTGTAAACTTCCGATGGATTAGGTAAAAGATTCCTTGGTTCCACTCTTATTAATCTAAACATGAGATCAAAAAGGCAAAGTCTTATAATATTAAAAAAAGACAAAAATCTACTACCCACTCTTGCCAATATACTAATATACCAGACTAACACCAATAAATTTCCAATGGTTCTTATGTTGGGAAACATTGTTAATTTAACTGCATTCTCCAACTCAAAAAAAAAAAGTAGTTTGCCTTCATTTTTTTTTTAAGGAATAAAATAGTTGTGGTAGTTATTCGTTTGTTATTCCTTACCCCAAAAAAAAAAAGTTATTCGTTTGTAATTCTAAAGGGAAACTTGTTTAGTAAGGCAAAGGCTTGGAGAAGTTAATAATCTAATCTGTCATTTTGGAGGGGCATAAGTTGGTAACTAAGATTACTTGAGGAAATGATTTGGAGTAAAGCAAGGATTAAAGGGTGCGTTTATGATTTTGATTAAGAAAGAAAAACTAGTGAAAGAGTTTGTCGAGATTATCCACTTAGGTGCACTGATTTTCTGTTTCTTACAACCATGGCATGATTAACAGGTCCAAGCAATATCATTAATCGCTCAAGCACTACCATGTACACACACATACGCGGAGATACAAAAGGAAAACCCTTACTTGTAGAGATGATTTGACTAGTTGATCTCCATAACTACAACTTGAACTAAATAAAGAAACGACCCTTTTAAAAAATAATTAAATAATGTATATATGTATGTACATATGCATACACATGTTGTAGAATCATACACAGATTCATGCAACTCAAAAAGTTTGATAGAATGAACGAGCATACAATTAATATCTTTTTTTTATGTATGTTAAAAAATTAGTATATTAAAAATAAATACTAAATTATTAATATTTTGATAGAATTAGACTAACCACGAGGTTTATTATTGTGTTTTTTGGATACCAAGCCCAAAATCTTGTAAAATGCAAGATTGGAGAGTAAAACTTTGGGAGTGAAGTTTTTTAGATTGAGTGGTCGGACGCTCTATTCTCTTAATCAGAAGTTTCAAGTTCGAATCTTCATAATGAAAAAAAAAATTTTGAAAAAAGCAATCTCTTAATAGGTTTTATAGTACTCTAACCAGATTAGTAGACTAAATCTCGAATAACAGTTGATTTTTCTTTATTTAAAAAAAGAGTGTGAAAAAGCATTAGATTGGTTGGGTTGGGTTGGGTCGAGGGTAAAGGAAGCCAGCCACATCAAATGTTGCCTCCCATGGAGGAATTTCTAAAGCGAGAACCCATTGATTCAACTGCTCCCACTCTCAAAAATTGTTGACGTAGGGTAAGGAGATGGTCCATACATGGTGCCTTCCTTCCAATCATTTTGCCTTTCTTCTATTGAAAAGCTAAAAGCTTGTTCTTCTCTCTCCCTCTGTCACAGTCTCACCTTATTATTATGCTCCTCAAAAAGCATTGTATTGTATTATATTATATTATATTATATTATAGAAATGTTATGTTGCAACGTTTATAAAATTGGAAGCATTTGTTAGGATAAGGTTTTCTATCCCTTACAAACGTACATAATTTAATTTGTAACGGGGCATATGTGATAACTTTTTCTGCAGCAATAGATTTAAATTTAAATTTATTTATTAATTATATAAAAGAGTTATTTTTATTATATAATTCAAAGTTAACCTTCATCTTTATCAAGCAGCAAACCCCCTCCTTCACCCTAGTGGATGCGTGTAATTCACGTGCGATAACTGTTGGAGCACATAATGGCTTGAGAATTTATTTACTGTAACTTTTAATTTCGTGCAAGTGAAAGTATCTTGAATGATAATCATCAAAACAATTTAATTAGAGAATTATAAAATAGGTCCGTAAAAGAGATAAATCAAGTGTGTGTACAAATTATATATATTTTTTTAATTTCTAAATAAGCGAATTATTATTTAATTTCAATTGATTTGACCAATCGAATAAATTAAGATAAATTTTTAATAAGAATGGTTATTCTAATCAATTTTAGCTTATTTAATATATCAGACTTATCAACTAAATTAAAAATTTCACAAAATTAAGTGTATGATTATAATTGATATATTTTTGTCTTTAAAAAAATAAATTAACGATCACAATTCATTCATTCTCCGATAATTTTAAATTTAAATCGTGATATAATTAAAAAATAATTCACATATTACTTAATCTAAAAAATGTAAAAGGAATTATCGCTTCAATTTCCATTCCATCCGAGCTGCGCTCCGACCACGTCTGAATCTGAAATTCCTTCGAACCGTTTATGATTCATTGACAAAAATACCCCTGACCACACCAAACTCACGTCGGCAAAATTGTCCACAGCCGCGTGAGGACACGTGATCCCCGACGCTGACCTTAGAAAACTTGTTTAATTTTAGAGAGAGAGAGAGAGAGAGGACCGGTGGAGTGTGTGATTAATTTAATGTGGCGAAGGTGAAAACACCCTTCCAGAAAGACAATTTCATGACTACCACACACTTTTTTAAAAAAAAAAAAAAAAATTCATTTCGCAAATTGTGGAAACCCCCAGAACCAAAACAAAAATAAAATAAAAACAAAATTATTTTCGTTTCAAAAAATTAATATAATAAAAAATATCTACTCGTGAAGCGGAGAGGGTGCACAAATTTTTAACAAGTAGGCTCCACACACCCTCTCTCATTGATTTTCTATTTTGAGCGTCTTTTCAACGTTGTATGCTTTTTCAAAGCTCAAATTTGAAACCTTTGGATTGAATTTGGAAGAACATTAATTAGCGGATTCGATCTGGCTTTACCCTCTCTCTCTCTCTGCTTCTCCTGATTCCGGTACTCCTCTCTCTCTCTCTCTTAAGTTTTTTTACCTTATATTCTCATACTTCATTTATTTTTGTCTTTAATGAATTCGAATCTATGGATTCATTCTATGTTTGGATTTTGATAAATACCCATTTGAATCTGATTTTCATTATATGGGTGTTATGGTATATTGGCTTTTTTTTTGATTTATTTGAGTTGAGAAAGAAGGATGGGAATTCTGGATTTCATGTTCTCGGGTGTGTTGGATTTTGCACTTTTGGCAGGGTTAATTTAATTTTGTCTTTGTTCTTACTATATAAATTCATTTACATATGACCTCTGTAATATTGAATTTCCGAGGTTGAAGTATTTTATGTGGAATAGCTCCTTAAAATTTTATGGGCAATTTTTATTTCCGGTTCCAAGGGGAAATTATGTGTGAGGAGGGGGAACGATGAAATCGGAGGGAACAAAAGGATTAATATATATTTGTGAAATTTGTGGGATAATCATTTTAGGCTGCTGAACAAATTTATTTGCAGGCAGAGACCAAGGGGGGTTTGTGAGTGTGAACAGGCTTGTTTTAGAGGAGTTTGAAGGAGATGAAGTTAAATTTGTTGTAGTAACTATCGGACGAAATCCTAGCAGGCAAAGAAAAAGAAAAAAGAGGAACGATGGGAGAAATATGGAATTAGGCATTTTCATGTATGATTGTTAATGCGCACAGAACTGGGATTTGGGGTGGAGGGGGGGATTATTTGGAAATTTATTCTAGTTGATGACAAACCTTTTCTGGGTTTCCTTTTTGGTGCGCGTTGTTATTTACCCATTAGACAGCATCTGGACAAAAATTTTTTTGGTATGCATGTGATTTCATGACAAAGAAGTTTCATTAGTTGATTAACCTGGTTTTTTTATATTGACTCGAGGAAAATTGGAAATGTATGAATTGCAACCTTTACAGTAGAATGGAAGCATACAGAAGAACTAAAAGTTGAGATATTTTGTGTTGGGGTGTTTGAGAATACCTTCCTTATCTACTTAACAAAAAATACCTGTTCAGAACATTTTCTCTTCTTGCAAAACAGGCCCGTGTAGATTGTGCTGTACCCTGGTCATGACTGAATCCATTTGAACGTGGAAAAGACAAAAAAAGAAACATTGATTGTAATATATTATAGTCACAAGTATTACTGGGGTCTTGTCAGGACTGGATGCAAATTCTGCAAATGCCAATCTTGTTAATGGAACCAGAAACTCTTAGTGATCCCTGTAAGTAGTGACAAATTTAAATATACCCTGTGCAAAATCATCAACCACCAAGAAATTTATGCTTCCATGCACTTCAATAGAGCTGTTCATATGCTTCCTCACATGAAACCCACTAGAAGTTATTAAGTTGCTTGTGAGAGAGGAGATCAGTAAGGCTTCAATGATTCTACAAGGTTGCAACAGGCATAATATAAGTGTTTGATCTTATCCCCTGCCAATTGTTTCCCTTATTGTCAAATCCTGAATAGTGAAGGATGAGGTTGAGCCATTTGAGTTCCCACAATATAAGTGTTCACTTGCTAATCCATTGTTCTCTCCAAACGAAGGAGGATAGGATGAAAAACAATTGACGGACTTGGCGCAATGGTGGAGTCTCTCCATTGTGTCCTGGAGGTCCAAGATTCGAATCAGTCTCCTTGCAAAAAAAAGCAAGGGAAAGGCTGCCTAGGTATTCCCTTTCCTAGACCCCACAATATGAGAGTTTCGGCATTGGGTACGCCCTTTACTATATGGGTGTGAGAAATAGGAGGAAGAAATACTTGCGGTGTTATATGGTGCTGTAGAAACGTTCAGATATGTGTCATTTTCAATTCTACAACAATAAGGAAGTCTGTGTGAAATAAGTAGAAATCAACAAAACTGTAACAATATTAACAGCTCTAGAAGGCTGGCCAATCAAATCCTGATAGCTCTTAAGAATGGCCATCTATTTCTCAATAAGCTCATTTACAAACTGAATTTTACTATGATGTCCACTCTTACCTCCATCAATGCTTGAGTGATCAATGGTGAGATGCAATGTCACAAGAGATAAGGACAGAATTTCTGAGTCGTAAAGAGGGAGTTGCAAAAACATGAAACTTTTTGGAGGGATTTTGGTGGCTGGAGGGAGATGCTTTGACTGGTGGGTCTAACATTCCTTCTTCTTTCATAAGGCAAAAGGTGCATCATTGCAAATCCCTTTTTTTAAGGAGAGAGGCTTTTTATTTTTCTTATGGGCATAATTTATGTTCTCTCTCTCTCTCTCTCTCTCTCACACACACACACACACACACGCACACACTTACACTCACACACACACACACACAAAATCTTGCTATTACTTTGTTCTGTAATTTTCTTCTATCCTCTGGCACCAAGTGAGATAATCTGCGCAAGGAGACTTGGCTTTGACATGAATTTTGCACTTATAGGTTGCTAATGGAGCAACCTCTACGAACGGTTCTTAATGAAACTGATGGAGCCTTTAATTTAAGACAGTGATAAGATTGTAAGGCGGGGTTGGATGAAACTTCTCCGAGGACAAAATTGAGATGAATTTAGTCAGAGCACCTAGGCTTGCCATTACTTGCTCACACATTCCTCTGAACTGCTCATAAAAGTAGATCACTGTCTGAAAGATAGATGCTGTAGTTTCTTTCATTGTCTGTCGATCTGTTTTTCCCATCAGAAAGTCTTCACTGTTACTCTCTTCTTAATAAGATTACTAAATTGCACAACTGCCTGCAGTTGAATGTCATTGCTCTGTCGCTCTATATGGCCATGCTTTGGCTGCAAACAAATTTTTATGTGGACAATTCCCAACGCTTTTCCTTGAACTGCCTTCAGAATTTTCCTTACAATTTTCCAGTCTTAATGTAATGTGCTCACAAAGACATCAAAATGTTGCGTCGAATCAATTTCAGTTTTCTACATCACTGGGTTGCATTAAAATATTAATTTTGTGTACCATTTAGATGAATTCTTCCATTGTTTCGTGGGATCATATGCCCTATGGGGTTGCCTCATACTTTACGTAGTGTGTAGTCGGTGGTGGATCCAGGACCCAAGATCAGTGGGGGCAAAATATTTTCATGGAACAGAGTGACATGTTAGTGGATCGATTGACAATATTAGTGAAGGCAATATGTTGAGTTAAATGGGAGCAATATTTATTTGACATGTAAAAATTAATGGTTATTTTTGGTTTAGTGGGGGCAATTGTTCACCTTCCTTTCTATGTAGCTTCGCCACTGTGTCTAGTAATCCAACTTATATCTGAATTAGCGGGTTTTGTTGTTAACAAATTTGAACGTTTGCCAACTGGTGCAACATTTGAAAATCTTTTGTCAAACTTTTACTAATCTTTCTGTTTGCAGGATTTCAGGTGCCATCAGGCGGTCCTTGACACACTCTTAAAATGGAGGATGTAAAAAATACTGAAATAGACTCACCTGGATCCCACTTGCAATCAGCATTGCCCTCCCTAGATCGTGATCCTGTGGACAAAGAAGGAACAGATAATATCACTAATGGAAAAGTTGAATCTGAGTTGCAAGTGGCAGCAATGAGTGTTCCTAATCCATCAGCTGTAGAAGACACTGCTGCTGGTCCAGCCTTAGAGAATCAACTTTCCTCAGAAAATATCACCAATGGGAAAGTTGAAGCTGAGTTGCAAGAGTCACCAACGATTGCTCCTATTTCACCAGCTGTAGAAGACACTAATGCTGGTCCAACTTTACAGAATAAACTTCTCTCCGAAGAAGATGCAGCTTCTACTTCTGCTATTACAGTGGAAGGCTCAGAAACCAAAATAACCTCTGATGGGCCTTCTTTTGACCTGGGAGAACCACGCATATCCTCCAACAGTCCAGGGAAAGTGCAATCCCCCAAAGGTGAAATCTTAAGGAATCATCCTAGTGATGTAGTGTCATCTCCTGTTTCCTCCCCCAGAGTGAGAAATTTGAGAAATGGTGACCCCAGTTTGTCGCCAAATTCTCTGTCACCAATTAAGGTTGCAGGTGCTGCTTCTAAAGGATCAGAACCTATTGATCCTGCAAAATATGCCAAGCAAGTTGAGATAAACAGAAGTATTATTGACACTGCAGCTCCATTTGAATCTGTTAGACAGGCTGTCTCCAAATTTGGTGGTATTGTTGATTGGAAAGCCCATAAAATCCAGACTGTGGAGGTATGTCATTTGCAGGTTCAACTGTAGTGGTTTTAATTTGGGTGCTGCTTTAACCTTTCCGTCTCAGCCGGAGGAATATCCTCCACTCCATATGGCTTTAATCTACAGCAAATTTGGCTGGCTTCTGTGTCAGTCAGACTGTTTACATCATTCTTTATTTATTTTCTTTCATTGATTGAAGATCTTTAGTTACTTTATGAGGAAATGTTTTCCTTGGAGAATGAAAAACTTTCTGGTTTTGCTGATCTCAATTCTTCAATAATGTTGAACCACAAAGCTAACTTAGTCTATATGCTTTTACAAACCTGCCTTACATTGTTTGGGAAATATTGTGTACAAAGCAGGATCATTTCTAGATCCAAATTTGATTTAGAAATTTCACATGTGGCTATGCAGAGGCGCAAACTAGTTGAAGAAGAGCTTGAGAGGGCACAGGAGGAAATTCCTCTGTATAGGAAAAAGTCGGAGGCTGCTGAAGTTGAAAAAATGCAAGTATTAAAGGAGCTTGACAGCACAAAAAGACTCATAGAGGAACTCAAACTGAATCTTGAGAGAGCACAAACAGAAGAGCATCAGGCCAAACAGGATTCTGAACTTGCCAAGCTTAGAGTGGAAGAAATGGAACAAGGAATTGCAGATGAGGCAAGTGTTGCTGCCAAAGCCCAGCTTGAAGTTGCCAAAGCCAGGCATACTGCTGCTGTTACTGAGCTGAAATCAGTAAAAGATGAGTTGGAAGCACTACGTAAGGAGTACACAACTCTGTTAACTGAGAAAGATGCAGCTGTGAAGAGAGCTGAAGATGCTGTTTCTGCAGCAAAGGAAGTGGAGAAAACTGTGGAAGAACTGACTATTGAGCTTATCGCCACAAAGGAGTCCTTGGAGTCTGCTCATGCTGCCCATTTGGAGGCAGAAGAGCAGAGAATAGGCGCAGCATTGGCTAGAGAGCAGGATTCTCTCAATTGGGAGAAGGAACTGAAGCAAGCAGAGGAGGAGCTACAGACACTGAATCTGCAACTTCTGTCAGCAAAAGATCTCAAAATAAAATTAGACACTGCCTCAGCTCTACTAGCAGATTTGAAAGCTGAACTAGCAGCTTACATGGAATGCAAACTGATGGAGGAAGCTGGCGAAAATGGAGAACCCAAAGGAGAGCTAGAGGAATCGAAAAAGAGAACTCGTAATGATATTCAAACAACAATTGCTGCAGCCAAGAAGGAACTCGAAGAAGTGAAGATCAACATTGAGAAAGCAAACGAAGAGGTAAATTGCCTTAAGGTTGCGGCAACATCATTGAATATAGAGCTTGAAAAAGAAAAGTCTGAACTTGCCACTCTTAGGCAAAGGGAAGGAATGGCATCGATTGCAGTTGCATCACTTGAAGCGGAACTCAGCAGAACAAGATCAGAAATTGCAGTTGTTCAGATGAGGGAAAGAGAAGTGAGAGAGAAGATGGTGGAGCTGCCTAAGCAATTGCAGCAAGCAGCTCAGGATGCTGATCAAGCCAAGTCACTTGCTCAAATGGCTCGTGACGAGCTGCGGAAAGCAAGGGAAGAAGCAGAACAGGCAAAAGCTGGAGCAAGTACCATGGAAAGTAGATTGCTTGCTGCCCAAAAGGAGATAGAAGCTGCAAAGGCTTCAGAGAAGTTGGCACTTGCGGCAATTAAAGCACTGCAAGAGAGTGAATCGGCAAGAAGCAACAATGATGTAGATTCTCCAACTGGAGTGACGCTTTCATTAGAAGAGTACCATGAATTAAGTAAGAGGGCCCATGAGGCGGAGGAACAGGCCAACTCAAAGGTGGCAAATGCATTGTCCGAAATTGAAGCAGCAAAAGAGTCTGAACTGAAAAGCTTGAAGAAGTTGGAAGAAATAAATCAAGAGTTGGCTGAAAGAAAGGAGGCTCTGAAAGTTGCATTGGAGAAGGCTGAAAAGGCCAAGGAAGGAAAGTTGGGTGTAGAGCAGGAGTTAAGGAAATGGAGGGCTGAGCACGAACAGAGACGAAAAACTGGCGAGGCTGGGCAAGGAGGGGTGAACAGTCCAAGGAAAAGTTTAGAAGGTGGCAAAGATTCAACAATCTTGAACAGGGTAGCAGAAGTTACAGTGCCAGTACATTCTGTCTCAAGCCCGAAACCTTATGCACGGGGAGCTAGCATTTCAAGGTCTGAGACTGATGAATCATCTTCAACAGAAGTGAAGGTTCTAAAGAAAAAGAAGAGGTCTCTGTTCCCTCGGCTTTTCATGTTCTTGGCTAGAAGAAAGGCTCTTTCAAAAAATATGTGATTCGACATCCCAGTCCCACAGATGTAACCAGCAATTGGAGATGGTAATCTTCTTCTGACAGTGTCGTGTCATCCTGTACATTGATGATGAGGATTAACAATGTATCATAAGTTGATTGAATCACATTTTTGTGTATTGTTGTTTTATTGGATGGAAAGAGTGGGTGTTTAGTTGTGAAAGAATGGGGCTTTTAAACAATAAGATGGCTCTGTAATGTATAGGCTTTTCTTGAAATTGTAGTGCGCCTTCCTATAAAAGGTTCATAGCTTGGTCCGAAGAAAGATTTTTTATTCTCTTTGTTCTCTCTCTCTCTCTCTCTCTCTCTATATATATATATATTTTTTTTAATTTTTAAATTTGTAGTCTAATATTTGAATTTTTGAACTTTTTTCGGATCTACTCCCGCCAAAGACATGAGCAGGCGGGCTCTGTTTCCCGGCCGAGCCCAGCATCTACATTTTCATGCCCGGCCAGGCCGTGGGCCACGGGGCCCACATGTATTGCTGCGCATAAATTTTCAAGGGCCTAGCTTTTTCCTTCTCATTTTTCCTTTTCTGTTTAAAAAAAGAAAGGGGTCCTTACGCAAAAAAAAAAAAAAAAGAAAGGGGGCTTCCGCAGTATTTGGGCCTTACTGGGCTGATTCGGTTGGGCTAGGTTTAATTGGCCCGGCCCTGAAGCTAAATAGGCCATAGATTTAGTTTTGCTTATTCCGACGATAAGGCCTTAACCAACAGGCCTCAAAGAGCCCGTATTTTTCTGAATTGGGCCTAATTGATTTGCCACTCCTAGTTCTCCGTCTGCTTTAAGGCATCCGAAGCAATATGGTGGTTATTTGCCAAAATGGAAGACAATCTCTTGGTTCTATAAGCATTTTCCCTTGATTTTTCAAGTTTTTGGAAGGCAAGTAACGGGTTAGGTTCTGAAATAGGGATTTTATCGATCAGAACACAATTCTTGTTCCCATTTTTCTCAAATGAATGCAGTCTGCTACACGTCGTCATTCTCACCTCTTTCAAGAAAAATGTAATTGTGTGCCTTGCAAGTAATTAATAAAAGTCATCACCGGATGTTTTACCATCTATACATTCCCAAACAAATAAAAGAATAAACTTGATAAAATTCGATAATTTGGGTTATTGACAGAGTTCTAAGTGGTGCCGGCAAGGGTCTGAATGATGGTCTTATGCCATGGATCAGAGAGGTGCTCAATGAGATTGTCAATGGGGCCAACATGAGTGACCGAAGCTTGCACAAATATGCCAAGCATTGCCATCATTGCTAGACGTCCTGCAACAAAGGCCGGAGAGTTTAATTATCGGATTTATAAGTTAAGGGAAAAAAAATGATAAGGTAAAACTGTGCACCATTTTTTATCTCTTTGAGCTTCCAATCGTGAGCATTTTTTATGTCTTTAGCCAGGCCAAGAGGATTTAGCAGAGGACCACCTGGGTACCTGTCACATAGCATAACATTTAAAAGAAATTAAATTTCAAGGTGCGGCGACTCTCACGAGTTGAGATGGTGGTTTAAATTGAAGTTGAGGCACAGATGATTTTACCCCGGTTCCAAACCTTCCAGTGCAGCTTCCAGTCCGAAAAAACTTCCTTCCTTGGCTTGAGATCCAGGACAAGTGAAATCCATGTATCTTTTGGTTTCAGCAAATCTGTGTAGAGATTCATCCAAAAAGAACTTAAGCCTTAACGTGGTGAGTTTGAACAATGACTGAGATACTAAAACAGTTTCATCGAGGGAGAGATCAAACTGTTACCCCATGAGAAATAGTTGGACAATGAACAAAGTCTCTGTATTGGCAAACTGGTACTTCACAGCACCCGCTTCATACCAAACTGGCAAATTATTTATCCCTGTTACACGGAGCAACTGCAACATGATAGCAGGGCACATCTTCACATATACAGCAAACAGTGAAAAAGGTCTGGGCACCAAAGAAGCAAAAGTTTTCGTAGAGCTAATTTGTAACAGGAGTGCAAGGCCTTTCAACAAACACATAAGAACTAAAATCTTTTGAAAAGTACACATCAGGTAAAAGGCACTTCCGCCAAAAATTGATAGCATGCTTAGTCATATATCAGTTCATCACTACATGTTTATTCATTACTTCTTTTCTGAATAAGAAACAGCACACAGATGACCATAGTATTACTCACATCGGTGAAAAGAATCCCTGCAATGCCTGCCATTGCAAAGCGAGCATGAACCAACTCTGCCTGCACATACCACTTCAAGCTGTCCGGGTCTTCACCTAACCCAAGTGGGTCAAAGCCAAAATCTCCAGCCAAACTACGCCAACACATCATCCATGAATTAATAGGAAATTCCAGCATAGCGCTTCAAGTTAGACCAACCAAAATCTTCATGGATTTCCAAATTAATGATCTATGAGTGTGCAGATTATGGCACTGTACCTTCCATCAAGATAGGGTGGAGGGTCAAGCCCAGGAAGCCAAGTGGGGCGTTGAGCTTGGGCATGAACCACAAATCGATGAGCTGGTACTTGTCTGGCAGACCACACTACATTTCTTGCACTCAAAAGAGGTCTGTGTGTGCCTCTCCCAACAAAAGATGGAGAGGAAGAACATGGCAGTACCAGAAAGCCTCTGCTCATCGAAACAGCCATTTTTACTTATTTTCTGGAATTTAGCCACTGTCACATACAAAACATCAGCATGCTGCCTGTAAATGAAGGAATATAAACCACAAAAATCGATAATGTTGAACTAAAATTTGAAGTGCAAAATATGTAACATTGGGGGACCACTTATCTCAATTGCCCCTTTGTGCTGTTTGGTCAGAGTTGCATAGATTGCAAGCAAATCCAATGCTCAAAATTCAGGCCCACACCAGGTAGGGCCCTTCCTGTACAGTTAAAATGGCATGGCATCATCCCTCAACCCAGTAGTCACAACCTCCTCTCTCAACTTGGGAATCCCAGATTCAAATCCTTATGTAACCAAAAAATAAAATAGCATGGCATCACAACCTCAAAAGGAAATGCAAAATAGGTTAATCTTTGATCCTTACAAAGCTTTGCAATCCCCAGCTCCAAAACCACTTATTACAATTTAACTAGGGCAGTATACCATTGTAAAAGTACAATGGAATTGAAGTTCATAGAGAGGAATCAATTAAGTCACCAGAGAACAGCCAGTGGAAAACCATCCAGCATGGATCAAAGAAGCCCAGTCACTAACAGTTGGCTCTTTGTTTTTTTGTCTTTATCATTCACATCTGTCAGAAAATATAAATCAACTACTGATGAGAAAAAGTAGAATATTTAATAAACCATTGATCACAATTACAATAGATACCAAGTAGTACTACCACTAGTTGCACCCTTATTAACATAGTTAGGCAACAACCAAGGAACGAGAGCCTAAAAAGTGAAATACTCGCAAGTTTGCAAAATGATCTAGTGACCTAAAGACTGTTACAAATTCGTTAAAACTGCTTCAGATACGGGAAAATGGTATCTAAGTGCAGCTCAGAGATCGTAAACATGATAATTGTCTCTTCAATAGAGACAAAGAACAATCTGTAAAACAAAGTCTGCATCGGTGTATCACCGCTTGCTGGATATGCTGAAGGAACTGACTTTCATAGGGGTGGCAACCACAAGTGGGGCTTCAGGAGAATCAGTGACTGCGTATTTGTCGTGCATGAAGCGGCTATCCACAATGGATTCATCTTTTAGGACAATCTTATAGCAATAGCAGCTCTTCAAACCTTGTTGATTTCGATAGCACTCATGAGAGCCATTCTTTACCTGTTGAAAGTTCCATATCACACTAAACTTTCCAACCGTAGCAACTAGGTGTCGCTCTTGCTTCCCATTCTCCGTGACCTACAGAAAATGCAAGGCAAGGTCACTGATATTTTTGAGGCATAAAACTTCTTTTATTGCTTTAAGTCTATATAAAGTGGAATAACAACAGCAGCTAGAAAAGAAAGCCCTCCACCATTCTAACCTCTTTAATTCTTCTCACTTTCTCCTTTTCATTTACGTGTTAAGAAAGAAATGGTCTAAATGTCAGAGATTAGTCTTTATGTTATCCTAGAGATGATTTTCAACTTAAAAATTGGTGACAGAGGAAACGGAAGAGAGATTTAAAGGAAAATAAGCTTTTCTATCTAATAGAACAGTTATCAGCCAATATTTTTGCACAAAAGTTTCATATTATGTGCAGCACAGTGAAAACAAAATTCATAGTGATACTAAACAGGTATTTCTAGATGGGGATGCATTAGGCACATGATTCAATGATTTATAAGCAAACCTTTTAAACATCAGCACTTCAAAAATTTGACAAGGAAGAAGAGTAAGCACAAACAGCATATGGACGATATATAAAGCAAATTGGCAGCCTGATCATACCCAAGAGAATTGAGCACCACGAAACTTATTGTTCACTCCTGCCGAATGAGAATCCAGAGGTGTCAGCTTCAACAACCTTGGAGCAGAGATCCTATTCCCCATACGACCATTAAAACCTGTCTTTGTCTTTCCATCCTTGTCCACAAAAAGTGTGCAAATAAGGATCAAATATGTATCTGTAGTACCCAATACCCACTTCCCATCATAGGTAACATCAACATGGGTAATAGGGGAGCCAAGGCCAGGAAAAGCAGTCTTTGCCTGTCGCATTGAATTATTTGAGTACAACCTTATCTTCCCATCAAGTGATCCGACAACAATTGAACCATCACCAGCCGTAGCAAAGCACTGGAAGTTGGTCCCTCTAGAGAACTGATGACCCTGAGTCCAATTCAAAACCGGAGTACCAACACCATTTGATGCTAGAGTCTGAACTATTCCATTGCGATCACGCATATCCCAACGACAGAGTCTATTGTCATCCAATCCCAGAAATGTCGATCCCGAAGGATCCAACTGTGCACCCTTATTGTCATTTGTTATATCCCTCATGGTAATATCAGTCCCATCCTTCTCAAACCTCCACCCACTTACTATTTTTCCTGTTTCAATATCAAGCTGATGAACACCTTTGGTATGGGGCTTTTCATCATTCATTGGACTCATGAGAAGCATATTAGTCTCAGCCCTCATAAGCAAAGCTTTTTTGGGTGTCGAACGTCCAAAGCTTGAACGGTTGGCAGAATTCCCAAAATTAACATAAACACCCTTTCCATGAATACCATGACTAAAATTCTTGACAACCTGAATCCCAGAATTACTCACCAGGAAACTATTGCCCAAAGCACCCAACGCCAAGCTTTGAATGCTCCCACCATCAGCCGCCTCCTCAAACTCCTCTCTCAAATCCTGAGATGGCCTAACCGGTGTCTTTGAAGCTGGACTACTGCCAAAACTGTCCTCTGCATCTTCCCAAATTGAATCGTCAGCAGCTTCAGGGTTCGCCCAACTGACAAAGTCCTTCCCATACACCTTAACTTTGTTCTCATCATTCAATTCAATCCCATATGTATTCTCAAACAGACAGTCCTGATATTTTCGAACGAAATTCTGATACTCCTCATCATTAAAGAATTTCATGGCCCAAACTCCACCAGCAACAAAATCAACGCGACGTTGATCTGCAAAAGTTTTCAATTGCATTTCGGTACAAACCCTAGCTTTAATCTTGGATCCAACTTTCAAAACCCACGAACAATCTCCCTCGCCTTCGTCTTCTTCCTCTTCATCGCCCTCAGAATCGTCAGATGTTTTGACGAAGGAGAAGAAAGTAAGTTTGTCGGAAACGATCCATTTGGCTTTGGGAGTGTTGCCGCCGACGTGGAGATAGAGCTTAACTCCGTTCTTGAGGCTGGGGTCATGCGTGGTGTACTTGAGTTTAAGAGCTCTGAGTCTGGCATCGACTTCGTCTAGTGAGGATGGGATTTTGGATTTTCGATCTGATGAAGATCTGTCGTGATCGGATTTGGCATCTTCATAGCACTCTTCTTGTTCTTCTTCCTCTTCTTCGTCGGAAGATAAGATCTCCAGATCTTCGCGGCTGTGATTCGCGCCCATCTTCTCTGTCTTGTGTTGATTGGACGTGAAAACCCAGGGTTAGGGTGTGGGAAATTGAAGATGGATAAGAATATGTTCGGAAGAAGGTTTCGGAGTCATAATCGAGCGCCCAAAAATTCGAAATTTGAAATTTGAAATTTGAAATCTGAATCATTTTTTTTTTTTTTTAGTTTGGAAAAGGGGAGAGGAAAAGACGCAACCGGCTATCACCGGTTTCCATACCGACAAGACGGGAGCGTGGCTGGTAGGTTGTACCGTACCATACCTTCCCTACCCAACGTCTATGGAGACGGGGAAGGACCGAGCTACCAAATATTTTTTCCTTTTTAATTTATATATTTGTTTAGTTTTTGGACCCAGAGCAGGCCCAAGCCCACCACCAATCATGGATCCACAACCACAACAAAATAATAAGAAAAAGAAGCCGCCCCGAGCCCAAAACATTCTCCAACCCAGTTGGCGCTCCACGGTCTCCACTGAAAATCAGACACAACTTGCAGAGGCAACAAACCGGGAAATGTGATTAGAATAAAAATTTTAAAAATAAAAATAAAAGACGAAGGTCAACGGTAGATCAATGATTTTGGCCAAAGCACTCTCCCAAATTTGTCCACTACTGCTTAGTCACTTCGGAACTTACCAAATTCATTAGCCAAAGGGATCTCATCTCAAAAGAGAGATGGATTGACCAACAAAATTGCAGAGACTTCTCTGTTCAGCTCCAGCATCTAGGATGGTCCTTGGCAATTTAGGTGCACTTTGAATAGGATGGACTTTGGAGGAGACCACTATCACTGACTTGTTCAGACGAAGCAATTGGTTATACAAGAAAAGGATTAGACCATTTAAAGAGATGCAGAGACTTGAAAATTGTTCCGGTTTCCTTACCTTGTATCTGTATAACCCAGAATGGATCTGGCTGAAATTCTATCCAGCAAGTTTAATCCAGTGATGGAGCCACAGCAGGGCTGAATCCTGGTTCAGCATTAATCTTCCATGAAATTCTTCTCAATTAAGCTCACTCCGTAACGGCCATCGTGTCCAGCGTCCCCCATTATGTTCCTTATCCTGGCAACATCATCCCACCTTCCTTTAACAGCATAAAGGTTGGACATCAGTACAAAGAAACCTAAGTTTTTTTGGTCCAATAAAAGGGTTTTCCTGGCTGAACATTCTCCGAGGTCAATCTCCTCGTGGATGCAGCATGCCCCAAGCAAAGCTCCCCAGACAGCAGAATCAGGGTCAACCACCTTATTCTTGATAAACAAATATGCTTCCTCTAGATAGCCTGCACGACCCAGGAGGTCAACCACACATGCACAATGCTGCAATCCGGGGTCTATACCAAACTCTTCTGTCATGATTTGGAAGTATTTAACTCCTTCAAGAACAAGACCCCCATGGGCACAAGCAGATAACAGTCCCAAAAAGGTGATTTTGTCAGGATTTAGTCCTTGTTCCCTCAATTCAGTGTAACAGCTGAGAGCTTCATGTCCCAATCCATACGAACCATAGCCTGAGATCATTGTGTTCCATGCGGCCAAACATGGCCTTTTGATGCTCTTAAACATTCTTTCCGCTTTATCTATACTTCCACACTTGACATACATGTCTATGACAGCCGTACCAACAAAATCTTCCACTTCCAGAGTCTCTCTGAGGACATAATTATGTAGTCTCTCACCAAACTTCAAGCATCCAAGCTGAGAACACCCCCAAAGTAGAACGGAAATGGTTATAGAATCTGCACTGTTTCCATACAAGTTCATTTGTCCAAACAATTCCAGAGCATGATTTATTCTTCCAGCCTGTACACATCCACTGATAATTGAATTCCAGCTGATTAATGGTTTCCGGTGCAAATCATGAAACAGAGAGAGTGCAGCCTCTACATTATAATACCTAGAATACATGCTTATCAGCCCATTGACCACTAAACAATCTGAGGCTAAGCCTTTCTTCAATACATAACCATGGAAAGCCACCCCAAGGTCGTAGCAAACAGGATCCTCAAACACTTGAAGAATAGTAATCATAAGGACTGCATCTGGCTTCATTTCTAATTGCTGCATGTTAGTAAAGTACTCCATCACCATAGGCACATTTCCTCTATCAGCATAACATGAAATAATTGCAGTCAAGGCTACCACATTCTTTTGAGGCAACAACTTATACAGCAATCTTGCTGATTCTACATCTCCATGCCTTGCAAAATTACAAACCAAAGAAACGATTACGGAGCTATTGGTGGCAATGCCAGTTTTGACAGCATAGCAATATGTACCATTTGCACAAGCATTGGCAGACAAGAGACTCACTATAGTGACCGCATTTATTGCCACATTTTCCTTTAACATTTGCTTGAAAGTATGCATAGCCTCTTCGGAAAAACCATTTTGCCCGTAAGCACTGATCATGGTATTCCATGAAATGACACTTTTGTCAGACATTTCACCAAACAAGACTCTCGCTGCATCCAAATAGGCACATTTGGCATACATTGAGGTAAGTGCGTTCTTCACTTGGGAATCCTGATAAAGACCAACCTTAATTCCAAATCCATGAATAGATTGCCCAAGAAAAAGAAATTCCGGCCGTCCACAGGCTGGAACAAGACAGACCAACGTCGTTACACAAGGACTAATACCCTCTTCAAGCATTTCAATAAATACATTCAACGCTTCAAGATAACACCCGTTACGTGAATATCCACTAATCAACGCATTCCAAGACACGAGGTCTCTGTTTGGCATATTGTCAAACAATTTCTGTGTAGTTGTATTAAGACCCAATCTTGCATACAGACCCAGAAGACTGGTACTTATTTCAACGAAATGATCCAAGCCCAATTTCAGTATCCAGGTGTGAATCTGATTTGTTTCAACTATTGCTGAATTTGCAGAATCCGAAACAGAAGCGGAGACACTAAGAGACTTTATAAGTAATGATAAATCACGATCATTTGGTTTTGAATTAGTCTTTAAAGATTCACGGAAATTATGCACTACCCAGTTCGAATCCCCTGTGACCAAACCAGAATTTATATTTGAATGGTGCAGAGTCAGGTTGTCCAATGTATGGGACGGACGAGCATGTTTGAAATATGAATTTAAATTTGAAAAACAGACGTAACGGTTGAGAACAGAATCCAAATTCCAAATCTGCCTTGTGCGAAACATTATTATTAGCAAACCCAGACGAACCAAAAACAAAAAAGATAAAAAAAGAACGACGCCTCTTTCTTCATGTCCGTTTTTCACATTTTTTGGGGGAACGAATGGGAGGTCTCTATTTTTTTCTCCCAGACACAGCAGTCATTTCCAGAGGCAGCAACCTGGAAGTTTGGAGGAATTAGATTTCCAAGGTCGAGCTTGGATCCAATTTTCATGATTAATTTCTCATCTGTCATGGCTACGCATAGAGTGGACTCTGAAGCTACTATTTGCACTTTGTTTGTTGGTGTGATTCCATTCCTTGCCCTGATTCCAACCAACTTCACAATCTCCTCCTTTAGGCTCCAGTCAAAGAAATGGTCATAGAACTGCAAAGCACATAACTGTTACTTTAGTATCACTAAACAAAGCCCCAGAATCAGCATTTAAGGTTTGACTAACTAACGTTTTAAACGCCACTTAGTATTGCATTTAAACAAAAGGATTGTCAAGTAGTTACTATTGAGGGAATCCCAGAGTGAGTGAGAATGTTAGTGTATCCTTGTATGACTTTGTCAGATGGGATGTCCACACGTTCTGTGTAGATCCTGAGTCATGGTTATCAATAAAGGTCACTGCATTTCCCGACAAAGCACCAATCATTCCGGTAGGATCCACTGGAGGACGGCCTGGGCCTTGATTTCTATTTGGTCGAGCTCTGGTGAACCCTCAGAAGAAGGAGCTAGGGAAAGAAGTAATAGCACAAGGTTTAATTGAAGTGAAAATTCTACTCTCCTCTCCATTGATTGATCAGGCTGATTAAATACAAGAGCATCAATTTCGTTAGGGGAATCTACTCAGTCTAACCTCATAACAGAATTTGTTGTAGCCTTCCCATTACAGTTCATAAGAGAATGGTAAAGGAAAAAAAAAAAAGAAATAATAACAAAAGAAATTAAAAAGACCAAAACACCCAACGGTAATACTACCTTCCTAGCAGGTCTATTCATACTTGGTAGAGGCGTGCAGGCTTGAATGGTAGCAGAACTCTATACAAGGTAGCCATTGCACCCAATTTTTTGGCTGACCATTGTGAAGCACCTTAAATAAACTTCCACCTTTCGATTCACCACCTCTGTTTGCCCATATGTTTGGGGGTGATGGGAGGAGCTAAAGTTTAAATTGGTACCTTGTAAACAAAAAAGTTCCTTCCAGAACCGGCTAGTGAATATGACATCCCTATCATATACAATGGACTGTGGCATCCCGTGCAGCTTGAAAATATTTTCATAGAATACTTGTGCAATGGTCACTGCTGTATAGGGGTGAGCGATGGGAATGAAGTGTGCATTCTTACTTAATTGGTCTATGACCACTAGAATTACCGATTTTCTTCTTGACTTCGGAAGGCCTTCCACAAAATCCATTGAAATATCTGACTATACACGTTCTGGGATCGGTAGTGGCTACAGTAACCCCACTGGTTTCCTATGATCATATTTGTTTCTTTGACATATGTCGCATTCTCAAATAAATTGTTTATCATATCCTTCATTGACTTCCAATAGAACACGACTCACACTCGATGGATTGTTTTGAGGAACCCTTCGTGGCCCAGACCATGGAGCTCCTAAATCAAGGTTGGAATGAGTGGAGAGTTCTTTAGAAGATAGACCCGATCCTTGAAAAATAAAACTCCCCTTTTCACTTCCCAAGGCCCTAGAGCTTGCCCTTCTCGAACTAGTTGGTGCAATCATATGAGTTCAAGATGATGCTTGTTTTCATCTAGAATCGGCTACCACCATAGAGGCTCAGGGAATATGATAGCAGTTGGTGTTCCAGTTGGCGACACTTGTGAAAGAGCATCTGCTGCCACATTCGGGTCGTCTTGTTTATATTCAATGAAGAAGTCATAACCCATCAATTTGATTAACCACTTTTGTTGTGCGTCCGTGGTTATATATTGCTCCCAAAGGTACTTCAGGCTGCGATGGTTTATCCTTACGATGAACCTCCTTCCTAGGAGATATGGCTGCTAATGTTTGATGGCACAAACCAAGGCAAGTAACTCCTTTTCGTAGGTAGATAATGAGAGGTTCTTTCCCTTAAGTGCTGAACTAAAATAAGCAACTGGTCATCTGGTTTGCATGATTAGTGCCCCTATGCCTTCCCCTGACGCATCGCATTCCACACAAATTCTTGATCAAAGTTTGGTAACGCCAGAACAGGAGTAGTTGTCATCAGAATTTTTAGTTCCTTGAAGGCTCTCTCAACTTCCCCACTCCATTGAAAGTTTCCTTTCTTTAGTAGATCTGTCAAAGGTCTGGCGATGGTGCCATAGTGAGCTATGAAACGTTGGTAATAGCCAGTCAGCCCCAAGAAACTCAAAGCTCTTTCTGGTTCTTTGGTCTAGGCCAATCCATCATTGCTTCAATTTTGGATTGGTCAACGCGTACCCCTCCTGCATTGATGATATGCTCCAGATATTTGATTTCCTTCAATCCAAGCGCACATTTCTCCTTTTTAACAACCATTGTCCCTTAAAATTGTCAAGGTAAGCCTTAGGTGAATAATGTGATTGTTCCAATTCTTACTGTAAATTAAAATATCATCGAAGAAGATTAAAATAAACTTCCTCAGGTAAGGTCTGAAGATGTCATTCATTTAGCTTTGAAAAGTTACATAAGAGTTAGAGAGTCCAAAAGGCATTATTAGGAATTCGAAGTGCCCATGATGAGTGTAGAAGGCAGTCTTTTCCACATCACCAGCATCCATCCGGATCTAATTATAACTTGATTTTAAGTCTAGTTTGGAAAAAACTTGGGCACCATGTAGCTCATCCGGTAACTCTTCAATTACAGGGATTGGATACTTATCCTTGACCGTTATTTGGTTAAGCACTCTATAGTCGAGCTGAAACGCCGAGAGCCATCGCACTTCTTTACCAATAACACTGGGGATGAATACGGGCTCCTGTTACTATGAACAATACCTTGTTGGATCATTTTTTCAACCAACCTCTCAATCTCTTGGTGGATATCTATATGGCCTTAGGCAGATGGGCTCACTTCCAGAACGTAATATAATTCGATGATCATGCTCCCTTCTTAGGGGTAGCCCAATCTTATCCCTAAATACTTCCAGAAACTCAACTTCCCAATCTTCCCAACCACTACCTTGCTCCTCCTCCTCCTCTAGTGCCCAAATGTGCAACAGAGTGGCCCGTCCCTGTCCCCTATTTTGATATGGTGCTTTTGCCAACGCCTTCTCCCTAAATGATCTAGACTTAGCCCCCTCAATCCCATTGAGCTCAATCGTGACCCCTCCACTTCGGAATCTCATTTTTATTTTTCCAAAATCCCAAAGTATTGTACCCAATATTCGTAACCATTGGATTCCCAAAATAGCATCACATCCTTCCAAATTAATTACAAAGAAATAAATGATAATCAGAGTATATTGCAGTGAAATGGTTACTTCTCTGCAGAACCTAGTGCTGGTGATGCGCTCTCCATTTGCCATGACAACTCTGAATTGAGCACTGACTTCGACCTTGAGCCCTGCCGCCTTCACCATTTCTTCGCTAATGAAATTATAAGTGGACCCTGAGTCCACCAAGACTGTCAAAGAGATTTTCCCCAGACATCTGGTCATTCTCATAGTTTGCAATGTAGACACCCCGGTGAGAGCATGAATCGAAATTTCTAGAATCTCCTCACCCTTAGTGGCTCTTCTAGACTAGCAACCTCCCCTCCTTCCTCCTCCATCTTGATTAGGAATAATTTTTTGCACCGGTGCCGTGGATGGTATTTCTCGTTATAGTGATAACACAAACCTTACTCTTGGAGTGAAGCGTCTAGTGACGATTGGTTTATCTCCTAAACGTGCTTCTGATGAAGGAAAATTACCACTGAGGGAGTTATAATTTCTTTTTGGCCCCTATTTCCCTTTGTTATCAAGTCCTATCCTCTGAAACTTTTCCTCATAGATTGGGGCTAGCCTGACTGCAGCTGGTAGAGACTTGGGCCATTAGGCCTTTACATCAACTCGAAGGTGGTCTTTGAGGCCACTCACAAAAAGGGAAGTCTCCTTTTCATTCGTGAGATGACCAACATGCCCTAACAGCCTCTCAAATTGAGTTTGATTGTCTCTAATCATACGTGTTTGTCTGAACTTACTCAAGTCCACAAAAGCATCCGTGAAGAACATCACTCCAAATCTGTCTCCTAGCTCTGTTTTGAATTCTTCCCGGCCCAGATTATGGTGCGTATTTCTCTTCCGCTGAAACCACACCTGGGCATCTCCTTCCAAATGAAAGGCGGCCAACCTTACCTGATCCTCCGGCTATGTTCCTTGAAAATCAACAAAACTGCTCTACATGGCACACCATAAAGTGGGGTCTTCCGAGCCATCAAAGTGAGGGAAATCCAATCTCACAAGTCTTGGTGCGATCGACCCAAGTGTTACCCTTGAAGGGAATCTGTCTTGGGTGTTCTCCCAGTTGCTAGCTATGGATCCTTCCCTTGCTTGCAACAGCTGGAACATCTCTGCCAATTGCTTCAACATCCTCTCTTGTCCGCCGCTTAAAGACTCAACTTATTGTTCCAATCACTGTACCCGTTTGTCTGCCATTTGGACTGGCTCTGATACCAAAATGGTAGGATCCACTCAAGGACGGCCTCGGCCTTGATTTCTATCTGGTCGAGCTGTTGTAAACACTCAGGAGAAGGAGCTAGGGAAAGAAGTAATAGCACAAGGTTTAATTGAAGTGAAAATTCTACTCTCCTCTCTATTGATTGATCAGACTGACTAAATAAAAAGAGCATCAATTTCGTTAGGGTAATCTACTCAGTCTAACCCTATAACAGAATTTGATGTAGCCCTCCCATCCCATTACAGCTCATAAGAGAATGGTAAAGGCCAAAAAAAAAAAGAAAAAAAAGAAATAATAACAAAAGAAATAAAAAAGACCAAAACACCCAATGGTAATACCACCC
This sequence comes from Dillenia turbinata, assembly GCA_037126225.1. Classification (NCBI taxonomy): domain Eukaryota; kingdom Viridiplantae; phylum Streptophyta; class Magnoliopsida; order Dilleniales; family Dilleniaceae; genus Dillenia; species Dillenia turbinata. Next base: position 4,496,921 of record JBAMMX010000005.1, read on the forward strand.
TCCTAGCAGGTCTATTCATACTTGGTGTTGCTCATGGTAGTCCTTCAACACATTCCGTGAGGATTTCCATTTGAATTCTTCAACCGCCATAATTCCCCACAATTTAGCGAACCTTGGGGCATATCCTTTAACAAAGTCGAACCACCATCCATATTTCGGACTTTAACCAATGCATCCAGTCTGATAATTCACTTTGCACTCTTGGGTTAATATGGTCAATGTCAGGAGCAGGTGTGAAGTCATCTCCAGTGTCAGGGTTCCCCTTCCCATCGGAGTGCTGAGTGTCAGTACTGTAAATGAAGGAGGGACCCCAATCCAGGTGGTCGTCTGGATTGTCCCCTTCGAAAATGCACCATATTCCCCTGTCGACTTGCTTCTCTGCAAATTCTGTGGTTTATGACTGTGTCAGGCTAGGCATTTGATTCCCTTCTCGTGGAATGCTCGAATCAGTGATTTCAGTTCAGCTTCGTTTCCATATTTCGATGAGTCAAGATCATAAAACCTTCCGAGCAGAGCATGTATCCAATAAAAGAAATGAAAGTCAAATCAGTTCATTAGAAGGGGTCATTCTAGGGTACTTGGGGATCAATGATATCCATAAGGCCATGACTGTGTCAGCTAGGCATTTGATTCCCTTCTCGTGGAATACTTGAATCAGTGATTTCAGTTCAGCTTCGTTTCCATATTTCGATGTCAAGATCATAAAACCTTCCTGTCATGTATCCCATAAAAGAAATGAAAGTCAAATCAGTTCATTAGAAGGGGTCATTCTAGGGTACTTGGGTATCAATGATACCCATGAGGCCATGACACTCACACTCAATGGCCCAAAAAATGGTACCCAACCCCAAAGAAACTGCAAACCCATCGATTCAACAGGAAAAATGCCCCTAAAACGAGACGAAGGGTATTTTAAGCAAGCCGATGCATTTCTTTTTTGGTTAAAAAGAAAAAAGCGGTTTTGAATCAGGCATGAACCGGACACACTTGAACTTGAACCTTGAACCTTAAACCTCAAACCTCAAACGACCATGGTTCAAGGTTAAGGGTAAAAGTTTTGCGGGCTTGAGTCAGTGGGCAGGTGTGAACCGTGGGTAGATCTATTGTCAAACCCAGAACTCATTTACTACAAATCAGGACATTTTCATAATTTGAAAGACGAGAAGCAATCGCCGGAGATGCATTGAACCGCAATTACAGATATCATACCATCGCGTTGAAAGGAAATTAAGTAGGAATGGTTGCAGAATGCAACTTGGGACAAAGTTGAAGGGAAAGTAAACGGATTTTCTTGAGGTATGACAGACTGTGAGGGTGGAGGAAGCCAAACATGGGTTGTTCCTGCTTCATCCAAGTCGGGAATTAACCCCGTGAGCGAGTTGTACCATCCTCCTTTGTTGCTTGATTCCCAATTAAACCCCTTTGAAGTTCACATTATCAGACTCACTTCAATGACCACAAAATCCCACCACATAGAGAGAGATACGTACCTGAAATAATAACGCTGGAGAAGCCATAGGGAGGGAGAGGGAGATCGAGAGAGAAAGAAAGCAGATTGCAGTTACAAAAGTAGTTCATTTTGATCGCCAGATGATTGGTGGAGGGGTTCAAGTAAAGAGTTTCCAGCCAAACTGTGCATGAAAGGGCGAGAGGCCAAGTGTCAAGTGAGAACAATTTTTTTTTCTTTTTTTTTTGGCACAGGAAAAATTAAGAAAGAAAAGAAAAAAGTGAGAAGATTTTAATGTTTGAGAAACAAATTTCGCAAACGCGCATATGTCGAGTCGAGGAGCAGGGCCATTGGGCAGTTAGTGAGCTCCAGATTTTCTTGTCCAAAGGGGGCAAGGCCCAAGAAACGGCAAAAAGAAAATGACAGGAAACCTAGAACATCCGAGGTAATAATCCCCACTGGCGCGGGAAAGGACACAAAAAGGGCTGGACCAACAGACATAAAAGTGACTAGTCGACTTCCTAGATCACAACATCAGAGAGAACGAACTGCTGAACAGGCAACAACTCAAGAGCAAGACTTCACTTTCTCCAAAATATAGGACCATAGACGGCGTCAAGGGCTCTAAACATAGGCTAAGAGCTTTGAAAAAGCAAAGAAAAAGAAACGCCGAAGCTTCTCCAAATAAGAGCAAGAGAACAAATACAAGAGAATATGCACTATTCAAGATTATAGTACTACTCCAATTTAACAAATAAAATAAAATAAAATTCCTGAAATATTCTTAAAAGAGAAAAGTGTATTCAAACCGATATTTTTCCAAAATGGAAAAAGGAGAACACCAAATTTACACTAGACTTGGAAAAGCTCAAATCAAGCTTCGGTTAGGATTCTTAAAGAATTTATCTCCGTTTGGTAAAGCAATTAATTGGAGGGAAGAAAAAATGAATGATTTTTATGAAATTTTTTAAATTTAATTTTTTAATTCTATCAAATCAATGAGTTTTGAAGAAGAGGAATTCCCTTTCAAAATTATAAATATTAAATTTATTTTTATACTCTTTATTTTAAAATTTTAATAAAAAATAAAAATAATAAAATAATAAATTTATAAACTTTTTTATTATATTTCCAATCTTTTTCTCATCTAATAAAATATGATTTTTAATTTAATTTTCTTTTCTTTTCCTTCTCATCACATATTTTATTGTCAAACGTGATACTTCCCTTTCTCTCTTTTTTTTCATCATTTCTCTTTCTTTTCTTTACCTCTCTTTCTCGTGAAATTACCAAACACACTATGAAATTTTTCAAAGTTCACAAATAAGATAAATTTGATTCTCCGATTAGAAGAATCAATTGAAGATTGCAGATTGTTTCATAGAAGGACTATAGCTCTTTTTTATTTTTATTTTTTATTCTAAATTTGGTTTATCGTCTAATATTCAAAATTTTACTTTGACTAATTTAATCCAAATCACGATCGGATCTCCATTCAAAGGGATATTTTTTAACATCATTTTTATCACTATCAAGATTCAAATTCAAACCCTTAATATAAGATTTTAATATCCTTTTCACTAAATCAATGATAAGGGCTATAGCTATCACATCACACAACTCCAAGGATTTCTTTTAATTGAGATCCGAAAGATCAACATAATAAGGCGAAATGGGATCTTCATGAGGTAATTAGTCATATTAATTGTTATGCATCTTCTTGTCTTTGATAAAATTTGGAAATTTCAAGAACACGTTTTAGGTTGAATCAATTGATTTGAGAAATATGAAGAAAAACGTTGAATTCTACAATTGAAGGAAAGAAATCGACGAAAGATGCAAGACGATACGGGGATTTTAGGGCAAAAGGGGGAAAACCGACCAGCTCAGAAAATTAAATAAAAAACCGTAAAAGTCATATCAAAATTTAATTTCAGCTGATATAAGAACCAATCTCTCTCTCTCTCAATAAAATCATCAAACAAAGAAAGAGCACCCCTTATGGTTTTTCCAAAAAACGTACGAACCCTAAACCCAAAGTTCTAGAGGTCCAGTCTGCTCTCTTTCAACATTATATTTCCAACTAGAACACTAACTTTTGGTTGGGATTTCTAATGTACTCCCTCGAGCTTTGTTTGACATATGACGGACGGTTCTTACGTAAGATTTTATTGAATCCACTTCAGGCAATGAGCTACAATTAAAGAAGAGTTCAGACCCAAATCATGCCCCGGCCATGCGGAGTACAACATCTCCCATCCCCAAGTGGGCTCCGGATTTACCAACAAACAAGTCACCCTAAAATGGTTAGCGATGAAAACAAAATGAGCCAAACAAAACTAATAGGATGTTCAGATTTGACTTCTTTTTCCTAGAATGTTTAAAATGAAATTTAAACCTGCCTCATTAATGTTAGCATTCGAGATTGACCCAAGTTCTATGAATTCAAGTTTCAGCCAAGTTCCAAAACTAGCTTAATATGTGTGTGTATGTGTGCGCGCGCGCGTGTGGCGTGTAGAATAGCTTAATACTAACTCAATTTATTTAACAAACGAGATCAACTTGAGCCTGGGTTTGGCATAAGAGCAATTTTCCAGTTAAGCAAATGCTGCCACCGGAAATCCGGACCGATCCCTCGAGGTCCCAACCCCAGCTCTCACTATAAAACGAAGTACATGTTTGTTTTGTTTCTGAAAACGTTCATTACTCAAGACTTTGCTCAAATGGAAGTGTCACATCCAAGTCCAGTAGTTTGCCAACAAATCCCATGCCGTGTAATGCAAAAATTATGACAAACGCAACCTCCAGCTACCAACCAACCAAACTTATTAGGGCATGTATTCAATCAAATTGACAAATACAATTTGTTTTCTCATATAGAGATAATATTCATTTGTTTATAATTTTAAGGGGCATAATACTAAAAAAGAGGTTGAAGCTGAAGAGGAAAGGCACAAATCTGGAATTCAGAAAGGAAAGAGATCACATCTTGGAAGGCTTGGGAAATATATCAGGAGTGAATTTCTGGGCTGCATTCAAGCTCCCCTTTATCTTCATTGCTCCCCTGCACAGCACAAACCCAATAGCACACCCATTCAATTATCGATCAATTATCAGTAAACCCTAACCCGGAAGACCATAATAATTAAAACAAAAAAAGGGGGAGAACGAAGCACCTCATAAAGGCAATTTGGGGATTCATCTTGCCAGTGGCAACCTTGACAAAATCATCGTCCTTGAATGAAAACGCCGCATCCGGCTTCCCTCCTTCAAATGGCCCTGAATTCATCAGAATTGCTCAAATTTCTTAGGATTTCAAAATTAGGGCAAAACAACAAATAGTAAATTTATGCGCTTTTGATCACATGGAAGGGAAGCAGGGTAACCAACCTTTGGTGACTTCTCCTTTCTTGAGATCTACCACATAGATCACCTCATCGAATCCAAGTTTCTGTCATAAAGAAAATTAGGGTTTCGAAACTAAAGTTGAGGAGGAGAGAGAGGGAGAGAGAGGAAATACCTTGGGAGCGATGTTAATCTGATAAACGAGGCCGATCTTCTTGGTGAGTTCCTTGCCGGCATCAGTGGAGAGATGGAGCTTCATCTGCTCCATCAAGGTATCCGACTTGAGTTGAGGAGTTGAGTCGGCCATTTTTGCTAAAATGCGTAGAGAGAGAGAGAGAAGAGGTTGAAAATGGGATTAGACGAGAAGGGGTTATAGTTTTATATATAGGAAAAGATTGGATGGAAGAAGGAAAGGGAAAGAGATGGATCAGAGAGAAGAGTCCATGGAAGGAATGGATGACTGCAGTGCCGGTGCTGAGTGCAGGGATTGGGTTTATGGTTTGATTACATGTCCAGTGTCCACGCAACCCAACCACGTTTCCTGGTATCTTCCCTTCGTCACCCTTCCAACTACCTTCTCTAACTTTTATTTACTCCCAATTATATGGTGTCACATGCCATAACAACACCATCTTGTTTCTCATTCGAGCCTATTTACATAAATTTAAATTTTATTTTCGAAATTTAAACTTTTGACTAATTTAGTTAATCAAATGACTCGATGGGTAGCTTTGAGTATGATTTTTTAAGTAGAAACATTACCTTTTTAAGTTCAATTTTTGAAATGGGCCTCGATTTTTCTAGAGCGACCTTACAAAATATAGGCGGAACCTCATCATTGGGATTAAATGGAGCTTTTTTTATTCATTAATTCAAAATCAAATCTTTCTTTCTTATTTTTACCTTACATTCGGGTTAACCCATTTGTCCTGAGTAATAAGCTATGGACCATATGCACAAGTGCGAGACATTTAACCCCCTACATGGCGCAGAATTCTAATTCCAGCCTCCCCATAATGGAACCGGGTCAAATCGGTCCCACCAGCGGTAGGTCACCCAATAATGGCCAATAGTGGAGCCAGTCAGTTCTGTACTTAGACATCACGCCCAAGGTGAAAAGTCTTTTTTTTTTCTTTTTTGTTTTTTCCCCTTACAAACTAAGCTTATACCCACCAGAAATGTTGTTCATACAAAAAAAAATAAAATAAAATAAAACAGAACTTAAAATTGTCAAAATTCAACTTTGAGAATCAAAAAATACCGTTGAGCTGACAAAAGGAAAATTATCAAAACCCCCCAATGGAGGGACATCCACTATTCTCAAGGGATGAGATATGTTGTTCAAGCCCTGGGAAACCTAATGGATTAGCCACATTCCTTTGCAGACCTCTTCAATTGGAACTATAAAATCTCCTTAGATCAATGGATTTACGCGTCAGGAGCGAGGCTAAAAAAATTCTTATCGATACATAAAGACACAAAAAAGGAGGCGAGACACAAGTCACCGTGATTCAAATGTGAGCGCACAAGTCACCGCCCATCTTCCTTCTGTTCCTTACTTCTAATACATTATCGGAATCCATGGCTCGTCAATAACAATCACCGTTATTAGAATCTTATCGCCCTGGTGACTAGGCGAAAGAGAGTGGAGGAGGAAGAGAGAGAAAGAGGAAAGTGAAGATTTTTTTCCCTCCATCTTATTATCAATGAAAAAATGCTTGCCTCAAGAGGTCACCCCTTGGAACCTTGTTTTGCTGAAAAGGATAATTGATGCCTCGGGGAGATCCATCAATGGGTTTCGTACAGAACAGCAGAAAAAAAAGGTGCTACTCTTGGCCCATCAGACGTGACATGAGATTTTTTTGGGGGGGGGGGTTCAGTTTTCCAAACAGTCTTTACTCCACAAACTCAATTCAAAAACACAAAAATCCAACATATTTCCATGTGATACCAGTGATTGTTCATATGACCAAGTTACGTGCCAGAGACAAGTTTGGTTAGATTGTGTAAGGGTTAGTTTAGTTTGTGGAGGGGAGGGGGGAAAAGAGAGAGAGAGAGGAAAAGATATAATCCATCAAATGTATTTTCTTTTTTAATTTTCGTTTGATAGGGATAAAAAAAAAAGAAAATAATAATAGTTTTTTTGGTTTAATTAGAATGAAAAATAAAAAAAATACTATCTTATTTATTATTATATTCTTATAAAATAATATTTTTAATATTTTTCATCATGTAATTTTTTTTATTTTAATTCAAAATATATTTTTTAAAAAAATATAATTTTTTTAAAACTAGTTATTTAATATATTTTTTATTTTTTATAATTTTTTTCATTATTATTTTATATTAAATAAAATAAGAATATTAATGTAAAAAAGTTTAAAAAAAAAGTAAAATTAAAAAAAAAACTAATTTATCCAATAAAATTGATTAAAAATTAAAATTTATTACTTATATTAAATAAAATTGAAATAAAAAAATAGATAATTTCATAAATATTAAAAAGACAATAATAAATTTATTCAAAAATTTCATTTCCTTCCATTTTCGTCCACTTTGGGAAGGAAATTATTTCTTAAGAGGGAGGGGGACTAATTATATCACACTTTACCTTCCTTTTCACATTTCTTTCCTTACCAAATGACTGAAAAGTGTTATTTTCTTTCACTTTTACTTCTCTTTCATTTTTATGTCTCATTCCATTTTTCTTTCACTTTTCACTCCAACCAAACTAATTTTAAAGTGTGGAAAAAAAAAAAGAAAGATAAAATAAAAATGGAGTGAAATAATTTTTTTTGTTAATTTGGTAAGTAAGGAAATGTGGAGGGGAAGTAAAAATGAGATATAATTCCAAATTCCTCTTTTTTATGATTTTATTTTCATCCCAAAGTGGATGGATAGGGAATAAAATAAAAATTTTGAACAAATTTATCCTTACCTTTTTTTAATATTAACGAAATTATTTATTAATTTTTTTCTATTTTAATTTTATTTAATACAAAGTAATAAAATTTAATTTTCTTTATTAATTTTATTGGAAAAAATTATTTTTCATTAATTATGGAGATTTCACTTTTTTTTTTATATTACTATTCTAATTTTATTAATATAAAGTAATAATGAAAATAGTTTGTAAAAAATAAGAAGAATATATTAAATAACTATTTTTTTTAGAAAAAATTATATTTTAAAAAAAATATTTTAAATTGGAAAAATAAAAAAATATAGTAAGAAATATTAAAAAAATTATTTTATAAAGGTATAATAGTCAAGTTAAAAAAATAAGATGATATTTTCATTCATTATTCATTCCAACCAAACTAAAAAGGTATCACTCATTCCATTCTCTTCTATTCCTACCAAACAAAACAAAAAAGAAAAAAATATATTTACTTTTATAATCTCCTCCTTCCCTTCTTCCTCCCCGACCCTTTTCACGAACGAAACTTATCCTAAGATCTTAAATTATGCTAGAAATTTCTAATGAGATTTTAAATTTTATTTTGTCATTTTAAAAGTTCTAAACTTTTTAATTGTAATACTCCGAGTTTTAAACTTCACAACAAAAAAAAAAAAATTGATTATCTAAGGACTATTAAGAATTGACAGAATAGTGACAGAAATGTTGTTTTGGCATTCAAAAGATAATAAAATAAAAATACTTATTAATATTAGATATAAATTATTACAATCGGGGTATTAATAAAATAATTTTTTTAAAAAAAAACCATAAATAAAATATCAATATCAATTCGGGAGAAGCCTTGAAAAATTGTTGTGCTCTTGCTCGTTATCCTTGCTATAGTCGCCAGCAACGGAGCTTGTTGAGCATGAACCGGGTATTCATGTCGTCTAAGGTCCGGTCAACCCGCTATTCATGCACAATAGCTTTCCATTGTTCCAACGTTGGGCACAAAACAAGCGCTTAAAAAATGGGGGCACATCCTCATGTATGGAGACTTAATGTATCTTTTACACAGGATTGACAAACGTGCACTACTCGCACAATCTTGTTTCACTCACTAGTTAACCTTTTTATTTGGGCAATTGAAAATGGTGGGGGAAGGATGACAGACATTACTCCCTTTTAACAGGCTATGAAATATTTACAAGGAGCTAATCTTTTATCTAAGAAATCAATTGTATCAAAGAGTTTCAAAGCTCGTATAAAAGCATCATTTTAATGATATCTTACAACGGAACTGCGTTAAAAAAAAAAAAAAGAAAAGAAAAAGACAGGTCCACTCTCAAGAAACATGAACATGGTAAGAGTGACGTTTTATCATAGCTTTTGAAAATCTTCGAGATAGGTCTCTTATTAATCAATTCTATGGAATTTCATGTTGTGAAGCATCCTTTTTAGATGTCAAACAAATACTTATATGGGGTAAAAATTTAGAGTTAAATTCAAAGGAGTAAGTGACTGGCTTTGCAAAATAATGACAGATGGTCTTTTGCCGCTGCACAAAACCCAGGTTGCGATGCCAAAGCACCAATAGGTCGGTTGTAACTGGGGTTCAGCCTCCAAAAAAAAGCCAAGCCCACTTTTGGCTTAGTTGGCATAGTGGGAAGGGCACCAATACAAGTGTTCGAATTCGAGTTAAGAATGAAAAAAATCATATTGGGAGAGCCTTCTCCTGATTGGAACCTAATAGCGGCTCAATCCAGATTAATCGAAATGAAAGTCCGGATATTGGACGGTGAACCAACTCCAGACACCAACAAAAAAAAAAAAAAAAAAAAAAAAAAGGAACACAAGCCCGCCAATCTGGCTAAGTAGGTCGGCCAGCTCCTTGGGCCATCTCAAATTAGGCGTCATGCCTGAATATCGGTGAGGCCCAATGTGAAAAAGGCGGAGATGCTTTGGGCTGGGCGACCCGTCAATGGATATGTCCACAGAACAAATAGGTGGTGGGTTTCTGGCCACCGGAAGCTCGGTTCAAACGGGTTCAGTTTTCCAAACCGTCTCAATCGTCCTCCAGAAACTCGGCTCAAAACGCTAAAAACTACACGATTACAAACGAGTCCATTGGAAACCATGATATGATTGTCTACGTATAAGCTTCAAATACTGACCACACAATTCTAGATAAGGGAGGCCCGTTACATTTTATGGAAATAGAATGAGAGAGGAGAGAGGATGTTCTTTGTGTGGACTATCAATTAAGGTTTTAACTAATTAATTTTTGTTTTATGTAGTTGTCAGATGTTCCCGTCTTTGGAAGTTGAAGAGATTGGGTGATGCAAAGTCATCGAGTATTATGTTACAAAGGCGACATCAATTTTGTAAAGAATGGCTTCATCGGACAAAACAGGCTGAGGTTGGGATTATTCCCAACTCCGAGTCTAGTTCCAATTTCAAATCCATGTAAATCGTTGAACGCGCCACGGTTGGAACTTATCGGAAAATTTAGACCAACACAATGCCTGGCGATTGCTGGTGGCGAAAATGAAGGAGATTCATCTGATGACGATGAAGATTTATGTCCGGTTGAATGCGTGAGAGAATTCAAGACTGACGAGGAATTCACAAGGATTCTGGAGAAAGCAAAGGAAACGAAATCTCTGGTAGTGGTGGATTTTTATCGGACTTCGTGTGGAAGTTGCAAGTATATAGAGCAGGGATTTGCCAAATTGTGCAGGGGCTCTGGTGATCAAGAGGCTGCCGTCATTTTCTTGAAGCATAATGTAAGTTCAAAAATTTTAAGAAAACTAAACTGGGTTTTCATTGGATCAGTTAAAAGTGACTTTTGTTTTTGTTGTGCATCGAAATTGATGCAGGTGATTGATGAGTACGACGATCAATCTGAGGTTGCCGAACGTCTAAGAATTAAGGCAAGTGTTCCATGCACCCGAACTTTTAAACCCTAACTTCCATTTTTTTTTTTTTTTTTAATATTGTTCACATATAGGCTATAGCATAATTGCATAGACTGGATGTTTGATCAATGTGGTTGCATTGCAACATTTCATTTCATTTCACAATTATAAGATTCAGGCTATCTTAGCACCTCCACCCCCACCCCCACCCCCACCCCCCAACAGGGGAATTAGGGCTTTAGCCATTAAGAATGACATTTTCCTAATTCCAAGCCATTCGTGCTCAAGTTGAAAATGTGGGTGTTAAAAAAAAAATACTCCTCATATTCTATTAATCACGAGTTCTTAACACAAAGACATGCATCGATCAAATTCTCCCCAAATCAATGAGGGCGTGTGGTTGCATCAGACATTGGGAAAGTTGAGGTCGAACTTAGCTAATATTAGCTGGTATTTTTTATATTAAATGATAATCTTAGTCTATTTGTACAATTTTATATATTTTTTTAATTTTTTGAGAAATAAATGAAAATAAAAATAAAAATAAAAATAAAAATAAAAATAAAGCCTGCACATTAGTATTTGGTATCTCTAATTGATGCTAATCATAGTAAAATTGGACATGTTGCAGTCAGTTCCTCTATTCCACTTTTACAGAGATGGGGTTCTATTAGAATCATTTGCCACCAGAGACAAAAAAAGGATTGATGAAGCCATTCTCAAATACACTTCCTCTGCTGCTCAAGATGCGTTCGTTTGAAGTAACATTATCTGTTCTTTTTCTATAATTGGATTGGTTGCTCTTTCAAATTTCAATATTACTCTTTGTGCTGTTTACAACATTCACAAGAGAGACAGAATTTTCAGGAGTTATGATTTTTTTTTTTTTTTGGCACTTCGGCTTTTGTATCAATTATCTTAGTCATTACACTGATCAATGTAGATGGCAACAAATCAAAGGTGGATTAGTATTTGTTTTAGCCATCAATTATAATACACTAATATATTATATTTGCAATATAGTTTGATTGTACATAATATTATTTTTTTATGTTAATATCTCCCTTCACGGGTTGGCTAATCTATCTGATCACCTGAAATTCTTTTAAATGGAGTGTAAAGGATTGTGGCACGATTGGAGCACAGTATCTCCGGAAAAATAAAAGGGTCTTATAAGAGGAAGATAATGTTGATTAATCAAGGAAATCATCTATAGGATGATAGTTGAAATTTTCTTTGAAGGTGATGAAAGAAAGGAGCTGTTTTGGAGCGAAATATGGTAATCATGCATGAAGATAAGAAGACTATTTAGGAATTCTATAACTCCTTAGATTTGGTTGTGGTAGACCATAGCAACACTATCAGAAAACGGGTCTTCACCAACGAAAATTACCGACGAATAAAAATCCGTCACTATTTCCGTCGCTAATTTTTCTGTCGCTAAACCAGTCGCTAAAAATTTTGTGGACATTAGTGACGAAAAAATCCGTTGCTAATCCATTGCTAAATTTTGATTTTTTTTTATTTTTGTTAAATATAATTTTTTGTTTTTATTAAATTTAATTTATTAAATATAATTTTATCTTTTTATTAAATATAATTTTATATTTTTATTAAATATAATTTTGTGTTTTTATTAAATATAATTTTTTGTTGTTATTAAATATATTTTTTTGTTTTTATTAAATATAATTTTGTGTTTTTATTAAATATAATTTTGTATTTTTATTCAATATAATTTTGTATTTTTATTAAATATAATTTTTTTTTATTAAATATAATTTTGTATTTTTGTTAAATATATTTTTTTGTTTTTATTAAATATTATTTTGTAGTTTTTTTAAATATAATTTTTTGTTTTATTAAATATAATTTTGTATTTTTGTTAAATAAAATTTTTTGTTTTTATTAAATATTATTTTGTATTTTTGTTAAATATAATTTTTTGTTTTTATTAAATATTATTTTGTGTTTTTATTAAATATAATTTTGTGTTTTTATTAAATATAATTTTGTATTTTTATTAAATATAATTTTTTTTATTAAATATTATTTTGTATTTTTGTTAAATATAATTTTTTGTTTTTATTAAATATTATTTTGTGTTTTTATTAAATATAATTTTATATTTTTTAAATATAATTTTATATTTTTATTAAATAAAATTTTATATTTTTATTAAATTAGGGTATTGTATTTTTAATATTGAGAGTTATAACAAAAGTATAGAAATAGAATAAAAATAAACTAATAACACAAATGTGATGGTGACACGGTGGATAAGACTCTCCAAGAGCATTTTTACAACAATTTAATAGTAGTGGCGCGGGCGGACGGGTCGGATAGCCGGGCGGGCGTCCGGGCTCGTCTACTTATTTTTGCTATTACTCACTTCAGCGATGAAAATTTTCCGTCGTTAAAAAATTCATCGCTGATCTTTCGCTATAATTAGTGAGGTCACTTTCAGCGACAGAAAAATCCGTCACTGATTTTCTGTCGCCAATACTTTCAACGATGGAAATTTAGGATGGATTTTTTCGTCGATGAAAGTCGTTTTTCTAGTAGTGCAACTTGATGTATGTATAGGATTTTCTTGCTGCAATTGACCAAGAGTGGGCTGATTTGATTCTGTTGTTTGTTCAGAGATTGAATATGGGACATTAGCCATTTCAAAAGTAATATTTAGAAGGACAACATCATGTTTTATATGGTCGAAACTCAGAATGAACCTCTACGGCATTAATCTTAGACTCACTCGAAACTTGATTTACAGCAGATAGTTGTCCCTCCCCCACCCCCCCTGGAAACCCTATAATATGCCAACATTTATCCTTTAAATGACCCGGCTTACCACAATGAGAACGAACCAGTTTCCTTTTTCCTTTCTTGATTGCCATTAACTCCCACACCATTAAAATTGACAGACTGCAGTTGAACTATACGTTGGCCTTCTTCTCCTAGAATCATGCTATATGCCTCGGAATGCCCTCATCAAAGATAATTTGGGCTCTCACAAGCTGATAACTATTGTTTAAACCATTCAGAAATTTAAAGACTTGGTGTTTCTGTTGAATTTAATGAACCTTTGGAATATTGTCGATTACATCTTCCACATCCATAGTAAGGATAAGGACTGTAACTTGCCGTCTAGTTCACTAAAATAGGCATCACTGAATTATAACGTCTGGTTGTGCAAACCTCTCGTTTAGCTTCTTCCATATCTCAATGGAGAGAGAGAGCGGAGAATCCATGCCACAATCAAATCATTACAACATGTCTCATTTAGCTTCTTCCATATCTCACTCGCATTATCCATGCTCGCATTATCCATATTGATGGAGGGAGAGCAGAGAATCCATGTCACGATCAAATCATTACAACATGTCCACGACAAGAATAATGCACTATCTTTTACAGGTTTGCTATTGAGCCGTCAAGGAAGCGTTTCTTGTTGTGAATCGAAGCTGCGGCCAAGAAGGTTATCTTCCCTGACGCAAAGTTTAAAGGTGTAAGCTCCCGGGTGACAATCAACGAATTTTCACTCTCCGAAGGATGCAAATAGAATGATGAATTCAAATCTTCAAAAAGGTAAGAGAATTTCTTTTGGAATTTTGGGTTTTGATTTTAGAATTTTGGACAATTTTTTTTTTTTAAAAAAAAAACTCTACTTTTTATCCTTATTTTTCTCTTTGATATCATTTTATATTTTATTTGATTACAATCCATTTTAAAAATTTAAACTAGTGAGAGAGGTATTATTATCGTTTTTGTTATCAATTAAAATCTAATAAAATTAAAAAAAAAAAAGTCACAATCGAGTCTACTTTTCATAAGATGAAATCCTTCTAAATTTGAGAACTACAACTTAAAAGACAATTCGGGGGGAGAATTGAGCATTGATGATTGATTTATTCTTCTGAGATTTCATTCGTAACTAACCAAAGAATATATAATTCACATTTCGGATCGATCTATGTTTTTAGTATACAATTTAATGAATTATTTTAAAATTCTTGTAACTATTGATACTTATAATTTTGTAATGACTACCGATTATTTATATTTTTATTTTATAAAAATAATAATTATTAAATAATACATTAATCTTTTATTTTTTTTAAAAAAAAATGTATGATAAGTTCTTAGAAATGTATTGCAGTGGACGATGATGAAGAAAAGAGATTTTCTTGAAATACATTAATTTTATTAGAGATATATATGAGGGAGTTGTAACCAATATAAGAATTAGTTTTCCTATTAACGTTGGACTCCATCAAAATTTGACTTTAAGTCTTATTCTTTTTGCAATAGTGATAGATGAAATTACAAAAAATATTCAATAGAAAATATCACTGTATATACTTTTTATAAATGATATAGTATTGGTTGATTAAACTAGATAGTGTATTAGTATTAAATGAAAATTATGAAATGTCGCACTAGAATTTAAAGAATTTATATTGAATAGATAAAAAACTAAGTATATGAAATATAAATTTAGCGACAGTCACCAGAGTAATGAAGAAATGATAAGGTTAAAAGAAAAAAATGTATTAAAAAGTGAACGTTTTAAATATTTTGGATCTATCATTCAAAATGATGGCAATATAAATAGGGATGTAAATTATAGAATTTAAGCAAATTGGATAAAATAGAGAAGAATATCTGGAGTTCTTTAAAATCGCACGACACCGTTGTATTTGAAGGGAAAGTCCTATAGAATTGCAGTATGGCCTATACTATTGAATAACACTGAGTGTTGAGTTATTAAACAATATAATAATAGAAAATTGTTGTAATAGAAATGAAAATATTTAGGTGGATGTGTGATAAAATTAAAATAGATAAAATTATAAACAAAGAGATCCGTAATAAATTGAGAGTTAGCTTAATTGTGGATAATATGTAAGAATGTTATATGAGATGAATTCGACATATGTGAAAAAGACTCAAAAATGTATTGGTTAGGCGGATCGAGAACTTAAATATAGGATATATAGTAAAATGTACAGATAAACCGTTAAAAATTTGAATATAAATTATTTGTAAAAATATGATAGTTAAGAATTTAGATGAAAAATAATTTTAGATAGAATTCAGTAACACAGAAGAATTTGTATAAATTAAATTAATATTATTTTTTTTTATTTTTTTTATTTATCTCATAAATAATCAATTTTAATTATTGAAATTAAGGTCGTCTTAAATAATAATTCAACGATCACACAAATTGTAAGGTAAATTCCTATAAAATTTTAGAAAAATCACCAATTAAACACCATTTATGAGAAGGGTCCCCTAAACAAAGGTTGTCAATGTCAACTGTCCGACAAAGTTACGGAAGGTGGCCCTTCGGCCAGCCCAAGATACCAAAAGCACACCTATTTTTCACTTTTGGCAATGTCGAAAAACGAAAGGAAAAAATGATGAAAGGAAGCATGTACACGCGGCTCTATTGCAGCCTCGGACGGGCTGCTCCGATGGGATGGCTTGCGGTGGATATCGCCATGAACGGACAATGCACGTGCCCGTAGGCAATTTGCACCAAACATCTTCGTTATATTGATAAAATTTCATTGTTTAATGTAAAATTAATACAAAATTATGAAACTACTCGTGACTATATCTATGAGAACAAAATAAGCATCCTACATCCCCATAATCATTTCTTAGTTGGGGATGGGTCAGAAAGAAACCCTAAGAAAATCGGATCATAATCTCTCTCTCAATCAGATTCTCTCAATCAGATGATTTTAAATTTAAATAATTATATAACTAAGTAAAAAAGAAGTTTATGAAAATAGATAACATAGTAATAGATCACCAGGGCTTCAACTAGAAGACTCTTTCCAAAATCTGGCCGGGAGTCCGAGCAAAGGGATTGGAAATGGGCCATATTGAATCCCACTTTGTGAACCCACCACTTCCCACCTGCAATCCCAATCACCCCAACACTAAATTAATCAAGTCTTGTCAACCTCTCCCTCCATCAATTCAATCTTCTTTCTTTCTTTTTTTGTCAAAATTCATTTGAATTTGAAAATGCCAAAACTTTGATCTTCCAATTATCAGTTGACAGTGAATTACAAAATTGCGTCATGAAAAGTTTTTTACTCAAATTTATATTAATTAAATTAACTTAAAAATAAAATATTTCATAATGTTTGTTGAAGTTACCCCTTCCCTACTTTTTCCAAAAGGCCTAAAAACAAAAGAGGAAAAAGATATTCTACTATCCTTATGATTATCCGATAACCATCATTTCTTATGGGATCTAAATAATAATAATAAAAAAAAAATATTTAGCGACCATTAGTTTTTATCACCCATCAATGTGCGTGTGGAAATGGTAGAAATTTCCAAAAAAAGAAAAAGACAAAATAAGTTATGGTGTGATTAAAATAAAATACAGATACACCTGAATATATTGGAATATCCAAAATTATGAAAAAGAAGATATTTTAGTATATTCGTAGAGGTAGTAATCGCTATTATTTCTAAAAATGGTAAAATAATTGATTATTATGGTGTTTACCTATGTTCATAAACATATAAAAAAAAATTGACAATTGATTTGATAGAAAAATTGTTAAATCTTTTAATCAATACTAAAATTTGAATTTTGAAAATAAAAAAAATTATATTAAAAGAACTTCTTATAGAGGGTCTGACAGTATTTTGAATCAGATTAATTAAAATATGATTCAAGATATTAATTAATCAAATAAGAAAAAAAAAATTTAAAAAGAGAGCATAACAACTTGTTGTGTGAACAGAGTAAAATATAGATTTTTGTAAATGAGACGGGAGTATCCAAAATTGTGAAAGATTTTTCTTTTGAGCAATCAAACACAGAAGGGGACCATATGGTTCTTTTTTTTTTTTTAGTGGTGGGGATCAAAAGATCATTTATTCAGATTGTGGTTTACACTGCGTGGCAGACATAAAATCATAAATCTTATTGTGATGAGGAAAGTTCACAGGGCGCAGGCACACAGGGAGGCAGTAGTACCTGAATTTAGTGACCAGATGGTGGATCATTACAAGAATCTCCAGCTTGGCCAGTTCATTGCCGGGACAGGCGTGCAAACCACTGCCAAATGGCAAAAATGTATTGGGTTTTGGTGCAACCTGAATTATTTTTTTCCCCCAATCATTAATCAATTGATTTCGAATAGAAATTACAGCACAAAATGAAAATGAAATGAAGGGGGAAAAGGGAAAATCTAATACCTCAAATCTTGAAGGATCAAATTTCTGAGGGTCTGTAAAGAATTCTGGATTATGATGAATGTTCCTGAATAATGGCATCACTTTCCAACCTTTTGGAATGAGATAACCTATCACCAATTTTCTTATGTCAGCATTTTTCTTTCAGGATCCATCTTTTCATATACAACAAAAATTTTTAAGATAAATGCTTGCACTGCAGTTAACATGAGAAAGAAAATGGACAATCAAGTGGAATTTAGTGTTTTTTGAGTTAAACTAAAGCATTACTATAAGAACCCATTATTACCATTGTACGAAGTATTTGCTTGGGGAAATATGCCACTCGAATAATGATATAAACCCCCCCACTAAATAGTGAGTCAAAAGTTTACGAAAATTCAGAATTTTATCAACCTTCAAAAAGTACTTTCAAAAGACAAAGCTAATCCAAATTTGACCACACTATGAGGGCATTATTTCTAGCCAAAAAGACAAAAATCAGTTCATGGGTAATAATTCAGTTCACATCCTTGGCTCACCTTTATATTCTACATCAGCCACAGCTTCTCGGAAGGTGAAAGATATTATGCTTGCCATTCTCAAGCTCTCTAACACAACCTGGGAAAAAATGATAATTAATTAAACTGATTAATGTTAGCCTTAACAACATGATGTAGCATTTCAAAAGTGAGCGAAATTTTACTTTATAAGTCGTCTGCATATTGTTCCTAGTCTGACTCCAACTCAAAGGGCAAGTCCCTCCATTATTTAATTCATAAACCGCCTGCTGCTCAGCCTGTAGAAACCAAAATTATCACTATGTCATTATTACGAAAGCTAATCAAATGAAATGTGAGAGTGTGTGTGTGTGTGTGAGAGAGAGAGAGAGAGAGAGAACGGGGTCTACAAAGACAACAATTTATGAATTATTAAAGGTGTACAAAAGTAGGATTCCTCTGGATGGACTTCTTTACACCTTAACAAGCTCTAGAAGTTTCGGGTCATCATGTAAGTATTTGAGAATCCAAGTCATTATACTAGCGGTGGTGTCTTGAGCAGCAAATAATACACCAATGATATTATCAGCAATTTGATCTTCACTCAAGATTTCTCCTTTTTCATCTTTAGAATTCAAGAGAGATCCCTGAAGATCCTTCTCAGATAACTTCTTCTCTTTCCTTCCACTTATTATCTCACTCAAAATCTTACTTAACCTTTTCCTTGCCTATAAAAAATCAAATATTCAACAAAATTAAAACCCCATTAAAAATAGATATTAAAAGAGCAGAATCCACTAAGAAAATGATTACCAAGAAGGCCTTTTTGTAGGGTGCCCCAGGAATCATAGTAGGAAAAGAATTGTAACCTTTATTAACGATGTAATAATTCTTCTTTAACTCTTCTTTGCAATGGGCCTCCAATTGGCCAAAAATTGATAGAATACCCACATCAAAAGCCAACTGCAAAATTAATTAATTTTCAAAATCTTAATTACCATCGTTAATCGCATTATGCAATGCGTTCGAAAAGGGCAGGTCATTTGTTTGAGTACCTTTTTCATTTCATCAAAGGTGTTGATGACAGTGTCTTTTTGAGCTGCCCATGAATCTAAGGTAGAGACAACTATGTCTTCAATTCCTTGGACTATGTTTCGAATCGAGTCAAGAGACAAAGAACCTTGAACCAATTTCCTAAGACGAAGATGGTACTCGCCTTGGTGGAAAAACAAGGCGGAGGGACCGATCAGATTCTCTTTGCATTTGGGGTATGTAGGCTTGAACAAGTGTGCATTTGTCACTAACACAAACCTTGCTGCCTCTGGACTGGCCAACATCACACATGGACATCCTAGTATGTGTGTCTTGAAAATTTCTCCATACCTAAACACACACATTAATAGAAAAAAAAATGTTAATACCTCCCAAACATAAAAACAAATCATGCATAAGGAGAAAACATAGTTTAAAATAAAACCATTAACCTTTTTTGTTTGGAAGAGAAGAAGAAATTGGGGTCCTGAGAGTAAAGTCGAAGAGTCTCTCCTATATAAGGCCAACCCATCGAGCCCGGAGGAAGAGGAACCTTAGCTCTTTTTTGCTTTCCTTCTCTCTGTTCTCGTCTCATTGAAAAATATGAGACCACTGCACTACAAATAATAATCATAACACCTACAAAAATTCCAATTTTCTCCATCTCCCCCCCTCTCTCTCTGAAGAGATTTTGAATGACCGTGTTTTTGCTGTTGTTGTAGTAGAATGCAGGAGAGTTTCGTCGCTTATTTGGGTCACACTCGAAAGAAGAGTACTGGATTGGTATATATAGAATAGGACGCGAAGAGAGAGAGAGAGAGTATAGACAAAATTGGTTTACTCCACAATGAGTTCCTTTTTTTTAAAAAAGAAAAAAAAGACAACAAAAAATTATTCAAGAGGAGAGGACTTTGTTTTTTTCTTTTACTGTTCATTCCTATCCATATCTTTTATTATCTTTTTTGCCCCATCAACGTAATCTGATTTAGCACAGAGCAAACGCTCCAGAAGATTTATCATACTAATTTTTGGCACTTTCCACAAATTTTGACCCCCCATTTTATTTCTTATTAGATATTGTATTTGGTCCTACAAACTATTACCCAAAATTTCAATTTAAGATATATCAAAAATTTATAAAAGCTAATTACACTTTTTCTTTTGGAAACAAGAATTATTCTACCAGACCCAATACTCCATGGTCCAACCAAATAGCTCATTTTGTTCTATAATGAATGTGATATATTTTTCTAATACCACATAAACCCTAACTTATATAAGAATTTCAATATATAAAAAATGATACATACATACATGCATATATATATATATATATATATTTGGCATGAGAGAGCCAAATCACTTATGGAGTATCTCAGGACAATATTTGCGTTCAATGATGATCTTCAATATATAAAACATGATTTTTTCCCTTCTTTGCCGCGAGGGCTTGTCAGGATTCTCTTCATGTTTAATGGACATTCTCAGTGTCTACAAGGTACATTAAACGGAACCATGTTTTTTTCTAAATTATACTAGAAATAGAAATGTAAGAAGATTGGGTTAAATACAGTGATGAAGAGTTTGTGGACAATCTTTGTCACCAAATATTTGACAAAATCTTAAAAGCTTAAGCCGAATGAAATTGGAGTTTTCTAGCATTTTGAATATATCTCATATGATTGCCAACCCCTGATTTGGTAGCTAAGGAAAGGTAAGCATAATTGGCAAATCCTACCAACCTTTTAACAACCTTTTGCATGAAACAACTAGGGAATTCTACCGACTTTGATTACCTTATTTTGTTTTATTGGACAAGATCTATGCAGAGAAACTCAAATATTAGTTCAACTTTGAAACTATGTACAGTGCGTATCATGGGGTGAAGCTCCCAATGTTCTTGGCTATTCGGACAACATACAATTCACTAGTTCAAGAAAAAGCAAATACAAAGTGTATATGTGTATCTATGTATGGAGAGAGAGAGAGAGAGAGAGAGAGAGAGAGAGAGAGAGAGAGAGTCCCCCCACATTTCAGGGCAGGACGGTCTTCACCCTTCATTTCAAACTTCTAACCTCAATGTTATACGTTCTCTTGAGCATTTGCCAATTGCCATCACTGGAAAGGAGGCACGGATTTGCTGCTTTAGGTCTAAAATGGATGCAAAAGAAGATTAGTTAAAGTGGGGAAAGAGAGGGAGGGCACTGCCTCGTAAATTTTATTTTTTTTTTAAAAAAAATACTTACATATTTAAAAATCTTACATTCTAATAAATATCGCTTAAAAATTTTAAAAATGTTGCAAAAGATTTTTTTTAAAAGTGCCACTAAAATTTTATCCAAACATTCAATTGCACCCCCGACACAATAGTGATAATTTTTTCCCCCCTCAAATTGTAATGTCTATTTTATTGTAGTTATACATTACAAATTATACCTCCTACCCTTCTAATATAAATTTTTTACTTTGCCCCCATTATATTCATTTGTTACCTTCTGGGACAAACATATTATTTTAAATAGATCCAAATGGAATTAGCCAAGAGAAAAGATCTTCACCTTGTGGCTCCTCGTTCATGTGAATCGTCAAAATTATAATTTAGAAAAATTTGTCTTTATGCTGTTAAAAGTTAAAAACTAAAAAGGCGAAAAAGATCTGACGGTGAAAAACACTGTTATGGTTAGGACCGCGGAATGTGGGAATCAAAGTGGGACCTACGACTGATCCTCCCAAGAAGTGCAATACAGCTCGCACGTCGGAAATCTCAAGATCTCCGACCTCCAGATCAGATTTCCAAGTCCACGTATGCTCTGATTTTCCGATTCTCCTGGGTCCCACTGTCCGTCCCCGTACGGGACACCCCAGCCTATGTGGAACTCTCCGGAGCCTCCGAGGGGGGCTCTCTCCCCAAAAAGACAAGAAGCTTTTTCTTAAGAATATTTTAATTTAAGAGGAAAAGAAAACTGATCGTGTGCACATGAGTGCCATGGCCGATGGAGTGGAGGCGTAGCGAGAGACAGAGAGTGAGTTGGAAGTCGCAATCATAAGCTAGCTGGAACAACACGTGTTGAAATCCTGGTGCTGCATTTACAGAGAGTTCTCATAACGAGAAGGCCATCCCTTTGCATCTCTCTCTCATGAATCAATTCGATGAAAAAAACCCAACTCAAAAAATTAATCAATCATGTAAAGAAATTTATTAAATTTAAATATTATTTTATAATTTTATTAGAAATCAATATATTATCCATCACATTGCTCATCTCTTGAAAAATCAGATATCCACAGATGATTCTCACTTTGAACTCTTCACGATATCAAGTAATCTTTTTTATTTTTCGATAACTTTTACTCTGATATCGAATAACCCTTATTCTTTTTGGATAACTTTTACTTTGATATCAGGTAACTATTTTTTCAAAAAACTCTCACTCTGATATCAGGTAACATTTTTTCTCTTTAGATGATTTTTACTGTAATACTAGATAATCATTTTCTTTCTTTCTAAGACGACTCTCATTCTGTATCAGATAACGCTTTTTTCTTTTAGATGGCTCGTACTCTACCAATGGGTAATCTTTTTTCCTTTGAATGATTCTCACTTTGGATCTTATCAAATATCAAGTAATCTTTTTTTAAATAATTTTTTTATATATTAGTCTGACTCTGATATCAATTTATCATATATCTATTTGAAGAATTCAAATTCAATAAAAAATTCAATCCAAAAGAATAATCTATTATATAAAAAAATATATTAAATTTAAATACTATTTTATAATTTTATTAAAAATTAAGGTTTAATCCACGACACTCTCCAACGTCGGGTACCGCACATTAACCCACCCCCGGCTTACACGTAAGCCACACGCTTTGCCTTTTCCATTTTCTCCCCCCTCTTTTTTATGTTTTTTGGTTTTATCGAAATATTATATTTGTGATCTTAAATTTTTAATCTGTTTTTCAACTTAGTCTTCAATAACTAATAACCTTAACCCCAAACCGCGATGTTTAAAATAGATTTAAAAAAAGAGATGATTTATTTTCAAAAATATAAATATACATATAATAGTTTTAATTTTTAAAATATAAATATTCTTAATTTTTCTTCAAAGAACCCCATCTTTAAACCCCAATATAATTCTAGCTTCCCTCTCTCTCTCTCTCTCTCCCACAAAAAAAAATAAAATAAAAGGTTTAGCACAAGCCCAAGACAATCATCTTCATCACGCTTCCACCGTAGGGCCTCTCAATCTCCATGTAGTTTCACTGACCTCCACCACCACAATCACCGCCATTAGCAACACCACATCCCAACGACCGAGGGTACCGCCCTTCTTACCACTATCATCGTCTCTCTCTCAATTTGCAGAAACCTTAACCCCATCTCTCCCCTTTTCTTGATTTGAACCATATTCAATCCTCTAACCCCTTTTCTTCCTCCTCCCAAAACCCTCAGATATATTCTCGTCTTCTCTAATTTCCCTTGCCTTACCTCGATCGATCCCTCTCACACCTTGATCCAAATCCCTCTGGAAAACCCTAAAATAGGGAAGTTGTAGGGGAAAGACAAGAGAGTGCGAAGAGAGAGGAAGTGTGTGTACGATTCAGCCTCTCTGTCTCTCCGTGAAGGAGATGGGAGAAGTTACTTTTCTTCCCTTAATTTTGAATTACACACACACACGCGAATATATTTATTTATTCTTTATTTTACATTTAAACATTGTTTTGAAAATGTGTTCTATTCCATGTGACATCCTCAGTAGGGATACCTTGATGTTGACGTGACATGTTTAACATGAATTTAAGAATCCGTTAATCATTCTATCGTACGACTCAAATTGTAACGAATATTAAAGGTTCAGACCTGATAGGTAAACATTTTGTGGAACTGGAAACAACATGTCAAGTATGTCGCATCCTTCGCCATTTTGATGCTAGCACGAGTAAATTTTTTTTTTTTTTTTTTTTTAATTTAAATTTGGGTAAAGGGGTTTTTTAATTTTTGTGGTTTTTTTTTAAAAATTCCTTTTATTTTTTTTTTTAAATTAAAAGGGGTGGTGTGATAGGTTATGCCTTCATTCATAATAAGATAAACTAAACAATTCAATACGAATGTGTTTGAGAATAGTTTAGTGATAATAATTTTTAATAAGATAATTTTAGATTTAAATCTCGATATAATAAAAAAAAACCAATATGAATAAAATTGTAAAATATAAAACCCATGCTATCAAATGGATAATAAGATTCATGGATCTGTCTAACCAAAGTATTTTTAACTTATTATGAATAATATTTTTGTGTAAACAAAATATCCATAAAATTTATATTCAATGCTAAATGGACCATTTAAGTTGATCTGTGTAGAAAGAGAGATATCAATTTAACTAACATATGCCTTTTAAATAAAATATCCATAAAATCACCGTTTTAAGCTAATCTTGGGGCTTGAACCCTCTGTATTGTGGTTCGGTCGATTAGTCAAAATAAAATTTTGGATACTGAGCGGTAGATTAAGTTCAAAATACTAAAAAAAAGGGGGACTTGAATCCTCCGATCATGACTCAGCTTAAATTAGTCAGAATAAAATTTCAGATATTGAATGGTAAACCAAATCCAAAACAACCAAAAAAAAGGGACAGCTTGAACCCTAACTAAGGCCAGGGAAAGAACCCTTTCTCTACTATTCACATGTGCTTAAGAGACCTTACACTATACAAAACATGATTTTAGCGACAGAATTTAACGACGAAAAAAATTTATTGCTATTTAGATATGAATTTAATGACAAAAAATGAAGTGGTCGCTAATTAGCGATGAAACTTGCGACGAAAAAATTTTTATGACAAAATTAGCAACAAACTTGATATTCACGACTAAATCTGTGGCTATATAGTCACAAATTAATTTTCGTCACTAAATTCGTAACTAATTAGCTACGAATGAATTTTCGTAACTAAATTCGTGGCTAATTAGCGACGAAAGTAAATTTCATTGCTAAATTTTACCACGAATTATGTTGTTCGTCGCTAAATTTAGCGATGAAACAATATTTGTGGCTAAATCCATTGTTAATTAGCTACAAAACAATTTTGTGACTAAAGTCATCGTTAAGTTGCTACGAAAATATATTCGTCATTAAATTTAGCGACGAACACCTGAATTCGTGACTAAAATCGTCGCTAATTAGTCACAAAAAATATTCGCCGCTAATTTTTTTACTGTATTTAAATATTAATGACTAATTTCATGGTTAAATTCTTTCTACACTCTATTATGAAATATTTTCAACCGTATCTCTTCTTGACCTTTTTGGAGTAAGAAAATCGAGTTGAATACATAATAAATGTTATAATTCTCACTGAATTAACAAATTTCGACAATAAATAATTTTAAAGTACAATAATAGAATTTTCGACAATCAAATACCAATATATACAATAATATAATTTTTATTTTATAAGTATATATTTTATCTTTGTACTAAATATAAGAGTACAGTGGGTATCGAATAATTCTTTTAAAAATTAGGTAAATAAATCTGTATTTATTGAAAATATTATCAATCATAATTTTTAAAAAAATTATAAATTTTGTTATAAATTTTCAAAAACTACTTTTGCATTATTTATTTTATCACAAATAACTTATTTATTGTTAAATTCGTTATAATTTGTGAATAAAAAGAATTTTTCGTCACAAGTTTCGTCACAAACTTAACGACGAAAATACAAATTCGTCGCTAATTTAGCAACGAAATTTAGAATCCGTCATTAAATTTAACGACGAACTATTATATCCGTTACTAATTAGAGACGGATTACTTTTTTGTCAATAAATTTAGTGACGGATTACTTTTTCGTCGCTAAATTTAACGATAGACACCCAGATTCATGACTAAATTTGTTGCTAATTAGTCACAAAAAAATATTCGTCACTAATTTTTTTCTGTACTTAGATATTCGTGACTAATTTCATGACTAAATTTTTTGTACACTTTATTATGAAATATTTCAACCGTGTCTCTCTTTTTGACATTTTCTGTGTAAAAAAATTGAGTTGAATACATAGTAAATGTTATAATTTTTACTGAATTGACAAATTTCGACAATAAATAATTCAAGATTACAATAATAGAATTTTCGACAATCAAATACTAATATATACAGTAATAGAATTTTAATTATATAAACATATATTTTATCTTTATACTAAATATAAGATTACAGTGGGTATCGAACAATTCTTTTAAAAATTAGGTAAAGAAAACTGTACTAATTGAAAATATTATCAATCATAATTTTTAAAAAAATTACAACTTTTGTTATAAATTTCCAAAAACTATTTTTGTATTCTTTATTTTATCGCAAATAGCTTATTTATTGTTAAATTCGAAAAAAAATTGTGAATAAAAAGAATTTTTCGTCATAAATTTTGTCGCAAACGTAGCGATAAAAATACAAATTCGTCACTAATTTAGCGACAAATATAATTATCCATTGCTAATTTAACGACGAAATTTGGAATCTGTCATTAAATTTAGCAACAGATTACTTTTTCGTTGCTAAATTTAGCGACGGACTCACAGATTCGCGGTTAAAGTTGTCGCTAATTAGCCACAAAAAATATTCGTCACTAATTAGTCTATTGATTTTTATTAAATATAATTTTATATTTTTATTAAATATAATTTTGTATTTTTATTAAATATAATTAAATATAATTTTATATTTTTATTAAATTAGGGAATTGTATTTTTAATGATAAGAGTTAAAAATAAAATAAAGAAGTAAAAAAAAAAGTATATGAGATAAGTTAATGTGACATAGTGGTTGAGAATACTCAAAAAATTCTCTTGATCCTAGGTTCCAATCTAAATAAGAGCATATTTTTTTGTAAAAATTAAAGCAACAAGGGGCGTGGGCGTAGGCGTGGGCGGGTTCGTGTGCGGGAGGAGGCGCAGGCAAGGGCAGGCATGCAGTAGGGGTCGAGGCAGTGGGTGCATGCATCGGCGGGCGGGCGGAAGAGTTTTCTATATTAAAAATATAAAATACTAAATTTAGTCATGGATTTTCGAATCCGTCGTTAAATTTAGTTACGGATTCTTAAATCTGTCGTTAAATTTAATCATGGATTTCAGTATCCGTCGCTAAATTTAGTTACGGATTTTCGAATCTGTCGCTAAATTTAGTCACGAATTTCAGTATCCGTCACTAAATTTAGCCACGTATTTTAGAATTCGTCGCTAAATTTAACGACGAAATTATTGTTCGTTGCTAATTTTGTGATGAATATTTTGTTTTTCGTCGTTAAATTTTTACGATATATTTTTAGCGATGGAAATTTTTTTGTCGTTAAATAAATTAATGATAAATTTTTTAAAAATTTTTATCGTTAAATCCATACTTTTTTTTTTTTAGTATTATACGATACTTGCGTATTAGTAAAAGTCGATGAGTAGAAGCAATTCCTAACAGAAAAGGAAAACGGTGATACCTCCACCTAGAACAAAAGATAATAAAACAAAGATTTTTTTTTTTTTTTTGAGATGTAAAAAAATATTCATGTAATTCTTTATATCGTAAATCTTCTTTAAATATGACCTCAACTGTGGAGGAGATTGGGATCGCCCTGAGCGTTGCGACAGAATGAGACGCTACCACTGGAATATGATGAGAACAAATCTTGGGGGCATATCTTCTTTCTGCCCCTACGCTATTTCATGTCCTGCGAATCCAACACGAATCTTTCCTTTGATTGACATGTTTATTTCTCCCTCACTCTTGTTTGTTGTCTTCGACAATGCCAACATACACCCCAGATCGGTGCTAAGGTCGATGATCATCTTCGAAATGGAAGGGTGGGGGTTGATGGAGTCCCAAAGAAAACGATTAGTTGTTAGAAATAGCACCAAACATGCCCCTGGAAAAGGTTGCTTCATCTTGTGTCTTTTTCACTTTTAAGTAAATTTCTTTATGCTATGTTTTTTTTTTTTTATATATATATAAAAAAGAGCAAGTATTCTTTCACATGAATAAAATATAAAAACATACACTCCAAATTTTGCTGTCATAATTTCACAACAACAGGACTCTCATTTTTAAGAAGACAGATAAGATATGCGGTTAAATTTTTAAAAATCATAAATAAAATTAAAATGAAAAAGAGTCACTGTGCCCTCCCTTCTTTGTTTTCTTATTTTCCTCCTCTTAGAGGCAGTGGAGAGGACCTAAATAAGGCACGATGGTGTACGACGAGGAGTATGACAGAGATCTGATAGCAAGGTCTGTGTTGTTTGCTAGAAAGGAAGGAGGGTAAAAGCTGGGATCACCGTTTGTACATACAAGGAAAGGAGGGTTGGAAGTGTTACTCCTTAATTTCAGTTCTATAACTGTTTCAATTCACTGGGTCAAAAATCAGTTAAATTTCTAGGGAATATATATCAAGGTGGATGGGATGGACAATGTAAAAAGCTTTGAAAAGCATTGAAAAAAAAAACCTGAAGTACGATCCGTGACGAGCAAATCACAACAGAAGTCATCTATTTGTTTAGAAATGTTACAAGGTGACAAGAAAATCTTTACGTAGGATACAAAGGTTTGCACTTGCTATCCTTTAGGCAAGGCATGTGTCCAAATCTTATATGCCCTTCTCTTCGTTTTACTGGTCCCAGGTCTCTCTCCCTCGCTCAAATTGGGTTTTCTTTTCTTTTTTTTTTTTTCCTTCTGATTTAGGTATTCATAAGAATGTCCCATATTTTCTACACACAACTCGGATCTCAGCTCACAAGATCCTATTTTCAAGAGCTCTCACCAAATCAGATAATCCCGTAAACCCACCCTTCTTTTTGCTAAGCACTTGTGTTCATCTAACCTAAGTTAACCTTAACTGACCATTTACAATGGCATTATCAATGTCATTTATAAACATTATTTGTCAATTAAGAGAATCGAAATCTTAAATATAAGAGATATAATAAAAATTAAATCATTGAAAACATGAATACAAATTATCCATAAAAATATGATGATTAAAAATTAGTTGAGAAGATAACTTTAAATAATAATGAGTGTCGTAGAAGAATTAAAACAAGTTAAATCATCTTTCATGTTATTATAAGTTTAAATGAATAGTTTATTTGTTTTTTTTTGTTTTAATAACTACATATATATTTACCTCTCTAATATTTGTGTCTCAAATAACCGATCTCAAAACTTGAAATTAAGGTTCAGGTTGAGATTGTTGTCGTTGACTGCTTCCAATAATCGTCCAACCCCTCTCCAGCCTTTGCATTGACAAGAGGCTCGGGCACTGAAAATGCCCCTCTTGAATTTAATTGCATGTATCAAATTATAAAATGGCAAGAGTTCAAAAATCAAATGGGGCAGAACTCGCTGCTCAGGTGGTTGTCCACATGATTTTGAGGTCCTTGGTTTGAATTCAATCACAAAAAGAAAATGTGAAAATACAGCCAAGACTTTCCAACTTACAACATTGTCTACTTGGTATTTAAATGTAGCTAAAATGAAAAGTTTGCATTAAAGACCAGTTATTGCACAACAAATTAGCACTCACATGATCATACGGAGAGGAATAACTACACCCTTTTGATAGGGATAAAAACCAAGCGTATTCTTTTTATTCACACACTAAAATTTAACAATAGACCCTTCATCAATAGGTTTTTGCACTAAAAGTCGGTCCATTGCAATGCCACTTGGTTGGTTTTGCAGTGACAAGTGAGCACTATACTCCAGTAAATGGTCCACCCAACCAAGCCTAGAACCAAGCGGGAAAGGGTAAAATAAAACCATCAATTGTCGCAGTCATTTGCAATCTAAGGCCTCTATTCCTCAAAATGATGAGCTAACCGTTAAAATATCTTGATCTCCATCATCTTGGACCAGCAGAAAAGGTCCTAGGCCTATCCATCAATGTCAACATACAGTAACTAAATAATGACACTACAATAAGATGATGGAAAGTTAAAAACGTTTAAATCTTTTCTGTGGAGCTAAAATGCATTCTGCAATGCTCGCCACCGCATGTGGGGCAATCATCCCACCTTGTGAGCTTAAGATAACAAGCATTAGTGCCAAAGACATGTCCAACACTTCCCATGTAACTTTATTCAGTAATATCTTCAACTGGTCGGCCAATCCGCTGGCCCCTCCACCGTACCACCACCGTAGGTTTCTCAATTTGATTTCTCCCAAGAATATAAGAATATTGTGAGATAAGAAGATAAAAAAGGACAACACGGGCACAAGCATCGCATATTCTTTTTGACTTCATTTTTCACCTTTATGTATCTTTCTTTCAGTACGTTTGTCACAACTTTTTCATAGAGCTCCAACCTGTAAATCTATCCTAACATCACACACCCAGTAACAGGATAAGCAGAAAGACTTTCATGATCTAAATGCATGGCAAATTGCACATTAACATGCATGTAATTCCTTCTGTTCTCCATTATGACAGCCAATGAGCCCATCTAGAAATGGCCGATAGCCACATTAACATCCTGCATTGGCAGACTATAGTCTTAGGTGAAGTGTGAACAAAGAAAAGGGCAAAGACAAGAAAAAGATGAATTCAGCTATCATATGCTTTATTCTAATAATATACAGCCAGATAAAGGACTCCTAATAGACTGATCCTTCTAAAGGAGTAAAGAGATGAATTCCCTTTTGGGTTCATAAACATTCGTGCCAAACTTGTGGTTGAGGGTAACACCAGTCAGATATCTGTTTCCAATCATCATCTATTCAACCAATGAAATTTGACATGGAGAACCCACCAGACCACTATCAAATCTACAATCACTACTTCCAGCTGGAGGATCTCCAAAAGTACCTAAATTATTGGGTTCCAGTGTCCTCACATAAGGGAATCTACCCGCATGACAACAACTGGGGAAGGCCAAGATCTTGACATGCCTCACTTCCCCCACAAGTGCCTAGGATCAATTCAACCACCCTAAAAATATTTCAACTTACGGTGAATCAGACAAATCCTCGTAATATCTTCGATTTTTCTCTGTTCAGTGTCTCCTACCAAGGCCGACACCATTCAAATTGAGGTCCCTACCTCTGTTAATCCCTTTCATACACTCCTAAAGCTCTAGGCTCGTTTAAGGCAGTAGCACAACTCTTTAAAGGCTAGGTTTCTTATCTAAAATCAGTATATGTAGTATCTGTGAGCTTTTGACGATGGTGGTAATTAGGAACATGTTTAACTTTGGTTCTTACTAGTCTTTTGGTTCATTTCCTGTCCTTCTCGGATGACTTTCTTTTTCCTGCCCCCTTGGGACCCTCTCATTCTTCTTTCTCCCCATGACTCAATAATTGAGTAGAACTTTAACCTCATTCTGTATTGGGTTCATCTAGTACGTCAACAGCAAAATTGCTACTGTGATGCAAATTTCACCTTTGATGCTGATTGTTCCATCAGTCCACCAATCTCACCAACGTATTCTTCAATGCATAATTTTCATCTCTAAAGCATTCTCTCACCAGTCATTCTAAGAAGTCTTCAAATTTTACCAAAATCCAGTACCAAGGTTATATGGCTGGAGGAGAAAAGGGAACCTCACACAAATGCCTTACTGGTTATACAACTTTATTCAACGCAGGCTCTTTCCAGACATCATCTTTACGGAATAACATACTTGGATCAGTTACAGTCCAACTTCCATTAAATTGATTATCTAACATTTTGCACCACTTATTAATCTCTTCTCTCTATATCTTGAACCATTTCAATCAGTCACCGAGTGCAAAGCACTTCACCCAAAATATGCTAAACTCCTCCGAACTATATAGATTCATCCAAACTGGAATTAAGCCAAACCCTTTACTACAAAACCAACATGGAAAAATCTAGCAGATTTAGAGTATTGCAGGTGTCCAGCTAAGAACTAAAATGTCATGAACAAGAATCAATATTTTCAGGAAGAGGCTTCACTAGAAGGACGGAAGGAGAAAAGAGAAATGTGGGAAGTCAACAAGCTTACAAAGTCATAAACCTAGCATGTATGGCTAACCTGTGCAGGTCCATAAAAAACAGCACCATCAGGACTTAGGAGAAGATGTGAAATCATTTATTTTCCTTCAAAGCATTAGGACTTGTTATTGCTTGTGAAGTAAAGATTCAGAATTTCTATCTCTTAGGAAACCACCTGGCACAAGCTATACTTTTTAATTCATGTTAGCCAGAAGAATATACCAAATAAAGTTTATTTTCAATGCTACATGCCCTTGTAGCCTAGTGGTAGCTGGTTTTCCCCCCAAACAAAGGTTGGAACTCTGAGTCTTCAACCGCATATTTCTTACTCAATATGTCAATTGCATCATCCAGAAACCAAAGAAACACAATCAAGAAGAAAAACAACAGGACCATCTGTAAATATAATAAACTAAATTTTATAAATGAAAAAGGAATTCCCTGAGTATCATGTGGACCTCAAGCTTTAAAAATGCACTAACAAAAACTCACAAGACATAGGCATTGGGCAGCATATCAAAGAAAAACTACCCAAAGGTCACCACAAGAATATTAATCTGATTTTATCTGTGTTTTACACAATCAAAGGAGATCACTGGATGCTAGTCTACAAAGCCTGGTGTATAAGAGGATCGACGTTCATACCCTCTGTTGATATCTATTTTCGAGCACTTGGACCCCTGGTCCATATATCAAATGGCAGCGGTTGGTGAAAGAGCTGACAAGTCGTGAGACCACCTCCTTAAAGAACAGTGATGCAACCTGTCCAAGAAGATTTAGACAGAGTCAGAACTTCATTCATGAACTCAATAACCTTAGTGCAGATTAAAAGGCCATACAAAAACAATAAGTAGCAGGAGCCCCAGAAGGAAATGAAGTTCCAACAACTCAACCAGTACAAAGATATGGATACAGCTAACAAATAAGATTCCAGAAAACATGTTACAAGCTTGAGAAAATGTTAATGTTGCTGCCAAAATGGCCCCATAATAAGTTTTCCTTGTGGCAACAAGAAAACACCACAAGGGCTCACAATCAAGATGCTAAAGAAGAAGAAGGTGGTTAACCAAAGCATGCCAAGTCAGTGAATAACAGTCATTTTCCCACTTCAAAAAATTAAATCAAGGCCTTATAGACCGGAATAAGTAAAATTGAAATCCATTTTTACTCATTGTTATGCCAATTTAAGGAAATTCATCATTGCATGCCAGACTGGCCTGCACGTACCTCTCTAATTAAGGGCAATACAAACACATCTTTGTAAGTGACATGCAAGCATCTTACTCTATAATAACAATAAACAATATAAAAATAGGATGCATGTGTGTTTCAAGGCCATCCAGAAAATTGATCAAACTTTAGTACTTAACCAACTATTGTCCCTGCTCCGTGCACATGACGAAGAAAATTCCCAATATAACAGATAGGGGACTCCAACAAGGTGACAAAGCTTAAGTTAGGAGATCCTTGAAATAAGGTATGAGGCATATTTCATCAATAATTTCTCAAAAACAGAGACAATCTAGCAGGAAGGAAAGGTAATAAGAAGAATGAGTTATTGGGAATCAGCAGACAACCAAGGACATAAAGAAACAGATTTAATAATGGCTCCACAGAAGTGACAAGTAATTGCTTCTTAAACGAATAAGAGTAACTTGCCGTTTTCACAGACCTTTTCTTTGCCAGCACATAAATGCAGAAACAGATTCAGTTGGCTTTTAAATTGGTTGGAAATTATTTGCCTTCCCACAAGGAAAAAGGAACACACAAGAAAGATGATTAATGAATCTTGTAGTTCATTATATATAACAATAGGTGCTGCAAAGAATTCAGCAGAGGGACAATTACCTCATTAACACAAAAACAAAGGTAATATTTGTGCCCAGATAACATAAAGGTGGCATGAGTAACAAGGCCATGGTGCTGAAGGAGTGATGTGGAACAACAAGATGCAGGAGTGAAAATGGAAAAATATGCAAGGTGAACTTAGATCCAGGCTAGCTAGAATCATAGGATGATGAGTTACAATATTGGCAAAAATTGTGATCTTGAAATGATTATCTAAGATTCAGTAATTGCCTTCACATAATATGCTTTTGGGCAAATTACAAAATACACAGTGTAATTTCCTTTCATTTACACTTTGTATATGGTCATTTCATAGATTACAGTTAGCATACTAAAAAGGGAAAGTGATAGCAGACAATTGCAATCATACATCTTAAATACTAGCACTTACAAGAAGCGTTTATCCTATCAATGAACTAGGACTGATATGCCACAGCATGTTAATTGTAACCTATTACAAAATTGAATTACATGTGTTAGGATTTTCTTTTTTTCTTTTTAATAAAAGGAGTGTAAATGGAAGAAAATATAGTAAGAAAAGATGGTAATTTTTATGCCTAAACTGCAAATGCTAATTGTTTAGGAAAACTAAAAATCTAAATTTGATGTGACTTTTAGTTATTTAATACGGTGTGCATGTGTTGAGAGACAGAGAGATCGAGGACAGGTGGGGAGGGGGGACTCAAACAGATGCTGCCATAAGTTAGCAATGTCTTTAATGAGAAGACTATAGCACGGGGGACAACATGGTTACTAAAACACAAATTGAAAAACTTTACCTGTCTATAGAGCGGAGATTGAAATTTAAAGTCAACCAAGAAATAAACATCACAAGTTCCTGGCACAGGTCCTGGATTGAATTCCCAAATGTTTATTAGGTGCTCAAAAAGGGTGCTTTCTGTTGCAGTTGTCTGTAAGTTGAACAAAAGATAAAATTGAGACATTAGAAGCAATTCAAGTGGTGGCACTAGAAAATCATGTCTATATTTTGTCAAAGAGCTATATTCTATCACAGCATCCTTCAAAAAATGATTTCAGGACCTATAGAAACCAGAAGAACAGAGAGGAAGAGTATCTAGCTTGCAGGGGAAAACCCATTCACAATAAGCACAAGGCAAATCAGCTATTCATGATGTCTCCAATCTCTTTCACATACTTTTCTTCAATAACTAATCTGGTCAAAGTTACTTAGCTTCAAAAGTCCTTAGTCCAACCCCGCCTCACAATTAGAAATTGAAGAGAACTCTTTCCTTTCTTTTGCTATTGTAGCTTCATTAACTTGACAAAATCAACCTGAGTAACCAAATTATAAGATGTACCTTTCTAGAATATTAGAACAATACAAAGAGTCACTTTCATGTTTGATTGACTGATTACTGGAAAAGCCATTAATCTTGTTAATTACTGCTCTACATTTATGTTGAAGCACATGGAACACTAGTGCGAATAATGACTAGACAGAAGAAAAACAGGTATTAAAAGAGAGAGAGAGAGAGGGAGAGAGAGAGAATCAAGAAAAATCTAATGGAGTCGGAAAGAATTGCACATGGACTAGAGAGCTCAATTAAGATGCCTTCAATTTAATAAGCCACAGACCAGGCATATCATGATTAATTTGCTTGGGAATTTATATGCTAAAAGGGAAAAAGTGCAGCTCAAAAAGAAATGACTACCTTCACAAATATTGTGCAAGAAAATGACTTCTAAGACATCATGCCAAGAAATAAGAATCAGAAATGGCTGAACGGCAACAGTCAAAGCAACTCAATTACACAATACAAACATACACACATACATACATACATACACACACACACACACACACATATATATATGCACAACTTATGAAGGAATCCACATTGATCTTGAGAGGACAAGCCTCAAACACCACAAAAGTATTTTATTTACCTTTATAGAGCGTGGTTTGTCCAACACCACATGTGAATTATAACTTTCCACAAGGAATTTGAATCCGATCTCAAGCTCAGCATCAAAGGACCCATCAGGGTGGCGTTGAAGAATTTCTGAATGTGTACACCAAGGAACAAATTGTTGATACAAATCAACAGCTGCAACCACAGCAAATAGCTGCTCTGGAGAGTACCTGGCAGCAAAACTGCATCAGCTCAAAATGCTACAGAGGACTCCAATAAGCAAACAAGACATAAGGAATTTTAATCATCAGTAAACAACTTAAAAAATAAATAAATTAAATAGATTATCAACAGCTTCACAGAAGTCAACCTGAAATATATTTCTTAGCATCCACCCGCATTCCTGCTCAGTTTAGGCAAGTTAAGGAGAAGGGTGAAGGAGAGAAAAGGGAAGCATGTGAAAATGAATCACAAACACACCCCATAAGTGGCAATGTAAGTCCCAAACACATTTCTTTCTGTAAACAAAATTACTAGTCACAGCATATCCCCATTAGTTCTTTTTCAAAGGAATAATTATGCATTGGGATTGGCGAAAACAATCATTGCCTTTGCAATGGTTGACTAACATCTTTTAAAAGGGAAACTTCATCTAGTCCCCCATACAATTAATGGGATCACGTGCTTATGTGTTCCAAAAAATGTTACCCATGAAGAATTCCACTTGACACCATAAAATTTGAGTTTTCTCACTTCTCAGAAAATATATCAATAGAGGGAAACATGATAGAGGGGTAAATGTCATAAAAATAACACCATATATGTGGAGTTTTATGTTAGCACACTTGATTATTATTGTATGGAAATGGATCATTATGCCCTTCACAGGATAATATTATACTCCACTATCTAACTTCTCTCTCTCTTTTTCCACAATATCTACACATTTAATCCATGGTTCCTTGCCAGAGATATTCATGACATCGCACCTCCGCACAATCTCTTCCTCTATGAGTGAGAGTCCATCGAAATGTGGGTGGCACCTTCTTTTTTTATGAACAACCCCAAGCAAATGATGCATCTCCAACCCGACCAACGGAGGACACAAGGTCAAGCCAAATATATACCCAACTAAATTTAATTCATATCTCGTCTGATCAAGAGGGGAGGAAGAACTGAGTGTGACACGCAAGTATATGAAACATGTTATAATTTTGTTAGCATCTCGCCATGCTTTCCCCTTCTCTTAAAACATGGAGAGATACACAAGGCTTGGATGTTCATAGTGAACCTAGGACATTAGATAGAAATAATGAGATCAGTGTCCGGTAGAAAACAATACCAGTGAGCAGATTTAGATCCTTTTTTTCCCCCCAGAACACGCACACAACATAAAAATGGAATGCATAACTTGAATGAGGAAAAAAAAAAATTAAACAATCATTTATTGTTACTAGGGGACATTAGCAGGGGGGGAATTTTCTAAAAACAAAAAGATTTGGTTGAAAGAAACTCACCCTAAAACACGCCTCTCCTCGTAGACTTTAGATAGAAGACTTTCTTCGCCATCACCACAACCAAGAAAACCCCTCTTTTGAACAGCAATGCTATTATTGCTACCCAAGGAGAAACCACAATTCTTGTGATCACCAATCAGCTTATTATTATCAACACCAGCGGCAATGCCACTCAAGCATTGAATAGGGGCGTATTTTCTCATCAAATTACCACAACCGTTTCTCCGCGAAATCAACCGCCCTATGGCCTTCGATGCCGACACAAATGGCGGAGGAGGCATTGCAATTAAATCCCCAATCTAAAAACCGAAAACCCTAATCATCAGAAATCCGCCATCTGATAGCTAACGTCATTCAACTAAAATTACATCAACATGGTCAAAACTGGAAAATGAAATATTGGAAGAAAGTGAAACGATGAAATGAAAACCCTAGAATTGAACCTGAAAATCGATGGGCTTAGAAGAGCGAAGAAACTGGATCTGAAAGTTGTGGCGACAATTTTAGAGTTAATAAAATCTGTGCGAAATTGAAGGAGTGCCTGCAGAATCTTTTTTTTTTCTTTTCTTTCCCCAACTAGGGTTTCAAATGTGATCCACGAAGCGTTCTGTTTCTATTTTTTTCTCAACATAAAATGAGGAGCAAAAACATCGGAGGCTGACGAAGCAGAGTCGGTCTCGCTCCCTCTCCAGGCTTCCGTGAGAGGTTTGCTTGTCTTTTCCCCCTTTTTTTTTTTTTTGGTCATAACCCTTCCTTTACGCGTTTTATTTGAATTGACGAGACGAAAGATCGCTGTGTTCAACCTCAATCCTTTCCCACCAAATATAAATAAATATATAAAATTATAAATTATATCATTTTACTAAATATAATTATAAAAAAAAAATAAACATAACCGTGCCACCAAATAATCCTTGGTCTTTTCTTCGTTTCCCAAGTCAGAAAGGAATATCGCATGGCATAAAATAAATAAATTTATTATTATATTGATAATCTATAATATATTTATAAAATTTTTATTTAAAGAATTATTCATTATCAATATAGTCATGAATAAAAATAATTTTTTTTATATTACGATTATATATTTTATTACTTTCAAATCTCTTATTTATTTGGATTTCTCTCTCTTAAAATTACTTATTTCTTTTTTACACATACTATTTTATATATTTATATATTTACTTACTCAAATTTTATATATGTCCTGTATTAAGAAAAAAAACTTTATACATGTGCGGTGCAATATAATTTAGAGCTAGTTATTAATAAAATATGCGACCATTTATAAAATGGTGTGATTGATTATCGTCGTCCTCTTTCCCTTAGAGATTTTATCATTTATAAAATTTCTTTGAAAATAACATCAACTTAGCTAATCACAAGAAACAATGAATTTTAACTTAAATGACACGACACCACCCTCCCTCCCTCCCTTATAATAAACTCAGATTCAAATCTACAAAAAAAAAATAAAGTAATACAAGGGAAATATAACTATAAAAAAAAAGAACAAAGTGCAGATAATTCCCTTGTAATTTTTTATTTGTTATGACTGGAAAGTATTTTCCTACAGTTTCAAAATCTAGTTTTCTATGGTTCATTTCTTCTTACTAATCTTTTCGATCCTCTTCACAGATTCTTATGAATTCTAGAGAAATGCCCCTCCAATCTGTCAGCCAAACATTATACCAGCAAAGAAACACGCTTTTTTCAAGCCTTCTATAAGTACAAAGCTTCATCCATCTGCAGACGTGCAAATGCCTACAACCAAAAAAAAAAAAAAAAAAAGGAACCCTTCCTACTTGCTGATGATCAGCCATTTTTCTCCTGTTGTTCAAAAGACACCCAAAACCATCAATCTAAGTATTACATGGAGGACAAGTAATTGTCATACATATGACCGACAAACTTTTCTTCCGATTACATGGCAGATTCTCAAAACCTCAATAGCCCATTCCATTGCGCAATAGTTGTGTCAATTCCTCTATTGCTCTCTTGTGGTTGGAAATTGAAAGTGCAAATAGCTAATCACTAGCATGCTACATGTTTCTTCAAGATGAAACGGGCTTCTTGGGAACATCATCTTCCGTTCTAGGGCATTGATCCAAGGGAACCACCTGACATGAAGTAGTAGTCAAGGCTTAGATTTCAACATCCACTAGGTATTTGTGATCTTGAATTTAGGAAAACAAACTACTTAAAAAGTGTATCCAATTACTTGATCTGTGCTTGAAGGGTCAACTACCAGAGTCCTCATCCTTTTTGTACCACTCACCTTCTCCCCTTCAATATGCTCATCGACAAAGTTCTGGTCTGACATCTCTGCAAGAACCAAAGCCTCAAAAAGTTATTTTGGCGGCCTGATTACAATGTGCTTTGAGGGTTCATTGCTCTCCTCTGTTTATGAACAGCCCCCATGGTACAGCCAGCAAGAAGTGTGGCCATACAGGGTCAGTCATTGCAGGAGCAAATCTTGACCAGTAGTCAAATGGCAGGAGACACGAATTAATTCTAGTCTTGTTAATTACAATAGAAATGAAAAATCAATTATCAATGCGCAGACTGTAAAATTCCACATGATAGGATACCAAAAGCTGTGGCTCTAGAAATGAGCAATCAATTTATTCACATCTCATAATTCAGTGAACAAGGATAGAGGCATCAAGAGATATTTCAAATGAAAACACAATCCTCCAATCCAGAACGATTAGATCTAGCTACAAACCAATTGCCAGGGCAGGAATGGGTGTGTGAGATTTGTAGTCTTTATTGGCCACAGTAATGTATGTTTGGTACAAGAGGAAAGAATATACAGGTATACTTCAGAAAGAAAAAACCAAAGCATCAACACGCAAATATGAAACTCCAGATGCATAGTGTTAATATTTCCAAAATATGCCCCTTTGCTTCTCTTCTTGTACCAAACATGGTGTAAATCGTTGTAACTGGAAATGCATTTTTCTACCACCTATGCCCAATCGACAATTATTAATAATAGTACTACTACTAGAGATATAAAACACATTTTCTGGAAAAACCCACAAATCAGGAAACATAGACGAAGGAGCAAGAAATAAATATAGAATAAGTTGCACAAAGAGGGAGAAGAGAGAAGCAACCAACAAGAAGCTACCTGTATTATTGCCGTTCCCAGTAGAATCTCGATCGCACATGTGAGAGTGAGCAACCCAATTTTTCTTTGACCGAGTATCTCCTCCACATGATATTGCCTTCTTCCCTCTGGAGCGGACTGATTGAGTTTTAAATGCCGGATTGTCTGGAACGACAAGAGATGCTTCAACTTGGTGTCTGCATGGAGGTCTGAAGTGCTGGATCCAAGGATTAGCTAGAAGAACCAGAGAGTCATCTGCTTTGTTTGCTTGAAGTTCACCTCTTTGAAAATTAATCCTTTGCCAGTAGCCACCTCGAAGAACCTTGAACTGAAGAAACAATGCAAAGCAATTAGATCTAAAGAGAAGAAAATCAAAATGCAAAGCAATTAGATCTAAAGAGAAGAAAATCAAAATGCAAAGTATTGTATAGAATATGGAACAGAAAAACTTAGGTCAAAAACCTGTCCAGAAGATGGTTGAGATTTGTCATTCTCTTTCCAGGTTGAAGTTAAATCTGAAAGTTTCTCATTCCGAGATCGACAACCAAGCAAATCCAAGGAATCATATAACTGGTTAACAAATGATGCTTCCATGGACTTGAGGTATAAGCTGTGCTTCTCATCAGTCCACTCAATGGACATGGATTCTCTTGTGAAAGAATCCTGAAATATTAACCTCACAAAATCAGAAACAATTTACTCTAGAATTTGAAAAGCAGGAAAGACTGATATATTAACCATGCTTATCTAGTGACATAGGTTATGAAGCAAAAGCACCAATCTCAAGAATTTGGTAAGCTAATAATAGTACACAAAATGAACTACGTTCTTTCGGGTGAAAAGGATTCTTCTTGCGAAAGGTACAAGGATATACGAAGAAAACAAGCATAGATGATGTCGAATATGTTTTTTTTTCAGGAAAGGCTGCTTAATTTTTAAAATAAAGAAAGCAAGACCCAGAAATTACTTATACTAGTGGGAATTTCTTTGTTCTGTCAAAGGGTAGACGGGATGAATGGGCCAGAAACAAAGCGATGATTTCTTCTGTAATCACAATTTTCCCTAAAATATGCAGACTAGCTTAGTACCAAATGTAGTTAGAGGATCTGCCAAATATATGCATACAAAGAAGTTCCCTTAAAGAACCCAAAAGACAATTTCTATTTCTTTCCCATCTTAAAGAGGGTAAAAATCAGGTTGCATTTCTAGGTCAAGCCAACACGTGTATTGTCCCGCACAGTGAAAGCATCCATATCTAAGTCAATTAATACTAACCCTAACCCTACTAGCTTAAAATTAAGTTTTAGTGAGAGAGAAGAGAGAGAGAGAGAGAAGGGTACCTTGATTTTACCAATTTCCAACCACTTCACTTTTATTGGAACCAAGAAGTATCCAATTCTAAATGCGTTTACCATTCGCATAATCAGATTATTACATATTTTCTTCTCTTCTGTTGCATTTGAATGATTTTTGGGGAAAAAAAAAACGTAAAACCTAACCTCAACAAGAACAACTTTCTTTTCGTCTCTCTTAAGGAAAATTCACCGACATCCATGTTTCAACATCCTCAAACATTAAACTCGCAAGAAATAGCTAAGGACATGAGAAAGCATTTCAATGTCCTCAAAAATGTAAATAATACTACAGTTAACTGGGGGAGAAAAAACATTTACCAGAGACGAAGAATCTCTGCGTTGAAGAAAATCAGTAGAATCATCGGCAGCAAGCTCCGACATCGGCTAAAATAAAATGAATCGAGATTTTTTCTTTTTTTTTTTGGTTCACGAGAGAGTGAGAGAGAGAGAGAGATTGATGGGTCGGTTGGGGAGGCGGAAGGTGAAGGCTGAAGAGTGCGGGAGGGGGTACAAAAGAGAGAACTATCTGTCATTGACTTTACACGTGTCGTACCAGCTTTTCGCCACGTAGCGTCATACAGCAGTCAAACCCAATAAAATCCTTGATATTTTGGTACCTGGTAAAATATCTTTCAGCAGACCTGCTGATGACGTGTCGAACCTTTTGTGTGCGCTTTTTTCTAGTTTCACTTCTTTTGTCTTCTTCTTCTTCTTTAATGCAAAAAAAACAACCCAATGACCCTAACTCAACTCGTTTATTTATAACTTATTATACCCAATTTAATAATTTGCCCTAATTTTCCCTTTGAGGACTCAAAATGAGAAATTCTCAATTTATTAATTATCTTGGATTGGGATATGGTTGAATTTTAGGCTATTATAATTTCTTAAAAATAAATAGTTTCTTAAAAAAATTATTTAATATAAATAATTACACTAACTATCGATAGAAATCGAAAAATATCATTTAAGTGAATTAAATAATTTAAATAAATTTATGTACAAAAGTAGAAATATAATTTCAAATTAAAGCAAAAAAGAGTCTGCAAAATATTTTTAGCTACCAGATGAACGGTAAGAAACTGCTGTAAGTGGCAAAATGACCTTTGGGTTGGTTAATAAGTTAGCATCTGTAAGGGAATCGTTTTTTGCATATAAATTTTGTGGTTCTGTAGTTTGATTAGTAATAAAGAAATTTAAAAAATTGGAACTGGAATTTTCAAAAATCAGGTGGTTCGGTGCCGCAATCAATTGGTGAAATATTGAATGCAAATGAACTGTATACAATGAAAACTATGTATTGCCTAACAAAAATAATTTCAAAAAAAAAAAAAAACATATTTCCTTTTTGGCCTTTACATTATCTCATTATAAAGAATTGTGTTCTAAAAAAATATATATTGTCTATGTCGGAAAAATCAAAAGAATTGTGTTCCAAAATTAGATCAGCTCTCAACCTGACCCTTTTATTTTCGGATTTGAACTTCATGCGGAGAAGAAGACAAGGAGGTCGGAAGTCCATTTTCCTGGTTCTGGTCACCCTCTTCTGCCATGGCTTCTTGCAAGTCCATCCCACCTTCATCAGCAGGTGAAAAAACAATTTAGACAAACACAAAAAACATCATGGACAGATTAATGGCCATATCATTGGAAGCATGAAACAAGTTGAAGTTTACATTTTGTCCTACAATTAACACAACTTAAAAAATTTCTCCCCGGTAAATATTAAGAATCCTTCATGGGTAGCTATATTTTCTTTTTTCTTTTTTTTTGGGAAATTTAATTCATTAGAGATTGCTATTCCAAGTTCATCCTACAATTTATATTTAGGATGCCATATGTGAACCTGTTTTTAAGTACAATTTTGAAGTTTGACATACCAAGAAGAGATATCAAGGACGGAGGTTTGGGAGATCCATTGCTCCTCATGTCTGTTCCTGCAATTTACTCAAAAGATAATAAGTCTGGATTCATTTTGTCAAGTTGGAAGTATACTAGTTTGAACAAATGGTTTCAAACAAGAGAATACAAGGTATGAAGTAACCAACCTGATATTTCAATCGATCTTAGGAGATCTGATTTAATTTCTTGAATGTATATCCCATGAAATTGGCATCTTTTGATATCAACGTCTGCAAAAGTGGGACATGTAACACAGATCATAGATTTAGGACTATTACGAGATAGAATAGCGAGGGAAAAAAAAAAAAAAAGATAGATAGATAGATAATAGATCATGCACTAGATAAGAAAAAGCTGAATTTGACTGATCACAAGAGCATGGTCA
The DNA here is from genome assembly GCA_037126225.1 of Dillenia turbinata. Classification (NCBI taxonomy): domain Eukaryota; kingdom Viridiplantae; phylum Streptophyta; class Magnoliopsida; order Dilleniales; family Dilleniaceae; genus Dillenia; species Dillenia turbinata. The sequence continues at coordinate 4,541,278 of JBAMMX010000005.1, forward strand.
GTCTTCAAGTTGAATTTAACCATTATAGGTTCATGATGTTAGCGGTTTGAGGTTGAATTTTCGATGTCAAAAAATATTAATATGATACCAATTTGAGTCTCTTCTATATAGAGAAAAAGGACTTTTATTGCCACAATTCTACATTTCTATTAAATATTTTTTTTATTTTAATAGACAAATGTTACAACTGAATTAAGAAAAAATAGAAATTAGTGGAGGAGAAAAAAGATTATCCAAACACAACTTAATCTCCATTCTTTGCAGAATTTAGAATTTTATGCTCCCTAATTTCCAACTCTTGACCACACATAATCTTGATACAATACAAAGTAGGGAAACTTGCCAAAAATGATTTCCATGGTGAAACAATCTTCAGAAGGATTGCTTAAAACAAACAAGAAGCTCAGTGCCAATATGGGCTGTAAAGCCAATTATCTGCTGACACACTGTTTATTAAGTAATAGTGCCCTTTTTTAATATCAAACACTAATTTAGACAAATAGCTTGCTAAGTAATATAGGCAAGTCAAGAGGGAGTACCTTACGCCAAGGCCCAACTTCCGCTGTTGTGGACAGTGGATCCTCTGCCTGTCAAAGAGGCAGTCATGTTAGGCTTGTACATAAGTGTCATGGCCATAAGCTTCCCTGCATGTTACAGAGGTATACTTCTATCTTGGTTTTGGGTCAGTGCCTAGTTCTTAACTATCACCAGTTTATAGACATTTCGACTGAATCTGTTCACAGCTTAGTATTGTGACAAAAGAACTGGCTTGGCAGCTAACTTTGACCTATCTCTGTGATTGACTACAAATATGCTTCATTTATTGCACAATATATTGCCTGTTTGCAGTTTTAGTCTTGGCATCCAAGCCGCATCTCTTAAGCTGATTTCATTATCTTTTGGACCTTACACAAGGGAGGGGGAGAATTTACCTCCAACCTCATTTCTCGCTCTATTCATTAGAATCAATTGTTACTCTTACAACCAAGTTATCCATAAAAACATTTCTACGTGCTTAACACCATACATATGACTCTAACTTCAAATGTATTGAAATCAAGAAACTTTCTTCAGCGAACTTCTCAAAATTCTGCGTGTCTACTCTCCGGTGACAGTAGGTCTGTAAGCAGCTTCCATTTCATACAGCTTGTCCCAGGCAATAGACTGGAACCATGGATTTGCCTGGAAGGTATTACAGACATTCGTTTTAACAAAGCATGTGAATAGAGTGTACAGCAACCAAATGATAAGAATTTAAGAGTCCGAAATGTTTAAATTAAAAAAAAAAAAAAATGAAGAGCATGTGAAATCTTTATCTTCCCTGCATGCTGCAATCTATGAAGAGTGATTGAATAATAACTCTTTAAATGTTCTTTCATTTTTATACGGTATTTCTTATCCTCCTAACAATAGTTCATTCTTTATTTTTCCTATTGGGAGGGAGGGGGAGAGAACCCTGGACCCAAAGAATTAGAATGAATGGAGCTGACCTATGGCTGCAAAGACCCAAGCTCCAAGAAAAAATCTGAAAGCCGAGTGAGTTAATTGTTTAGAGGTGTCACCTTTATTTCTTCAACTCCTTGTGTACCAAGTCTTGCTTCAACATTGCATAGGAAACGGCAAATCAAATCCCGAGCTTCAGGTGAAATCTTTGGCTTGTCTGGAAATTTTAAGCATGATCTCCAATTAATAATCTGGTAACAAAAGACATATTCAGTTTTATTAAAACATTAGGAATAATAAATAAAAGAAGGAAAAAAAAAGAAGATCATTATACTTTGCAGCATGTCATCCTTGGATCATCAGAACAGAATGGAGGGTAGCCTATAAGCATCTCGGATAAGATTGCTCCCAGAGACCACCAGTCACACTCCATTCCATACCCCTTCTCAAGTAATATTTCAGGTGCCATATAATCAAGAGACAGTAGAGTAAGCCTGAAGATACAGGTTGATTTCTACAATTTCCGCAGATAAAAATTACAAGTCTGAAGAAGTATAAAAAGTAAACAACACACAGTACTGACAGAGTTTAACCGCAATTATTAAACTAATTGGATCATATTAGGAGAAGATAAATTTGACACCAGTGCTCAGCGATTACATTTCCACGGTTGTATTTGTTCTTTTTGCATAAACCAAGGGGATTTGTCACAGAAAGGGTCAGCCTCGGCAATTGGTTCTTGGGTATTAAAACTTTCATCTTCCAATAAAATTGTCGAGTATATATTTTCCAGAGGCTTACACAAGCCAAAATCTGAGAGCTTGAGGTGACCATTTCTATCCAATATGAGCTTATCTGGTTTTATATCCCTAGAAGCAGGGCATCACAAAGTAAGAGCACCTCTAAAGCAGATGGATGCAAAAGGCGCAAACATTTTTGAATTTAATTTACATGGCAAAAATGTGGAAGGTAACCTGCTGAAAAACGTTAGCATGAGGTGCAAAATGGATAAGTCAGAACCATCTAGATTCAATCTGCAATGACAACATTAAAGAAAAGCAGAAAAACATAACCATGTTGTTGGCCACTGCAAGGGAAAGCATATATGATTTCGAAAGTTTCAACCCGTAATCTAGCTGCTTGTAATGAAAAGAACAGCAGAATGAATGATGATTGATTATAAATTTGAGCACATTTATTTTCCACCCTAGTAGTTTCCAAGCAGCATTCTGATTATCACTCCAAACTCGGGCACAATGGGTCTGCACTAGTTGGAACTGAAAAACTAACTAATGACTCACTTTGGTCTGTTAGGCATATGCTAAAGTAGAGTAAGGACCTGACATAAAGCTTATGATGGGGCAAAAGTCAAAACCCATCTGTTAGGACCCTAAATGTGTTAAAAAGTGTTTGCTTCTTGCCCCTATTAAGGAAGAAATGTTAAAAGCTTACCATTGATCTTTCCTAGATACTAGAGATTAACAGCAGGAAGAGTTGATTGTAGAACTCTACCCTCACACAAACTTATGACTGGAAATAAAGAAAATCAACATGATAGATCTTCACATGCTTAAATAAACAACTAGAAGTTAACTTGTTGGAGAAACAAAACATAGTTCCTGGTGCAATTTTTTTTTTTTAATTATTGAAAATCATTCCGGCCATGTCTGCATATAAATGATTTTTCTGGGCATTGTTTTTGTACCTATGCACATAATTGCGTAGGTGAATTGAATGAATAGCTAGAATGCTCTCTGCAATGTAAAATCTTCCAACATCCTCAGAAAGAATATCTTTTCTCATTAGTAAAGTCACAACGTCACCACCAGGTAAATACTCCATAATAAGGTATAAGTAGTCAGAACCTTGGAAAGAGCAGAAGAGTTCAACTATGTACCGCCTGTCAACTTCAGCAAGCAAGTTTCTCTCAGATCGAACATACTCAACCTAATGAAATGAGAAAAAAGGGAAAGTCAAATAGGGAACATATTGATGACAAAAGAAAAACAAGTTTGAATGAAAACTTGGATATCATGTGGTAAATCAGTCTATTTTCTCCTTTCACACCCCTCTAGGAGAGACAAAATTAGAATTCCCTTCACAAACAAAAAGACGCTTTTCCAAATGAACTGTAAGGTTCGAGGATAAATGTAACTGAAGTAACAGGACCAGGGAAGGACACAAGACATTCTCCACAAGAAACTTGTTGCTGGTGCAGTATGTGTATGACAATAGAAAAGACAGAATGACTGGAAGCCACTTAATGCAGACATAACCATCTTGTCATATGCAAATAAAATCATCAAGAGCAATTTACTTCAAGCAATTCAATGAATGCTGCTTCAGATTGTTAGAAGCTAGCACCTGTCCACCGCTAAGCATCTCTGACTTCTTCAACTTTGTCATTGCGAAAATCTCTCCTGTGCTTTTAGCACGACAGCGTCTGACCTGCATTTTTTAGAAATCAAGAACAATAAGAAGGGATTTTGGTGATTGCTACACCTATCTATATTATCTACATTAGCGGATGGAGGCAACACAGAACCATGGTGTTGAAAATTCTCCTTGATGGGCATCCCCGTAAACTTGACAAAATCAGTTACTCAGGTGGTAGAGGACTTAGCGACAACACATCTGTCTAATTTAGCCCATGAATCTCAACAGGAGGAACCCTAATCAAAGCCCATATATCCTGTTTCAAATAAGTTATTTCAGCCCCCCCCTACCTCACCAAATGCCTCTTTACCAATGTGTGTCAATTGCTCAAAGCCATCAATTCCCACTCTCCGGCTTTGCAATCTCATATACTCCGTTTCTTTGCGCTCCAAATTCTTCAACCTTTCTTCCTCCTCCTCCTCCTTGGGCACCTGAGTTTCTGCCGCTCTCCTCTGAAGAGCTCTACGTCTGCTGTAGGAATAAACAGATTCATATTCTTACTATGCTTTCACCGGTACAAGGACAAATCCACAAAAAATAACTATATCAAAGGTTTCTTATAAACATTATTGTCAACTATGGTAAAGAATTTCGTGAGAAGAGAACACAACTACAACTACTTGAAAATCCGAAATTCGATCTCGCAAACGTATCATACCACCTGCTTTATCTGGTTTCAGACTTCATTTAGGCTTTAACTGGATTTCTCATTATTTTGGGTTCTAATTAAAAATTTAGGAACATTATTTTAAGCTAACATTGATTACCCCCCCTGCTATCTCTACATCATCTGCAATATTTGTATGTACACCCATCATAGCACCTGCTTGCCTAGTTCAAGTGTTTTGGGCAGATCTGATCCAAAAATTTAAAATTTTTTGGGGGAAAAAGGGGGTAAAAATAAAGAAAAAAAATTTTTTTTTTTTCCCCCCCCCCCCCCCCCCCCCCCCCCCCCGAGAAGAAGGAAGAAAAAAGTGGAAACCCAACACCCCTCCCCCCCCCCCAAATAAAAAAAAAAAAAAAAAAAACAAAAAAAAAAGGAAAAAGCAAAAAAAAATAAGAATTGAAAGGAAAAAAAAAAAAAAAATAGAAAAAAAAAAAATAAAAAAAAAGAAAAAGAAAAAAAAAAAAAAAAGGGAAAAAAGAAAAAAAAAAGATAAATTCATATTTATCTTGAAATATGATTCTTTAATTCAAAAAGTAAAAAATTGTGCAAAAAGAAAATTCCCACCCCAATAACATATTGAGGTTCAAAGTGAAAAAAATGTAGATGTGAGAAGTCTAGAATTGGTCTTTATTGGTCACTTGAAATATATATAAATTTTGGGTTCCGCCCAACAGTGTTAAGGAAAATTTTAGCCCACATAGAACCGAGCTGGGTTTTCCTAACTGATCTCCCCGAGAAGATGCTTGTGGTATGATAAAAATTGCAGAGAATAAGGAGGTAAGCTTGCCACATTAACGGTCACTTGGTCTAATGGATACGTCGCTAGATCCCTTAATCGCGATCTCAGTAGAGCCCTATTCCCCAAAAGAGACCTCAATCAGTTTAATTCAGATTAATTAGCGCAAAATTTTAAATATTAAGAGATGAACCAAATTCAAAAGTACCAAAAAAAAAAAAAAGGAGTTAAGCTTACCATGCTTGTAATTGTACAGCATGGTCTGGAGAAGCACACCATGACTTGTTTAAATTTCTGAAGCTTCCAAGTTGATAAACGTTTGATGTAGAACCAACAGTTTCTTAAATTATTATTAGTCATTAGGACTATAGGTGGTTCAAGTTAAATAGATAATCCAAAGTGAATTAAAACGAAATTTTTAGCTTAATTTCATTCTTTCAAAAAAATAATAATAAATTTGATTAAGACTTTAATCGAAAAAAAAAATTAATTCAAATTAAATCGAACAAAATAAAAATAATTATTTTTTTGGACCGAAAGAGCCGGAGGAGAGAGATATCCACTTCCTTCGTTAACTCGCGGTGACTTTTGCATTTAAAGCTGCTAAATGTCAACTCTAGCTCACTGGCACCAACTAATTCAATTTATATATGCTCCTACCTTTCTACATCATCCCAACGGAACCTTTTAACCATCTCTCTAGTCCCATTTCATATTCAAGTACAGCACCTGTCCAAGATAATTTGAACTATAATTTTAATTTTATAAAAATATTGGCTAAGACCCGTCAAAACCAAATCAAATCAATTTTTTTGATTTGATTCGATTTAAATTAAATTAAATTAAATTTAAATTTAAATTTATTATTTTTTTTAATTTTTAATTTAATTCAATTTAATTATTAAACCGAATCGGATCAAACTACTAACACCCACTATTAGTCATCTATTCACTCAACATACCTTAAATTATAACACCAATGCCTTTTGTTGATATAGTGTAAAAACATAACATTTTTTTATGAAATCATTTAAGTTTTTTTCTTTTAAAAAAAAAGAAAACTAGGGATGAGAGAACTCACCCTTGAATGCATCAAACAATTAGGTCAAACATAATCAGTTAAAAATAATAAATTGATTATTAAATATCGATTCATAAAAAAAATCCTAAATTATAATACGAATATCTTATTGATTCACTAGTTAAATATCGATATGTTTTAAATAAAATTTTTAATTTAAATTTTAAATATATAAAACATGAATATTTATCAAACATGATTAATTTATTACAAAAATATTTTAAATTATAACAATCACTAAAACAATTTAATTGTTCTTATTAGTTTACCATCATTTGGTGTACGACCTGTCAAAAAAAATTCCATTGATGAGCAACTTGTCAGGGATCTACCCAGAAGAATTATGGTTGACTTTGTGAAACTCCCGAGTTTCAACTCGGAAGCTTTAGTCTCAATCAAAGCTTTCGGAATAAAGAACTCCGTTTGGACCGTGTTTGGTTGCCTTGTATTCTTCCCCACATATATCATACCTATATATGATATTTTTAATTAGGATAAAAAATTTAAATAAAAGCATAAGATTTTCTAAAAAAAGAAATTTACGTAATTTCTTATAAAGCAAGTATAAAATAATCGTTGTATTATTGAACTTGGTGTTAATTTTATTTTTCTTCCGTGTAGAGGCAAGCCTATGCCCCATCCAAAGGGGCACTTGACTAGGGACAGCAACATTGACTATTCCCTTGAGGTTGTACTAAAGCATATTAAACCAAGAAATGAACCTGCATTCTTTGTTCAGTTAGAACTGATTTTCCTCCTCCTCCCCCCCCCCCCCCTCCTCCTCCTCCTCCTCCTCCTCTTCCGGAGAGACATGAAATGCCCCATCCAAAGGGGCACTTGACTAGGGACAGCAACATTGACTATTCCCTTGAGCTTGTACTTAGCATATTAAACCAAGAAATGAACCTGCATTCTTTGTTCAGTTAGAACTGATTTTCCTCCTCCTCCTCCTCTTCTTCTTCAATTCGAGAGTGAGAGAGAGAGAGAGACATGAAATGCCCCATCATCTTACTGGTTCTGATTATGGGATTAAACAAATTAGAAGCTGCGAAAAATGAAGAAGACACAGCAAATGGAAACAGAAAAGGGGTAGGAGCTATTGGTGGTGTAATTGATGAAAGCACTCGAATGGGTAAGGAGCAGAAAATAGCCATGCAGATGGCTCTGCATGATTTTCAACGGTTGGCTAACTCTTCTAACCTGGTTTTGCATCTTCAACATTCTCATGCTCAAGCAGCATCTACCGGTGAGTTAAGTTCTTCCATTTACAGAATTTGATCTCTAGTCTCCACGTGGTATTTTGGAAATTCAATTTTTTTTTATTAGTTTTACCTATATTTGAGTAATTTGGATACATCAAGTTTTGGTTGTCTTGAATTGTCTCTATTTTATCTAATCTAAAATAATATTTTTTAAAATAAAAGAAGAATTGTTTTAGAAGTATAAGATTAATGCAAGTAAAATTCACATTCAAATTATAAAAATTATCATTATATCATTTTTTTTTTTTATTTTACACGTTTGTCACTTCTTCCACAAACAAAGCATATGGGCCCATCAAACATCTTTAACTTGTTAGGATCCGTATGTGTTTCTAAACATAAATAATATACTTTAATTTTTCAATCACATGCAACTATTAAAGAAAAATGAAAATATAAATAAAAATGAAGATGAAAAATTAATTATGGATGAGTATGAAAATTTTAATTTCTGTAATAAAATTAATGTACCCATTAAATTTTTCTCTGAGCATGCTAGTTGTCATAAATTTTATATTGTATATGTATGTCCAAACTTATCAATTCCCAAATGTATGAAACTCATGACTAATAAAAAGTTTTACTCACAATACATAAAAATAAATAACCCTAATTTTATAAGTTCATCCATATATGCTCAAAGTTAAGAATACATGAATTATATTATATACATATATATATATATATATATATATATATATATATATATATATAATATCTATAAAGCATCAATTTTTATTTTATAATACATTTGAGAAAATTAGTTCACATGTTCCATTAAGTACTAATTACCTTTATTAACTTCTATTAAAATTGACTCATCCAAATTATCAAGGAAAATCATCATTAATTAATAGGAGACTCCCAAATTATAACATTACATAATGAAATATTCAATTTCATCAATCATATGTGAATCTTCACCTTTGGTTGATATATTCATCACTTAAAAATTTTGTATGTACCATTAATCTGATCACGTATGCAAAGTACTTACATCGAATAACTAGTCTTTATATTACGTAAATATAAATAATATATAATTTGATTTATCTATTTAAATAGTTAAAATAAATATTATATTAATATATAAAAGTTAGAACATAATTTTTTGAGTTTCAAAACAATAAAACTAGTAAAAATAAAATTAATATCTGATCCTAACCTAACTTATGTATATAAATTTGGTGCATGTCTCATGTTTATTTATCAATAATGAATTTAAACTTAATACTAAAATTGTGCTATACTTATGCCATTGTGTTTGGATTGAGCGAAAAGGGTGGAGAAAGAAGACAAATGGTCTCCCACCAACCTTTGTTTCATTAGCAAATTGCAAGAAAAATGGAAGGAAATTCCTTGTATGGGACCCACAATTCTCAATCCCTCTATTGAGGGGAGGATATTTGCATAGAAAATGAATGAGACAGCACTTAACACGTAAAGAAGTTTACAAGTCATTTTTTGACTTTTTATATTTATTTTTTTAAAAAAAGTCAACTTTTGACTTTGACTAGTCGGGGCGCCCAAAAGAAAAAAAACCATTGCGCCCAAACACAATCCGGCCCTTAAGCCCTCATAACCTTCGGTTTAGACCCAGTTTGAGTTTCGTAACTAAGAATCAATTCCAAACTCCAGGAAAAAAGAAAAGAAAAGAAGATACTAGATCTACATAAAAGACATGTCAATTGAAAGGATTATACTCATGTCTAGTCCCCACCAGTGGCGACATGCCCAGATGGTCTTGTAAGAGAATTGATGCCTTCGCCCTGGTGATAACACTCTCTACGCCATGCAGCTATCCAGCTGATAAAGAGGCACAAAGTGCAAGCCATAATCGGAACAATATCGGTATGGGAGGCTTCACTAGTTAGGGAGCTCACTGGCGAAACACCCGTGGTCTCTCTAAACCCAACTGCCACTTCCCGGTCATCAGATATCGGCCAACGCGGACTCGCATATTTCAACCAAATGGGCAGAGATATCCTTGTCCACACAGAGTGTATCGCAGCTATTGTTGGCCAATTTGGGTGGCGCAGAGTCACAGCAATATACGAGGACAACTCAGCATCTGGAATCATCACTCAGCTGTCCGATTCACTCAAAGTTGCCTATGCTGTGGTTGCACATCACACTGCCATTTCAAAGGTCACAATGGAGGACGAACTCAAGAAACTGAGACAAGAACACAACAGAGTTTTTGTAGTTTTGCAGACTTCACTTTCAACGGGAATTCTTCTGTTTCAAACGGCGAGGAAACTCAACATGACCGATAAAGGTTATGTTTGGATTGTTTCAGATGAAATCGCCAGCTTTCTCGACTCACTCAACTCTTCTGATATTTCCTCACTCCAGGGATTCATTGGTTTCAAATCCTTCTTTGTCGACAATAATAGAGCTTTCAGGGAATTCAAGCTCAAATTTAGAAAAATGTACGAATCAGCATACCCGGAAGAAGCCGAGTATGCGGAACCAAGCTTTTTCGCTGTTCGAGCTTATGACGCAACGTTTTTAGTTGCTAAACAAATAAACAACTCAAGAGAGAGATCAGTGAAATTAAAGGAGTTGATATTGTCCGGTGACTATGAAGGTTTGAGCGGCAAGATTGAATTCAAGAATGGCGAATTGTCGGAAACACCCAAGTTTTCGATTGTAAATATTGTGGGGAAGAGGTATAGAGAGCTTGCGTTATGGACACCCGAAGGTGGATTTCTGAATAACTACATGAATTACGAGGACGAACGTCTGTGCTCTGTATTCTGGCCTGGAGGATTGGTGACTGTTCCGAGGGGATGGACTTCAGCTGTTTTGGAGGATAACCAAGAAGAAAAGCCATTGAGAATAGGTGTTCCTGCAACGGGAGCCTTTAATATGTTCGTGAGAGTGTATTACAACCCGGATCATAACCAAACTTACGTGAGCGGATTTTCCATTGAGGTCTTTGAGGCTGTGGTGGGACGTCTGCCGTATCACTTGCCTTATGTGCTGATTCCTTATTATGGTACCTATGATGAGATGGTGCATGAAGTCTTCAACAAGGTCTCTCTCTCTCTCTCTCTCTCTCTCTCTCTAGATTTTCAATTTTTTACAAGTTACCTCTCATGATATTTATCTACTTTTCTAACATAAAAACTAGTATTGATGCCGTGTTAATTTGTATTAGTTATCAGTTATCACGACCTTGCATTTCCCTATGATTTGAAGTAAAACATGCTCATGCCACGTGGTTATTTACCCTTTCCTAAGCCCCTTTTATCCTTCTGATACAATTCGATTTTCATTTGTTTAGGCATAACTGTTAAACATATTTTCTACATTAAAATTTGTCATAATAACCTCGGTTTAGTACTCATGGTACATACACAGTGTTCTAAATTGTATAATCAAGGTCCTAACCTATATTATTTACCTATGGACGTTTGATCCTCCTAGACCTGGTCACTACTCGGGCTAAGATCTGAACCAAAACATGCGTGGTTGTTCAAAATCTAAAAAAATTATCCTTGAACTGAATCCTTTATATATTTTAGATTTTGGTTGAAATTCTGTTTGTTTAAGAATCAAGGTTCAGTTTTTTTTTTTTGTTTTTTTTAAGATTTTTTAATGAAAAATGTGCTTAAAGTAAGCGGTTGGGGCATTTTTGGTATTTTACTAAAAATTAGCATTTTTCATTAAAAAAATAACAACCCTAAAATCGGCTGTTTTTCAATTTGTCATTTTTCAACAAGGTCTCCTCGGTTTCCTCGTCTGGCAGCTAGGGTCTGTAAACTCCATGGGTTCTGTGTCTCTAATAGCAATCTCCTCTTCGATTAGCCTAGGGTTTGATGTCTGTTTCTTTGCATTGTCAGCTGTTCTTCGCAATCTCCTTTTCTCTATCTCTCGTCTTCGAGAACATTGCCAGGTTTTTTCTGTTCTTCGCAATCCCCTCTTCTCTGTCTCTGCTCTTCCATTAGCCTAGGGACTACTCTAGACATTTAACGTACTCCCAGCCGTCCCTTACCCCTTGCGGGGACGGGATGGTCCTTGAATTTTAGGATCATGCTCTTATAAGGGATGAGACAGGCCCTTCATTTCTGGGCAGGAGCTCTACTTTTAAAGTCAAATGTCCCAAGTTTGACTGGGCTGATTCCAAACCAAACCGGTCTGTTGGCTTGGAATAGAGCCTCTATTTTTGTATGAAGTAGTTTCTAAGAGGGCAGTCATTCATCTCCTTACCCAAGAGGTCTTCCCGAGGTACCTAAGAGGCCTTGGTAGGTACCAAAAGGACTTGGGTTCCACGGGAATAAATACTCGCTAGCATTGTGAAATAACCCCTCAATTTATGGTATATAATAGTTGAAGCACAGCAAGTAGTAATGGCAGTTAACCGTTTTCCTTGTTAAGAGTTTGGATGCAGCCGTAGGTGACACCGAGATAATGTCCAATCGGTTCCAATATGTAGAGTTTACTCAGCCCTACGTAGACTCTGGGCTTGTCATGGTAGTGCCCGTAAAGCCATCGACTACAGATATATGGATATTTGTGAAAATTTTCAGTGCAAGAATGTGGATTTTAATGGCACTAATGACTTTGCTCACGGGATTGGCTATCGTATTAATTGAGTGGCGTAAGGTTATGGAAGAATTGAAAGGGGATGATTCATTAGCCAAGAAGGTTGGCAAAATATGGTGGTTTCCAATAGCTGTGCTATTTTTCCAACAAAGTAAGTTCTAGCTACTACGTTTTTTCTTCCTTTTGGCTAAGCAAAAGAGTGACAGCAGGCCAAGTGTTTTCCAATTTTTCTCCTCACTGGCTTTGGTATTTTGTGTTTAATGCGTGTAGGAGAAAAACTGGATAAAAACTTATCATACTTGGTCCTTGGACCGTGGTACCTTTTTCTTTCAACGGTGGTGGCAGCTCTGACTGCTAACCTAAGTGCTATAATGACTGTGAAGCAACTTCAACCATCAGTGGTAAGCATTGAAGAATTGAAAGGTACAAATGCAGGTGTTGGGTGCAATGGGAATTCATTCATTGTCAAATACTTGATCGACGTTTTGGATATCAACCCAAAGAATATCAGGAGAATCAATTCCATTGATGAATACCCAGAAGCCTTCACCACAAAGAAAATTGCAGCAGGTTTCTTTGTTGTCCCACATGCTGAAGTCTTCCTTGCCAAGTATTGCCACGGCTATATGACTGCAGGAAAATCCTACAAACTTGGTGGCTTTGGATTTGTAATTTTCTTCTCTCTTATCTTTTCTTTTAATAAAGTCAGCCGAGTTCACTATTAAAATAAAACATATAATTGATTTGCACACATAACGGTACGAATGGATTTAGATTCAAACAACATTTTTAAAAATTCCACTCAATTTTAGGCATTTCCGAAGGGCTCATATTTGGCAACTGACATTTCGGAAGCAATACTCAAAGTGACAGAGGAGGGAGAAATGGCGCAGTTGAAGAAGGACTTCCTCTCTATGTTCAATTGCACCTCTTCTTCATCCACTGATGTACCCCCAATAGATCCAGAGCCTTTCTCTGCCCTTTTCTTGCTAGCTGGTTGTCTTGCTTCACTTGCACTTTTGATCCGTCTTTACCAGTTCATTAGTAAGTTAAAAATCTGGACCTACTTACAAGGAATGCTGATTAGGAGAAGACCATGGAGGGATTTATGGCTATTTCATTCTACTCTATGGCACCCGAGATCTCAGGGGGAGGACCCCATTCCATGAATTGATTAACATAAAAAGTGCACTGTACAAATCAATTGAATTCCGATGTGTGTTGTTTACGAGTAATTCTATACATTATATTTCGTGCATGTGTCTGTGACCTCCAAAATCATAGGGTTGCTTGATTATCCGTTCTTTCTATTTTGTATATTTGGGATACCATTGCTATTGAATGATTTTCATTGAAACCAGACGTATATTCATTCATCAATGAATACACTGCATGATATTTTATTTGATGAGGTGTAAAACACCAAGCAAAAAAACTTGATACAAGAAGGGACTAGGAGATATCTCAGTGCCCATTCAGTTCTCCTGATGCGAAGCATTGGCATAGTTTACATTCTGGACTGATTCAACGATCCCTGATGTATTCTCCATGCCATGAGAATTGTCGTCTATATCCTGAGTATTCATATCAGAGCTTCCACATGAGGACACTATCTCATGCATGCTATCACGCGGAGTAAAAATCCTTGAAGGTAATCTCCAAAATCTTCCTAGAATCAATATAGCTTGTATGCTACTCCAGATCAGCAGTTTGTCCTCAAGGAAGTGACAGAGATATATAAAGACTGCAAATGTGACAACACTTCCGGCAATAGAATAAACAAGAGAGAAGCAACACCTATTGGGTCATCATCAACCTCAGTTGAAGGAGTGCAATTGAAAGATGGAAGCAAGTTCCTCTGTAGTTGTGCTGTTTCTGCATAGAAAAATAACCTTTAGACCAATATGAAGAAACATAAGTAAAATGTCTGAAATATGAATAGAAAAATAAGATCCCTTTGGGAAAACCTGAAACATAAGTAAAGATTGCCCTCTCCAAATTAGAATCAAATAAATGAAAGCAAAATGTTCCATGAAATAAAAGGTTAATGACCAAAATGGTCGACCCTTGACACGACATGGATGTGCTTTCTGTTCATTACCACATGATAAAATTTTAAGTGCCAACAATATCAACCATTTTAGTCACTAACTTTTGACTTCAGGCAACATGAAATTAAACGATGAGAAGATGAAATTACAAAGCCAAAGCCATCAAGTTCGAAAGTTGGTCCTGCAATGGTGTAGCCCTTGCAATATTTTGCTAGGAATACTTGGGCATAGGGAGCAACAATGAAACCTGTCTCCATGTCCTTTCGGTGAAAAGCATCAGGATATTCGTCTATTGAGTTGATTCTCCTTTTGTTTTCTGGGTCAAAATGGAAGACTTTGATCAAGTATCTCACAATGAATGAATTCCCATTACATCCAACACCCGCGTTTCTGCTCTTCAGCTCCTTAATACTTGCCACTGATGTTCGAAGCCGTGATAAAGTCAACATGGAGGATAGGGTGGCAGTGAATGTAGCAGTCACCACTAGAAAGAAAATGAACAACTTTGAGTAATTTGGTCCGAACATTGTCTGGCTTAATTTAGGAAAGAGTTTTTCCAACATTATTTTTTTTATTTTCAACTTTCAAATCTAAAACTTAATTAAATAATCTAACAACTTTACCATTAATCGTCATATTTTGAAAGCTGATCCAACTAAAACAACCTAGGGCACCCAAAAAAAAAAAAAAAAAAAAAAAAAAAACTAAAACAACGTTTCCCCCCGGGCCTGCCCCAATGCTGGAGGCCTACATGGCATTAATTTGGGCCTTTTAATGCTGAGCCTCTTTATGTGATCGAGTCAGGTGCCCGGGCCAATTGCCACGCCAGCAAGACCCCCATGGAATGGTGGATACTCCATCTCCACGCTCTCATCAGGCTTTCTATCTATCCCAAGAAGAGAGAAATCACGCTCACAGTAAGCTGATGCTACCTCTCAACTCTGACCGTTAACGAGAGAGAGAGAGAGAACATGTTGGTGGAAAATTGAGACCAAGAAGATAAGCCCGAAATAGGAGAGAGGTTCAACGATGTCTTCGATTTCGAATCCACCACCCAAGCTTCAAATTCGTGTTCACAGAAACCCTATCTCCTCTGCTCACTCATCGCCATGCCTTCTTTCCTTTCCGTTTTCAAATCTCTCGACACGACACCGTCTGCGTGCCCTAAAAACCCGACCCGATAGCGGTGGAATTCGGAGCCAAGAACCCCTTAATTCCGACTTTCTTCGGAAACCGGTGATGACTGCTGCCAGCGACGACAATGAGTCGGCGAAGGAATCTGGGAAGTACGATTATAGTGAGGATGTGAGAGAGAGGGAAAGGTATAAGCCGGAGGGAGAGGAAAATGAGTGGGTTGATTGGGAGGATCAGATTTTGTCCGATACTGTTCCGCTTGTTGGGTTTGTTAGGATGGTTCTTCACTCTGGAAGGTACGCTCTATAAAACCTTCTTTTTTTTTTCAATGACTAAATTTGGATTCCGAGTGATAATTTTGGGGTTTTCAATTTCGGTAGGGTAAAAGAATCGTGCATGGTTGATTAGATTGTAGAGATTGCAATAGAAACTTCTGATCCTAGGGTTTCCTGCCTAGCTACCTAGTCAATTTGCACATGCCATTTACCGTTCCAGTTTTGGTCATTCCAAGGACGATGTTGTGTGCATCTTTCTTACTTACAAAAGGAATGAAAGGGCATATATTATTTTTTGATTTGAAGTAATACCTTATCTTAACATATTCGTTTACTGTTTATACTGTTGCATTGCTTGCATTTGTTGGCACTTTGAGAACTGCTAATTTGTCAATTATCCCTCCAATGTTGTCGGAATAAAGGGCATAAAATGAGACAAAAAAAAAATTAGCAGCTTAAATTGCCAAACTGAATACGGATTTAAGGAAGTTGAGTTAGAAATGCAACATGAAAAGTGGGACAGTTTTACCTTTAGCCTTTTCCACAATGGAGCCGTCCACTTACTTCAAAAATAATTAATTTTGATACTTTGATGGTATATGCTTAAACCGTCAAGGCCTTGAGTATTACCCTGAAGGTAGTGGTTTAAGACAATTTAACATCTTTACTTTCAGTTGGCCTGTTAAGCATCCATTTATCCATGCAATTCTACTACTGGAAATATGCCCTTCTGTGCTGAAGAAGTTGATGTTGATAATATGCTGCTGCATGTTTTCAAAAAGTTTAAAACAAGAAAAGGGTGATTTGAAAGTGCAAGATCCATATTTGAAGTACAGAGAGCTGATCCAAAGGGATAAAATGCCTGCCCACTCGGGCACACGCTGGCGGGGGGGGGGGGTGGAATTTTTTTTCCTTAAAAAAAAATGCTGCTAACATAAAGAGGCAATCTTTTGCAATCAGACTTTCTATTGAATGACTATGGTTTATGTTCTTGTACGTGACGACTCCTTTTCTTTTATTTTGTTGCTCTTCCTGGTGATGGCTATTGCGACAGATGCAATAAGTGTTGATAGATCATTAGTCCTTTAATTTGCAAACACGGAAACATTAGGGTTGCATATGCATTTGTATGAGTTAGAGGTCTTTCTTTTGGGGCCTGCTGCTGGTTTTAGTTTTTGAAAATGGAAATTCATGTTGCAGATATGCAAATGGTGATAGATTAACCCCAGAACATGAGAACACAATATTGGAGAGATTGCTTCCGTACCATCCAGATTATGAAAGAAAGATAGGATGTGGTGTTGATTACATTACAGTACCCTTCTCTCTCTCTCTCTCTCTCTCTCTCTCTGTGTTTTGTGTGTGCCTAGAGGACTACTTCTGTTTCTGTATATTAAGAGAATTATTCTCCCTTAGTAAGTGCCCCATTTTAGGTGCCTGAGGACATTCTGGAATAGGGATCTAATTGATGCTGTTTGGATTTGATTTGATTACTGTGCTTTTATTTTCTTAAAAATATGTCAAAGATACTTTTTAAACCTCCATATGTCCACGGTTTCCATTGATTAAGTGGCTGTTGGACTCTTTGTTATGGTTTTATTTTTGTGGTTAGCAAGTCTGATCAGCATTTTGTTGGATCTCCCATTGATGCATATCTTCCATCTATGGTTCATAGGTTGGGTTTCATCCCGAATTTGAGGAATCACGATGTTTATTCATAGTCCGGAAGGATGGGGAACTTGTTGATTTCTCATATTGGAAATGTATAAAGGGCCTGATCAGAAAGAAGTATCCACTGTATGCTGATAGCTTCATTCTCAGACATTTCCGGCGACGTAGTCGCAGCAATGGAAGGTGATACCCTTATCTATCAGAATTCACATCTGTACCCAGAAGAATTCGTTTTTCTCCTTGTTGCTTGTAAGATGTGATTTATTTGTGCTATAATGACAACGGGTGGTTATGGATGGTCGGCTAATATTCTGTTGTATTGCTTGTAAGATGGTTTGTAACATTCTGTTGTTAGAGAGTTCAACTTCAAAACAGGGAAGTGAGGCTGGGGATTGTTTCTCATCCTTTTAATGGTAACCTGAAGATTGTAGGAAAAAGCCACCTAGGAGATTTTTTTCTACTACTCAGTATTGCACTCGGAACTAGAAAATTTCATCTTCCACCTCAAATCATTTTTTCCTTTCAAATTTGGTTCTGTATTGTGGTACGAGTTCTTGCATCCCAGAAGCGGTAAAGATTGTAAGCTACTTCTCTTATTCTATAGTGAATTTGGTATTAAGTTTAAGATTAGCTTGTTTTTCCCGTAACATTTTTTTTTCCCCCGTCACTCCTTGAACTTGCTGAAAGACTAAAGCTGCAAGTTCTTGCATCTCCCCAACCCCAAAAAAATATATTCTTGCTGTTAATTTTGCCTCTTGTAGTTCCTAATGTCAAAAACACGCTGAAGAAGATACAATATGCGCACCATATTTGACAATTTGGTGCAAAATGTCAGATTTTGTGCTTTCTCTACCACTTTTTCCGCCCATATTGTTTCTTTCTCGGAGTTTTAATATCTTTCGTCTTGGTGGCTGTTGCTTTTTGAATCTATGAAGAGCAGTATCCAAAGGAAAAAAAAGGGTACTCTTGTTTATCCTCCAAATGAGGGTTTAATCGTGATCAGCAGCTCTTAGTTACACATTTGCTTCAAATGGCGATTAAAATGGTATGATTCCGAGTTGTTCAATCTTTAAAAATATAGCTCATCCTCATACTTATTGGCCCTGATACATTTATGATCATTTTATCTGAAGGAAAAACATTTCCTTTCGTTGCTTTTGATAGTATTGATAGAAGTGGGACTGATTATATATATATATATATATACACACATATACATATTTAACTACAAAGGCAACACCCTTTATAAGTAGGGAGGGCTTGTAGAGGTTCAAACCCTTGCCACCGATGATGAGGAGGGATGAACTCTTGGTAGCATTAGGGTGAAGAGACCGTTGGGAATGTGGGGACTGGATATTGTTTGCCTAAAAAAGCACGGTGGGAGTGGTGGGAAATTGTCTTCTTTCTCGTACCCAAAACTTGACACGGCACTCTTCATATGCTTTCACATCAAATTTTCATTGGTAAGGTGGGATCTTTCTGTCTATGTGCATGGCATTGTCTTGTTATCTCTTTCTATTCATTTTTCACGCGGTCCATTTTGAGGTCTAAACCTTAAACCCTTCAAAAAAGCTACTTTCAATTGTAAGAAAAATTTAGAAAAAGTTCCCTCAAAGTGTTGTTTTCCACAAAGCTATACGCTGGTGTTTGACAAAACTTTATCCGATATAGGCTAATCATAATTTGATCAAAATACCCAACCATATTTTCTTAAAATAATATCTTAAAATCAAGAATCTAATGCCGTGAGCTTGGGGGGCTCTTCGTCCATTGAATGATTGCCTCGCCGTTTAGTCACACTGTCGGCTCGACACGTGGGATTACCGTGGTCTCCGCCCTGCAACATGCTTATCTTCACTGACGTCATATCCAACTACTTGGCCTCTTTTCATTGGTTAAGCGTACCAGGAGATCCCAAAACTCATTTTCTGTTCTGGTTTAAATTGTACAAAGCATCAACAAAAAATTGCGCCGAAATATTCTTAATATTTGCCTAAATAGTAAACGTTGAATGGAAGGTTTTGGTGGGAACGGAAAGAAATCGTAGGATTTTTAAAGAATTTATTTATGTTTGGTAAAATAATTAATTTGAAAGAAAGGAAAAAGAAAGTTTTTATGAAATTTTTCGGATCAAAATTTTTAATTCTAAATCAATGAATTTAGAAGGGAAGAGATTTTTTTTTAAAATTATAAATATTAAATTTATTTTTATATTTTTTATTTTAAAACTCTAATAAAAAACAAAAAGAATAACACAATAAATTTATGTATTATATTTATTTTTTTTTTGTTAACATGATTTTTTATTTTATTTTTTTTCTATTTTTCATCACATATTTTGTTGATAAATATGACTTTTAATTTTATTTTTTCTTTTCTCTCTTTTTCATCATTTCCCTTCATTTTCTTTACCTCTCTTTCCTATGAAATTACCAAACACATCGTAAATATTATAATTTAATAACATTTATTTTAAAATTTTCTATTAATGCTTAAATAACTCTAAAACAACTAAGTTATTGTTTTAAATTGAATATCAAAACAAAATTCAAATGAATATGAAATTATGAATTGAATTTTATTATCACACTCAATATACAACATATTATATATATCACATGTTCCGGTATTGGTGATTTTGTCATCTAAAAAAATTATTTATTATTATTTTGTATTTATATAGTCAATTTGTCAATTAAAAAAAATTAATCGTGTTATGTAATTTTCATTGGGTATATAAATAATAAATTTGTAAAACGGTGTTTAAACGTTAAGGATTTGTGGTATGATTTTTTTAATGTCAATTATTTGTGTAATATTTGAATTTAAATATTTTTATAAAATTTAATCACAAATACTTATAACTACCTAAGTATTGACTAGAGCGTGAATAAACTAAATATAATTATGGTTAAATTAGTTTATTTATTTCATTACAAGTGAAATATATATAATTTCTAAATTTAACTATTAAACGATTTTGAATATAAATTTTGGCTCATTCATAGGCTAAGTTTATTTAAAATTTGGTTTGACTTGAGTCGAAAATGAATGAATTCAATATTTGCTAGTTTGGCTGGCTTGCAAGTTATTAATCATAATTGAACTTCTAACATCTCAATAAAATTGTAAAAATGAAATTATAAAATAGCAATTAACCTGTTAAAAACAAAATTAAAAAAAAAAAAAAGACAAAATATTGATAGGTAGGTTCTGGCCACTCGAGTCGTGCATACACTGTATTGATGTAGCTCGGAAAGGACAAGATTTCTCTGGTTCCCATATCCCTTCGTCAAAACAACTGGCGTGTTGACATCTAGAAATCTTCATTATTCGACACGTATCCCCCGACACACAAAAAGTAGGTTTATGTGTTCAGCTATGGTCGGAAACCTCTTTCGTACCTCCGCCATCATTGGATAGATACTCCTCAAACCTGCGATGGTTTTCATCGTCTGTCCGCTCGACACGCCTTGCGCACTCTCTTCCCACTTGGAACACATTCCCACATGCTATCAAAATAATCAAACGGAGCTTTTCACCAAAAAAAAAAAAAAAAAAAAAAAATCAAACGGAGGTTGCGGTTGCAGGGATGCAGGTCCCAAGAAGAGGGTATCTGGAAATCTTAACAAATATATATATTTATTGAATTTAAAAAAGTTTATATTATAAATATTTCCTTTTTTTTAAATTATAACATTAGTTTATTTATTTTTTCTTTTGTTATAAATTTTTGATTTTGTCGTGGATACTCAAAAACGAAAGAAAAAAAAAAAGGAGAGATGTTATTAAAGAGTTCTATAAAAATTTTTAGTAAGTCAAAAAGGTCTATCTCTTAAAAAGGAAAGGATTTTAATGATATTGTTCCCTGAAAACATTTTTTAAAAGAGAAAATCTAATCATTGAGGTTATAAATAATTATAGTTTTTTCTTAAAGCTTAAGAGACGAGTGACCCTTCCCTTCCCTACCATCGGCTGATCATGAGAAGAAGACATTGAAAAGGAGGAGGGAGTTCACACTAAGGGCACTCCTACTCATGGGACCACAACCTTTTGCCGTTGCACCAATGTCCTAGTGACTCTTGTGTCTCTAGAGTGAGAAACGTGGGGAAGGATCTTCTTCTATAATACAGGCCTGATCAATTTGGTGTAGGGTAGATCTTAAGAGGGCATGGGGTAGGGTTTTTGACCAAAAGGGTATGAATAAGGGCACTTTGAAGTATCGAGCAACAAATATGTGACTCTCAAGCAAACCCTTTTCTGCTTAAGCATTCAATCCCCAAAGAAGGCAACTTTTTCTAATGTTGGAGTTGTATCAATTCTATTAAGACTTAAGACACTGGTGTGGTGATGCTACATTGTAATTGGTTTTGCCCCGTCAAAGCTTGGAAAGGCACCGTACCATAGCCTTGTTATTATTATTATTATTTTACAACTTTTCGATATAAAATCACAGGTAATTAAGGGCTAATCCTTCTCTGGTATTATTTTATGGATTAAGTTGACTTTATTGCCAAGTTAGACAAGAAATCGACAGCAAACTTCCTCCGAGATTGTTTCCTCGTACAAGGTAAAAATAAAAAAAAAAAGAAAAAAATTGGTATTTTTCATGCTCAAAGCAAATTTTAAGTTTTTCTATGCCTAAAAAGAATTGAAAAAAAAAAACATTTGACGATTCAAAAAAAAAAAACGAACAACTTTTTTAATCTGAATTTCTAAAATATTATTATTAAAATGTAAGATAACATAATAGTGATATAGTACAACTTTGCTGTGCTTGTTGATATTATTGGATTTTCTTGTTCACTTTTTAATAGTCAACCTGATTTTCAAGCTGGGGTTTTGTCGTTTTGTATGTTTTTTCTTTTTTTGGGGCGGAGCGGCAGCAATAGTTTTTGGATCTTAGTGGGAAGAGGAGGTTATAATGGTCATTTCACTTAAAATTGATGGCAAAATTATCCTATTTCATAGATAGATGTGCTTGACTTGACTTGTATTTTTCTATTGGACTAGATAATATTTTTGAGTTGAAATAAGCAACTCTCTCGCTCTCTCTCTCATCCATTTTTATATTTTCTCCTTTTATGGAAAGAAAAAGAAAGAAAGAGAAAGAAGCTACAAATTCAACTTTTGCACCGTTTATGGCAAGGAGTATGCTTGATTAAGCTACATGACGACTGTATGCAGTTAAAGGCTATCCTTGTAGATGGATCGATTGTATAATCTAATCCAAAAAATTAATACTAGAGGTAGAGATTGAGAGAGAGATTTGTGGGGGGCCATTTCTCTGTCTCTTTTTCTCTCTAGGACCAAACAAAAGGTTTTCATCACTAGATTTTGTGTTAAAACCCAAGAAGAATACCATACTAGGTAACATTTAACATAAAACGAGGATGCAGAAACGGAATTTTAGAATCTTCTGAAGCTTTCCCGTTAGATTCTAGCTACACTTCATAATAATAATTTTCATAATTTATAAATTGTTGCTCGCTTGGAAATTATAGCTGAATTCAACTCATTTAGCTTATTTCTTTTATATATGATAATTTTTTTAACAAATGTTAACTTTTTTAAAAAATATATATATAATTAATCTTAATTGAGTTAATCTTAACTTCTCAAAACAAAAGCAATAATCATCATCAATTGACAAGAAACACCTAAAAATCATCCTTTATTATTCTTAAAATATTGTTAATTTTTACGACAATTAATTATATATTTTTTTGTATTTTTACGAGTATTATTCTTCAAATAGTATGTTATTACTTATCTTAAATATTGTTTCGAGTATTTTTCATTATAATATCTTAATTTTTATTATTCTTATAATAATTTTCTTGTGATTTTTTTTATCAACCACAAATTTCATAATTCAGCTTAGACACCCAATTCAATGTTTACTTTGTTTATTTTTGTGTTTAACTTTGGTAGTTTAGGATTAAGAATAATAAACCAAAGTACCAAATGTCGGAATATGGATTTTAAAGTGAGTGAAAAAAAAACAAAAAAAAAAAAAATCCACGCTTTGTTCACCGGGACGCGGAGGAGAACAACCCACCCACGCCAAGTCACTTTCTCAGTCCATTAAACAACAAGAGAAATTAGAAAGAAAACGACACTCCACTCCAAATCCAACCAACCATTAGCTGGCGACGTGGAGGGTATAGATCCATCCATATAGCACACTTTAAATGGTTGCACGTCGCGTCAGTCCCTCCGAGCTCATTACTATGGGCCCACGTATTCAGTCCCCTGGTGGTGCACCAACCCCATATTTTTATTTTTCAGATTTGCGAACATTGGTATTTAACTTTTTTTCTTTTTTCTTTTTGACATTTACCGTTGTTTAAAATTTTATGTTGATTAATTTAGATAGATCTTTACAGTGATTCTTAGGATGAATCTTTCAATGAAAAATGTTTGCATAAAAATCTGATAATTTTAATAAAAATTAAATCTCGATATTCGAACCACGTCCGATCGAGTCAATCACGTTGGTCATGAATTTTATAGTCCGAAGACAACAGCGGAGCCGACAAAACTTACAAGACCAGCGAGACACTTGGCAGCTGTTCAATGCCCACCTTCCTTACACCAACAACAGGCAACGCAGACGTCTAATTTAGAATTTTTCTTAAAATTCTTGTGAGTAACACCTCTCTCTCTCTCTCTATCTCTCTCTCTAAAAAGGAAAATTAAAGATGGGCTTTTGATGGGTATTTTAAGTAAATAGTGTCAGTGGAGCTTTGATTTTGATTTTGGATTAAGTGGGTGTTTTTGCTTAGTTAAATTGTTTTGGGTTTGTTCTTTGATTTGAGGTGTTTGATTTGGGTGGACATGTTAGCGTTAGGGTTTGGGAATTTGTGTGGTTCATATGGGTTTGATAATGTGTTTGGTTATCGAGCTGAGAGTTTAAATTTTGTATTTTATTTTATTTTTGTTGGGAATTAGGAGATCATGTATTGATTGTTGATTGTATTAGGTTATAACGATGTTGTGAGTGTAATTTTCTGTCAGAAGTTTTGTTTTTTAAAGTTTTTGATTTTGTGCCTGATTTGATGTTTGTTTGGTTTTTGTGGACTTGATGTTGAAGGATTCTGATAGTGGAAGGAATCAAATAAAGAAAAGTAGTAACTCTGACTGTGATTCTGACCGCCGATGATCCAAATTTTGTGAATAAGTTTACTTCAGTTTTCGGCAGCGTTTGATTTCTGTGGATAAGTTTACTTCGGTTTTCGACAGCGTTTGATTTCTGTTCTGAAGAAAAGGAAAAATTATGGGTTCGAACATAAATTTCAGGAATTTTGGGAATGAACCACTAGGAGGGGATGGCCTTAGGGAAATGGGGAATTATCCATTGGCTCGACAGTCATCGATCTACTCCTTGACTTTCGATGAGTTTCAGAATACTATGGGTGGGATTGGGAAGGATTTTGGATCAATGAACATGGATGAGCTTTTGAAGAACATTTGTAGTGCTGAAGAGCTTCAAATCGTGGCAACTGCTACTGCTGCAAACACCCACCAAGGAGGTATTAGTGGACAAAGTGGAGGGTATTTGCAGAGACAAGGTTCTTTGACGTTGCCCAGAACGTTAAGCACTAAAACGGTTGATGAAGTTTGGAAGGACATTTATAAGGAATTTAGCGGCGGGAAGGAATTGGGTAGCAATAGTGGATCGAATTTGCCCCAGAGACAGCAGACCTTGGGAGAAATGACATTGGAGGAGTTCTTGGTGAGAGCTGGGGTTGTGAGGGAAGATGCACCAATAGCGGGGAAAGCAAATAATGGTGGATTCTATGCTGAATTGGCACGTAATGATAACAACAATGGCTTGGGTATTGCATTTCAGCAAAAGGGTATAGTTGGAGGAATGATAGGAAATCGGATTGCTGACAGCAATGATCAGATTTCATTTCAATCCCATAATCTACCGTTGAATGTAAACGGAGCCAGATCTTCGCAGCAACAGCTTTCCCTGTCACAGCAACCGCAGCAGCAGATGCAGTCTCTCTTTCCCAAGCAAGCCACAGTGGCTTATTCCACTCCTATAGCTGTACCAGGTAGCGTTCAGTTTGGTTCTCCAGAAATAAGAGCAGGAATTGTTGGGATTTCAGATCCAGCAATTAACGGCAATTTGGTTCCCGGTATTGCTCCACAAGGAGGGATGAGTATGGTTGGGCTTGGAGCTGGGGCTGTTACGGTTGCAAGTGGATCTCCTGCAAACCCGCTTTCATCAGATGGGCTTGCAAAGAGTAATGGGGATACATCGTCAGTGTCACCATCTCCTTATGTTTTTAATGGAGGAATAAGGGGAAGGAAAAGCAGTGGGGCTATCGAGAAGGTCATTGAGAGAAGACAACGGAGGATGATCAAAAATAGGGAATCAGCTGCAAGGTCAAGAGCTAGAAAGCAGGTTGGTTGTCTTCGTCGTCATTGTTGTTGTTTTGAAATCTGCATGCATGTTGCATCAAAAATTGCTCTCGTCTTAGCTTATACAAACACCCAGAATCTGGCACTGATCTAATTTAACACATTCTCATGCATTTGCCTTTTTACTTCTAAACTTAAAGTGTGGAGCATTACAAATTTAGCATGCCAGTAGTGTATAGGTGTTACTGTAAGTGGATATGTAGGAATTAGAAGACATCCATTAGATCCATTTCAAATGCAGTACTCCAAATGACCGCTGCGTACAATTTGGGTTGAACCAATTCAAAATGTGCATTTTCTAGGTTAGCAACCTCTCTCATCATTTTAGGGGGGACCAAATTGTTATGGTTGGAATGACTAGCACAAAAAAAAGTATTGTGGATAGAATCAATAATTTATTTATAGGTGTCCATCGGACCAGGTCAACCAACCAACCTTGTGTCTGAGCAACAATTTTGCAATGACTGTGTGTGGTCAAAGTGTTATTGCTCTGCTAAGAAGCATACCGAAAGGACAGTGGTGTTGCTGCAGGTGTAAACTTCTGAACACCAAATATGTAATCCTCAAGTATTGTATTTCTTCGGATGATTTTCTTCTCTATATCGAGTGCAAGGACTTAAAAACAGTCATACTCACTGTCTTCAAGAGAGATGGCCATGGGATGATTGTCTTCAGTGTCCCTCTCTTTAGGCACTTGCATGGGAGTCATACTCATAGTCTTGGGGAGAGATGACCATTAGATGATTGTATTCAGTGTCCCTCTCTTTAGGCACCTGCATGGCCTTTTTCCTCACCTCGTATTTCTCTACTTCTCTGTAAGGCTTATACAATGGAGCTGGAAGCAGAAGTCGCAAAACTTAAGGCGGAGAACCAAGAATTAAAGAAGAAACAGGTATTTTGAAACCCTCCTACCCTTGACTTATTTTATTTAGATGTGTTTGTTTATGTTAGGTAACTTATCCCTACCACCCTCACTGACCATCTTTTGATTTTTGTAGGCAGAGATGTTGGAAATGCAAAAGAACCAGGTATTCTCTTTTGACGTTCTCTATCAACTATACCGCTCGTGCACTTAATCCCTTAATCTTTGAACTACCATCCTTTTGCATTTCTAATCCAACCTCTGCCCATCTCTACACCTTGATAATTTTAAATTTGCTGTATCTACAAATGGGACATGATGCTATAATGATTATTTTTTATTATGACTATTGTGAATAGTATACCTCACGCCCAGCTCCGTAGCAGAATTATAGTAGCATTCATAGAATTTTTGGTAACAGGTGAGAGTGCCTCACTAACTTTTAACCTTCATTATCTGGTGAAAGCAGATACTTGAGACGATGAATAGACCACGAGGAGTGACGATGAGACGATCTTTGCGAAGGTCGCAAACTGGCCCATGGTAGAATCAGTAGGGTGAAGGTGGAATGAGGAGTGACAGTTACTTGTTGAGAATCAGATGCATGGGAAGAGGCTGTACATATATAATCGTGGGAAGTAGATGTTCAGATGTAGATGTAGAGAGTTGGATAGTGATTTTACGTTGTACCGCAAGTTTAAATAAATTATTTCACCGTGGCTTGTTTCATGAATACTTGGGATGGTGTTGAAGCCAGAAACATGTGTGCTCAGGCCAAGCATATTCCAAGCAGTTGATGTGTAATCTTGAAATCCAGTTCCCTACCATTGTTTCATTTGCAAGTTATTCTTGGTGGGTCACTGTCAGCTTCTCGTATCCATTACTCTCTCCCTCTCTCTCTCTCTCTCTCAAAAACAAAATCGGATCACAACTTGGGAGTTGATTTTTATGAATCTGTTTTTTCATTTGATTCCATTTTAGGTCTTCGTTAATTCAATCATATAAAGGTGATATCTTTACTCTGACGTTGAATTTATTTCATATTTATCTAACAAATTATTGTAATGGTTGTCAATTTAACAACCCTCTTTATCTAAGTCCGGGATCCACTGTGATGAAAGATAAAATGCCAGGTATGATGAAAGTGAATTTGCACAAGCATATGGTACGATATTTGGAGTGTGGCAGAGATCAGTGTTTTAAAAATTGAATCGGATTGGTCGATTTGATCAGGAATCGATTTTTAATCCAGTTTGATTTTCACTATTAAATAGGAAGAGATCAAACTTGGTCAAAACTGATCGAACTGATGAATAGTTCAAACCAGTTTGAAGGAAAAAAAGAGAGAAAAAATTACCCTCAGGAAAGATGTCAACAAGCAAATGAAATTTCTGGCAACAAATAGGGCAAAATAATCAAATTGACTCAGTGGAACAATTATAGAGTAAAATCCACATTGGCAGAGATGCTCATAAAGGATCTGCATGAACTCATTAATGCCAATTAATGATCATCAGTCAAAAGAATGCCAATTAGAAACCCTCTGACATCAAATTGCCAATCAGACGTTCAATTAGCTGCAGGTAACAACGTCGACCGGTGGAATTTTGCCTACATGGATATAGCAGAAAACTTCGCGCATACAAATGAATTTGTAGCTTATGCCATCTCACATCATCCAGCCTGACCTCTGGATAGTTTGAATTCATAAGAACCCATGGAAATTACTGGAACACCCATTGTAATCTTTTTCAGAACAAGAACCCAGGGAAATAAGGCAATTCAAGTGGCAACTTCAGGGAAATTTGAAGATCTAAAATCACCAACACCATGCCAAGCTCTTGCAAAGAAGCAATGTGGTGCTTCAAGGTAGTTGGTATCTCCAGTGAAGAATGCGTTAAAAATTGGTGCAGGCTCCACAGGCATGGGAACGGGGAATTATCACATTTTTGTACTTTCAAGGCTTTTAAAAGCCACTTGAATCCGCAGCATATCACCCAATCCCACCTAAAGGAAAGCAAATGGACCAAATTTCATGCGCACTTACCCATTTCAAAGAGAAATGTTTGAATATATCACCAATAGTTTACACCCTGACCCTACACACTGAGCTAGAACAATTGGGCCTGAAATTGGATCAATCCCACACCATAAGCATAAAGAAACAATAAAACCTCTTGAGAAAAATTTAGATATGGCATCTACTGAGCATCACATTCCCGTATTAATCTCACTTAAAGCCTAGGACAAAGATCTATCTACCACAACCAAAAAGAAGCATCAGCATTAGCGGCAAGCTTAGCAGAATCATCTATAATGCTGAAACTCTAGTAGGGATAAGCAGGGGTGCATTCCAAGTCTTTCCAAGAGATCATCTTCCTGCGGTCCCTTCCACGAAAAGATCTGGCTAGAAGCCTACCAGTAACAGGCTTGCACAAACCAACATCAACAATGGTAGTACTTTTTCTCTTTTCAGATGACATAGATGCCTCATCTATGTAGAAGTCAAATAGCATTGCAAGACAGCAAATCTGATGGGCTAAAATATTATTTTCTTGGTCCCAAGGTAGCATCTCCAAGATGTGAAGATTGACCTGCAAGCATATACGAAACAGTTATCAATTCTGTCACAAAATCTTTAAAAGTACAGAGTATTGAGTAGCATATCATGAAGCTACCACTGAGATGATATAACCAACAAACTAAAGAAAACATTCCTTTCACAAAAAGCTTCAAAAGGTGACTCACAATACACAGCAAACAAAATGGGATTTGAATTCCTGATTCCTAATTTCAAACATAATTGCAAAATGCTTTATACTTATGGCTATCACACCCACATGAAGGTCTTAATTCCTAATGTTACCTCTGCTTCCATCGCGCGAATTTCATTGCACCACTCGCAACTATCACTCTCAGTAGAATTCTCTCCAGCAGTGGCAAACAAATTCACTGCAAAGAGAGGAGGCCGGAGAGGATACTCCATACCGATTTGGATCTGCCATCATGATGACAAAAAGTTAACATGTAAATTAAACAAGGAAAGGGATTATGCAGGAGGACAGTAAAAATTTTACTGACCTTTGCCTCTAACTTTATGATCTTTTCAGTAGAATCCTTTCTCCTAGTTAAAACAAGGCAAAATTCCCTGACCCCAAAATTCACCCATGACATCTCAGACATCTTATATTCTCCAAATCCAATTTCATTTCCCAACTCTGACTCAAAAACCCTGGGTTCATCAATATCACTTTCGGTATCCAGCAGCAGATCGGAATTTTCGTCAAGTCTGTTGAAGCTTTGAGTTCTTGCCTTTGTCAACAACACCATGCTCTTTGAAATCAAGGCCAGCTGTCTAGAATGCTCAATGTCAGATCCTTTTGAGCCAGTCAGTTGTGCATCATCGGTTATGGTGGCAGCTGCAACTGGAACTAAGGATGGAAGTTCCCCATCTTCCCTAGCACTCCCTGTCTCGTCCTTTGAAGGACCGGACTTTCCATCAGTATCAGTATCAAGAGGAACTACAACTTGCTCCGCCTCTATGACAGGCAAAGATGAAGTCTGATTAGATGAGGAACCCATCAGTAACCAACTATGCAAACTGCACTGAGGAGTATGCAAGGCCCAGGGTACACTTTCGCAAGTCAGAAGAGGCCATTTAAGCTTTTCAAGTAAATCTAGTTGCTCCCTGTAAGCCAACCAACAATTTCTAAAATTTCAACACAAAAGGCTACTGTCATAGGCAGGTAACACAAGAAAGACACCAAGACAAACGTCCTTATGAGCAACTAGTTTCATGATGCATAAACTCATATGAAGAGAAAGCAGATAGAGGTTTCCAAAAATAACCAGAGCACAAGCCACTACCACATAGGGAAGTCAATAGGTTTCCAAAGCAAAGCAAAGAAAACAACCATAAGAGCCAATTCTGTAGTTCAAATACACAAGCATGTGTCATGTTGAATTTACTCTTATTTTTAATTATGTAACACTCCATTTGAATGGAGCAGTGACTCACACAAGAGCCAGCTGGGCCTTTTTCCGAGAGCGTATCCTTTGCACAACTGTCTGTATCCGATTCTGCTTACGATATAGGGACAGACCTGAAATTACCGTCTCAGTTTTAGCAGTTTCACCACCTGAAGTTTCACAGCTTGTAAGCAAAGGTGAGACTTCTGGCAAAAAATCAATTCCTGCCACATGCTGGGCCCATTTATACGGGCGTGACGTTCTTCTTTCATCAAATGAGAAGGCATCACCAACAGAGAGCTTAGCTGACTGAAATATTATTGAGTTGGGTTAGTTTCAATCACGTGATTTTATCAATATTGGCCAAAAAACTAAAAGGAAAAAAAAAAGGAAGAAAGGTGTCTCAGAGAAAAGATCCAATCTCAGATTTCCTGCTTTTTTTATTTGCTTTCAGCTTTAAAATGATCTTGGAACAGTTTCCCTCACTTTTGTGTGTGTGAATGCCTTATCTTCTTCTTCTTCTTCTTTTTGGTTGTGGGGGGGGGGGGGGAGATCTAGGCCTCACCCTATGGATGAAGAAACAAAACAGTGGAAAAAAGTCCATACCTGATGAGGAAGCTCAAGACCAGTATCGTCGGGGAACAGATTGCACAAGATGTTATTCTCAGGTCCATCATAAGATCCCTCGATACCAACACAGACAACATTGAGCTTTAATAAGAACTCAAACTTCAAAGTGGCTAATTTAGAAGATTTGGGATCGGAAACTTCATCGTCATACACATGGAGGATCACTTTAAGTGGATGAATTTGATAAAGCCCTGCCTGGTCAAGGCTCTCCTTGGGTTGAGCCTTCTTTGGCCGTTTTCTCCTTCTCTGGCCCTCGTCATCTTCATCAGGTACATCATCCTCCAATCTGGAACTATCCATGCCGGTAGCAATACCTGGTCATGGCAACAGGTCAATTGTTCAAAACAAAGATACACAGGCCAGGTGCCAGACGTGTCAAGCCTCATAGAGAGGATTACAAAGGGCAAAGAACTGTTAGACCAAAGCCAAGTACAGAATTTGTTCTTATGCTATATTCAACTCAAAATGTGTTTAGACGACAAAAAGATAAGATGGCTTATAGGGCACGTTGGAAAACAAGATTGAGAAATTGCATGAAATGGCATATACCAGGATCCTTGATTGCTTGCTGTCGGGCAAAAGATTGAGCATCCTTCATGCTCCCTACTATCTCCAGGTCAATACTTTCACCAAATGCTTCTTTTTGGGCTAAGAACTGAGAGTATATGACAAATAGAGGGGGTGGAAGCAATTCTGCTGAGTGATGCTGCTTTAGCTTCTTCGTGTGAAGGACCCCCAATAGCTGCTGAACTGGAAGTGATGCTTTCTTGAGAGACTTCAAGTGTGAAGGGAGACTTGACAAGAACTTCCTGCGGTTTGCAATGGTATCCTGAAGACTTCTTTTATGCTGTTCCAGTTTTTCACGAAGTTTGCACAGTTCCTTGCGCTGATAATAACAATAATGAACTCTTCAAAATTATTTGAAATGGGTCCACATAGTACACGAGATCAGCATTCTATCAGAACAATGATTGTCCCATCCACAGAATATATGGAAACAAACTTTAGGATTATCAAAAATAAAAGCATGATCCCTCCTAATCAACAGTATAAGCACATATATGTCACCATAAAACTAAATTAAACCCGTTACTCCTTTTTTTTTTAAGCAAAGAAGAAGCCCAAGTTCCATGCTTATGTCAGCTATTACTGACATTCCAAAGACAGACATTACCATTCTATTGTTCTCATTCCATAACTACCAATTAAACCCATTACTCAGTTTAGGAAAAAAAAAATGACATATTCAACTCCACCAACCAGTGTTCCACTAAATATCCACTTTTACAGCATTGCCCATGTCAACATCTTGCAATAAAGGTTACAATTTGCATTTTCCTTTGTATTTATTGACAACATATACAAAATAAAGCAACAAAGAAATAATATGGCAAGATTACTCATATTCGATCCATAAATATGTCGCAAAAGCATTTGTTTGTGCAATATAGATGATCAATATTCAAAGATAAAGTTTTATGGATTGCCAAAATATTTAGTGGACTAAACACGCAAAGACAAGGCCAATGAATGAAAAAAGAAACAAAAAGAAGAATTACACAATTAGAGGAAAAAAGAACCCTAAATTCTAGTAAGGAAAATGTAGTGGCTGGGGTAGGCTTTGAAATGCATCATTAGAAAGACCTGAATGATAATGATGATGATAGTTTCTTTAGTTCATGTATATTCACCTGAAACAACTCATAGTTCAGCCTCTTAAGCATCAGATTTTGTGCTGTGTCACTTGACATGGTTTTCCCTTTAATACTTTCGGATGCATCCCGATGAAATTCTTCCTCAGGCACGAGTTCAATATCAGGATGCTTAGATTTGAAGTCTTTGCAAGCCTTTATGGCTTTCAGATAATGGTTTTTCTCATATAACAAATTATGAAGCTGTAGTGTTGTCAAGTCCACTGGTGCCTTTGCTCGTTCTGTTTCTGCTTTTACATGATCTTCTTGGAGCAAGATCAACCTATTCACCTGCACAACAACAATCCTAACCCTCATTAGCTATTTGGGCAACGCCATGACAAATCTACAATCTCACTATGCAAAAATCTACAAACAGGACTTCACAATTATCACACGACCTATGTTCATACATGCACAGAAGCCAAATCTAGAGATTACTAAGCCTATCATTTCATGACACAATTTACAACACCAGTTACACAATCTCGCTATTCCTTGAAAGATAAACGAATGCAGGAGGCAAATGAGATAAATTATCAATACAAAAGAGCGAGGCTGTGTGCAGAGAATTCCAAATATTCAGTAAACTCCATCCCTCAAATGCGGACACATATACAAACAACACCATGATCATAAATCCTAAATGTTTGTGTCAAGGGGTTTTGACCCCAAAAAAAAAATGAGGATTGCCTACAACTTCAAAGGACTAATTCACAGAACCCACGGAATAGAGAAGTACAAATCTCAATTTAAGAAAATTGAGGATCATAATTAGCGACAAGATACAATTTGAACCATGAAAGAAACAAAATATTGGGGTAAAACGCTAAATGTAGAGAGAGAGAGAGAGAGAGAGAGAGAGAGAGAGAGAGAGAGACCTGACGAAGAGTGACGAAGTTAAGGAACATTTGAGTGACGAGCTCTCCAAGTTCAGATTTGGACTGGCGGTCTTTCTTTATAGAAAGCATTTTGGCAACGATTTCCTCCACGGAAATTCGAGCCTGCTTCAGCTTTTCGTAGGCCGAATCCTCTATTTTGCACTCAGGCGTAGATGGCGCATCATCTTCTTGCATTACTTCTCCTTCCTCCATCATCTTCTCATCCATCTGCTCTTCGACGATACGAGCAAAGCGATCAGACAAAACCACTTTTTTAGGGTTTCGTACCCATCCAAAAAGAAAAAGATCAAAAAAAAAAAAAAAAACAAGTCGTGTTTCCGTGAAGAAATGCGTTTTTTTTTTTTTTTTCCTTTTCTTCTTCTTCTTTTTTTTAGATCTTGGTTGGTCGCCTTTCTTAAAATAATAATAATAAATGATATTACGAATGCCGAATAACTAAGAATAAAATAGAAACTATTATATTTTTACCGATTCTAAATAAAATATTTACTTAAATCAATTAAAACATACTATAATTTGATTAAAATTTACTTGATATACGCTAATATAAATTATCATATAAAAATTAATTTTATATAAAATTACTTGAGATAAAATTTAATTTTTTGTTAATAATATAAAGTCTTAAAAATCAAATTAAATTAAAATTATATATTTTTTATCATTTTATAAATATTGATAAATATTATTATTATTTTAGATATACTATCGTAATCTCTTTTAATAATAAAATATTTCATTTGAATTATATACAATGGATGGGACCATATCATGTGAAATCATTGTCATATTTTATGATTTTTTTAATTAAAATATTAAAGAATTATAAAATAATAGATATAATTGTATTATGAATGATGAGTATTTTTTGAGATTTTAGATTTTAGAGGGTTACTGTGACATAATTATTACGATAATTTTATTAAATAAAAAATTTATATTTATTATGTTAATCTTTTTATGTTATATCAAATATATTAATCATTTTTTTTTATAATCATCGTAACTGTTCAATACAGGTTCCTAGAATCGCGGGCTGGATTGGTTGCGATTCCTAGACCAGTTCGGTTCGGGTCAGACCGATTCCAAATTTTTTTTAAGTAGAACTAGTCCAGCCTGGTGAACCGGAATCGGCGTGTCAGGTCAGGCTGGGCCCGATTTCGACCATTTTTTTTTTGCTCCGTTACCTTTTTTTTTACTATTTTTTTTCCCCCTCAATTGGCTTTTTTTTTAACTATCTTTTTTTCCTTTTTAATAACATGTATTTTTGAATTTTTTTTTCTTTTTTTTGTAACTATTTTTTGCTCCATTACCAATTTTTTTTTTTAACTTTGTTGTTGTTGTTGTAATTTATTTCTTAATTTTATTTTTTTTAATTCACTTTTTTAAAAAAATAAATTAAAAATTAGAGATACAAAATTTTTAGAATGATTCCACCGAATTTGGTGCACATCCACTACCAAACTCATCACTTGGATTTTAAAATCTACTAATTTTTTGTTACATTATTTTGATTTTTACATCACTTTGAATTTTTTTTCTATTTACAATGATTTTTATACAAAAAAATTATTATTATTATTATTATTCTACTTTTTGTTTATCATTTTCGAAGGCCTTGATGATTCCTTGCATTCTTTTTTTTCTGTATCCTTCTAATTTTTAATGTAAATTAAGGTTTTTAAAGTGTTGTTCGCTAAATTTATATGTTTCTCGATTAATACTCGACCACCTGCACTAAAAGCACTTTCCGATGGCACTGTGGACACCGGAGGGGTTAGTACATCTTTAACCACTTGGACCAAAATTAGATAATACAATGCATTATTTTTCCAGTAATCTAATATATCATATAAATCTGTATCATTAAAATCTTCTAATTTAGGTGTTTGTTTATATAAAAATAATTCATTAAATGATGATAAATAAGTTTTTTTGTTTTTTTCTTAACATGTGTAAGTGATTAAATAAAAATAAAGATGATTGAGTGCTATTACTACTATTACTACCTATATTATTAGTATTTAAATTATTATTTTCCTTTTCATATAGTTCAAATATTGTTTGTAAAGTACACGATGTTTGTTGTTTTAGAAAATGTGGGTTAATAGACATTTCTGATGGAAAAGGTTGTGCAAAATAATCTATTAACATTTTAATACCTTCAACCTTAACACGTGGATCTAATGCACTTGCAACTAAATATAAAATTGAAATTTCTTCATAATATTTTAAAAATTTTGTTTTCATAGAAAGAACAATTTCACCAAATCTTTCTTCATTTTCAAATTGATTAAATACATAAATAATTTTACAAAAATTTAGTAACATTAAATGAATAGTTGGATAGCAATATCTGAAAAATAAGTTTGTACATAAATAAAAAATTTTCAATAATTTAGTAAGTGTAGATGTAAAATCGAAAGCGATATTATCAATAAAATCATCTTCGTAATTAGAATTTACAAATTTAATTAAAATATTTTGAAAAGGAAGTACACCTTGTAACATGACATATGTTAAATTTCACTTAGTGTCACGTTCTATTTTAAATTTTTTATAGTTTTTATTATGTAACATACATAATTGTCTCATTTCTTGAGTTTTTGCAGAAAAATTTCTTATTTGATGAATTAAATCGCAAATAGGTTTTAAAAATAGTTCTTTAATTGCTAAACCATCCATAATACATAAATTCATTATATGACATGTACATTTAAATAGAACTTTTTTAACTATTAATCGCAATAGTATTAACTGAAATATTATCAAATGAAATAGAAAAAATTCTATCACTTATTCTATAGTCATAAATAACATTTGAAATTATTCTAACTATATGTGCACCGAAATATGGAAATTTCCAACGTTGAAAAGTTAAAATCATTTTTTCTAAAAACCATGAATTATCTATCAAATGACATGTTACTACAATATAATATTCTTTTTTCTGCTCACTTTTTCAACTATCCGAAATTAATGAAAATTTATATTGACTATTAATAAATTGTGTAATTATACCATTTTTTAATTATTGATATCTATCTAATGATCTGCTCCTACCGGATACTCTACTACTTTTTTTATAATAGGGTTGTAAATATTTTTGTACATATTCTTCAAATACGGGACATGCAACTATGCTAAGTGATAATTCTTTTCTTGCTAGCCATTCTATTTGTCCAGTTTTTTTTTATCCAAATTATATTTAAATGTACCAGTTATATTATCTCCCTCTGTAGCAATTTGTGTTTGTCTTGTATGTGGTAATTTATCCGGATGATTATTAATTAAGTATCTCCTAAGTATGCCTACCCACCAACCCCCAAAAAATTTATATTTTTTATGACAAATTTTATAAATTGCTTTTTGTTCATTAATTTTTTTTCAAAAAAATTCAATATATTAATATCATCTTTTTTAGTGCGTATTATATTAGATTCTTTGTTATTAGATTTAGTTTCTTCCAAAAGATTTTCAATATCTATATTATCGGGAATTTCATCTTGTAAAAAAATGGAGGAAGAGGAGATTGTTGAAAAAATTGTGAAGAGTGTGTTCCAACCATTTGTTTTTAAAAATAAGATTAAATTTTCAAAATAAAATATATGATTAAATTTTTAAAAGGAAACTTAAGATTAATTTTTTTAAAAAAAATTAAGATTTATTTTTTTTTAAAAAAAAGTAATGCAAATGCAAGAAAATAAAGATGTAAAAAAATTAAATGTATCAACTTGACCGATATCGTAGTTGGTTTTCGCAAAATCTTGAATTTGAGCTTCCAATTTTGAAATCTTGTCAAATCTTGAAAGTCGTGGAAAATTTGTAATCCTCCATTAGGTTCTGTCCAAATCGTTCTGTAGCAAGAGCACCAGAAAAGTTTCCAGGTAAAAGGTGGAGCTTGTCTGTCCTCGCTTAAGTATTTTTTTTCTTCGACAATTAGTTGCCACAAAATAGAATTTTCTCATACATGCTATACCATTGTATACTAGTGAATGAGTTTTACAAAAGTTTAAAATACAAATTTGAGAATGTGTTTAATGGAAATGTATTTAATGAATAAAATGGTAGAAATGTAGATAATAATGAAAATGTAGATAATGGTGAAAATGATAATGAAAATTAGAAATTGTAATGGAAATTGTGTAGAAATTGTTGTAGAAAATGGTGGAAATGGTATAGAAAATGGTGTAAAGAATTGTAAAAAATGATGGAAATTGAGAGAATATAGTAATATTGAAAGAATGTAGACGAGAGAGAGAGATTTTATTGTGGAGATTTTGGAAATATGGTGTTAGGTATTTATAGAAAAAAATTTTTGACCTCATGAACCAAAATAACCTTAAAACTAGCCATTTTATAACTACTGAAAAGAATAAAATTAGAAAAATTCAAAAAAAAAATAGATTAGCCGTTGGAACCATCGGGCTCAGGCTGGTTTCGTGCCCGGGCCGATTCCCGGTTCAAAAAAAAGTTGAACCAGACCGACCCACTGCAGTATCCTGGGCCAATCCAATTTGGATTACTATTAATCTCGATCCGATTAACAGATCGGGCTTTTTCGGGCCGATTGGGCCGATTTTCGGGCCCATATCGCCCGGTGACATGTCTAAACAAAAACACCCCCTCTCTCTTCTCTCTCGTGATCGTGTTGCCGTCGGACTTCAATGGAATCCGGCGGACGGAGGCAATGATTTTTCTTCTCCCCCCTCTCTCTCTCTCTCCCCCTCCCCTGTCTGCAGAAGCTTCGACCCATTTGCAAAGCTTCAACCCCTCTTAAATTGCAAACCTTTCATCGGTAGGCGATTGAAAGTGACCGTTGCTGTCGGCATAGGAAGCTTGTGTATGAACCCGAGAGTTGATTGTCTGTTGTTCAGAATGCCAACAGTTAGAGGGAGCAAGTGGCAAAGGCAGGGGCACTGCACTCGACATTGCTGAAGGTATGCCGGTGCTGTTTATATGATGTTCTTAAGACTATCAGGTTCAGGCTCACATGAACTCCAAGTGTTATGTAGCAACTTAAATCTCAGAAGTTCAGCATAAGGCTTTATACCTGTTAAATTAAAAAACACAAGGAAAACAGAGTATGGAGGAAGCAGAGTAAGTGAGAGTTGTCGATGAAGTTAGGATGAATATTAATTGTTGTTTTTTGTATGGATTCAAGAGATTAGGGTATGGGGATGGGTGTAGAACAATTAATAAACAAGAAAATGAGAGAGAGAGAGAGTGTGGGGTTAGAGAGAGAGCGAGAGAAAGAGAGGAAGAACAGAACAGAGCTTGAACTTGAAGAAGCTCTTCCACAGATAACCAAAGCTTGAATATTAACTGGCTAAATGCATCCGCCTGTCAAGGCCTCCAAGTCATTTCGTTTGGATTCCAACACCCATTTCAACCTAAATAATCAGAATTTCTAAGCTCTTGATGTGGAAATTTATCTATCCCAATGGATGGAATGCTAATAAATGCAATAGGGTCCTCAACATTTTATTTCCTTTAATAAATGAAATAGTCTCCCTCTCCCCTTTTCTTCTTCAAACCCTGGCTAACCCCACTTGACAAATTTTTCTTCAATTCTTCAAATTGCATCAAATGGCAAAAATCCCAGATCACCAATTAAACATTCATTTTCATCCATCTAGTGTACCCTGCAAGCAGCGTCATCGAATTGTCCGCCATCAATTAAACATTCATGTTTCCGATCCATGATTTTATTTGCCATTTATATGCCTCTTGTTCTTGAGTTTGTACTTGGTATTCGTTCACTCCTTTGGACCTGAGAGTTGTCTTTCTTGTGGTGCATATGGAAAATTGCATTGCTGGGTGCGATTCAGTCCGTGTTTGAGGGTTCAGTGTATACTTTTGTGTTTCTCTCGACTCCTGCATTGAGCCCAAACGATGAGGAGATTCCCTATGGTTTTATTTTTGCAACCTTCATGTTGGCCTCCATGTTGGGAAGCTCTATTGCATCTCAACTGTTGGCTCGTGGATCACCCAGAGTTG
Organism: Dillenia turbinata; assembly: GCA_037126225.1. Lineage (NCBI taxonomy): Eukaryota > Viridiplantae > Streptophyta > Magnoliopsida > Dilleniales > Dilleniaceae > Dillenia > Dillenia turbinata. The sequence goes on from JBAMMX010000005.1 coordinate 4,581,075, forward strand.
AGAGCTACATGCAGATTGTGTTTGTCATCTCCTCTGCTTCTCTTCTACTTCTGATTGCAACAAATGTACAGTCTCATATTCTTTTTGTCCTTCTCCAGTTCCGTATTTTTCTACCACTCCTTTTACCAATCATGATTTGGTCTAACTTACATTCTTTTGGTCATGTTCAAATTTTGGTATTTGAAACGGTTCCTAGTAGCTCTTTCAATAGTGAAAGGTGGAAGCATCTCCTTTGCAGGTTGTCTGCAGCTTTGGGGCTTCTGTACATTTGAGGCATGTGTAGGAATATTTTGGCCATCCATCATGAAGATGAGATCTCAATACATTCCTGAGGAGGCCACGAGCACTTTCATGAACTTCTTCGGCATACCCCTGAATATCTTTGTGTGTTTTGTGCTGTACAACTTATGCCATCTGACCAATCTCACCAAAATTATTCTGTTTTTGTTAGACCTTTCTAGACTTTGGTTCTTTGCATTATTAAAAGGTCCCGAATAGGTCCGCTTTATGCTTATATGTCATAATATCCAACTGAATGAACATAAGAAACCAGACCCACTTACCCACATAATATCCAGGTCTCTTAAGCATATTACAAGTTTTGTCTTCTACAATAGTGGTATCCATAGTCGATCCGAACCTCCTCTATTTCTCACCAAACCCACTTACCTATCTCTCTCTCACTCTCCAAACCCACCCGTCTCTCTCTCCCCCAAACCCACTAACCTCCTATTTTCCTCTCTTTCCTACTCCCCTCTCTCTCTCTCAATAATGGCTTCCCTCTCACAAATGCAGCATTTTCAACTACAATTTCACTCTCGCCTTCTTCTTCTGTAAATTAAGCTTTCAATTTTCAGAACTTTTACATACAAATGTGTGGAGCAATTTGATTCGTATGGTTAAAATTACCAAGTGGAGATATTAGGGTTTTGTTGAGTTGTTGAAGTTGAAGATGGCGTAAAGGGGGAGAGAGAGAGAGAGAGAGAGAGAGAGAGAGAGAGGTGTTTCTTGGTTTCAGGGAGAGGAGAGAAGAGAGAGAAAGGGGGAGGGGAGGAGAGAGAGAGATAGAGAAACTTGTATGGTTTTCAACAAGAGAGGAGAGGAGAGAGGGGGAGGGGAGAGTTTTATAGGGTGCTGAGGTGTCGTACCACGTCAGCATAAAGTGTTGACGTGGCACCGCTTTGTGTCCATAGTGCTTATGTGTTATCTGACACGTAAGCGATTCTTATAGGTATGGAAGCCAAGTCAGGAACTCTGTTACGATCATGTTAGTATCGGTAATAATGGAGAAATTATGAATTTAAAAGCATAGGTCCTAGATCATTATATTTTAAAATTTAGAAATTAATTTATAAAATGGGAGTAAAGCTCAAACATGTAATTTTCTCTTCTAAATCGACTTATTCCGTGATTTATTATGCGATGAAGTACACGCAATGCAACCTCCGCTCATGTAGGGAGTGGAGAGAGGGAGGAGTGGATGAGGAAGAAATCCTAAATCTTAGCGATCGACTCGACCGTTGGCGATCGAAATATAATCAAATGAGAACCATCGAAGTTCCCATTGAAGGTCCAGCAATAAAAGCTCTCGGTCGTCTCTTCAAACTCACAGAAGTCTTTCTATGGACTCTCTCTCTCTCTCTCTCTCTCTCAACTGTTAATGTTGTTTTTGATTAAGCCCTAGAAACCCTTATTTAATCCCTTTGAATTTGAACAGGGACGATGGATATGGCTCTGTCGATGCTCGAGAAGAGTCGGCCTTTACTAGTAACGATGAACAATCCCTTGTAAGTAATCTTTATGAAATTAAACAGTGTTTTTTTCTTCCTTTCTTACTGTGATATTGTCTTGCTTTATTTTGGGTAACACAGAAGTTGCCAAACGATAAGGATGTAGCTTCCGATGTTAACTCACAAACAAATGGTAAGTGTTTGTCTCTTGGATTCGTCTGTCTTTTAATCTTAATTTTTTCAATTTCACCGTCCCTATTAATCATACACTTGTGCATGTAGGTTTGGATAACTGTCTTCCAGTGGAGGATCTGGAACTCAAGGACCAGCTGACTGAATTGGGTCTTCCACTCTCTTTCAGCACAAACAAGGAGGCAGTTCTATTTTCTCCCATTTTCAATATATTTTCTCTATAAGTTTCCATATATTATGAACTCGGAGTAAAAATTCAAGAGATCGATTTTGAAGTGCAATTTAAAAAATGCTACATTGTCTTTAAATGTCAACTTGAACAATCTGAAGTGGAGTAGTTCTAGCTTAGTTTGTGCATTTATCGATCACGTAGAGTTATTATATGTAAAGGGTAGAAGCAGTGTTGTCAAATTATCTAGTTTCTGATGAAGTTAGTCTCCGTATTCCATGTTCACTTATTTGCCCGACGAAGATAATATTGAGGCTTCCTACCATGCTTGTGTCAATGTTGTGGATATCTCAACAAAGAAAGGGATAAATCTAGCAATTTCTGGTTGGTTTGATTCTATAAATTATGTTTGTGTATCTTGTTAGAAATCTGATTGGTATGCATAAATTTTACTAGGTCTTGCTGAAGAAAAATGGGAAAAAGAAAAGGAAGAAAAAGGTGCCTCAAACTGATTGGTATGCATTAATTTTACCATGTTTTGCAGAAGAGAAAAGGGAAAAATAAAGGAAGAAAAAAGGGCATGTACATGAAGCATGTGTATGCTGCTGAAGAATTTGAGGATGGACTGCTAGAAAATGCCAGAGTGAGTGAGGAAGATCTATCCACCAGTAGTTTTAATGGTAACACAACTAATTTTTTGCATTTCATGTTGTTGCGATATTGATATCAATCACATTGCTATAATGTTGCAGTCGAGGCATCTAAACCTCCGTGCTCGTCCAGCCAAGATGATTTGGTGCAGCCCACTACTAGAGTAGATTCTGGAGTTGCTGAAGAACAATTTCCTAATGCAATATCTAACACCAACTCTGTTGGCAATAGCATTTTATCAGCTGACACTGAGTAGAAATCTGCAGCTGGCCCAAAAGGGTTTAAGGCTCCCAGTTCTCGGAGAATATGCATGAAAAATGCAGACTTGGTGCTTGGTAGTTGTGACTATTCAGAAGAATCCATACAATCATATGAGAACTCGGGTGGAAAACCATCCGATTTTATGATCGTGGAGCAGAAATATGTTACTGAATCCCTTACATGTTCCAACTCTTCAGAAACACTTCAGTCTTTGAAGGCACTTGAAAACAGTCAAAATCAGAATCTTCAAGGATGTGATGTAAATGGAGAATGGAATGTGTTTTGGGATCCTTTTTACATGAGAAACTTCTTCTATAACACCAAAACACGGGAGCCAACATGGTTACCACCCCCAAGCATGGAACCCCTAGCAATAAACGAAGTCAATAACAAATCTGATAGCATCATGGAGGGGACTGACATTATGTTGAGCTCTTTGGTAGCATCAGAGACAATTAGTATGCAAGATAAATCAGTGGATGCCATAGCTGATGAAAATCTGTCGGGGCAGCCACCTGATGAACTCTCAGCTAGCGTTGAGCTTACCAAAGGCTGCAGAACAATGTTGTCTACTACAAGTAGCAATTTGGTGTATTTCGATGAACTTCCTCAGAGGGATAGAAATTGCAAGGATAATTCCTTGTGTCCTTCTGCTAAGATTCGCAATCATGTTGACAGGTTTGTTCTGTTTCTTTTTCTATATTTGATTTAATTTCCTAATGTTTTTAAGTTATTAAAAGTTGTATTTCTCTTATCTGGTATTGCCCTAGTCTCAGTTGCAACATAAAAAACGAAAATAATTTATGTTGTTCCTCCTTTAAAATAGGACCAGAAATTTCATGTATTCCTAATGTCTGTTTTTATTTCAGCTTGACCAATCCACCTCCTGCTGGGGCCCTTGATGACAGTGGAAATGGAAACAATGATTTACATATCTGTAATATGGATTGTGCTTCAGAGGAGTCGGAGTGGCGGCATAGCCTCGATGCTCTAAAGAGGAAAAAAAAAGTGAGACAAAGGCGATTAAGAAGACAATTGTCAACTGATGAAGGTTATAAATTGACTTTTCTTCCTTCATTCCTTTCTCTTTGTTCAAGCTACTTTTTGCTAACTCAAGAAATATTAATAGATATCCGGGAAAGCTAAAATAAGGATTCTTTTAGTTGTAGTTATTTTGTTCTATTTTCTATAGGTTAGATCCATTTTACTCTTCTGAAAGAAAAGGTTCTCTGGCCTAGAAGAATCACCATTTGGTTTCAGTTATGCATTTGATAATTTAAACTACAGGGTAATCAGGGCTTTTCTTCATGCACATTTATTGTATAATAGTCATATTGTGCTCCTATTTTCTTCTCCATGCGCATAAGTGACCATCCCAGCCTATTTTTGTACATCAGCTATTATTCTTCACGGTTTCTTGTTGCTTTGATTTAGTGTTAAAGATACTGTCGTTTCGTTCTCTATATTGCTTTGACATTTAGATATCTGAAGTTGGTATTTTGCTGATGGCACTCTTTACAATCTCAGAGCTTCAGGCTCAGTGGGCACTGGAAGACTATTCTGCTAGTATTGTTAAATATTGGTGCCAGAGTTATAAGCTATTTTCTAGATTTGATGATGGAATTATGATGGATGAGGAGGGATGGCATTCTGTCACTCCTGAACCTATTGCTCGTCATCACTCCGCTGTGGAAGTGGTAATGTAATTGATTGTTTCTCTGGAGTTGGTGGGAATGCCATCCAGTTCGCACTGCAGTGAGTCTTTTCCTCTTAAACTCATGATGTTACTTGTCTGTGTCTTTATGGTAACTAGGTTTTGTGTTTGTTATTGTTCTTCAAATGTAAATCTCATTTTCAAAATCAGTACTCACAATGTTTCTTATGATAAGACTAATTTTAAAATTTATTTTCATTACTATAGGAGGAACTTATCTCATAATATTTTAAAAATCTTGTTTTAAATTCATTTATTGATTTTCTTTTCTTATAAGAAGAGATGTGAACCTTAGCGCAACGGTTGATTTGTTTCTTTGTGATCTTGAGGTCACAGGTTCGAGACGTGGAAACAGTCTTTTTGTAAAAAAAATACAAGGGGAAGGCTGCGTACATATACGTCCACCCTCCCTCTACCCCTACAAGTCGGGGGAGCACTTTGTGCACAGGTGAACTTTATATTGATTTTCTTTTAAGGGCAATATAGATATACCAAAGAGGATAATTTGGAAATGATTTTTTTTTTTTTTTTTTTTTTTAAAAAAAAAGAAAAGAAAACCTGCATACCTAGTTGCTCACATTTGTGCTACTCATAAATAAAATGCGCTTAATATAAATGGAAAATTTCTATAGGAGAGTTGCATTTACTGAAATTAGACATTTAGTGTTCACATTTGTTTTTTCTAAATTCTTTTAATTTTCTTTCTCCTTTTTCGTTTCTTCATTTCTAGAGATGGATTTTTGTTGAATGTTGAGATCATCTTGTGGATACTTCTTCGTAGAGTGATCATCTCATAATTTATTAGACATTTAATATTCACATCTGTTTTTTTCTAAATTCTTGTATTTTTCTCTCTCTTCTTTTGTTTCTTCATTTCTGGAGATGGATTTTTGTTGAATGTTCAAATCATTTTGTAGAAACTTCTTCTTAGATTGATCATCTCATAATCTATTAGTGGGAAATTTCAAAGATAGAAGTGCATTTATAGTAATTAGACAATTAAAAATTGTTTTTTTTTTTTTTTTAATTTCCTAAGTTCTTTTAATTTTCTTTTTGTTTTTTTTTTTTCTCTTCATTTCTGGAGATGGATTTTTGTTGAATATTTGGATCATCTCTACTTTTTCTTAGATTGATCATCTCATAATATATTTTGTCATTAGTTGGCCTCAAAATGTTATATCATCTATTTTTTCACTTGCGGTGCTTGAATTGTGCATTCAGGGGCAAACATGTTCTTGCAATTGATATTGATCCACAGAAGATTGCTTATGCACGGCACAATGCTGCCATATATGGAGTCAATCAGAAAATAGATTTGTACTGGGGGACTTCTTTCAGTTGGCACCAAAACTGAAGGTACTGTAACAATTTCTACATGCATTAATAGGGTCAAATGTTGATTAGCAGGCATGATATCTTAAAAGTGCTTAAAACATATCTATTTATGTTTCTTTCCCCATTTAAAACTTCTTCAATCATAATACCAACAGCATGCTTTTTTTGCATTAAGAGAATATGAGGGTCGGTATATGTTATCTTGGAAAAGGGTATGTTGCTTAATGTTATTAATATTCGATTGTTGTATTATCACTGTGGCATTAATTAAATGTAACGATCTGATCCCTAGTAATCCCTACTAATCATATGAGATGAGTTAAATGTCAAAGATATGTTTGATTGGTGAGGAGACAATGGTGATCAAGACAGAAATGCCATGGCCAATTGCATTTTGATATGATGGCTTGTTGATCGGGCTTAGTGCTGTCGTTGCTTTTTTTTTTTTTTTTTTTTTTTTTTTAAATCTGTGGAAGAGCATTCTCACTGTTTCAAAGTTGGTTAGAAGGTGAAAAGCTGGTATTTATGCGATGGATGTGTGAATGCCAACTATAATAAAAAATCACGCCCCGTTCTGTAGTAGTGCTCATAAAACTCAACCATTCATCTTGCTTAGAGACAACTGAATTTGGAGATGCTATAAACAATATGATGTTAATCTAATTGGGTAGCTCTACTTTTTTTTTGGAGGGGGGATCTAATTACGGAAGGTAATACCTTGTACAAACTCTGAGATTCTGTTTTCATCCAATCTTTCTGAATATTACTGCAGGCAGACACAGTCTTCTTGTCACCTCCTTGGGGGGGACCTGATTATCTGAAAGTTGAGATGTATGATATCATGACCATGCTCCAGCCCCATGACGGGTACAGTTTTTGGAACTCTGAATTATCCCTCTCCGCCTCTCATAATCTTTACTTTCCCAAGCAAGTTCTAATTCCTTTTTTTTTTTTTTTTTTTAATTGGCCTGTAACTTGACAGAAATGTTCTCTTCAATGCTGCAAAAGAAATTGCTTCCAGGATCATCATGTTCCTCCCGAGAAATGTTGACCTCAACCAACTGGCGGAGTTATCTCTATTAGCCCATCCTTCATGGTCATTAGAGGTATCCACCCCCTTTTTCTGGTTTTCTTCTTTCAAGTGTTTAGCTTGTCTTCTTCTGTAAACTATGTGACTGGGTTTTTTTCAGACTAAAAATATGAAAACACTTGTCCTAAAATAAAATCTAATTTAAGTACAAGGAACATAAAGATTTCACAGCATCTTTAGGAAATGAAGGTTTTTATTATTTATTTATTTATTATTATTATTATTATATATATATTTTTTAATGCTGGACGCTGTTCTGTTTCCTCATGAGTTTATTTCATGGCATATTGCATAATGTTCAGAGCTGAATCTTTATCACTTGTTTTTTCATATGTATCTTCACCACCCTCGAATCTTGGCGCAATGGTTAAGTTGCTCCTTGTGACCTTGAGGTCACAGGTTTGAGGCATGGAAACAGCCTATTTGCAAAAAAATGCAAAGGAAAGGCTGTGTACATATACGCCTACCCTCCCCTTACCCCCGCAAGTCGGAGAGCACTTTGTGTATGGGGTGTACTTTTATCTTCACCTTCCTGGAGTATGAACGGTGGTGGTGTTGAGGTGTTGGGACAGTACATGGACTACTGGCCTCCATAACCATGGCCTTTAAGTGTGAAGGAAAGGCTTTTTGTGCACTATTTCTTCACTACAAGTAAACTAATGAACCCTGCAAGTCAACAAGACAACCTTGAAGGCAGAAGGGTTGATATCAACCTTTTGAAGATTATCTGATCATTGTTGCTCTTGGCCAAGGGGTCAAACTCCTTAAACCATGTCAAAAATTAAAGTCAGTTGTGACTGGACCCCATTTAGAATAATGTGGCTATGGAGGCTGGAAAAGTAAAGATGTTATGGAAGTGGTATAAGATGAAATTTTGTCTACACACACACATTCCCACACACAAACCTACATACACCCACACAAGGAAGAATAGAAGTGCAAGGAGGTGGAAAGAGACCTCACAAAGGAGACCTAAAAGTAAAGATAGTGAAGAAAACTGGTAAGGTAAAAGCTTTCCTCTTTCTTGTGGCCCTTGGTTGTGAAATTTTTTTGAATATTCTAAGGTCGTAAGGACCATAAAAACAGCCTTTTACAGTAAGAGGAATAACAGTAATTGTAAATTCAAATATTCCTGTCTAGTTAACCACTTGAAAGTTCTGATCTCTACCTTTCCTAGCATGATTCTGAAAAATTTTGGCAACCTCGGAAGATCCAACATGTTGGAGATCATTCCAGTAGAAACCTGAAGTTTGGCCTCTGAACCCAGAGTTGATGTCATGTTGTTCACAAAAGAACCAAATAAAACTAACGCCATGTCTCACAACTTAAATCACGTGTTGATTTAGATGGGTCGGTGAGGAAGTGAGAAAGGGACGAATGGCAAAGACAGAATTTTTTATTGAAGTTGCAGTAAATTATGCTTATACGCAAGTCAATTATTAGGAAGTTATTGCTACTGGACTGGCTTTCAGTTTTCTTCTGCAAAGATGGCTTCATGGCATCAGTCAGGGAGTTGTATCCTTAAAATCTTTCTAGAATATCATGCTTTATTTCTACCTTGCATCTGCAAGGTGCTGAAGTACTACCTACTTGAAGTGAGTCACCGTTTTAAGGTAATTGTGCACTTGTTTATCTAATCTTGCATGGAAGAAAGCAAAAGGACTAGTAAAAGTCTTGAGGTTTTTATTCATTTACTGTAATTACTTCTCATTCTGATATGTTTAAGAGACTTCATAAACCTATAGACCAGCCTATCCGTCTTGTGTTTTGAAAGTGTTAGAAATTGTTCCACCAAATTGTGAGACACCTAAAAGTTTCCCACAGTATAGTTTCTTAATAACTGCACCAGCTATACAAATCCAAGTCCTTATCAAATGTACAGGATGTGTAATACATGAATGCAATTTTATTCAAGCTAGCCTATATTCTACATTTGTAGTACTCTATTTGTAACAAGTCTCCATTCATGGCCTTGAGCAAAGGAATGTCCATGACCAAAGGACGAGGCAAAGGAACCTCCCAGATGTTACAGTGTCTCCATATATGGCTGAAAGGAGAGGAAGTTGTATATAGTTATAAGTGAGTGGAGATTCTTAGGGAACTTTCATATTGCATGCAAACAATTAGAAGTGGACATATTCTTTGTTCTTGATCAATATGATTGCCTTCACGAATGTGTCCATGTGGCACTGGAAAATCTTGCCTGGCATAAGTAGGTCATCTGAATCATAGCTAAGCCTGGTTTTTATCCTTTTCAGGTAGAGAAGAACTTCTTGAATGGGAAGCTGAAGGCCGTAACAGCCTATTTTATGCTTAATACAGAGTAGCCGAAAAGAAGCCAAAGAATTAACATATTTTGTAGGCCAAAAAGGCCCGTGTTTTTTGTTAGGTACTATCCATATTTATTTATATTTTTGTATATTAACTTAAAGTTATTCATTGTACAGTTTTGTAAAAGTAAATAAGCTGAAAACAAGTGACGCATATTTTCTTGTTGCCTGTCTAAATCGGTTCTGTAATTAGGTTGGTCATAGATCAGATCTGGGGCAGCCTGGCATACTTTTCTGGTCTTCGGCAACCATGTTGGGAACAAAGCTCAATTACTGATAGGGTCTGTTCTGTGCTGGTAGTAGGTTTTTATGGTATGTTTGACCTACCCGGTGCTTGGTTTTACTGGGGCTTGGCGAGGACCTTTATTTTTTATTTTTTTGATCTTATCTGGTTACGGTTTTGACAGGCAATAAATGCAATGAAAAACTGTGTTTCCGTCTGCAAGGTGGTGGTCGTTTACGGATCTATATTGATTGCCCCTAATAAAGTCCCAAGGCAAACTCCCTGAAAGGGTTGGAATGGTAGGTAGACTTGAATGCAATTTCTCCATATGAACGAGACCGTTGTTGACATGGAACTATTAAAGTTTGAGAGCCTCAAACATTCTCAGATGTCTTACATTTTACAGCACTGTTTGGGTTCGTAATGGAGAAAAACGTAGTTTTGTTTTGGCAATATTGTCGTCACATGAATCCATCACTCTGAATTGTCATTTACTTTGTTTTTTCTTTTCATGTAAAGTTCCCTTGGATAAGTTTCTTTTTCTTGTTACTTTTGAATTGTCAGAAAGGTTTTTTGTAATTACATTTTCTTCATTTGGAAGAAGGCGGCGGCTTTAGTTGAGGGGCGCTCTCCCTCGGGAGGTCAATGTCGCAATCGTCCTACTTTAGTTTAATTTTTTTTTAATCTTTTTAATACTTGGCTCCACGAAAATTATAAAAGGACACATCTGTGTAATTACATTACATCCTCTAAAATGTTGGATAGTGATGCAGGTTAGTTTTCTTCTTAGATATCTGCTCTATCAATCTACATAGGAGTCCAAAAATAAGATGTGGTATGAGTCTTGAAACTTATAAGTGTTGTCATAGAGTGTTCTAACGGAGAAGATTCTGACGTTCAAATCAAGAAAAGAGGTTTTTAAGATATTGTAAACAAATCGAGAAGAATTATATTTTGGTTCTTTGTTATTTGTGCGCTTGATGTGTTAGGTTACTAAAAACTTATCTGGATGACGGCTGATATTGTGCATTTATACCTGTGGCCTTTGGAAGATGTCATAAAGTGTAGGGTGTCTTGGACCTTACCTTCCTTATCATAAGGTTGTCGAGAATCTTTAAAATTGTGAGGATTATAGTCAAAGACCTTTTAGAGATATGCTCTCTTGGTGGATATGGGAAGTCCTGTAATCATGGGTGTTTCATGTCATATCTAGTGTGCCTGTTGAGATATGATTCTTTATTTTGAGGGATTGTTCTGAGAATGGAAAGATTCTCATTCCCATAAAGAAAATTTGAATTTACTTAAAGATTTGTTTTCTTCGGGGATTATCCAAAGTTATATTTATCACATTAATCGAGTGCATTATAATTGCAAGATATATCACCGAGAAGTGGAGTGATCGAGGAATTTGAGTATCGAGGACTAAGATGATTGAGGAGTTATGAATAGTTTTAGTTGGGTGAATCTGGTCCAAAGGATCCGAGGTAAGATTCTAAATTTTCTGATAATGGATCGGAAATGGACCGATAATGGGCCCTTGGTCATATATCATCATTTGCCTCCCACTTCTAAGATTAGTTCGAAGAAAATAGCATTAGGAATAGAAAGGATGAACATGTAGTTAGAACAAGAGTTGAACGGTCAATTAACTCCTGGGATAGCAAACGTGGGCGTTATCATGGGACATGAAAAGCAAAGAGTCGAGCCATTATTACGGGAGTTAGGTGACCAATCTTGTATTTAATGTGAACGTGACAATTTCGTTTTCGAAGCGTGTTACTTTGTTGGCTAGGTTATTATTAAGACATTGGCTATAAATGGTAAAGACTTATGACAAGGATGTGTATGGTAGTGTTTGGATTATGAATTACACATTGAATGGCAAAACAGGGTGTATGAAACAGGGTTGTTTAGATGTATCAACACGGCATTTGATAATCGAAACCAGCGATGATTTTCAATGGTTTGGTGGGTTAAAGATGAAAGATTTTGTATGGTGGTTTTTCTGTACTTTTCGGGTACTGTCGCTACGAGATTCCCTCAATGGTAGGGATTATCAATAAGAGATCTCATCATGGCATTTGATGATCCAAGTCCGTGATGGCTGTTTTTCGGAGTTCTCGGATGTGCCTCGCATTTTGTGGGATTCCCATCTCCCTTTTGTATTCCAAATTGGAGGATCGGGGGTCCCTTTTGTGAGGGTTGACGGAGAGGCCGGGCACATTTATTGTCATTACCCCTAAGGGTAAAGAGAACGGGGAAGCTAAATTCAAGACCGACGTCTCCTAATTAGCGCTAAATTCATCAATAAATTACGAGTCAAATGTTATGTAACGGTTCGTATCAATATAGTTTATTAATTTTCATAACCAAAAAAGAAAAAGGGGATGAGAGAATTTAATATTGAGAAGAGAGTTTTGGCGTTCCCTCCTCCGTTTTTTGGTCTCCCTAACCGTCGCATATGTAAAATATAGATTTTTGATTATTGATGTGAGTTCCGAATTATTATGTAAAAATGTTATTGGAAAATGAATGAAAGGAGTTTTCTTTTTCATGTATCTGATGATTTTCTTGCTTGCTCTTGTTGATGCGCTTGATGTCTATTTCTTCCCCTCTTCTGGATTGTTTCGTCTTAAAACTCATATTTTCATTCAAGGTTTATCAGTAAGTAAGTATAGGCATCTTTTGTGTATTTCGGTGTCAAATACGTAAGAAATTTGGAGTCGCAAGTAGTGGTCACGCTAGGTGTTACACCGAGTGTATTTGGAGATGTTGGACTTTGAAAATGTTTAGCGTACTAGGCATTGCGTCAAAGGTATTCAGAGACGTTGCGCCTTGGAGATATTTAGCGTACCAAGTGTTGTGCCGAGGGTATTTGGAGGCGTTGCACTTTGAAGATATTTAGTGTACCAGACATTGCGCTGACAGTACTCGGAGGCGTTGCGCCAGCGCAACGCCTTGTCCAGACATTGCATCGAGAGTACTTGGAGGTGGGCATCTTATTTTTGGTCTCGCCTACAAGGTATCTAACTGGAAAGCGTATGCTCGTTATATTGAAAACCTATTATTGATATTGGTGAATCGTAAAATAATAAATATGCATGACAAGAAAGTAATGAAATTTATTGATGATAAATGTGCAAACTTTTAGAGTTCCATGTTCGTGATATGGCCGTACAGTTTAGTTGGCTAAGCCAATAAGTCTCGGGTCGGAGCGTTGAGCATATTATGTATGGCCTTTCCCAGTTGTGTGCGAGTTTGCCCCCGAGTTGTGATTGTTCTATCGCCTCCACTTTTCAGAGTACTAAGTCTCCGGGTTTGAATGTTCTAGTTTTGACCTTCTTCTCATAGTACCAAGTCATCTGCTGTTGGTAGGTTACCAGTGTCTCATAATTTTGATAGGAAGTCTAGCTGTTCCCATAGAGCGGACTCATTTGACCCCGCTTGGTATTGTTTCACTAGTAGGGAGTGAATCCCTATTTTGACTGGTAGCACTGCTTCTGACCTGCACGTCAAGCTAAAGGGTATCTCTTTGGTGGCTCTTCTTGGTGTTGTATAGTGGGCCCATAAAATTCTGTAGAGTTCGTCCGCCTAGTGGCCTTTTGTTTCATCCAGCATGATCTTAAGCCCTTGTAAAATGGTTCGATTTGTGACCTCGGCCAGACATTTGGATTGGGGATAAGTGACTGATGTCATTCGATGTTGATTTCTAGCTTATCACAAAATTTCTTAAATTCTTTGTTATCGAATTGCTTCTCGTTGCCCATGATTGAAAAGCAAGGTAACCCAAACCTCATGATTAACGACAACCAGATAACTTCTTTATCTTCTTGGTTGTGATCTGGGCCACCGACTCCGCTTCTACCCATTTGATGTAGTAATCAATAGCGACGATGAGGAATTTAAACTGTCCCATAGCATAGGGGAATGAACCTAGTATGTCTATCCCCACATTGTGCAAATGGCCAAGAACTGGTAATAGGATAGAATTTGATAGAAGGCTGATGGGAAACTGAGGAGAAACGTTGACATTTGTCATAAAAAACGTTTGTATCAGTTTTCATTGTAAGCCAAAAGTATGGTTGCCTTAAAGCATTATTTGCCAAATTTTGTGCTCCCAGATGATTGCCGCATATACCATCGTATATTTCTCTGAGAATTTAGTTCCCTTCTTCGGAGTTCGGTATTTAAGATACGGGTGACTAAAAGACTTCCTGTAGAGGATCACATTGATAATGACGTATTGTGTAGCTCTCCGTTTAACCTTAGTTGCTTCGCTAGACGATTTTGATAACCGACTATCATTTAGGTAAGCTTGTATGGGATTTTTCGAACTCAACGATTGGTGTGTTGATAGAACTTGCTCTGGCTTATCAATGTTGGGGTAGGGAAGGCTCTTGATATACACTGTTCAGTTTGTAACTACTAAATCTGAGATAGTTAGTTTAGATAGTGTGTCGGTTCTAACATTCTTCGATTTGAGAATTTGCTGTATGTCGACCTTTTGGAATCCTTGGATTATTTCCTGCAATTTTGCTAAGTACTATGTCATTATTGGTTCCTTAACCATGTAGATGCCTTCATCCTGTTTCACCACAAGCTAACTATCTGTGAACATGTTTATTTCTCGAGCCCCCAGTGAAGTTGATATTCGCAGTACTGTTAAAAGTGTCTCGTACTTAGCCTGGTCGTTGGTAGCCTCGAAGTCGAAACGGAACGCGTATTCAGTTTTGAAATCGTCAAGACCCATGAGAATGAATCTAGCTCTACTTCCTGATGAATTAGAGGATCCATCTACATGTAGTATTCAGGGTGGTAGCGTGCACTCTTTTTGAGGACTGTTGGGTGTTTGATTGTTGCACTTCGAGAGCGTGCACTTAAGGATGAAATTAGCAAGAGTTTGACCCTTCATAGCAGGTCTGGGTTGATAGATGTACCGAATTCTCCGAGTTCGATGCTCCATTTGAGCAATCGACTCGACATATCCCGTTTTTGCAAGATTTGTTTTAATGGTTGGTCAATCAAGGCCATAATTTTGTGCGCTTAGAAGTATGGGTGGAAGCATCGAGCTGCTATGACGAGAGCAAAGGCTACTTTTTTAATGGGCTTGTAGTTCACCTCAGCCTCTTGGAGGACACGACTGACTTAATATACCGGCTTTTGTGCGTAGGCGTTTTGTTGTACTAGCATTGCACACAGGGCGTGATTAAAGATAGAAAGATAGAACTAAAATTTCTCATCTGGAATAGGTCAAGAGAGTAATGACAGTGATGGGAGATATTTCTTAAGCTTGTCGAAAGTTTCTTGGCATTCACTGGTCTACACGAATCTCTGGGATTTTTTCAGAGTATTAAAGAAGAGTTTATACTTTTTTCCAACTTTGGATATGAATCAACTCAAAGTGGCGATCCATCCTATAAGACTTTACATTTCCTTTAATATACTAGGAGGTGTCATGTCCATGATGGCTCAGATCTTTTCCGGATTAGCCTTGATTCCCCTATTTGTGATCGGAAAGTCGAGAAACTTACCTTAGATAATCCTAAAAGTGCACTTTGTTGGATTAAGCTTCACATGGTAACTCTCTGGCGTTTTTAAGGTCTCTTCTAGGTCTGCCACATGACCTTCTAGGTTGGTGCTTTTAACAAACATGTCATCCACATAAGGTTTTACATTCTCGCCAATCTGCTTGCTAAAGACTTTGTTGAATAATTTTTGAAAGGTGGCTCCTATGTTTTTTTAGATCAAATGGCATGACTTCGTAGCAATAAATACCAAATTCCATAATAAAGTTTGTCTTCTTCTCATCTTTCGGAGCCATCTAGATCTAGTTATAACCAGAATAAGCATCCATAAAGCTTAAAAGTTGATGACCTGAGGAGCTGTCTACGAGTTTATCGATGTTGGGGAGTGGATAACCATCCTTTGGACATACTTTGTTAAGATCTGTAAAGTCGACGTACATTCTTCACGTGTCGTTGGCCTTCTTCACCATGATTACATTGGTCAACCATTCTGCATATTTCACTTCTCTAATAAAACCCGCAGTCAAAAGTTTTTGTACCTCCTCTTAGATTGCATACTCGTGTTGTAGAGCAAATATTCTTTTCTTCTACTTCACGGGTTTATGGCTCGGGTCGACAGCTAGCCAATGAACAATCACCAAGGGGTGGATCTCTGGCATGTGTTCAGGTGACCACGCAAAGACCTTAAAGTGGTGACGAATGCATCTAATAATGGTCTCGCGCAAAATTGGTGGTAGTCATGCTCCAATTCAAACAATCTGTGTAAGGCTCCCGATAATTGGGATCTCCTCCACCTCCTCGACGGGTTGGGATTTGTCTATTGCGC
This sequence comes from Dillenia turbinata, assembly GCA_037126225.1. Taxonomy (NCBI): domain Eukaryota; kingdom Viridiplantae; phylum Streptophyta; class Magnoliopsida; order Dilleniales; family Dilleniaceae; genus Dillenia; species Dillenia turbinata. The sequence continues at coordinate 4,597,121 of JBAMMX010000005.1, forward strand.
GGGATCATCCCTGAACTCAGTTGTTTCTATTGAGAAACTTTCTTTGCTTCCCCCAAATGGAGGTAGCTGAGGTGTGAGATCACAGTTGAGGGTCGCAGTATCCTTTGCTGTTTTGAATTTAACTTTCATGTATCTAGTGCTTGGCAAAACTTTCAAGTGGTTCAAGCTAGGACAACCAAGAATAGTATTATAAGGAGAAAGGGATTTGATTCCATTAAATGTGACCATAGCGATGGCGTGATTTTGAGAAGTCCCCAAGGTTACAAGGAGTGCTATGGTGCCTTCCGGGTAAAATAGTTTTCTGACCCTTTATTGGAACCTTCTAGAGTTATAAGTCCATAGGAACAAAACCCATCTGTTGAAAAGCATCCCAGTAAAGAAGGTTACGATCGGAGCCTTGGTCGACCAGGATTCTTCTAACCATATACGAACCTATCTCTGCCGTGATGACGAGAGGATCATGGTGATTCGGTAGAATCCCGATTAAGTCACTTTCGTTAAAACTGATGGATGACCTCTTCCTTTTCAGCGACATGATTACAGTGGCGTTGGAAATCTAGGTTGAATCCAAGTTTCTTCTTAGCCTGTTTCGACGGACGGCACAAATCTGATTGAGGTGGGTTTTCTCCTTAGATATCTACTCTGCCAGTCTGCATAGGAGCCCAGAAATGGGATGTGGTCCGAGACTTCAAACCTGGAAACGTCGTCGGAGGATACTTTGATAGGGAGACTCCGACACCTAAGTAAGGAAGAGAGATTTTTAAGATATGGTAAACAGACTGAAAAAAACTATGTCTCAACTCTGTATTGTCAGTGTACTTGATGTGTTAGGTTACTGAGAATTTATCTGGGTCGTGATCGATATTGTGCATATATACCCATGGTCTTTGGAAGGTGTCATAAAGTGTAGGGTGTCTTGGAACCCTATATTCCTTGCGGAGAGATTATTGAGAATTTTTGAGATTGTAGGGACTATGGTAAAAAAATCTTTTAGAGGTATGCCCTTTTAGTGGATATGGGAAGTCTGATAATCATGGAAGTTTCCTGTCACATCTAGTGTCCATGTTGAGATATGGTTCTTTATTTTGAGGGGTTCGTTCAAAAACGGGAAGATTCTCATTTCCATAAGTTTGAATTTACTTAAAATTTTGTTATTTTTGGGGATTATCCCAAATTGTACTTATCATATTAACCGAGTGGATTATAATTGCAAGATATAGCACTAAGAAGTAGAGTGATCGAGGAGTTTGAATATCGAAAATTAAGATGGCCAAGGAGCTATGAACGATTTCGGTTGGGTGAATCTGGTCTAAAGGATCCAGGATAATGTTCTAAGCCTTCTAATAATGGACATCAGATAGTATGAATTGGATCCAGTTTTATTATAATTCTATTAAAATATTTAATTCTCACTGTATAATTCATGAATAGTTATTAAAAATTAATTAAAATTTATAATCTTGAAAATATTAAGATTCTAACCACGAGATTACCATCCTGTTATATTTAATTTTTTTAGCTCAACTTTTTGAGCACCCCCCCCCCCTTCTCTGGGTACCAATCTGAGTAAGCCTTGCGCAATTGCAGGAATAAAAATGAGCTCCTGCTGGGCGAACAGCCAGAGTTTCCAACCGTGAGGCGGGGCTCGGTTCTCGAGAGCTTCAATTAACTCCTCCTGTCGAGGAGTCAATTTTGGTACCAAAAAGAGATTGATCGTGCAACAGAAATGCCGCGTTAAGGTCAAATGTCGGGCATGTGAAATAGATGATCTACTTCAAACAAAATTTTGATTTTAAAACTTTAAAAATAAATTAAATTACGAGATTCGTCTCAAAATTAATTTTTATAAATATTTAAATTAAATTAATTAAAATATAATTATAATAAAAATTAAAAAAAATAAAGATATCATTAAAAAGGCAGTTTTAATTCCTACAAATTGCATCTATTCCAAAGAAAAAATACGGGATGCTCGAATCGTGCTACATAATCATTAAGGCTCCCCGGTTTTGTAAAAAGAAAGATTATACCCAGTTTAAACACTGCTTCAAATAGAACTTAATTTAGTGAGATCATACGTAACTCTTCTAACTTCAATAAATGGTTCCATTCCAGCTCCTTCCATGTGTTGGTCAATGTCCTGCCAGGTACGCATTCATTCAATTATAGAAACCCCATATTAATATTGTTCTTAGATCTCCAATTTTGCCCTCCTCCATCTCTAAACACTTCTGCAAACACGAGGGGCATGTTGGATAATTTGACACAGAGTCAAATCTAATTGCATGGTCTAAGCTGAGACATGATGATTGTGATGACTGAAATTAAAGGAAGTGATGGCCCATATTTTTAGGGTATCCTAAAACAAGGGCAATATACGTCTAAAAAGAGGCCCAAGGAAAAAATAATTAAAAAAAAAAAAGAACCGTCCTTTTCAAGTGGTCTATTCTCGTTTGTGTCACTAGACCGGCTATTTTTGATTTGAAAAATCCAAAGCGTGCTTTGTGAAGTTGTTGATCTGTTAGTTGTTTTTAGCCATTGAAGTTGATGTCTCCACGCCTCGTGAGAATCTTCATAGAATCATCGCCGAGTTCGTTGTGAGAGAGAGAGAGAAAGAGGACGATGGTGGAACTAGAGGAGGAGGAGGAGCGAGAGTTTCAAAGAAGAAATGATCGAGGTCGAGATTTGAGCCCAGATTCAGTGATATTCACTCTGGAATCCAACTTCAGTCTGTTTTCGTCTACTTCTGCTAGTGCCGATCGTTGCTCGTTCGCTTCTGATATTCACGATCACGATTCTCTTGCCTCCGAGGTCTCTCAGGTACTCCTCTCTCTCTCTCTCTCTCTCTCTCTGTGGACGTGTGTGTGTGATTGTGTTTGTAGTCATGGATCGAAGAATGTAGATAGTTAGATTGAGTAATTTGGTGAAATTTTTTCTGAAGTCCTCTCTGTATGCATTTGGATTGAATGATTGAAACTAAGATTAGCTCTCCCTTTCTCTCTTCGTGGATTTTCTAATATCTGATTGAGCTTCTTGTGGCAGATCTTTAGCCTGAATTTGCATGGTATTTTCTTGATGAGAATCTTGAAATTTTCTCTTTCAATATATTCAGAGAACCATTTTTTTTTCCATTAACTTGAAAGCTGAACATTGATTGAAGCGGAAATTTGAGGAGAAATAGGAAATGTTGATTGAGATGTGTGTGAGGAAATGACGTATTGGCATTTAGCGATAGAAATCAGAGACTTTTAAGATTGATAGTCCTCAGGATCGAATCTTGATGATAACGCTGTTAAATTTCGTAGACGACTATAGAGCACTAAAATGTATATTTGATTATACTGCAGAGTTTGGCAGGACATGATGTAAATGAGTGTTTGAGTGGTCCAGATCGAGATCCGAACAAACACACTACAGTACGCAAGCACAGTCGTCTTAGCAGAAAAGCTGATAAAGCTAAAGTTAAAGGTACCCCAATCCACCTAATTAGGTTTTTTAAAGTTGAACTCTAAGTTAGTCAAACTATTTCATACTTTTCTCTCTTCCAAAATATTCAAATTTCCTTCTGATTGTTTTACTTCAATTGCTGTCCATCAAGAAGACAGCGAAGTTGAGTTGATCAAAGACATCGAAAATCTTACACTTGATTCGGCTCGAAACTCTTTCTCTCAAGCTCTTAGAGGTACAAATGTCAGGACATTAGTTCATTCTTTGTTTTCTTTATGTTTTGGAGCAAATTTATCTGGGTCTCTATTGTTCAGAATGTCAGGAAAGGAGATCTAGATCTGAAGCTGTGACAGCTACAAAGAAAGCAGATCGACCAAGGCCTGCTTCTTTTGATTTGAATAATCCTGGATGCAATGTGGCAAGTTGTTCCCCTAGACTTGGAGTGATGAAGAAGGGTTCATCATCTTCTCAGGGAACGGGTACATTTCCCAGTCCGGGAACGCCGAACTATAGACGCGGCAGTGTGGGCATCCAGAAGGGTTGGAGTTCGGAACGAGTGCCATTGCACACGAATGCCACTCGGAGGAATGTTGGTGGCGCTGCATTGCTGCCTTTTAATAGTGGCAGGACTCTGCCTTCGAAATGGGAGGATGCTGAGCGATGGATTTTCAGTCCAGTCTCTGGAGATGGTGCTATGACACCTTCTGTTCCACCGCCTCAAAGGCGGCCTAAATCTAAAAGTGGTCCTCTTGGGCCACCTGGGATTGCAAGCCACTCCTTGTATTCTCCTGCCATGCAGGTGTTTGATGGTGGGATTGGTAGCAGTTTTGTGGGGAATTCGCCATTTTCTGCTGGCATAATAGTGGCTGATGGCCTGTCCATTCGCTGCACTGGCCTGAGTGCAACCTTTCCTGCACGAGCAGAACCATGCATGGCCCGTTCTGTTAGCCTACATGGGTGCTCTGATATGCTGAGCCAGGCCTCACTGCCTGATTCCCAAGGTATTGATTTTTTTACTTTGGGACTTTCTCTAGTGGACTAGCTTAAACCTTCTGGATTGGACTTCACTGAATTTTTTTTTTTTTTTTTTTTTTTTTTTTTTTTTTAATAATTATAATTTTGCCATCAAAGTATGGGATTGACTTGGATTCCACCGTTTCCTTCATTGAAGCATGCTTATGCTTTTCATAGGCCACAAATTTCATCTGTTTGGTTGACTCCAGAAGAATATAAATGTCATGTAGCATATGAGCTGTTCAGTGATCACAATTTTTCCACCAATATAAAGTATGGCATGACAGATAATGGACAAACAGCCTTGGAAACCTCCGTCCTTTTGAAGACACTGATCATACGTATAATATTTATTGTTTTATTATAGGGTCTGACATTTTTGAATCTGATAAGATTGCACCATGTTCAATTTGGTTAACTCTCATGAATTTGTATGTCAGTCATACTGCCAAGTTTGGTGCATGATTCCTATGAGACTGGTCTTCACTTATGTATTGTGACCTAGGAGAAGCAATTGACTATTTTAATTCTTGTAGATAGAATTATTTTCACAATGATGCCATTTTCCATGTCCTTTTAAATCTGGTCTTACAAATGCAACAAATATAAGAGAATTCTATCAACAAAAGGTCAATGCCAAAGATAAATGGATTGAGGTAATAGCAGAAAGAGGGCGATGTAGTAAATCCATACTAGCTAGCAAAGCAGCAGGAAGTCCATGTCTCAAAACTAAAACCAATCTCTGTCAGTTGGAGTATACCCGTCTTCTGTAGAGAGTTGATGCCTTCTGAGGTGAATGCTTATATCTTCATATGAAGGCACCTCATGTTCACAGTTCATGCAGTAGAAGCATTACATGTCAAGCCATGGGCATATAATTTAATTTGGGTGGGTTTCATTCTTTGCTATCATCTATCTGACACCCATCTGAAATTATTATGTTTAAATTAGTGGAATTTGTAGATGAGAAGCTTGATGGGAATAAGGATGCAGCCACAAATATCTCCCGTACTGTCTCAAGAAGGGACATGGGCACTCAGATGAGTCCAGAGGGTAGCACTCACTCCTCTCCAAAGCAAAGACCTTTATCACCATCTCTACCATCGGTTTTGCCTGTCGTGGAGTTGCAGAATATTCATTCCTCTAGGTTGGAAGTGAGGGATGTGGAGGTTGATGAAAGAGTCACAATGACAAGATGGTCCAAGAAGCATAGATCCCGCATTCCAGGGAAAGGCTCAGATATTGTTGATGACTGGAAGACAAGGGCCATAGAGGCTAGATCTTCCACTTGGGAAGTTGCCGAGAAAGCAAAGAACATTTCAAAGTAGGTTTCTTCCTTCAGTATTCATTCCTTTTTTTTTTCTTCCCCTTTCTTTGTTAAAGTTAGGGTGGATGTCTTAATCATGGGGTCATTCTGCTTTCTGTGAGTCCAACCTAACCTGATCTTCTGAAGTTTGCTGGAACCTAGTTGAGCAATTGAGGGGTTAACCCGTCAATTGCGAATGAACTTTGTGAGGTGGATTAGATATGCCATTTGTGCTTCCTTGATACAATTTATTGATCATTCTACCACTGTCGTATAAGACTTGAAGATCATTATCAGTCCACTGTTTCTACCTCAGGCACTCCTCAAACTAATTCTTGAATGCACAAGAACTTCAAAATCATGGCAGATATAAAGCTTAATGTTTATTGATTTGGTTTGTTTTCTTTACTAGGTTTAAAAGAGAAGAAGCTAAAATTACAGCATGGGAGAACCTGCAGAAGGCAAAAGCAGAGGCAGCCATAAGGAAGCTAGAGGTTTTCCTCTTCTGCATTAAAGTTTTCTTATGATTTATTAATAAACAAGTAGAAATATGTAGGTGGATATTACATCTATGTGCTAAAATAAAGATCACTGAATTATTCTGAAATGATTTGGCTGCATGGTCTACCATGAAACTTTCATGCCTGATGGTGTAGGGATGTAGGTCAACTTGGTGTCTTGATCCTCACTGACAAAATGTTTTGTGCAGATGAAACTGGAAAAGAAGAGATCCTCATCTATGGATAAGATAATGAACAAGCTGAGATCGGCTCAGAGAAGAGCTCAAGAAATGAGGAGCTCAGTGCTGGCAACCCAGGCCCATCAAGTTGCAAGGACTTCACAAAAGGCTGTATCTGTCCGAAGGACCAGCCAGATGGGTTCTTTGAGTGGCTGCTTTACCTGTCATGCCTTCTGAACAAGGTAACTTCCAGTCCAGATTCTTTTAACCCCATTGTTGGCTCCTTCGTTTGCTCTGCCCAATGGATTTGTCCCAAATGATGACAATGTCTTGAGTTACGATATTCTGTCAAAGTTTTTAGAAAAAATTGAAGTTGATATCTACATATCAGGAAAGCTCCTGTGACCGTGAACCATGTCAAATGAGAAAATTGTTATTTTAGAGATATAATGTTCTAATGAAAGTAGAGCTAAAAAGCTGCATACGTTCTATGCTGGCGACAATATTGTCTTGTCATCAATCTCAATGATCACAAACGCATCCATGATTAATGTCTCCTTGCAGTTTGTCAAAGTACATAGCAATTCACTTCGAGGAGACATTGATGCTCTTATTTTCTAATCTTCCCTAAAGATTATGCAGGTCTATGTGATCTGTGACAAAGGCCCTATGAGGATTGACAACGGGATTTCATTGGTGTAGTGAACTGTGACACATTGTACAGCAAAAGAGCAGCTACGTAGCCGGAAGAGCCCTTGGTGTCCCCTACTGGAGCTCCTTCAGAAGTTGTCTGATGAGGCATAATAGATTGATTACAACAATAGCCACACCAAAAGGGTCAACCGTGTCTCCAAAGCTTCCTATAATAATGGTCGTTGACCTGCGTATGTAAATCACTATGTTTAGAATTCAGCTTTTCTTCAACCATGACATTTGTTTTTCTAATGCAGCGAGCATTCGTTTTTCTTCGACCTTCTCTTCTTTTTGGGTTCATAATAAAGGACGATGAACTTCAATTCGAAATTGAACTTTCCCAGGATAGAGATATTTTCCCTTTTGTTTTCAAAAGAAAATGTGAAATTTCGATTTCCGATGCGCATTAGAATTTGTTTTTGATTAGGGAGCGAAAATTGGTTTTAAGTAGCCAAGTTTTTTGAGAATTAATTTAAGATGATAACTTTTACCTTGATCGGATGAAAAACACCCTTTTATCTCTTTCTTTCTTCTCTGTCACCTGATAGTCTCTCTCTCAGTCTTTCTATGTCTTCTCCCTTCTCTCTCTCTTTTCATTGGATTTCTCGTCTTCTCTCTCGATTGGTTCCCTCTCTCCGTCATCTCTTTTCATTGATTGTATCCCTGTTCTCTCTCTTATGTTTGTCCCTGTGGAGCTTGGGGGCATTTTCTATAAAAGAGATGAAGGGTACAATGGTTTCTCTCACATGGATGAAAATGGTTGAACCAAATTTTGTTGACTTTTTTAGAATTCATACCATCCAAAAAAGACCTATTGTTTTATATTTTTATTTTATGAAAAAATAGTGACTGATGGATAGTCGATCTAATCACAAATTCAATGGAATCAATAATTATGAGGATTCGAGAACATACATTCTTAGGTTATCAAATTGAAAACTGCAAAGTGTTTTCTTCACCCCGTAGCCGAAGATATTTTCCAATGCCCACTGAAAATCGAAATTTCATCAAAGAAAAAGTAGAAAGCCGAGGATTGTTAGGTTTTGCAGCATAGTTTTTGGAAGGAAGTTACAGGAAACGACACATGGACAGCCAACGCATTTGTGAAACGTAATTTGGGCGCAAGAAACTATTCATTGGAATGTTTACACTTTTCTTTACATCCAGAAAGACCTCGCAATGCCCTCAGCCACCTAGTATAACAATCAATCAGCAGGATCAAATTCAACTAGCGAACAAGTCTTAGCACATCCTAGGTTGCTTCTATAGATCAGTCAAATTTGTGATCTCGTTGATTATTTGCTTTACGAAGGTGATGAGGTACATTAAGGGACCCAATATGATGAGGTTTACGCAAAGATCCAATTCTTGTTAAATTGTCATAATCTTGAGGTCCATGAGCTGATAATCCAGGAATCATAAGCCCGACTACTCTAAACATTTTCAAGAACCAACCTTCCTTGTAATCTGGACCCCTTGTGCATGGGATGATGAAGCTCCTAATCAGCTCCCACAAAGCATTCATCATCTTGGGTATAAACCATAGAATTGACAAGTAGTTCTTGTTTGGCTCCTCCGCTACAATCTGGAAATCCCATTAAAACAAACACTCATAGGAGAGAGAGAGAGAGAGAGAGAGAGAGAGAGAGGTTCTCATTCTCACCTTGCCTTTGTAGCAGCTGTTAAAGTAAAGGCAGGCTCCAAAGTGCTTGAACGAAAGAGTCTTGTCATCAAAAGGCATTCTAGGAACCATATCATTGCAATAAACATACCTCAAATATTTCACATCTTGCCCTCTCAGCTTCTCCTTCATAAATTTCCCGAATTTCTCATCCCCAACTCTTGGCTGCCCAAATGTGTAAACCCCTTCAATTCTCTCCATTATCGATGACTCCCCATGTATCGCCAGCAGCGCAACAAACAAAATTGCTAATGCCCCGCCAAGGCTATGTCCTGTTATTATTATCTTACACTTGTCATTTTCATGCATCAACACTCTAAGCATTTCTCTAATGGCATAGTAAGCCAATCGATGTTGGTCACTGTCTTGCTTTAACTCCTTAGGGAAGTCCCTGCTCTTTGTCAAGCCAAGGGCTTTCATGAATCCAATATGGATCTTGCCAATATCTTTGAGCTCAAGCCATGAAAAATCGACATCGGTGCACCAGTCATTGGCAACGAACGGTCTGGTGCCTCTAAATGCAACCACTATTAGGTCAGGGCTAGAAGTTGTATCATGGAAGAGGAAGGCTTGGGTTGAATCCTCCTCCTGAAACTCTGTCAAAACAAAACATAGAAGTCCATTCACTTGGCTTCTTGTCAATTTTTCTATCTCAAATCAATGTATTCACGATGCGAATTATGTCGCTAGAGTTTAATTGCCACTGGTGGTTCAGATGTTAATATGGTCATTGTCCATTTTGGTTTGTCTTATGAAACGATTTAATGTTGGGATGTCACAAATAAATAGCATATTCTTACCATTCCAGAATTTGTAGGACCCCAAGAATTCCATCTGCACAGACAAAAATGTCGGTCCGTAAATCATTATACACATTGAAATGCAGCACAAAGAGATCGGAGCATTGAATTTTATCATTTGAATCAATTTGAAATTCGAGTATCTTAATCTTATTTCTCCACTCCTCAATTATATTAAATAGACTCTTCTCTCTCTCTCTCTCTAAAACAAAAAGGAGACGAAATTAGAAACACTGGATAACCAGTAAAATTTCTTTAAAATTACCATGAGCCAATTTGTTTTTCTTCATGGTGGGTTTAGTTTTACCTTCCAGTGATCTTGAACCACGTTTCGGATGAACACATTACTTTCATAAGACAATTTGGATGCCATCATCGACAAGGATGAGTTGTATCTGCTGTCATTATGTCCAATTTTTCTGTCCAAGTCCACCCTCTTGTCCAAATTTCCTATCAATGATGTGAATTTTGATACATCTGGTCTTACAATCTTACCTGCAAAACCAGTTTAAGAAATGAATAAATCACTAATCTGTCAGCTCAATCTTTTCTGTCAGCTCAATCACTAAGCTTAGAATCCTATGTGGGTTTTAATTGTGTACAGTTGGCAGATAATGCATGGTCCCACAAATACCCATCATTTTCCTTTTTTATTTCTTACATACTTATTTTCTTGTCTCCATCTATATAATTTTATTTTCTCAGACTCGTCCTCCATATTTAATTCATAAGCTCATCTTCTAGCACCCTCACTCGGGTTGGTTTTATTTCTTAATCTAGATATGGTCCAATGTGAACAAAGATTAATGATTTTCCCTACCACAATCACCTGTTTCTTGATGAGGAAAAGTTAATTACAATAATACAGGGGGGGAAAAAAAAAGAAAAGAAACCAACAAGATGAGGCCATGGTAAGGGGAGATCAAAAGAGGAGGTCTCTCATTCTCAACCTGATGCCAGTATAAAGAACACATCGAAACAACGGGGAACACAATCATCATTTTTTTGGGAAAAAAAAAATCTAGACATGGTTAATTTTAATTTTTAGTACCCTAATTGAGAAATTGATTAGTATGCATAGTAATAAGTATTTCGTGTGATTTAAATCACATTGGTCGAATGGAATAGATTAAAAATGTTTTTTTTTTTTGGTTTTTTCGTAAGCATTCATTGAACAACATGCTTAACCATAGTGACACAATAATCAGAAAACCATGTGACCTTATATCCATAAATGCAAAGATTGAAAATAAGAAGACAAGATCCCAAACCTGTTAAGGCATTGAAGAAGAGTAGGATCAGATTGCCATTTGCAGACAAAGTATTCAGCCACATCTCGACAATAAAACCGGCTATCTCCATGGGAGTCTTGAAGAGAATAAGACACTTCTGCACAAACATGGAGATGAAGATGAGCCATCTGTAGTTGAACTTTCTCTGTTCCTCCTCCCAATCTCCATACATCACATATCCTCCTACTTTCCTACTATCTCTGATGCACAGCAGTCGAAAAAGATCACAAAAGCTTGCATTCTCTGGCTCCAACTCTAGATAGTTGCTGCAAATTTCTCCATTGCATGCCATGACTTTCAAGGCACAACAATGAATATGAGTTGCTTTTCTCTGTCAACGTCTCTCAATTGTTATAAGACTTGAGCCTAATATTAATAATTCCTAGTTTAGTATGGAAGAAGACAAGGAATAGGATGAGGTTGTTCCAAAGAAAAGTGATGCTGGGTATTCACAACTATGGTGACGGACAGACAATGGGTTATGATTACAAAATAGTAAGGGTTGGCTTTGAAGTAATCACAAGTCAAATTTCACAAGTTGTCACCATGGTGGGGTATCTCTCATATACATATTATATAAAAGATTATATGATAGTTGAGATTAAGAAAGAGATAGGATCATTCACCTTGGCATCACTTGTTAAACATTGAATTTGAATAATCAAGATTTATGCACTAATAACATGTAGGTCTAATGGAAAAATATTAAATTTTTTTAATTAAGATTTCGAATTTGAGTTTTGTGAATAGAAACATAGGGGGTTTTTGAATATCAGTCCAGTAATAAAAAAGTAATTAAGATTTACGCATGAGCACTCACTATGCTTCTATTTTAAACCCTAAATGATCCACTGCCATGTCAATTAATGTATATATATATTGACCGGATTCCGATCTGGGTTAGGGAATGGAATCACATTGGTCTCTTTATTATGTTGGTCTACCCATAAAATTTAGCTTTTATTAGCTATGCGTTTGAAAACCGGAATTTTGCTTATAATTTTTTATTATTATTATATCAAGATTTGAATCGAGATAAACGGATTAGGGAGGGGTTGTGACTATTAGATTATCTCTTGGAGACATAATTTTGCTTATAATAATTGAATTTCATAGTTCTGTTTCTGCATTATAGGATCATACTTGGTATACATTTTTCCTTTGAATTTGCTCCAAAAGGTGAAATTCATAGGCAGACATTTTATATTTTTTTGTTCTTTTTGTGGCGTGTGGGATTCTTGTTTCTCTCATGGGCCAAAATTTGGAGACCAACTCTTTTGTCTTTTCTCGTTAATCGGTAGTCTTCTTCCATTCCAAAATTTAAATGATTTAGGCATAGTTTAGCTGGGATGAAAAGTTTAAAAAAAAAAAAGAGAAGTAAAAGTTGAGGTAAATGGTCTATTTCACTCGTTTGTAAGGAGAAAAATGTGAAAGGGAATTAAAAGTTGGATGTAATCTCTTCCCCTTTCTCTTAAAAATTTAAATTTCTTACCTTAAATATTTACTTAATTATTTATTATTTTAATTTTATTTAATATAAATTAATAAAATTTTTAGATGAATTTTTTCTTATCCTTATTTTAATATTTACTTAATTATTTATTATTTATTATTTTAATTTTATTTAATATAAATTAATAGTAAAAATAATTTATAAAAAAAATATAAATTATATATAAAATATTTTTTATATAAAATTTAATTTTTTATAATAAATTTTAAATTAAAAAAAATTATTTTATTATTATTATTATTATTATTATTTTTTTTTTTTTAAAAAAAAAAATTTTTTTTTTTTTTTTTTTTTTTTTTTAAAAAAAAAAAAAAATTTTTTTTTTTTTTTTTTTTTTTATTCCAAAAAAAAAAAAAAAAAAAATTATTAGTTTTTATAAAAAAATATTTTTTTTTTTTTTTTTCCCCCTCCCCCCTCCCCCCACCTATTATTTTTTTATTATTATTATTATTATTATTATAAAATTTTTTTTAAAAAGAAAAGAATTTATACTAAAGTCATGTCATCTTTGGTTATCTCAATATCCCTCGTGCCTCCCTTGTCAATATTTTGACTCGCCGATGACATTGGATTTGCGTTTAGCAAAAACACGCGACACTTATAGAACAAGTTTGGCCTGACCCAAAAAATCAGAACCGTGGGATCAAAATCTCAAAAGGATGAACACAATTTGGTTTAACTCATTTTTATTTTATTTGTAATAATTTTTAGTGTATTTTTTTAAAAGGAAATATAAGATTTTATAATACAAATTAACTTCCTTTTTTTTTAACAAAAGAGACTAAAATTTATTTATTATCCTAATGGTTTTTTATGTGGAAAATTTTATTTCATGTAAGTATGGTTTCAATTTTTCCAAATACCCATAGAAGGCTACACTGGCGTGACAGACGAGGGAGAAAAATGAAGAAGAAAAAAAAATTAAAACAGAATTGAATATTTTGAAATGATAGGACAAGTGCTGAAGTGGGGTTTTACGTGTTTGAATCAATTAGAAGTCTAATTCCACAAATATATATATATATATAATTAGAAATCATACAATTAACATATTTTGTCTATTCCATCACTTTTTTTTTTCTTCCTAAAATATAAACCTTACCTTCACCTTCTCATCTATCAATAATTATCTAAAAATTATAGATTTATATGTTAATATTTCCTAGCATTACTCATTTTCGCAAAAGCCTGCTTTTCTCTCACTCTCCTTTTCCATTTTTCTTTTTTTTTTTTGTTTTTTTTTGGGGGGGGGGGGGTTCCCAAAAGGTCTTCATTTCTGTACTTAGGCTCTAGTTTAAGTGATTTAAGATGACTTGAGGGATCTGCCATTATTTTCTTTGATTTATTTATTAAATTTTATTTTAATGAGTCCTGGGTAACGTTTGACTTGCCCAATTCTTGGAACCATCAAATTAATACTCTACTTAATTTAAATTTATTAATGGTTAAAATCAAGCTTGACTTTGTTACACATGTGGTTTCTACTTCTTCATTGATCAAGTCAAAGTCTATGTAATTTGGAACATTAATTACAATTATCCCACTTGTATTTAATTGTTAATAGCAACACTCTTGACCTGTATTTGTATTTTAAGGAGGAGGGTGCCACAAATCAAATAAATATTTTGCAGTTGCAATCTTGAAGTCTCCCATTCCGCCTTCATATGGATTTTTTTTTTTAAAAAAAAAAATTAATAATTATTTCATTTAGGACCCAAAAAAAAAATAAGGAGAGTTTTCCACAAAATGAATAGCAAACGAGGACAATAGTACAGAATGAATTTTAGTTTTTATCGATATTTGTCACTTGATTCATTAAAAACTTTGCAATTTGCTTTGGAGTCGAGCTCATAATTACAATCTTGAATATACATTTGTGAAGTAAATTAAGACCGGTTTAAATCTAAACCCAATTTCATCAACTAACTTAATTAACTAATTCCATTCAAATTCTATCTGATAACCAATCACCATAAATTAACTAATTCCATTCAAAACAAAAAAAGTCGTAAAAAAAACAGTATAATGGTCACAATCTTCCTCCTCCAACTCGGTGATTCTAGTTTAAATTTTCTTTTAAAAAAAAACCAATAGAAGAGACTAGTATAAGATAAAAATTACCAAGTTTGGTATTCTGAATTTGCAGTCATGAATTTTCGAAAATCCCATTCCGCTGAATCTATCCGATTTTCTCTTCTATCGTACAATCCAAGTTCGATTGTCCACCAAAAAAAAAAAAAATTATAATAATAATAATAATAGATCCAAATTTGATCTTGGAGATTGGGCTTTGATCATGACTAGCAGGCATTGGGTCTGGGCTTGAAAAGAGGATAAGCGAGTCTCCGGATCTGCGGAAGTTTGGTTGTGATCCTTCTCTACTGGGCATTCTCTGCTGTCTATGTTGGGGCTTTGGATGCTCTAAGAGATTCTTGGGCCACATGTCAACTCCAAAAAACCCCAAATATATGCTAGGTGAACTTTGCAATGTAATATGTAAGAAGTATTTTTTTTATATATATACATATATAAAAAATAATAACCTAAATGATTCTAGAAATAGAATCGTGACAAAATTTCCACTCTGACAGAATTTCCACCATGAGACGGATAGCATCCTAAAATGCATCCCACCTTGCGAATAGGACAATGTGAGGAAGAATATTTTAACTCTATCCCTCCCTCTCAGTCTCTCTGGCTCCTCCAAAGAGATTTGATTTCAGTCATTTCCATTATGTTATGTATACATCAATCCCGAAATTGGATCCCCCCCCCCCCACCAAAAATCTAATCCGACCAACTAACTCTATTTAATGTTATTTATGTTCCTAACTTCTTCCTCTTCTTTCTTTTTTTTCCTTAATTTTTAAGTATTATTTTCTATGTCACACTAATTTTCTTTGTTCCATTATTGCTCCTTCTCAAACTCAGATTAATAAGAGAATTGAATATTAAAAATAGAATTATTAAGTTGGAAAATGTTAACCAATAAACAATTTTACTAAACAATTTATCAATTGTATAACTAATTTGCAATTATATACCAACTAATGTAATATTTATGACATTTTGCATTAGAAGAGAAGTTTTACAAGAAACAAACATGTTCTCGAAATTGGGCCACGTGGCAACTGAATTATGTTTTTAATTGCAAAATTGGTATTATTTTACATAACCATAAAGAGAATATGACAAATAATTGTAAAGATTTAACTTCGCATTATAGTTGGAATTAAAAAAAAAAAAGAAAAGAAAAAATATCATTCTTTTTTATCAATTTGCAAAATCCTATCCCACTCAAAAAAAAAAAAAAAATATTGTTCTCAAATTTTTTTAACGAAGAATTGCATTTGCATCCGAATCTAATATAATGGAGAGAGTAACGTGATGAACAAAATACAAAGATGTCAGAAGAGGGAATACAATACAATACACTTGAAGAATGGGAAGGGCAATTGCCCCAAGTTCGTAGGACATAAAAGAATAGAAACCTTCGTATATGGGCATGTATGTTGGGACCTTGGTGGATGTTTCACATGGGTTCTCTGATCATTTGCTTTGACCACCTCCCTTGTTTTTTATAAATTATCTACAACCTTAGCTTTGGTTATTTATTTATTTATTTATTGTAAAAACAGAAAAGAAAAATTGGGATAGGATTATATATGATATCGTACTAGATTGGAGGGAGGTTGGATTCGGATGGGTGGCATAAATGGACTTTAGTGAGGCATGATCCTTGAGACATAAGCACTTCTCTCTTTCGATCCTGCCATGGGAGGCAAATGCCCTCCTTTGCTCTTTCTATTCCATCATCAAATACCCTTGTGGAACAGAGAGAGAGAGAGAGAGAGAGAGAGATCAATATTTCTTCAGCGAATAATTGAATTTTTATATATTGTATCTGAAATAAGGTTGACACGAAAGGTACAGTGCATGCATGCATCAATTGATATCAACAAAAAAAGAAAGAAAAAGATCTTCAATATATAAATAGAATAACAACAACAGAAATTATTCTAAAGTACTCGTCATCAATTTTAATAAAAATGGTCGAGATTTTTTTAAAAAAAAAAAAATAAACAAAGAGCCCAAATAATAAGCTAATTGGCACGTTTCCTTGTGTATTCTTCTATTGTTATTATAAAATATAACCTACTTTCTCTTGATAAGTTGAATGAGGTATGAGCTTATGTTAACCTAAGTAATTGATTGAAATAATAATATAATTATCATTAATGATAAAAATTCGTATATAGACGACTACCCACTTTTTTTTTTTTCCTTTTTCACATACTGGCCTTTACTGCAGACTCTGGGCCATGATTAAATATATATATATCTGTATAAATAATAAAAAATTAATGAAAATTGTTAATAGAATAAGAGTGTATAAGAGTAATTTCCATTTATAAAAATAAGGAAAATTTAACGATCACCCTGTTGTCTAATGATTTGAATTATAAATAGAAATGAAAATGATGCTTATTTTGCTTTTATTGGTGTAGAAGATAATGATTCTTAGTATGCGAAAAAATAATTCTCCATGATACTCAGCTAAAAATTTAGTTTGGCAATGAATAAACACGAGACAGATCACTTTGATTTTTTTTTTTTAGTATCCTTCGTAATTTTTGAAGGGGGAAGTCATGTTAGTGTCTCCATCACAATTTGATGGAAGGACTTCCCAGGTGTTTTATGATTCACTTCTTTCATAGCTTGAATAATGAATTTTGCTAAATAAATAAACTAATGAATGGTACTTTTAGTAGAAATTGAATACTCGTGTATTGGTGATTGTGCCCTTTAGTATCACGGAATACAAACCTAGGCAACGAGCAAATACCCTAATTTATGATTAAATAAGAAACAAAATTCAAAATCCAAGATTTTGATTTATAATATAATATAGTTGCATATCAACGGATAGTCGATTTAGTGGGTAAAGATACTAAATCTTTTAATCAAATCTCAATTTCAAAACTTAAGAATAAAAAGAATTATGTTGACAGAGTTTACTCTAAATTAGGCTCAAGATTAGTTGGAACATGAATCCATATATCTATTAGTTATAATAGTAATAATAATAATAATAATAATAATATTGGTTCACAGTTGAATAAAAATATATATATATTTTTGTGGTGTAATCAAAATATATGTATATATATATATATATTGGTGCACAGATCAACAAATCAGCCCAGTTTAGTGAGCGGGCCTGTAGAAATTGACCCAGTAACGAATGAAGCCCAAGTAACTGGGTCGAAATTGAATACGCGTTCTCTTCAGTCAATTGTCTGGCGTGGCATCCACGTCATGGCTTGAAAGCGTTGAAGTCGAAAGTGAAGTTGACCCATGATAGGATCACGTGTCGAGTGTTGGGAGAGACAGCGACGCGGTTCTGAAAAAACGCCAAGTCTGTGTACCTTCTCTCTCTCTCTCTCTCCCCCCCCTCCCAAACGCCCACCGCGATTACTCTCTCTCTCTCTCTCTCATATATATTTTTGTCAGAACATCACGTGGTTTTTCCATGCACTCAATATCTCCATCATATGACGTGGAATTTGCAGATTAAGATTTTTTTTTTGTAATTTACAATAATTTTAATCTTTAATTAATTACGTCTGGAAAAACTGCAGGTTTGTGTCGTGAAAATCAGAGGTGAGCTCACAAGTCACAGCACATGGGGAGGAATTTCTCCGGTCTTTTTTCTGTGCTGTGTGCTTTGAAAAAAGACCTCATTCCCAGGTTTAACCAAATACGGCTCACCAACTGAAAACAGGAGCTTTCCATTTTTGGCGCAATGCTATTCTGCCACTCCCACCAACAGACATCTACCACTGCAATCCCCCCCTCTCTCTCTCATTGCAAACCTACAGGGTCAATAAAATTGCATATCTCGGAGAGGATACTTAGAATCGCGAACTTGACCGAGGCTTCATTTATTTATTTATTTCTAAGAAATAAACAAGTCTTTAATAAAAAGAAACAAGTCTTTCATAGAATTGATGGATGAAAATATTTTTGAAAAGTGATGCTATAATATTAATTTCCCCCCTTTAACAATTATTAGTATTGCACTAATTAACATGGATAACAAGCCAACTTGATCATATCACAACAAGAGGTGAGAATGAGAATGAGAAAACGGTGCTATTAACATTAATCAAACATCTGCAAAATGCTGAACACTATTATGAACCGGTTGAAAACCTTTTCCCATAGAAAGAAAACTCCCACTTCCATGATTCGACGTAGTCATGGCCACCGGGAAACCAAGCCCGGCCGGTCTATTCGCGGCATCTCTTTCCAATGACTGAACCTGAGTCTTCAAAAACTTCACATAGTGAATTGCCTCATCCAGCATGGAAGCAGTGTCCATTTTGGTCCCTCCAGGAACAAGTCTTTGCAAAATCCTTATCCTTTCACTGATTCTCTCTCTCCTATGCCTAGCAGCCACGCTTTGTGGATCCTTGGAGATCTTTACGTTCCTCCTCTTGGGTGGTTTGATTGACTCCGGGTCAATGTGGATAGGTTGCATTGCCGCGATGCGAAAAATCATTTCCCTCATTGCAGCCATTGAGTTCTTCTTTTGTGAAGGTGACATGTAGGAAGACAATTCTGAGGATCTCCACCTTGAAGTAGTTGGATGATTGTTCGATAGAAAAGCCGATTCGACCGGGTCTTGAACCGGACCGGAAAACGATATGTTGGTGGTTGATGGGATCTGGTTTAGTAGTGTTTGTGTTGGAGTAGTATAAAAAAATTGTGACATGGGACTGATGAGGTTGTCGTTAGAAGAGGTTGTTCCCGAAAGTTCCATGGATGGCAATTCGGAGATTTCATTGTATGGAATGGAGAACTCGGGGAACTTGTCCATTTGCATCATCATCATCATGTCCATTTGGTCTTGTGTCGATGGTTTTATTAGCTCAATATCCATAACCACTTAGAAATTATGTGAAATAAATAAAGAAAGAAAAACGAAAGAGAAAAACGATGTCTAGAAAAAGCTGAATGAGAAGTGTGACAGAGGGATGGGAAAGAGGGTGAGAGAAGAGTGGGTTTTGTAGAGTTCACTAGGAGTTTTATCAGAGTGTTGCAGTGAAGAGAGAACAAAGGGTGAGAGAATAGTGGGTTTTGTAGAGATCACTAGGAGTTTTATCAGAGTGTTGCAGTGAAGAGAGAGAGAAAAAAGGGTATTTAGAGAGAGGAAACGAAGAAGATAGAGAGGGAGGGAGAGAGAGAGAACAATAAAGTAGTTGATATCGGGAACGGACTATCGATTGGGATGGGAAGACTATATATAACACAAAATGGTTGAATATAGCATTATCGTGTATAAATGCTTTTTCTATATTTTAATATAGTAAAGTTTTTTAGCCTTTTTTTTTTTTTAATCCTTCCTTTATTTTGAAACAACCTTTCTCAGTGTTACAGATAAAAAGTTAGATTTTACTTTGGATTCATTTTGCCTGCCTTCGGTGCAGACTCTCACACTGAAGTTATTTTGATCTGGACCATTAATTTGGTGGGCCACCACTGAATTGATGGGAGCATATAATTTAACCAAATTTTAGATCTAATGTTTCATTTGAATAGAAATATATATATCAAACTCAACTCCTTTTAATGATGCATAATGCTACATGTACTAAATGAATTATATACCAAATTGATTAAATCCAACACGACGGTCTAAATAAACAAAACATCAGAATTTTTTTTAAAAAAAAAAATTGAATAAAAATTAGTCAAAATAATTTTTAATTTAAGAAAAAAATTATGAGTGTGAATTTCAAATTTATGGGAAGTGTTCATAATATATAGAAATAATTGATTAAGGAAAGAATTAAAATTGTGGCCCATGACGAGGGTGAAGAAGTGTGTGGATCTACCAACCTTGTTGTGGTAAGAAATGTAGTTTTACTCAGGTAGGAGAAGTGCAACTACTTATCCCCTCTCTGGCTTAGGCACTTTAATTATATATAAATTTATTTATTTATTTTTAAAAAAGAAATTTTGGGAAAGAGATAATATTATTAGCTTAAAATTATTGATTCCACACACGAAAAAACCCAACCTCTGACATGATCTTGTCAGAAGCAGGGACACCTTTTAGATAAGAATACTAGAACCGGTCAGAGGACGTGGTGGGAATCCGGTGCTCATACCCAAGTTGATCATATACTACGCCCTAGTCTACTCCCTACCCCACGACGATATGATTATATCTTCTAAAATACATAAAAATTTGATTTAATAAAAGTTGCCTATTATTTGTATTAAATGAATTAAAATTCAAATAAATCAAATTATATATAACATTTAATATTAAAAATTTTCAAATTTAATTAAAAGAAATTTTAAAGTTGAATGTCATGTAAATTTTATTTTATTTTATTTTTTAATTTTACATCATTATTTATCTTTTGCTTGTACAACCAGCAAAGGGAAGAAAGCAGGATGAATTATACTTTTAAAATTTAATGCATGTTAATGATTAAGATATGGAATTAATTAATATAAATATTTTTATTAAGAAAAATTAACTTTTACTTTAAAAATTGATTATTCATGTAGAAAAGTTTCTTTTAAAAAAAAAAAAAAAATCTTATTATATACATCATAAAAAAAACCCCCAGAATTTTTTTTTTTAAAAAAAAAAACAAAAAAAAAAAAAAAAAAAAAAAAAAAAAAAAATAAAATATTAAAATTTGGGATCGGTCATGAGAGGCAAAATAAAAGATAATTCAAAAAAAAAGAAAAAATATATATAATAATAGTAATAATAATAATAAAGAATAATAATAGTGTTATTTTAAAAAAAAAAGAATATACACACACTTCCAAATAGTTAAGTAATCCAAAATTCTCTCACAAGAAAATCATGCTAAGGGAATGAATTCTTACAACACGAGTCGGTGATGAAAGTAAAAGAGGTCTGCACTCTCTGCAACATGCAAGAGCCAACTGCATGCACCCCTATCTCTCTCTCTCTCTCTAAGAACGCATTTCAAGAAGGATCATATCTATAAAAACCTGCAAGAGAGGGGGGGGGGGGGCTTCTCTGTGCTGGAATTGGTAACGAGCATACCAGGCTATGAACTGGCTTCTCCTCCAATAACTTACTATTTCCGTGCTCTCAACCTCATAAAACCCCCTCTTCATTATTTCTCCCATCTTATCATTCATTCCAAATCCAAACTCAAACTCAAACTCCATCCTCCATCCTCCTCCTCCTCCTCCTCCTTCCATACTATATTTGTTCTGAATTTTATATATAATCAATGAGAGTAAACTTTCTTTCATGACCAAAATTTTCATAGCTGTAAAAGTTATTAATTAAAATTGATCAATTGAAATTTTTTAGCCAGCATATGATGAAATTTTAAAATTATCACATCATGTTCTGACTGATCATATACAAGTCCACTTAAATATTCTTGCCGCGACCTAGATTTTAAGCTTATGAGATTAAAAATACTCAAATTGAATTTTCTACTTAAAAAAAATAAATACGCGGCAATTCAACAAATTGTTTCAAATTTAAAAGGTTCTTAATTTTAGATGAATGAATTTAATTAGTTTTGCAAGGAATAAAAGGTCTTGCCAAAACTACCTAAATTAGGATATAACCAAATAGAATTGGCCCCAAATGGTAAATTCAGTTTGGTTTCTTATTGAATTTAATTTCTAATAGTCGAAACCAAATTAATTTATGTTACTTGATTTCAGTTATTAAAAATTTAATTCGGTTAGTGACTCAAAATCAATTTTTTACACTCTATATATAGGAATAATGTAACTTACTTAAGTTAGAAAGTATTTGCATTTTTAATTATTGTTTACTTCGATTATTTTTTCAATTATGGGTGGTTTTGCTAAAAAAGAATAATGAGATTGCTGTTTTAGTAATTGGTATAATCAAATAATATTTCATTTCAATTTAGTTATTTTTTTATTGAAATTCAATCAAATTAACAAAATATTGAAATTAAAAAAAATAATCAAATACTTATAGTAACGTGCATTCATCAATTCAATTATTTTTCTAATCACGTTTAGATGTTAATCAATTCAGATTTATATAAAAAAATTTAAAATTTTGAAGTAAATGCATAAATCCTTGTTTCTAAATTTGTCTCTTATTTCGCTAGGATTGCATTTTATTGTACCACTCAACACAAATTTATCCTCGGCGAATTTTGTTCTAATCTAATAATTTATGCTAGCTTAGTCCTTCAAGAACAATTTAAGTGATAAAATCTCTTTATTTTTTATTTTTTTAATTAAATTTTACGTAAATACATCTTTTTATAAATATAAATATATATATATAAAATAATTCATGCCGGCTTAATGCCAAGATCGGGGGACGAAGCATATTTCTGTGCTGATAATTATATACGCAGGTGGCCCACAAGTGAGAAATGGACCCCACTAGGCGGAAACGAAAACGACGAGTCCGATCCCAGTAAACGACAATAGAGCTTCTTAATTTTGGAGGAAGGTCGGTCTGCAACTCTGCATCACCCTTGTAATGTTCTCCCCCCCCCCCCCCAAAAAAAAAAACAAACCTACTATCAAGAACATGGTAGATAAATGGCGGACAAGACTAGTATTTATTTTTAGTTATAGATTATTAATTTAAAATCAGAGCATATGTTAATTTTAGATAAAATTTTAACGAGATAATATTTATTTATTTTTAACTGTTCGTTTCACTTAAATTAATATTTTATTTTGTGAGTTGAAATTTGGATAATAACACCAAAAAGTTATTATTTTCTTCGGCTTCTCTTTCCTATTCTTTTGCTTTCAATTTTTCTTATTGCCGAAATGAAGTCAGAAATTTAGCACAGAGGTAAAGTATAACGTGTGTTTAAAATTTTAAATAGGGTATGAGTTATAATTTTTAAGTATAAATATATTTATGGTTCGTCGAGGCTCTTTCCTTTGCCCGTAGTGTTAAGGATAACTCAATTCATGCATATCAACCAAGAACTTGCATGTAAAATAATCTGTAATTCTAAAATTCGCATATGTAATACATATTTCGTGTGGGGGTGTATGTGTATAAAATCTAGGTCATGTGATGGTGTATTCTGAAATTTGTAGGTTTTAGTGTAATTTATGGAAAATGTGCGAAAAAGGAGTTGAATACTGGAAATTGTGCCCTGTCCACTGTTTACCATAGATGTTAGTTTCTTGAAATTGGAGAGTTTGGGTAGCACGTGCAAGTGGACTTTACGGAGTAGGAAATTGCAAAATCTTTATTGATAGAGAATAGTCATTTATAGATAGAGAGCACAGTGAGCCCTTTTGAAGATAAAATGAATTATCAACGTGACATCCATTGTTTTTCAGCGGAGAGATAGGATAGAAAAATAGTAAAATCGATATCATGATCAATAATGCGCTTTCTGGTGTCTTCCCTGCCTTACCTCTTTCTCTGCAACACCAATCCAAATTAGGGGTGTTATACCACTCGGATCGAGTAATATTGATACTCGAGTTTGACTTGAGTGTTAATTAAGTGAGCTCGATCTAAGGCTCGAGTTTGCAATTTTTGGGCTCGAGCTCATAGAGCTTGCAATTTTTTAGCTCGAACTTGGATTCGAATTCAAAGTGTCATCGGGTAGTGTCACAATATATAAAAAATTTTACTTTAATATTTTCAAACCTAATAAAGCATAAGCCTAAGCTCGGACTCGATATCAAACCACCCGGTGTTTGAGCTTAGTTTGACCAAACTTGAACTGAACTTAAATTGGATAGTGTCACGGGCCATGACACTACCCAAGTGTCATAATAGCCTTAATCCAACCCCCACCCCTCCATGATCTCTCTCTCTCTCTCTCTCTCTCAATTGCTAAACATGTGGGCTAGTTAAGATAAAATAGTAAAATTTGGCTGGTGATATAGATATATTGCAGTGGTAACTTGTCTTCCATAAATAATGACAATAAGTTTTGCTTGACGAAAAAAAGACATGAATAAAGGGACATGTTCTCTGCAAGAAGAGGTTGGATTGGATAAAAAGAATCCACAAGTGGGAGATCTTGCGGCTGGTTGGGAGCTATTTTTGTTTACTTTGCATTATCTACACTTTAAATCAAAACCCACCTTATCTTTTCTCCCCCACTGCACAGCATATCTTAATGGGTATCAAAGTCGTTTCTACTTCATATGTTATACATATAATAATTGAAAGTTGTATTGCTTTATTCACTCCCTCTCTCATCGGGAACTGCAGCGAGAAAAAGAAAAGTCTCGGACGCACAAGAAGAATAGTTCTAACAAACAATATGTAATCTTTGAAGAAATGGTCCCATCTCTCTCTCTCTCTCTACATGATTTTTCATCACTTCAATTGCGTCGTTTTTTTAGTCACCCAATTGCTGCAAATCAAATTTTAAAAAAAATAAAAAAAACCTGAGAAAGTTTGAATTTGAATGCAAGTTTTGTCCACCAGACTTCAATACCAGCGCAATGGATGCGTGTGAGAGATCACACGAAAGTGCAACGCAGAGTGATCTCACCTCACGGACGGGCTAGTCTTTTTGACCTAAATAGGGCCCCAAAATATCGGATGCTATTGAACCCTGTGCGTTCAAGCCCGTACCGGGGTTCAGAGCGAAAAAGCCCTCTTGTGCTTCTGTTGTTCATAACTAGTGACCAGTACTAGACCCCTCATTAAACACATCTTCCTCTGATCTTGCGCACTTGTTCAACCTTGTTTGCATGTACGGCTTTCTGGAACAAGAAAAAGAAAAACTTTCTATTCATTACTGCATCTCACACCGTCATGCATCTGCATTGCACGCAGAGAGAGAGAGAGAGAGAGGTTTTAGCAATCACCGTATCCTAATTAAAATACAATTCTTGATTTTTAAGTCTTAAAATATAATGACCAAAGTTACTCAGTAGGATAGGATAGAAGAGCAAAAGGGGTCACGCGAAATGCACTCAAGGACTACGATTAAGAGGCGAATACCAGTGTAGGTCCTGATGGTCTTTTTAAACCTGTACAGAGTAAAGGGCATGACAGTAGCTTATTCAAAATGGCACAGCTCTGTCCCAAGGGAACAACTTAATGGTCACAACCCTCTCCTCTAATTTGGAAATTCAGGTTCGAATCCTTGTGTAACCAAAAAAAAAAAAAATATGGCACAGCTCTTGACACCATATCATCACAAGCCATCGCATTGGCCCCGCAAGAACTAGAACCGTTAGTAGTGACCACATTTCAACTTGTGCTGAAATACAAAATCCCAAGCCCACATTCTTATCTTCACTAGACCAATAATCGATGAAACTTGCTTTGATCAGCTAAGCTAAATCATATGCCAATGAAAGGACAAAATCCTATATTCACTTGGTCAATCAGACCAAAAGAACTTATCATATATTTATCATTTGATCCCATAAAATGTTCGAGGTGATAAACCTGTTGGAAATCACAACATGAAATAAAGCACCTCAAATGACAATATTATGGGGATAAATCGAGCTAATCAAATTGTGAAGAGTACAATACTGGCTGGCACATAATCCACCCAATGTCGCCTTCTGCTGCTCCATCTGTGTGTCATTATTAGTCTCCCATGGGATGGATTCAACAGAGCGAATTAAAAGAACCATCATGATCAATTGAGAAACCATTGATGAGGTAGTAATTTTAATAGCCTATGCACTCAAGTATTTAGTATCCAACTAATGGAAACCTGACAAAGTGGTGCCACCATTTGAAATCAGGATAATGGTGCACATGCTCTTCCAATTTGATGCTTCTACCATGCAAGCAGTGGGAAGAATATGCTGCTCCTAATGCAAACACATCCCAGGCAAGGCATCTGTTCAGCCAAAGCAAATGAAACCATTGAGAAGAAAACAACATTGATATACAATTCTAGTGAAGAATGCAGGACAAATATAGAAGCCACTTGAGCTAGTTAATAATAAACACCAGGGTGTAAATGTTGCTTCCCTAGTGAGTAGATGATAATTCTAGTCTTAGATGATTCTTAGCATAATAATTTTCTGCTTTCAACAGATCCCATCCTTCCAAAGAGAGCATAATGTCAAATAGATGGAGCATTTTGCAGCTTCAAACTTCCAACCAGTGACATATAACTATACACAATACATCATTATAAGGACAGATCTATAAGAAGCAAAGCTATACTGATAGAGCATCCTTGGAACCACCCAAGTTAAGACATATTTTATCGGTAGCATAATCTTGCAACAATGGTATGATTTGGGAGAGGCATTTACCTATCTTCATGAAACCAATAGATCAATGTCACAAACAGTTCCTGCAATACAGGGGCCTGCAATGGGATTGCAAAAGTTAACCACCCAATAGTAGAAAAAATATTTGGTGTCACACCCAAGATCCTATGGTTGAATATTGCATCAGACAGACTATGTGGTGTTCCCATTGCTTGGATAGATTTTATCACAGGGATAATATTTTATCAAATCTTGACACATTCTATTAACTCTGCACTTTTTTATGATACTAGACAACCCATTCATAAAACAATTCTATCATCTTTAATGCAATGCTAAGCTCATTAAGATTCAAAACATAGTCCTCTTAATGGCCAGCACATGCACAAGATCACCCATCAACCAGCAGTACACCCACATCCAATGCAAACCATATTTGGTATCAACAATTACTTACTGCTTTAAATCAGGTGCTCAGTGATCAAACAAAACCTATTACCTAGGTGTTAGAAATTCTATAATGTGGGAGGCCCATGAAGCAAATCAAACATGGGCGGGCATGGTGAAAGAATCAACTTACTTAACTTTCAATATATTTGAATAAGTTGATACAGGCCAAATAGATAACAAGTCGAAACTCCCACTAAGAACTATTGAAGCATCGGAGACCAACAGTTGGAGCACACTAGTAATTGAGGACTTGTACATGACATTGATGGAAATAACTAATAACACAAAATTGAACATAATTCCTAAGAAATAAATCTTAGCTGCATCTTGAAATTATCTCACTAGACCAACCAACAGGAAAGTTTCTAGAAATTGAGGTCTATTTGCGGTTTGGATAGATTAATCAAGACGGTTGTTAAAAAGGTAAGAATTTCTACATGATAGGCCATATGTTTGATCCATTGAAGGGGTAAAGGATGATTAAAAAAAAAAAAATCAAAATTTCTAGATATAGTTCATGAATATTCAACTGAAAAGTGCGCAAAGGACAACATGTCTCTCCCTCCCAACATCCAGGGAAAGGAAAATGGAGCAAGTCTTTCATTGGTTAACCTACAAAGAAACAATATAGCCTTTCTCAAATGCACAAGAAGAACAGGCATGCAACGAAAATGATTTCCCAGTGGAATAATTTATACATGGATGATACTGACATGACGCGCTACCTCAATTCATAGTTATGTGCCTTCTGCTCAATTTTCTGAAAACCTAGATGCTATGAGAACTTCAGAAAAGACAAGAGACAAGTATTGAGAACAATATCAGCATGATTATCCTGAACAGAAATTGAGCCCCATGACATACCAACTTGCATGTAACAAATTAAATGAAATAGTGGAAGAAAAAAGGGAATGTGCATGAGTAAGAAATGTTAGACTAAGCAATTCTCTTACCTGTAAATTAAAGCTTGACATATGACTCAGCTGCAGTAACCGTTTGTGCCACCAGATTGAACACCATCCAAGAGCTCATTTACACAAAACTGATGTAGGTTTTCATACAATTTCTTCCATTCGTTGACCATCTGCACAGATCTTTTGCACTCAAGCTTAAGTCTCTCAACATCCATTTCAGTTGCAGCAGAAGAATCTTGTTTCTGAAGATAAGCAAAAGGAAAATTAGATAACATATCATTACCAATAACAGAAATCATCAAAGAATTCATCCGATAATAATATGTAATGTTTCGAAACTTAAGCAAAACAGGGCAAAGATTCTCATTTATAGAGAATCAGAATTCATAACTCATTGGCTATAATTAATAGATCAAGCAGATGAATTTTATTTAGCAGGGAAATGGCCATGTGATCGGGGTCTTAAACTGACAGCTATTTGAAAAAAGGGATGCATATACTCAAATTCAATGCATATTTAGCAATGGTCTGTTCAACATTGCAAACTCATGACTAAGTTTGGTGTTTCCAAATCTTTTTCAGCACCACCATGTAGAAAAGATTGGCCCAGAAGGTAGAAGCTTTTAAAGCAAATTAACATAACATGCTCCTGCCCTTTCCCCCTAAAAAAACACAATAACTTTGAAAAGTTGGAGGGTTTTGGCCAGCTTCTTGTTTGCAATTATGTAAAATTTTGCTCATTATTAAAAAAAAAAAAAAAGAACATTTGCATGTCTGCACAGTAAAAAAAAAAATTAACTCATCAAAATATGAGACTTAGCATGCAACAAGCGAGGAAATCGACAGTATTCATTGCACTAAAACCGACACTTGTGCCAAGCCAGACCAACATTTCAATGTTCTAGAATGGTCATTACATCAATTATGAACTTCATGCATGAACTTTGCAAGTACACAGACTAATTTGATTCAGGACAAATATACAAGATTGATAAGAAAAAGATACATAATAAACTATGAAATGCTGTACAAGGGTCATAAAGCATAAATAACCTGGAATTCTTTGATATGATTCATCATCACATGAAAGCTGATGTATGAAGGATCCAAAGGCGTGTTGCATGTTTCCTGGTAAGCAATGACAGCCTCAACATGTTTGGATTCATCGGTGGAATCAAGATATTTGTCCAATGGAGGTACTATTAATGACCCACGTCGTTTTGTTGATGGAACTTGTGAATTAAAGCTATCAGGTTGTTTGACAACAAGAATGTTGTTCACAGGACCTGGAAAATATAGAAAGAATGAGGCTATGAATACAAATCAGATAAAAATGCAAATAACTTTTAAAAGTAATGGTTGGTCAATTACCTTTAGAATGCCTGAAGATGCGAGTGATATTATGGGTCATAGTGTCCCAAACTCGAATCATGCCATCCTCTGATCCAGAAATTAATGTAACTCCATCCAACCCAAACGCCAAGCAAGTAACTGCCTTACTGTTCCATAAACAACAACAATACAAGAACAATTACAGAAACGTCACAAAAATACATATATTCATTACATCGTCATAGTAATCTAACAAGAGATATTATGATTTTTTGACCAAAATAGATCAAAACTGATAAGGTGAATAACTTGTTCAAATGATCATATGATCATTATTAAGCATTTCTTTGAGCTAAGGCTGGAAGTAATCACAAACCAGATTATCTAAACTTTTCAACAAAATAAAAGCACCCATCGATCGTAATTGCACAAAATACCCACAACCAATATGATGCTGCTTTATGATTGTTAGTTCCGTATGGTGAATTTTTAAGAAAATTCAAAAAGATTAAAAATATATGGAATGCTGGAAAAGGAACACTCAATTTTCTGAAGCCACAACCGCCTTTTTTTTTTTTAAAAAAAAAAAAAAAAAAAAAAAAAAAAAAAAAAAAAAAGAGGATTCACAGAAATGCACATTCTTTTAGGAGAAAGAGCTGTCAGGCTTAGCGCAATAACTTTTTACCCAGAAATTTGTCCCCCTTCAACCATTTACTTCCAATTAAAGTAGCAGGGTAATCATTCATAAGGTCCGTCCTTTGATTCTCACCCTTTGGTATGGAAGTGTATGCTTGGTAGGTTATCATATTTATATATATTTAATGTTTTGGGAGATTCTGGTCATCCTTAGCCTAAACAACAATATGTTCAACTTCTTAGACAAAAGTAAGAGGATGATGTCCTATTCCTGCTTCTTCACATAAATCCAATATACCTTACTAAATCCGACCCAGAAAAAGCAACAACAATGAGAAGAAACTGACCTGGAAGAAAGAAAGGAAAAAAGCATAGAACAATATTCTGCTATCAAAGAGCTCCAACAAATAAAACCAAATCTTTAAGGATAGGCGGAGTTATTTTCAATTATAATGATGCAATGCAGATGTTCAAACTATAGCAATGTGGACCTTTGATCAGATAATAAGCCAATGATATGCATTCCATAACTGCTGCTAGAAGAGCAGTCCACATTAAGAGCAGCAATGAAAATCTTGCCATCTCTGCTACCAGCATAAAACACATGTTCACCAGGATCCAGTGCAATTGCATCAATTATTGTCGGAAACACAATGTTCCGCAGCAATTTCCCCGTGGACAAACTCCAAACCTGGAGGATGCAGAAAGAGTAGGGATCTAAATAAAAGCCACATATTTTGAAAAACTTTGACAGTCTGTGTAAAGGTGTAATGCATCCACAAATAAGCAGGTAAATGCTTCAAAGACTTTTAACACAGGATGAGAAACAGCACACAGCATGGTAATTAAGTATTGAACTGCTAAGCATCAGTTACCATCACATATCAATGTGCAATATGTTCCCAAAAAAAGTGTATGGGTTGAGTTCTGTTAAGGATTTAGGAAGTGCCCAGTATTGATGGAGACATATTTTGCCAACTCCAAATCTCACTCTCCATGGCAAGTAGAAGTGTTTGAGTGTGTTCTATTCTAGAAGATACGAGTTCAAAACTAATCAAACCAACTAGTAGATAGTCTAATGAAATAGGTAGATATAGTTGTGAAAATTTCCGTTAAAGGCACTTAGCCACCCGTATGAAGTGCAAGTAGGTTCTTCAGTTTTGCCTAGAATTCCAACAATTACAGAATCTGGCATCCAAAATGACACAGGAGCTCTCATATCATTTGAATATTTTAGTTCTACTAGAACTCTGTCTAACAATTTTAGTGTTTTAGTTTTAGTTTACTACTTATTAGACTTATAAATGGATGAGTAGGATTATAAGTTATCTTTTTTAATTTAGGCCTAGGATTGAAGATATTCTTGTAACCCTAGTATAGATAGCAGTAAGACAAATCGACAGCTACTTTTCTATCACTATTTCAATTTATTGAATCACAGAAACTAGACGTTTCTCTAACTCTACGTTTTTTAAAGAGTTCCAACTTCTATCTACTTTGTTCTACCGGAATTCAATTAATTTTCCTGATGTTTCTCTCTCCATACTACATCAAAATAGATTTCTCAACATTGCTTCCCGTACAAATCCGACTAGGAACATGTCGCAAGACATGGAACAGTTTCAAAATTCTTTTGGTTTGCAGCTTCTTTTTTTCTATTTCATTTTATTTTATTTTGGACACATACAATTTGCAGCTTATATTCTAACATACACAATCCTATGCACTAAACAAAGGTGTTACCCAAACATTGTGAGATATCACCCAGACCTAGTCAATTTCCTAATTCAACCATGGAAGTCTTAAATATCAATAGCAACCCCTTTATTTGCACTCAAGTAAGCTTTACATAACCTCTACTGAGTTACTAAATAACCAAATTTATACTTGAATCGACAATTGCAAATCTGAAATTAGAAAAACACACATACACACCCACCAAAAAACCATGACTTCGTATCTTGAATGAAATTAAGATCCTCATGATTAGGGTAGCACCTCTTAGTTTGACCAATACTAAACCAAAATACTAAGAATAATCAAATCAATTGAGACATAAGCACCTTGCATGTACGATCCTCCGAAGCAGACACAACAATTGCATTGCATCCTCCATATCCAACCACAACATCATTAACACGCAGTGTATGCTCAGAAAAACTATGCTCATACAAATGCCTGGCTTCCTCCCTCCTAACGTCATCAAATATCCTGACGCATCACCCCCAGAATTTGTAAGCATAAAAACTATTCCCACATTATCACGTGACCAATAAACAACATTAAAACAAACGAAAAATTCAAACAAAGTACATGAAAAGCGACCAAACTCGAACATGCCCATCTTCGGCGCCGGAAATGAGAAGGGAATCATCGTCAGACAACGCCAAACAAGTAACACCCCTATAATGTGCATGCCATTTCTTTAGCAATCTACCAGTTGTAACCTACACAGATATCCAACATTCAAATAAAAAAAAAAAAAGGAACTTCAAAAAAATTAAGAAATGGGTTTTGTAGTTACATACCTCCCAAAAGTAAATGTGACCAGAGATGCCACCTCCAATGATATAAGTTCCTTGACTATTGGAAATAAGAGGCCTAATTGGCTCTGCAGGAAAGCTTCTAACCTCAACATGAGGCTGTGGACCCAATTAAGAGAAACTGAAAATTATTATTAGTTGTTCCGAGAGAGAGAGAGAGAGAGAGAGAGAGAGAGAGAGAGAGAGAGAATTAGTGTCAGTTGTTCTGGAAGAGAGAGACCTTAGACCAAGACCAGTAAAGGACGGAGCCGGAAGAGGAGGAGGTGATTTGAGAGGAGGCCAGGAAGCGATGGCCAACGGAAGTAAGGCCGTGAGAAGGGGAGACGCATGACTTGTAACGGAGTTGCTCCCCACCAGATTGCAGCTCCCAGCAACCGATACCCGCGTCGATGGAAGACGAAGCAATTACTACCTCCATTCCTACTACTACCGAAGCGATGATTCGTGTTCTCCTCCTAGGGTTTAGTTTCACCCGCACATATTCAAAAAGAATTAGAAACAACGTCACATGTTAAGGCCCAATTCACAACCATATGTAAAAGCCCACTAAAGTTTGTAGTCCCACTGAAGCCCAAATGTTGGGCCCATCTTTCTTTTCTGACAGACGCAAGTCATTTTTTTTTATTTTTTTTTTAATAACTAATATCAGGGGAAATCATAGGATAGACCAAATTCATGTAGTTTTCATTCTTGATGACACAACATAATCGGTCCATGTTAAACAAAAATTGAGAAATGACCACGTGGAATGGGCTTACCAAATAATTCTTACTAATTTGGAGGAGGTTTGAACAATATTTTACAAATACTATCACACAAAACGGCAGGTATAGAGGGTTATCAGAATCGATTCGAGTATGAATGGCTCGACTCGAGTTAACTTGGTTTTGACCGAATTCAAGTTGAATTCGTTATACAATCGAATCAAATTCTAGTAATAAAATTTTAAAGTCGAAAACTCGTCGAATAACTCGATAACATATATTAATATATTATACATATTTATATATTATTATAATAAAAAATAAATTAAATATAATATATATTATATATATACAAATTACTCGTTTAGACTCTGGAGCAAGTCCATGAGGATGAGAAGACAACCTAATGGTTTTTTCTCTTAATTCGTAATTTAGAATTCAAATATCGTATAATAAAAAAAATATAACTCTGGAGGAAACATCTTAACCAATTTGTAAAATGAGAAAGGAAAAGATTAGAACCTCAGTTTTTTAAAATGAGAAGCAAACATCTTACAATTTGTAAATATGATGTACAAGTGGCCATAGGATGGGACCACACCTGCGATTCTGATCCTAAGAAAACAAGAACTTTAACCAAAACCTTTCCTCTATCCCACTTCATGCTGGTTCAGATTCCTAACAATTTTGGGTCATTTAGATTCCAATCGCATTCCGGGGCCAAGCTGGTGAAATTCATCCGTCTTTAGTAGCGGAGACAAAGGCTCTTCTCTAGTCCTACAATCCTGCAATCCACTTCCTAAAAAAAAAAAAAAAATTAGTCGAACAGTTAGGCTGGAAACAATCACTCTGCTCAATTATTACATTCCCCGACATGATCTTTCATGAACCAAACAGTGCGATAAAACGTACTTTTCCCAAAAAGAAAAATTAACAAAAACTTTCAAACAGCAGTCCGAGTAAATTCCTCTTTTTTTTTTTTAACATCATGCCAACAGAATTAACGAAAACCCTAACACCAATTCAAGTACAAATTTCACCCCAAAAAAAAAAGAGAGAAATAAAAGGAAACCTGGGTTTTGTGAGATGATCAGAGATCAACAATCAACTTTGATCAGGCGACGGCGACGGCGACGGGATCACTATAGATGTGAAGAATAAACAATGGCGAGATGTAACGAAGGAGAGCTTATAACGGTGAAAAGAGTCACCGCGGAAGAAGATAGTAACGGCAGTCAGGACACTGGTCGATAATTTTCTCCCGTGACGCTAAATCGAAAAGCGAGGTAAGAGAGGATTTCTTGCTTTTTCTTTTGCACGACTTAAAACGACGCCGCTTTGCAATTTTACCGTTCAAATGAAAAGTAGAATATTTTTAATTAATTTCCAAAAGGAGGCTCGTATGGGGTAGGCCATAACATAAAGTTGACTCATGGGGGTGGTGTTGAACTAGTACTAAGCCCACTTCTGTAAAGAATAAGACTTCGAACATGGGCTCCAAAGGCCCACACAATTTTATGGGGCGGCCTCATTAGGCCGAAGGGCAAAAATATATTATTAAAAACCTGCAAAAAAATTACTTAATTCAATTAGCTAATTTGTTACTAAAAAATTTATGAAAACAACATCTAACTAGTAGAATCTAACGTCACTTATCTGCAAAAATAAAATTAGAGTCTCATTTTCTGTCTCTTTCGCCGGCAAAAGCCATGAAGTGCAACCCTGGCAGCGGTGAGTGGTCAAACAAAAAACCAAGCCAAAGAACCAACGGAAACTTTTAGACCGAAATGCTTGGATTACATATTTTGCTGATGATTGTCTCACTCGAGGAAAGGGGGCATGTGAGATTTGAGGATTCTGTACGTACGACTGAACTCCATTTTTAACTCAGTCAAATTGATAGCAAACAACTCTCGGAATTTGTTTTAACCACCTTGTGCATTCATAGTTTATCTTTAATAACTAATTAGAATCTTGAACTCGCGAATGAAATGGAATCAACTGAGTTATGACTCATCTCGGCAGAACTGACTAGTTGTTGCTTGACCGGACAAATTTAAGAACACAAATAATATTTGAATCTTTTTTTTTTTAAAAAAAAAAAGGGGGGGGGAAATTGTTATACAACAATTACTAACCCAAGTGCTGCCTTTATATTATCAATCAAACTACGTCGTTTTACTTTTGATTGTCAGTCTCTTCTCACATGCCTCCGATTTTTCTTTAATTTAAAAGTAACCTTGTGAATGAATATTGTATCAAGGAAAACCGAGTCATAGGATTAGCATGTGCATCCCACATGCAACATTTTTGTCTTTAAAGTTGTTTCATTATCAAATGAGGCAAATTTGAGGAAAGTCCATGTTCTGCAACGCTGTTTGTATCAACTTCTTCGATGCAAACATAGATTTGTGATTTTGAACCTTTGAAAAAAAAACAAAATACCTGCGACCTTACGTCAAACATTGGATATTGGAACCATGTCCTTGAAATGATGAATTTTCATGTGCCCCTCGATAATTCGATTGAAATAAGGAATCAAAAAAACCATGAAGTAAATTCCTAGTAAAGCTAAATCAGGCCTTGTAGGGACATCGAGTGGTAAATAGATCTTATTCAATGTCTTTTCCGAGATCTAATTTTCAAATCTTTGTAAGTGTGTATATTTCCATAAGCCTATAGAGGATATATATATATATTTTTTTTTTCATGGTAAAGAGGATATCAAGGTAGTCACTCGCCTTGAGCATATAAGAGTTAGGCTTATCTCAAAATATTAACTTAAGATTTGATAAACAAAGTGACTTAAGATTTGAATCAGCCCACACATTTGTGAATCCAATCGGATAAACAAGAAGACTAGAGATTTGAATGGCTAGAAAACAGCCCTTAGGAATTTGCTAAAAGGAAAGTTCAATTCATAGGACATATATAAGACTAAATCATTCATTCTTTAAACATGAACATCCTTACCAAACTAGAAGTATTCAATTGAATGGACATAATAGTTCGTAATGTACTTCATAGCTGAAGTTTATGAATTGAAGAAATTATTAGACTCGGCAAACCACAAAGTATAGTTTGATTTGCAAATAATACTCTGCTTACCCAACATTTAAGGTTATAAACATTTGAAACAAGACAAACTAAACAAAAAAAAAAAAAAATTATCTGCACATTTATTTTTACTTCTAAATTGATTGAATCTCATTGGCACACAATTGAAAAATATGATCAAAATTAGTTGTAAAGTTAGTTAAATGATTCTAATTAAAAATTTACCGATCTTATTTCACCGTCTATAAATAGCATTTAAATTCAACTCATTTAAATGTGTTTCTCACTCTTTTTGGATATATGGCAGAGATTTAAAATCGAAATATTTTAATAGAAAAAAGATAGTAACAGTGTGAACCATAATCCTAAACCCATTTCCATGCGGGAGGTGGTGACACAACAGTTGATTTGATCATAAAATGGAGGATCCAAAGGATTTTGGATAGTTCTTTGCTGTAAAGTCAGGTACTTTGATGTTAGCTTTTGATAATAAAAATAGGGTACCCAAACATGCTCTTAGATTTAAAATTACAATTGTATTTTACAAGTCTTTTTAAAATTTGTCAAAAAAGTGTTTTCTACCAAAGGCAAAAATGTCAATAAAGCGTCTCTCCAAAAGACTAAACGAAGCAAAAATGCCTTTCTTTTCTTTTTACTTTTTTTTTTAACAAAATAAGCTTTCAAAAACTAGATTTTTGGTGGCCCAATGCGGATTGTAAACCAAAACACAAACCCCCAAAACCAAGCCTACCTTTAGAGCTTCTTAACTGAATGATCCTATACCCTTTTTACTCTCTCTCTCTCACTCTCTTTCTTCATATTCTTGGAAGAGATGTATCCTTCTACATTACACGTGCAGAGTTTTTTCTACTCACGTGTACCGGGGGGGGGGGTGGATGTGGTTGGGTCAAACTAAGTTTAGGATTTGAATTTTTTTTCTTTTTTCTTTTTCCTAATTTCACGACAAAGATATTCTACTGATAGAGTAGAGCACCACTGGACCCTTCGTCTTTCGTCTTGTTTTTTTTTTTCAGCTTCTGTCTCGCTGAGTTTTCTATGTATATATATCTCTACATGCTAATTAATGAGAGAGAAAGAAAATAGATAAAAACTTGGAAGCTGAAAGGGCCAAGAAAGCTTTTAAAACTACTCACATATGTAGTTGGTCAAACTTTCTTATGGGAAACTTTACTTGTATAGGGACATTTTCGTAAAGAGACGAGCAAAGTCATTAAAGAGATGATGTTTTTAGGCAAAGGTTGGTGTTACGATTGAGCTACCAGTCAATCTCTCTCTCTTTTAAGTACTTGCAGGGGGAGCTCAATTGGAGAGAGAGGGGGGATCCAATGAGAGAAGAGAGTACCGAAGAAAATGAATCAGATTAGATCAGATACTTAAAGTAGGAAAAAGCAAAGGTTTCAGGGTCCTTAGAAGAAGGAGGTATAGAAGCCTTGATGGAAACGTTTCAAACCCACCAGACACCACATTTTTAGTCAGTACTCATATCTCGCTTTCATTGGAAAAAAACAATCCCTTCTTCTTTTTATTTTTATTTTTTTTTAATTTTTCTTAAAGAAAAAACTTTTTCAACGTTTTATTATGCTTATTTTTTGAAAAACATAAAATATAATAAAACATGCGTGACTGATAGTTCCCATCAACGAGAAATATACAGAATGGCAACCCAAAAAAAAAAAGGAAAAAGAAAGGGAAATGATTTCTCTCTCTTTTTCTGATAAATCATTCTCTAGTAATGCTTTCTTAGTTGACAATAATGGTGGTAATAATACCCATAATTATGACACCGTTTGTTAGTGTGTTTTTGAGCAAGAAAATTATGATAATTTGGTGTCAGCTCCTCTTTTGATATTTTCAAAAATGCACTCAAAACATGTCTATTTTTTCACTTTTCTTGGAAGTGAAATATAAGTTTTTCTTTTTTTCCTTGTTTTTTCCATTAGACTTTTTCTGGGGTACTGAGATCACAAGAGTACGGATCATCCATTAATGGGCTGATCAGAAAAGGCTCCCTGGACGAACTTGCAATGAACCAGCCTGGAAAATCATTCTCAGTTTTTTCTTTTGGTTTATTCAGAACTCAAGCAACTAAGGACTCTCTCTCTCCGTGCATTTGTCTCTCTCGCACGCATGCAAACATTAAATGTAACTGAAAAATTCAGGAGCCAACGCCAAAAAGAAGATAAGGAGGAGGAGCAGAAGTCGATATTAAACTGATAAACAACATTAAATTGTACCGCTGAATGCTAGAAAAAAAGAAACATGATGTTAATGATTTTTAACTTAAAAAAGGTTTGAATTTCTTCACTCTAACTAAAACAAAAACCCCACCTCCATTCGTAGCACAGTAGACGTGGGACACAGAGAGATCAAGTAACCCAACCCCTCCCGCCTCTTGGAATAGAAAGTCATAATATCCATTATATACACATGAGCAGAAGTCTCCAAAAACTACTCCAACCAAGCACCACACATCTTCCTCATCAATATATAAGGTACTCTTAGATCCAAAAGATAAACAAAAAAAAAATGCAAGAAAAATCAAATACAGAAGAAAAAAAAAAAACACCTAGAAAATCCTGAATGGGTAATCATGATGATGATGAAGAATATATAACTAACATGGAGAAGGAGGCATGAGATTCAACCCTAAATCATCTTTTTCCAACACCAAGCGAGTCTTGTTGGTCTCAGCATCGAATTGAAGATCAGGGTGCAATCTCTTCTTGGACTGTAGAGACACACCAAACAACTTAGTTTTGCTGGGTTGATCTTCAAGCACAATCAGACTGGACCCATTTGATGGAGAGTTGAAATTAGAACAAGGCATAGTATGTGCTTGTTGTTGTACTTTAGGGTTAGCTTGATAGTACCCAAGAAGTTGATTGACAGGCCTTTGCACCAATGGAGAATTAGCAGAACAAATAGACTGCTGTTGCTGCTGATTACTACTACAAATTACTAAGGAAGATGGGTATGAATTGCTTGGAGCTGGGACTGGCTTCACATGGTTTTGAACAAAGTAGATAATGTCATTGTAAAGCTTTCGCATATGCGCAAGCTCAGAGAGAAGCATGGTGTTACTACGTCGAAGACGCTCATTGTCTTCCCATAGTGCAGTGTTAGAGGCAGTGCTGGTGGTGGTGGCGGTGGCGTTGTATGCAGCAGCATTGATGTTTTGTCTTTGATCTCGTGGAGAAGGAGAGTCACACCAATTGGCTTGCTCGTCCGAGTCGACCGGTGAAATGCTGACCCGGCTCGAGAAAGGGAAGAAGCTCGGTGCACCAATAGGTGAGTGTTGCGGGGGATGGTGGTGGTGATGATGGTTAATGGCTACTTGTGGTTGGGAGGTTTTTCTTCTGTGAATCTCACATAGTAAGTGTTTCTCTCCTCTTTTGAAGAACTCGTTTGCAAACTCCCATCTGTCTGGAACTATCTTTCTAAAACCCTGAAAAATTCAAGGACACCAAAGGTAAGAGAGAAAATCAGAACCCCATTACTAGAGAACCCATAAACTCATCATGAGAGAGAGAGAGAGTATATACATAGGTGTTGAGTTGTCTAACGAAGCTAGAGAAGTTGTTGTGCTTGAAATAGTTGGGGAGGAGATCACGAGCGAATTCAGGAGGACGCCAAACGACGAAAGTGGTGTCATCTTCACCCCAAGAGACTATGTGGTCGGTGGTTGGGTCATCTACTAGTTGGTATGTCTTTGTGAGGAATGGAGCTGGTACTGGTTTGTGTGAATCTAATGAGAGTAGAATGCTTTCACAGTTATCTAGCATTAGTGCCATTGAAGAGAGAAAGAGAGGGAGATAGAAGGCGAGTAAGAGTGGGGTGATTTTGAGGAGAGGATGATGTCTGATATTTGATGGGTAAAGAGAGTGCGAGAAGATAATAATATCAGAGAAAGAAACAGGGGATTAGATGTTGCGTTTTTTACTGTGTTAAGTTGGTGTTTGTTTGTGCCCCCTTTTAAAAATTTCTTTTTCCTTCCTCGGTTCTCTAGTGAGAAAGGAATATGTGTCTGTCTGTCTAGGACTCTGAAATTTAAGGGACTTTCAAGACAAACCCGTGAACTCTCTCTCTCTCTCTCATCACTGCTAATTTCGATCGCGGGCATGTACATAGAAATCACGCACAAGGTGAAAGCAAAAATATAAAGCATAGGCTGCTGTGGATTAGGGAATTGACGGTGGCAACCCCCCCCCTTCCCCGCGCCCCGCCCTTCTTTTTCTTTTGTTATGCCATGATCATCTCCACTACTACTTACCGGTCAAAACTGCACCATTATTACTTGGTAAAAATAACAAAAGAAAAAGAAAACTGTACTACCATTTCTCTTCTTCCCTCTAGAAATCAACTTAGTTTCTTACTATTGACCTATATTTCAAGTCTAGTTACAACTAAAAATAGGTCAAGCAACAGTGAGTTTAAACAGAAAAAAAAATAATAATATAAAAGACAAAAAGGGGGGAAAATTTTAGATTCCTCTCCCAGACAAAAGGGAAAATTTCCTGAATCTAGGAATTAAGGAAAAATAATTGACAGGATACTCCCAATCATATCGAGTTTTGGAAAAACAAGGACTATGATTAATAGCTTTTCGTTCTTCCTCGGAACATTGTTCGAGGGGTATATAGGTCATTAAATGTCAATATTCTCTTCTCCGAAATTATGAGAACTGTTTATACTGTAACAAATGTAAAGGGGTGGCTCCACTTCACGCCAAACGAGCGTCCTGTATTTTTATTTGTTCAATTTTGGAGCTTTCTTCTTGTTGTTATGATATAAACCAAAGAAACGCTCTCCAATCTCGAATCCCCATCAATTTCATTTTCTCTCTCTCTCTCTTTCTCTCCAACGTTAAGTAAAAGGATACATCGAACTACGGGATGGGATTTAAAGCCTGTGTTGTTGAAGTGGTGACGACATTTCTTCTCTTCTGCTTCTGTTTCCTTCTCTTCTATCGACTTTCTTCTTCTCTCATCACCTCTCTCTCTCTCTCTCTCTCTCTCTCTCTCTGTGAGACGACACGCACACATATTCCAAACTTCAATGCCACATGAACATGCTCTCTGACCACTACCTTTACTTACTGGCACACCCCATTCTCTAGCCTATTAGCTTCGTAGCCTAGCCCTTCTTTAAGGCTTTAAGGCTCTAACCATGGCTCCTCCTGGCTTGGCTCCAACGCTGACCTGGCTCAGGTGATTGAATTATTGGCCTAAAAAGTTTCCATGAATATCTGAAATATTCTCAGCCTTTTTCTTCCTCTGTCACTTCCCCAAAAAATATATATACATATTTTCCTATTTATCAAATTCACGGGTTCAAAGAAAAACATAATCATGATGTTTTCATAAGCGCCGAAAATATTGCACAATTTTTTGATCGTTCCTTTATTTAAAAGCAGGGGAGGAATAAATCGCTTTAACATTTGTACCATTCCTCATATACCCGTCAATCAAATCGTTTTATAATTACAAATTTTAAATTATAAGTAACAAAAATATCATTTTAATAACTATTTTTTTCTTATCTTTTTTATTTAAAAAAAATCAAGAATGAGTAATGCTTACAAGCAATGTTTTTTTTTTTTTTTTGGTTAGCATATAAGAGTTTAAACTCAAAATTTTTAACATATAATACAAAAGTTTCGAATTCGAGTTTTGTGAGTGAAAAAATAAGTGTGAAAAAAATCAGCCCCGCTTAATTCCGCTCTATAGCTATTCAAACAGAATTGTTAAAAAAAAAACACTTTTAAAACTATTTGAAACAAGACTCTTGAGCATATATATGTAATAGACAGTTTTATCCTCTTCTCTTATAAAATTAATATTGCTTTCAA
This sequence comes from Dillenia turbinata, assembly GCA_037126225.1. Lineage (NCBI taxonomy): Eukaryota > Viridiplantae > Streptophyta > Magnoliopsida > Dilleniales > Dilleniaceae > Dillenia > Dillenia turbinata. The sequence continues at coordinate 4,639,295 of JBAMMX010000005.1, forward strand.
CAACTGAACTAAAAAACCAGGTAAAAATACATGCAATGTTTTTCGTAAGACTAAAAAATTCATGCATCAATAAGATTATTCTTTTAAAAATCTTTATCTATCACGGGCATGAGAGAATGCAAACGGCTATTTCATGCAAATGGCAATTAAGATCAAATAATGACAAGCAAATTGGTAGCCCAAAGGGAATGAGATTCCTAAAAAGAAACAAGTTTAAAAGAGAGATTGAGATAGTAAAGATCACACACCCGATCACGTACGAAGTGTTGGAGAATGAGCTGGATTGCATCAAATAACAGTGCAATTAGTGGGCATGGTAAAAGTTCCTGTAAAAAGGAAGAAATGAATTCATTGGTGGGTAACACTTGGATCAGTAGGGACATAAAATGGACCAAAGTGAAACAATGGGGAAATGATGACTAATTATTTCCCATAGCTACCCCAAACTGATTGTTTTGATCATGTCTATGATACTCACTATTGGAAAACCAAAGGGGATAACTGTTCTAGGTCCCCACTCTCCTATCCTTTTTTGCTTTTTCATGGCTTCTCCAGTTTCCAGAATAGTTGGTATAATCTCTATATTTTTTATTGACAACTTTTATCTTCTTATCTAATTTAAAAGTCACAACTCTCGGTCTAACATTCAAATGCTAAGGAGAAAAGAAAGATGCAGAAATTTTCCTAAAGAATAGGAGGGAGGGAGAAAAATCAAAATTAATTATTAATATAGTGTGATACATAGTCAATAGGCCGAAATCATAAGTACCTAAAAAATATATCCAGAAGGAATAAATGGGGAGAAGAGAAAGCTTGCATGTGACATTTGAATTTTTTTGTGTGAAACATGCTTCACAGAATCGAAGAATAGTAATATGCAAATGTCAGCTTCAATTCAAGTCCCAACATCCAATTTCAATGGGAAATGCTCTCAAAAAGTCTGTTCCTAAGAAGGGGGGGGGGAACCCTTCTACAATCTTTTCTCTCTCTCTTCTCTCTCTCTCTCTCGCTCTCTCTCTCTCTTACCGGTTCACAAACACAAACCCTACACCTCTGCACTGCACCAGCACGGTATACAGCAACACAGTTTCAGCGGCTGACAAGGGAACAGGACTCCTTTGTAATTTCTTGATAGGGTTTATGCTATTCTCGTGATATTTGGTTTGTTTTTTTCTCCTATAGCATACATTTACTCCAACTGGTTTGTTTTTTTCTCCTATAACATACATTTACTCCCACCGCTCCTATTCCTCTATTCATGTTACATGCACATAAAGGGGAATATCTTCGCATGTACCCTATTTTTACTATATTCCAGTCTTGGTTTGTTTCCCATGGTATCTTACCACTCCCCCCCCCTCCCTCCTATACTTTAAACATTTATTAAATACATCCTGCCGCCTACACCTCCTTGTACTCGGAAGAATCACTGAAAATGCATCATGTTCTGAACTTATAAACAACCCATGTCCTATGCATAGGCAGAAGCAGCATCATCATGTCCACGTACTGTATCCATGAAAATAATGATCATATTCATGCCCATGGAATTGACAGGTTATTTAGACCAAATAGGATTTATCTTGGGAAATATTTCAGACAAATTTTAATTTGCAAGAGACATTTAAATGAGAATTATTTTACTTTAACTCCATAATTAGATTTTTTTTCAAATATTTTTATTTTAATAGTATTTCAAAAAAAAAGCATCATATTATTGAATGATTACTGTTAAAATTGCACTAATTTCATCAAGGTTCGACCAGATTATAAGAGACATCATAAGATAAAAAAACATGCATTGCTCCGTATTTGGCCAGCGGCAAGGATCCCATGAAAACGTCTCCCTTAAGAAAATCCCCAGTTGACTTTATTTTTTTTTTTAAGTTAAACCAACAAAATTACAAAAACAAGGAAAAGAAAGTTCTTTATGAAATTATGTCTGGGGAACACAGTTTGTAGCCTCAAAAGACTTTTTCTTGAAAGAAACAAGAAATTGAAGAGAAAAGACACCAATATAATACAAAACATAGAAATCAAAAGAGAAGTGAAGATTTAGTTAAATTACAAAGGCAAAACAAATTGTATTGGGAGGCTCAATATTTAACAATGTTAGAAGTAAATTACATAAAAATATGCCAAGATAGGTCCACAAGATAAAACACATTGAGAAGCGGGTGTTGATGGGTAAAGTAACTGCATATAAGTTAAAAGTGTACGTGAAGAAAAACAATGTCATCTATAATTTCTATAGTCAGAGAGAGAGAGAGAAGAGGGGTCCACAAACCATGAAAAACACAAAAGGCTGATCTTTCACAACAAAACACAAGTTGTCAGCAACTTCAGAACAGATCCTCCCTAGCCCATCACCCCCTAAAACTCACCAGTAGAATCACAAAAATATGAAAAACACATCCTCTTCTACTACTACTACCTCATACACGTTGGAAAGCGCCAAGAAGATTCTATTCTAATTTCTAAAACGCAGTGAAAGTGAACCCCACCAGCCCTTCTCTCTCTCTCTCACATGGCCACTGCCTGAGGATGAATGCCTTTAAATAATTTTTCTTTTTTTTAAGAAAAACAATAGAGTAAAAAATAAAACTGCTATGATAGTTACAATCAATATGAGAATTTCAAGGGAGGGACAACTTAAAACACAGCGCGAATAAGGATAAAAGCCATGGAATATTATAATTGGAAGATATGAGTGGTACATGTTATGGTCACCATTTATAAATCAATATTTTTCTCACTTCCAAAAGAAAGAATCAAAATCTGTATTCTATAGGACAAGCTACAAGGTTCTGTCTTCCGTCTCTTCTCTCTCTCTCTCTCTCTCTCTCTCTCTCTCTCTCTCTCTCTCTCTCTTGTCTGTATCACTGAACCCCTTCCTGCACGGCGAGAAACACAAACATCTTGTACCATATTTTATCATTTTAAATACAAACACTTCTAATCAAATAATTGGTGCCTCCGATCCAACCACAGCCTCTCTCTCTCTCTCTCCGTGAATTGTTAAGGGGGGTCCATACAAATCCAAACTTCTTATGATGCTTGCGGGGGTGGGTGCATACGATTCTAAATTAAAATCTGAAAGGGTGTAAATGGGTCACGAGGGGATATGCGAACCCACAAGGAAATGGCGCTCTGATATAAATCGACCGGACAAGATATCCCTTTGTCTTTCTAGAGTGCACTCTGTCCTTGTTTTGCAACTCTTTCAAACCCCTTCCCCTTTCGCTTTCCTAGGGATTCATAGGCTTTGTGTCACGGTGCCCTCTCCACACTGGTCAAAGCAACCTTATAGCACAAGGAATTAAATCTCTAAGCACCACTAGGTAGACACCTCTTCTTCTATGAAAAAATTATTCTGGCATATTTCATTTTTATTCAAAAGGTAGAATTTGTCCACGGGACAAATAAATAGATAAATAAGAAATTATTGATAATTCTTCACCAAGTTAAAATTATCCTAATTTCAAGAAATGGCAAAAAAAAAAAAAAAAAAAAAACTAAACAAAACGAAAACGAAAACTACAAGAGGTTAAATGAACAAATAGCCGGCGAAAGACAGTTCGCCTATCTGAAAAATGCAATGGTGAAATTCTCTGACAAAGATCTCAAGCAAACACCAAGAAATAATGCAAAGCAGTAACATGCACAGTGACAAATAGCATAACACTTCTTCAATAGACAATGATGGGATGCCTAACCAGTTTCTTTTGCTGGATGGCCCAAGAAAATGGTTCCAAATTTTGCTGCGCACTATTTCAGATTGATGCCCCCCTCTCTGCATGTAGGACATTAGACAGAAGAAAATACATGTAACTGAAATTAATGTTCCGGACTAAGAGACCACAGACCGACATTAATTTTAAACCTCAGCCATCAATACGCAACAATTTGACAAAATCCTTCTTCAATTTTTTTTGCATAAATTTTTTCACTATAAAGTTCATGAATCAAGGGCTAATGGTCTCTTCATGTTGAAGCTGATACTTATACTGGATTGAAGCAAGCTTCCGACAATTTATATGCCAGTCCAACGAGACTTACATAGAAGCCAGAAATTTATATGAGGTAATGGTATAACAATCATTTTGGGTAATAATTTAAGAGAACAAGAATTATAACTTTTACGGACGAATAATATGCGGGCAGGCAATTTTTTCAAAATATATATAAAATTTCTTTATTAAAATTTCCCCGCGGGGGTTGGGGGGGGGGGGATGATGAGCGCTGTGTAAGGTAAATTCAAACAGTTAAAAACAACATTATGTAGCAGACCTTGGCAATTGAAAAGTTGCCTCCCTCCCTTTGCCCTTGCGTACAGATACCATGAAGGATATAAGGTAAATTCAAACAATTAAAAACAACATTATGTAGCCGACTTCAGCAATTTGAATACCAAAAGACCTAAAACGTTAACACTGAGTTATTGAAGATCCAATTGCAAATTGATTCTTTTCATGAAAATACGAATTTCCAACATTCCTTGAAATCTGCCGGGCAACAAAAGTTCCTAGACATTGTTAAAGCAAAAAAGCAAAATAATTATTGCGATTAGACACTTTATAATGATTATACATGAAAACCGCATTCAAAATAACATTAGTGTGATTTTCAATCCACCGGTCAGAGTCCAAACTACTGTAAGTTCTTAGAGGAAAATGTTGTTAGATATTGACACAGAAGACATCAACCATTATTTGCTTGTTTTGTTTTTGACTATTAAAAGGCATATAGTTCAACTGCTTCAGACTAAACACTAATGACTTTCAGTCCATCTTTTTCACAGAAATATTTATATAGAACAAGTCAAAGAAGTTCACAACAAGATTCCGATCTAAAAGCCCGAGCAACAATTCAAATTCTGTAATGCTATACTCATTTACATCTCTCTGTTCGCCTACCCACCTGAAATTATGCATGTAACTATTGAAACCCAATGAAGAGATTAAGACAACAATTAGGGGAAAGGAACCCATAATATTGGTTAGACAGGGAAGAAATACATTAATGGAAGGTAAAAAATTAATAACAGGATCATTTAGTTGCCATGAAAAAGTTATAAATTTTTTTTTCTAAAAGGGACACCAAAAAGCAGCTTCCTCAAAAAATAATCTCTCAAGCATAGGTCCAAAAGGGTTTCCACACAAAAGATTTTGACTTGCATGGCCTAGTGCTTCTTATCAAAGAAAGAAAGCTCATTTTAACACGCTTTAGAGATGCATTAAAAGAAGAGAGAACAACAAGAGATGTCTTTCCTTCACTATCTTTCTCTTTCTTTCCTTTTTTTTCCCCTCAACACATCTATTTCAATGGGTACATGAAAAGATATTCTACCATAAACATGAGAATGAGGAATTCATAAGCAAAGCAATTAAAATTGGCAGTATATTCTAAGGAACCAATCTCAGCCCATTCATATTTATTGAAAACTATTTATGGTAAAAAGAGTTCCTCAACTCACTGCCCTTTTCACCTTGTGGCCAATTTGCCTGTTCAAATATGGAGCCAAGTTAGGACATCAATAACATAACAAATATTAATGTAAGACTTAAACATGATTAACTGAAAAAGTGTGGTCACCGAATGTCAAAAAACAAAAAGATACAAACGGAAGGGTGGTGTTGCTTACTGGGGCTATTAGAGGGGAACACAAAGGCTGTTGGATCACATGCACATCACCTTCTTTTTCTTCTTCTCTTCTCTTCTTTTTATACTGTGGCTGATAAATGTTAAAGAAAGGGATTGGAAGAGTGGTCCCACATTTCAAGGCTGCTGCTCCTACTACTCCTCAATCCAAGGGATTCCACGAAATGATCAAAACCCCTACGGGACCCTCCATCATCCTCAACATCATTTCATACAAATGAAGACCCACCTTTCACGTCCATTACTAAGTAAAGCAATGTCTTTAAGATGGCGTTTTCATTGTCAGACCATTGGCATGGTTAGTCTAATTGGGAAGTGATAATCCGATCCCCAGAGAAATTTCCCACACACGCACACATACTAATTGCTGGATTGTCCTATTTCCCCCAATTTTCACATATTCCATAATCATAGAAATATTATTTCCAGCAAATTATCCACCTATAGAACCACTTTTGGCTAGTCAGTCCAATCATATCAAGCAAAAACTTTTTCACTGATCCGATACAGATCCGTTGAAACAGCAAACTATACGATTTGAAGCCACAATAAACTATGTTGGACAATGACCACGTATTTTAAACCTAGTACCCACGTAGTTTAAACCTCGTACTATTCGTTTGAAGCTGATTTTCATATGCCCCTCCTGAAAGAATAGTGTGTCCAACTAGTGGATAAATATTATACACCCATAAATAGCTAACAAAATAAATATATTGGACGAGTTAAGGTGTTACGAATCTAGGACAAATCTGTAGATGTACAATATCTCTTTGATAAAAGGAGCGCAGAGAGATACAAAGTGGAGGGAAGCCTTAAGTGAGGCAGAAACCCCACAAAAGAAAGAAAGAAAAGAAAGAGGAAAACAGCTTTATAGGGACTAAGGAGGGTTGGATGATTGAACTCAACAAAGCCATCCTTCCCTAATCTCATCTTTATTATAAGGATGATATCTAGGATATAAATGAGAACTTTTTAAGATGAAATAGTAGAAAGCTAAAGGCATGACATGACATAGATCGGCTGGGGTTTCGGTGGGAGGTTAAAGTGGAGGTGGAATAGATTGCAGGTAGAAATAATCATGGGGCAAGCATATTCACTTTCCTGTTTGTCATCACTTTCTAAGGCATGATTAGAAAAAAGTTCATCAATCTTCTCTTCAATTATAAAGAAAAATATTCTCTTCAATGCCCTCCCCTGTTTCGTATACCAAAACAGAATTTGCTTCCCAAGGCTTTTACCAACTTGAAAAATTAGTAAAAGTTCAAGGTTGTGAACCACTTTGTTCGTGTATGTTAGTGATGACTTCCTAGTATAAATTATTAGGATATTCATGTCGTAAGGCGGAACTTTATATAACATAACATTAGGGCATGTAGAACACACTTAAAATGACGAGTATAAAAACCCGTGCATACAATACACACATCATGGACTATCCATCTAATTCTATTCCATAAAGATAGCACTACAAAAGTATCTATCCACCAAATCTATGGTCCATTCCAGCATTAGGAAAAAGGAAATTTGACAACGGATATCTTTTACCAACAAATTATAATGCACCTTCTAAAATAAATACATGCTCATAACAAAGCTATTCTCTATTCATGTTTGCTCATCAATTAGAGACAAAATTAAAAAATAGAGAACATCAAATAACACCTTTGCCCTTTCTATGTTAGCTTAATTCTATAGGTCAAATCCATTTAAACAAGTCTCCTTTTTTTTTTGAAGACAGAAAAATAGATGTTATATGAGATACAAACAGACACCAGACGCACAATACTTCTAGTAACAAATCTGACAGTGTATAATTGTTATCAGCAACCTCCTATTAGCAACATGCAAATTCTAGGCAGGAATATTTTCCTTCTTGTATTAATATTTCAACTTAAAAATTACAATAAGACTCTAGAAAAAGAAGGATGAATATCTATAAACATGTTTCTGCTATAAATTTTGGATATACTATCCAGAGATAGCACCAGAAATGGCATTCCATCCAAAAAAGGAAGGGGGAGGAAGGAAGAAAATTCCTTCCCAGTCTTAGTCCTGGGCTAAATATGTCACTAAATTATATCAAATAGAGGTATAAGAGAGAACAAGTTATGAACTCTCAAACAGAATAGCAATGCAAAAATACTAGATTACCACATTCAAGGCCTGATAATAACATCAAAGATCAGCATATTAAGTGACTCAGAAATACAAAATTCATCAACGGAACAGTACAGCTGATTGGTCTACATATCATTGGGCAAGGGTGCCAAATGAGCCTTAACCTGCCACATGTATGTAAGCATTTTAGTAGACTTGTATTCTTCCCACCAATGCGCAGTAACAAAGGCATCCTATGTCTTAGTCCTGGCTAAATATGTTCTAAATTCTGGCTAAATATGACAAAACAAGTGATGAACTCTCAAACAGAATACCAATGCAAAAATAATAGTGCATTCAAGTCCTGATAATAACATCAAAGATCAGCATATTAAGTGACTCAGAAATACATAATACATCAAAGGAATAGAGCAGCTAATTGGTCTACATACCAAAATTCATATCATTGGAGCGGTTTCAACTCATAGTAAGAAGACTATCTAAATTGCGCATGCTTATAATTAGCATCCAAATATTTTAATTCAGGCAGCACCTAAAATTCAGACACTAAATCATAGATGCAAACCAGAAGATAAAGATAAGTACTGTGTCCCTTCAAAGAACAGTGTTATTTTAGAAGAGGAAGGAGAAAGTATACGAATTGAATAAACAAGTTCTGCACCTAGCCCTACAAATAGCTACCATATGCACTTACACATGCAAAAAAAAGAAGGTCACAATGCTGCATTGCAAGCTCTCAGATGCTATTAGTAGTGATTGAGTTCACTTGTACATGATAAATCCCATAACCTATTGATTCCTTTGGAGAGTTTTACCTTACTGGATTGTGGATGCAAGAAATAATTTAACTTCAATCATATGAGAAGGCAATAAGATGGAAAAAAAATAAAATATAAGAAAGTGTAATTTACGTGTAAGTTCAGGAACATCTTCAATGGAGTTGGACTATGTTTTAACCCTTTGAGAAAAGCTTAAATGTTTGACCCTAGCACACCCTTGTCTCTTGATTGCGTAGAACCCTTGAGCAGTATGATTTTGCTCTTAAATTTAATAGTCTTCTTCTTTTTCACATAAATTATCTTAGGTCCTTTACTTAGAAAAGAACATTGTTGATGTTTTTCCATAAGAATGACAAAATGTTGTTTCAAGGCATTTGTGCAACACCTTATAGTCTTAAAAATAATCAATTATCCTTTCTTCTCTAAATAACCAATCCACCCCTAAACACCCCCCCCACACCCACCAATTTCTTCAAACTTTGATTATTATCATATAAGTTTTGCTCAACCTTTCCTGAAGGCATTTTCTACATACAATAAGCCACGCATTGTACGTGTGGGGGTATGTTCATTTGCTATTGACCAGTAAACAGCATTTGCATGCCACAATAATCTGGCATGTAATAGTAAAAAGAAAATAGTCTGTTCTAAAATAAAAGAAATTTGATCAGATGATTCATAGAACTCTAGACAGTCACTGAAAGGGGAGGGGAAACGAAGAAGGATAAGCATGTGAAAAAGAAAAGCTGATAATTAAGATGCCAATAGCAATGCGTATAACTTGAATATAACATATAACATTAGGTGTTTCAGAACATTTAGTTACATATACACCTCCATGCCTATAAACTTAGAGGAATGGCATAAAGGGCAGAGATTTAGCTTACTTTCACAAACTTTACAGAGGCAGAGATGCTTACAAGGTAACAAAAGCATGCATACCTCATTGACTCTGCAAACCTTACACCTCATCAGCTCTTTCATGTCATTGTTCTCTTTGCAGAGAAGGCGGAAATCAAAAGCATGGCCATTGCAACAGGAAGCTGTATCATCTACTTCACTGTCCCCACACCCTTCCTTACTATCTCTACTCTGTGCATAAATTTGCTGAAGACTGACTTTAAGGGCATTGATCATGTTTTCATTGTATTTAGCCCGCTCTTGCCAAGAGCCAACTTCATAGGCTAGCTGCTCCATCCGCTCCTCCAGCTCCACATTCCTCTTGTTGATACTTTCAACCTCTGCTTCATTCTCATGCAGTTTCTGGACGACCTTTTCTTCCAAAGCTGAGATAGTTTGAAGTTGGCTTGCCTGAACCTTGTCCAGAATAACTTGCCTCAATCGGTCACCCTAGGGCAATATTGAAAACCAATTGCCGGAAGTCAGAGACAATTTGAACAGGTGCAAACTAGAAAGGCAAAACAAAGCTTCATGGTACCAAGTTCAGCTAATTCTTTTCGAGAGAAATACTATTATGACCAAAATGGTCAGTCTCCTTGACAAAATCCTACTTGGTGAGATTTCAACGGTGATGCAAAGTTAAAGGATAGCATTGTGAGATTTTCAATAACCAAAGAAACCATGCCACATAGGATCTTGTCATTCCAGTCATTCTAGTAGCATTACTGTCTTATTATTATTAATGTAGTGCATAAATACTTGTGATCCTGCCACCAAGCCAAACCCTGGTTTTGTTTTCTCTTGAGCTTAATTTCATACATGACACAACTGAAACTTGAAGAGGTTAACATTTTCTTATTTCAATTGTCAACCTACTTCATAAGCTGTGGATTAGTGTAATATTGATAAGCAGCATATACCAGAATTATAAGTTAATGAAGATTATTATAGTCTTCCAATGTAGTAAGTTGAGTACTGAATAAAATGCTAGCAGACCAAAACTACATTCACGAAAGATGGGTAAGGCATTCATAAAAAGGCAGTCACATATACCACAATTCTTCATAAAACCCAGAAATGGCGCTTTTTCAATCAGTTGAATTACTCAATAAAAAGAGGAAATCATCCAATTCTAATGTTATACCTGAACTCTGAGGAACCGATCAATCTCCAGATCCTGTCTCCGCAACTCCTGATCAACGTCATCACCAAGAAGAGCGAGAAAAGGTGAATCTCCGGTACAAGCCATTCGACTATTATCGAGCGACAATCCCAAACCAGTTGAAACCGAACGAGGTTGCAGAAAATCAAAAGAATACAATTGAGAACTGTTATCCAAGAAATCCTGTTCTTTCAATCGCTTCTTCTTCGGCTCCAAACGGTAATTCCACATCGAATCGCTGCCTCCTCCTCCATTGTTGGGTTCCAAATCCGCAGCTGTCCCCGGTGCAAATCCAGCTACGTGAACTAGGAATTCAAAAACAAATGAAAAAAAAAATCCAAATCAGGGAGAAGAGAAGAAATCAAAATTGGAGATAATTGAAATAATGAATGGAGGAGATGAGAGTTACAAGGAGGGACATAAGGAGGATGAGATTGATCGGGAAAATTGGGAGGGCTGATGGTGGCAAGTTGCTGTGAAATCTGTCCATCCACGTCGAACAGATTTCTGAGACAAAAATAGATTTTCATAATTAGAGAAAGGAACGAAGAGAGAATTCTAGGGTTTTGAGAATAATAGGAAATTTTCTTTTCTTACCTGAAGTGTTGTCTAGATTGTTGTTGTTGCAGGTGACGTTGGTGATTAGGCATAGACATTGCACAGAGAGAGAGAGAGCGAGAGAGAAATCCGTCGAAGTGTCAAAGAAGTAAGCTGGAGAGAGAGAGAGAGAGAGAGAGAGAGAGAGACCTGTTTTGATATTTTTTCGTAGCTTCTGCTTGGCGTCTGGGCGTCCATGAGGGGAACTAAAATTACAGAATACCTTCTTCTAATTAATTTAAATTACTATAATGACCTCCCAGTTAAATTAAATGTAGGGATCGGCGATATTCGATCCGACCCAAGAGAGATCCAAAGAATTCGATTTGTCGGATTTGGTTTGTTTTTTCAAAAATAATATTAGGGTCGATCAGATTTTGATATTAGAGTATGAATCAATTTAAATACAGATATAAATTATTAATAATTTAATTTGATCCAATTTAATTATAATTTATAATAAAATAAAATTTTATTTTAATATTATATTATTAAATAAAAAAGATTTTTAATTTCGTGAGTCAAAAAACTTAACTTAAAACTATACAATTATTGTTATTATCGAATGAGAATCGAGAAAAAGATATTGATGATGACTATAAAATGATTAAAGTGTTTTTTATTACTAATTTGATTGGTTAAAATTTGTAAGAAAGTCATATATTTTGCTTTTCATGAGTATAAAAAAATGTAATTTATTTATAGTTTTATTTTATAAATTATTTTTCACTTATTAAGATACGAAATTTGTACACTCAATGTTTGGATGATTTATATCTTTTCTTGCAATTCTTATATGCTTTTGTGTGTATGTTTTTATGAATTTTGTATATATTTAGATGATTTATTATTGTATTTTTTTTCTTGAGTCTGAAATAAATCGAGTATGAATTAATTTAGCATCGGATCAGATTGATTTTTTAAAAGTACGTGATATATTAGATCAGATCAAATTTTTTAAAAATTTTATAAATTTAATTATGATTTTTTATTTTTTAATTTAAATAGAGTTAAAATTGGATAATAATATTAAAATTAAGATTTAAAATAGAATATAATATTTAGATGATACGAACTGAAACCAATCTAGAGTCATCCCTGATTGTGTGGTTGTCGCATCAAATTACCTCACCATGCAGAACAAAGATTGAGATTAGATTTTCTTCAGCGCTAGGGTGGAGGACTAGAAACAACGCCCCTTTGCAGTGTTACTGTTCAAATTAACAAAGTATATATATATATATATATATTTTTTTTTTGTTATTAGACCAGTTGAATATAAGATAAGGTCATGATCATTAAATTATTTCGAGATTTTTTTTTTTTTGGGTGAAGATTGGGAACATTAATTAAAGTATATTTGTAACTTCCTAAAGGTGGATAGAAATAGATTAATAGGCAATTAATGCGGTGGATAAGTTACTTTGTCTCTTACTTAAAATCACGATTTTAGCTCATGACTTGGGTATAGAATCAATTATATTGAAAAATCTCTATCTCTTAAGTGGGAACTCAATCGGGTCAATTAATGTTAATTAAGACGAAACTCTAAATACCGAGAATTGGCCGAGTCCAGGGCTGCTAGAAATAGGCCATATAAAGTTGTCCCATGAGCCCATTTCATCCCCAGTGTGATAATATATGGGCTGGTATTCAACTAGTACGGAGCCCACTTCTATAGAGGATTAAGACTTTACGACGAAAATGTGCTCTAAAGGCCCACACAACTTCATGGAGGGGCCTCATTAGGCGGGAGAGCCTAAATTTTGCAATTTGTCCAAACTTGATTTCCCAAGCCTCTGTGCTATATGTCTCGTCTCTCAATTGATTACCTTGATACAACATTGACATCGAAGCATGCAAGGTTAGCAATTTTTTAACTTATTACTAATTTGAAAAGAAAGAAAAAAAAAATCATTTTATAAATACTATTACAATCAAAATAGTTAATGTTTTAAATAAAAAGGGTAATCATTTATTTGTGTAAATGCATTTTCAATAGAAGTTATACCACTGGAATAATGATTTATTGTAATGACTCTATGGAGACTAGAATTTGTGGGTTTTTATCATTGAACATATAAATATCATCATGAAACTCACTTTAAATTAGATTAGAACCGTTTGGCCATGATCAATAACGAAATCTGCCACGGGGCCGATTACATATCTCACAAGGCACCTCAACAACGGCCATGAACCCTAATACACTACCAAATGCATACACAAAAAAGGACTCGATTCCCCCATCAACCACCCACGTTGCCTGGTGAGAAATCTTATTCTGCCCTCACGCAATACCCCTCCATAACCACGAATAAGATGCTGAAAACCTAAGATGAAGTCCCATCTCTAGTCGTACCTTATTCCATGCTCCCGCAATAGCTTAAGATGAGTACCCTTGAAATTCTGCACCATCTCAATTCTGCATTTCAAACTTAAAAAAGAGGGTAAAAGCTTGCGCGGTTAAGTTTTAAACTTTTTTATTTTGTATCAAATACTATTTTAAAGTAATATTAGTTAAAATCAAATAAAATAATGAATGAGATCGGATAAATTGATAAATCGTAAGGATTAAGGTTGCTCTGATTAAATCATTCGGGTCAAGATATGATTCTTGTGAATGTCTCGACACAAAATGGGAATGTTGTTGTGCCCTCAAAATTTGACAGAAACAACAATAAAATTTCTCATGAACAATGTTTAAAATTATACCACAATTGATTTAGTCATTTTTATTATCAGTAACCATTTCGGGCTACATGTTGACAATGGTTTTAAGAACTAATAACTGTTTAATTTGTACAAAATCCTTATTATTAAGCTCATACGTAATCACAATACAACTGGCCAAAGAATGATAACATTTCCTCAAGACATGCTATTACATTTTCAAAAATACATAAACCAAGAAGGAAAAAGAAGGAAAAAAAAAATTAAAAGGATTCGATGCAGAAACCGCGTCCCTCTCTCTCTCCCCACACCAACTCAAAAGCGACACTCTTAGCTGTCCCTCTTTGAACTTTTCTCTTCTTTTCTTCTTCGAATTGAATACCCGAACAAGTAATAATGTTTCAGAGGACAAACCCCAAAAGCTAATCGTCGTATGTGCAAGAGTTCTTGAGAGAGATTGGAATGTTGAGTTTCTTCGGATCCAAAGTCACTGAACACTCAACCCTCTTGTAAAATTTAGGCTTCACCAATTTACCCAAAACATACGCTCTCGATCTCACCATAAAGCTCAGTTTCAGAGGCACAGGCTCTGTCGTCGTTCCAGTCGAAGTGCTCAAACCTGCTCCACTTCCATACAGTGGAATTTTGTTACCCATCACTGCAACGCTGATTTGTCTCTGACTCTTTCTCGACTGATAAAATTTTTGAATCTGCAACCCAAAAGAGTCAAATAAAGAATTAATCAAATAAATTCCAGAATTAACAACCCGGTCGTTAGATGGATTTTGGGGGGTGGCTTACAGTTCCGGTTGCGACTACAAGTTCGGAAAATGATAGATCAAGGGGCGTGGAGGTCACATGGACCCCGAAAAATGTTGCAGTGTTTCGAAATGTTAGCTTCACTGTTGAGTTCATAGACACCATATCTGTAGCCACCCCAGTAAAATCTGAACCCGCTTGCATTACAAAACTCTCAAATGTAATGCTCTGCAGAAAAGAAAAAAGAAAATTTCAATTCAGAGTTTGATTTGAGAATAACCCATAGAATCATCTCCTTAAGCATTAGGGGAACGGATTAAAATGGAATAATGTAGATTTATACAGCAGAGAAGGCACTCTAGCCTATGAAATATGATTAAAACTATGGAATTTTAGGTAATTAAGGAAAGAGATCACAAAACCAACCTTCATTGTGATTTTGGGTTTTTGAGGTTTACTAGCGCCCCACAAAATTAGAGAGAAGAAAGAGAAGAGAATGAAGAAACCAACGACAAATGCGAGGAAATAACAGCGTCGGGGGAGAGATTTGTGACTATCATCGTCTTCGAGATGACATTCTTCTTCAATTATGGCGCACTCTTTCCAGTTCTTTTGGTTAGTTTTATAGGGTGGTCGTGATCCGTCGTCGTTTGGGGAGATCTTGCGAGATCCGCCGGGTTTTAAGGAGCCGGAGAAGCGGCTGGAGGAGGATTCCCGAGAGTGGCGGCCAATGGAAGAGTGCGAATGAGGAGGTGAACCCGTAGGGCTGAGAATTGGAGTGGAGTGGAACGACGTCGCCGTCTTTTCTCCATCGTGGGAGTCTCGAGATGGGCTTTGCACGTAGTAGACTTGCCGCCGTGGAGGAGATCTGGTTGGAGATGATGGTGCTAGACTTGTTACTTCTGAGTCGGTTTTCGCGTGCATTCTCTCTCTCTCTCTCTCTCTTCCTTCACTGAAGAGGAAGTATATGTCAACAATGGATTTGCTTATGATTCCAATTAAGAAGACGGGGTTTAAGCTGCGGAAGGAAGAATATCATGGAGACGCGCGAGTGTGGGAGTTGTTAATGTGGAGGGAGAGTGAGAGAGAAGGAAAAGCGGTGGTGGATTCATTAGGGAAACAACCATTTCATAGTTGGCAAATAGACAAATAGTGTGGAGGGGAGGAAGTGAAGGTCGCGCGTGAAAGAAGAACGAGAAGAATGCGATGCGAAAACCATCCAGTTTCACAATTACGCTCAAGTCCGGAAATTAGGGAATGGTTTTTTTTTTTTTTTTTTTTTTTGCTTTTATAAATCAACTCCATTAAATATTCAATATCATAAAACTCTTTTTATTTATATTTTATTATATATAAAATTTAAATTTAAAATTTTATTTAAAAAAGTATCGTAGTCAATCCTGTTAAGAGGGAAAGAATTCGACCCATCTCATGCTCGTCGAATTGCAGTCATCTCTCAGGGCGACGTGAGCCGGAATGTTGGGCTTGCGCATGCTTGTGAAGCCTCATTTGGTGGTCCATAGTTATATATACCCTCTTTTAGTTTTTGTTATATTAAAATAATATAATTTGTAATTTTATATCTATTAGGAATAATTTATTTATATTTTGTATGAATAAAGTCTATTATACCAGGTTTACTAAATAATTTATACATACCTGATACCTCAATATCTTTATTTATTTATTTATTTTTCCTTCTTGAGGTTATTAAATTTAAGAAATACAGTATTCTAAACATTTTTAGTAAGGGTAAAAAATTTTAATACCGTCTGTACCAGCCCGTGATGCTACACATTTTATTAACTATAAATCTCTAACATTTTAGTAACATTCACAACACTTATGTGTTTCTTACTGAACATAAATGCTTATATATATATATGTGTGTGTGTGTGTGTGTGTGTGTGTAATTAAAAAAATAACAGTTGTAATTTTTATTATTAAACGAAAAGGGTTATACAGGATTATACAATTATGTTAATATATTAACTTATGATTAAAGTTTTAATAAAACTTTAGTAATATTTAGACACGGAAGTAAAATTAGGATTTCTGCTACCAAGAAAACTTTTTGGTAAAACCCAATTTATATTTACAATACTAAAAATTCAGTCGCTACTGTTCAAATAATGTACATATACACAATAAATTAAGTGTGTGAAATTACAGGAGCCTAATTTTTTAAATATTATAATTAGATTTTGAACGTTAAAATCTTGTTAAGAAAAATATATTTTGTCGAACGTTGTTCAAATGAGGATCAAACTTATGCAATAGCATAGTCAAAATAAAATTATCGTGCTGTATTGGTGAAGCAATAGACAAAAATGGTAAAAACCGGAGGTGTTAGCCGTTATTGTCGGGGTTAGAGTGGAATGTTTAGGGGCATGGGCGTAGGACGGGATGGAACGGTGTGAAAGGAGAAAACCTTGCCTTCCATGTGAGTGTGGGTTCCGCAACAACGCGTCCAACCCATGTGCTACAGTTTTGTCCGATTCTTTTATTATTATTATTTTATTTATTTATTGGTAAGTTTTAACTTTTATCCGATTCAGGGCAATAGCGCAATCTTTTTAAATCCAATTGTCTAATAGGATTCCTCTATGGGCCCAGCCCACGTCTCTTTGATCCACAGCCGATCCTTTATTTTCTTTTTCACCCGATCGGTATTTGGTTATTACTTAATCTTATAGGATCTATTAAAAAATTAATTCTCTTAAATCATTTTTCTTCATTTTTAAAACTTAAATTCGAGATCTCTGATTAAGAAAGTAGAGTATTCGATCATTCAATTTAAAAGAATTTGATACAACTAATTCTGTTTTTAGACAATAAAGTCATATGGTATATGATAAAAGTAATAAATTCTTTTAATCAAATTTTTAAATTTAAATATTAAAAATAGAAAAAAAATAGACGTCAGAAGAGATAATCTCTTAATAATTCAAACAATTAGTTCGAATCGAATTAGTCAAGATTAATAAATTATTTACCAAACACCGGTCGATCAAATACCAAAAAAAATAAAAAAAAATGTACGAAATTTATATTTAAAAATTTTTAAACCACAAATGAATATTTCAAACTATTAAATTAATTATTCAGTAAAGCATTTTTATTAATTTTCTTAGTATGTCTGAAACTATCCGAATCAAAAGAGAGTTATAAAAACCTTAAAAGTGATTGTAGTAGCGAGACTTATAAAAGATACAAAAGTACAAAAAAAGATGTGAAAAAAATTATTCACGAATAAAAAAATAAGATATATAACGAATTATGCAAAAAGCTGAAATTTGAGTTCGGAAAAGAGAAATCTATAGAATTATCAAACTAATGGAAAGAAAGGGAAAGATCTAAATGAGATTAGATATATTAAAAATGAAATCAATAGTACACTGGTAAAGAACGAAAATATAAGAAAGTGATGGATGGAATATTTTGATAATCTATTTAATATTAAGAGTACAATAGGTATAGAAAATATCACAATACCTGTAGAAGAAATTAATAGAAATTTTAAACGTAAAATTCGTCCACATGAAATAAAAGAATCCCTAAAGAGAATAAAGAATAACAAAACTATAAATTTTTATTGCATTCCTATTGAAATGTGAAAATATTTAAGTGAATTCGGTGTAATAACATTAACGGCTTTTTTCAACAAAATTTAACAAATAAAAAATCTCAAATATGGAGAGAGAGTACACTTTTTCCACTGTATAAAAATAAATGAAATATACAAAATTATTCCAACTACAGAGAAATTAAACTTATGAGCCATACAATAAAGTTATGAGAAAGAGTGATAAAACATAAATTGAGATTAAAGATAAATATATCTCAAAACCAATTTGAATTTATATTAGGACGAACCACCATCGAAACAATTCACTTATTAAGACAGTTAATAGAGATATTTAGAGTAAAAGAGAGATCTACATATGGTTTTCATTGATAAAGAAAAAGCATATGGTAGGGTCATAGAAATGTATTGTAGTGGACGCTGATAAAAAAAGGAATCTCTTTGAGATATATTAATTTTATTAGGAATATGTATGAAAGAGTTGTGACCAATATAGTAATTTACGAGGGTATAGGTTCCTTATTAACTTTGGACTCCATCAAGATTTGACATTAAATCTCATACTATTTGCAATAGTGATAGATGAAATAACAAAAAATATTCAAAATGAAATATCATGGTATATACTTTTCACAAATAATATAGTATTAGTTGATGAAACTAAAGAGTATATCGGTACTAAACTAGAGTTATGGAGGGTCACATTGGAATCCAGAGAATTTAGATTGAGTAGATCAAAAACTGAATATATAAAATGTAAATTTAGTGGCAACCATTAGAATAATGAAAAACGATTAGTTTAGAAGGAAGAGAAATTTCAAAAAGTGAACGATTTAGATATTTTGGGTTTATTATTTAGAACGATGGTAATATAAATAGAGATGTAAATAATAAAATTCAAGCGGATTAGATGAAATGGAGAAAGATATCCGGAATTTTCTGCGATTGCACGATACCATTACATTTAAAGAGGAAATTTTATAGAACAACAGTAAAACCTGTGCTATTATATGATATTGAGTGTTGGACCATTAAACAGTAATAAGAGTAAAAAAAAAATAGTTGTAACTGAAATGAGAATATTTAAGTAAATGTGTGATAAAATTAGAAAAAATAGAATTATAAACGATAAGATACGTAATAAGTTAAAATTCAATTATAGATAATATGTGAGAATATTATCTGAGATAGTTTAGACATGTGTAATGAAACCTAAAAAATGCACTTGTTAGAAAAATCGAGAATTTAAATATATTAGAGTTAATAAAATGTAAAGGTAGACTGTTAAAAATTTAAATACATATTATTCTTAAAGATATGATAGTTATGGATTTAGTTGAGAAGATAAATTTAGATAGAAATGAGTGGTGTCGGAAAATCTACATAAATTAAATCAATATTTTTTTATTTTTATTTTATTTTTTTGATATTTGTCTCCTATATGATTGACCACAAATTTTAGAATAGCTTTTATTATTGTTGTTGTTGTTAATATGTCTGAAAATTTAAAAGATTAATGTAATATTAAAAATAGAAATAAGAAGTTTAATCATCAAAATAATTGTTGTAAATGATATTAAAAACTAACAAGTAAAATTGATTTTTTTTAGTTTTTTCCCCTTCTTAGTTGTCTACCCAAAAAATAAAAAATAAACAAAACAAAAACAAAATTAAGAACCGAATCATTTTAATCTGTGGCCTGCTCTTTCAGATGTCAGGCCACAACGAGGACAACATGCTAGGGGAAATGTGGTCCTGTGGACTTGGGCCTGGGATGTCGATAACAGTGATCCCATACGCCCAGGTCCACTCAAGCATACACAGATTTATCCATCATCTGTGCAAGCCGCTCGCCACGTCCTCTGTCTGACGAGATCCAGCTCAGTGCCCGTATCACAACTGGGCAGGTTTACCTTCTAGCTGCCGTAATTTGAAGTTCAACCTTCCAAAGCCAACAAGCATGGGTCTCAAAAATTCTGACCAGTTGGCCCCCGGGGCAGAAGATGAACAGTCCAAATTTTTAGTGGTAGACCCAAAAACGTGGAAAATTTTCTGTATGAAGAATGGGTCATTGCATGCATTCTGCCATTGTTAAGATTTTTTTCCCTAAAAGATACATATATTAAATTAAGAAAAAAATGGCGGAAAGAACTAGCATACTTTTCTACCATCTGTTATCAAATTTAATTTATGAAAAACAAAGTGCCTTTTAAAAGAAGCCGTGGGTCGCAGGACTAAGTGTATGCTTAGCGTGCCTAAACCAATATCTTCTCCGACAGATGTTGAAGAGGACAAGGCGTCCGGGCAGCGCAATTGTGATGCCCCCCACGGATGGAAAAGTTGAACACACGTGTACCCTACCGGAGTCAAAAGGTGGCTTTGGTGTTTTTTTGGTATTGGGGGGGGGGGGGAATTTGGCTCGTGATTATAAGAGTTTAATTGAGATTGCTGAGGCAATGACTTTAGCATATAGTCCTTAAATAGTTTAAAATGGTACTATGAGAGTATGTCATTTTCAAACATTATCTTAGACAGTACCAATGGTCTTACGTTTCAAAATTTTGCATTATGATGGCTCACGCCCTAGTTTAATTTTGTTTAGAGAGTGGCTTGGAGTATATCTACATATAAAAGACTGGATCATCTGTTTTGTGTTTGATATTTGATGGGACATAGTTTTAAACCCAATTTGAAAAGGTCAGTGTCAACAGGGCTCACGTAAAAGGCCCACAAAAGACAGCCATCGTCTGACTCTAACAGTTTTCTATGACAATCTACCGAAGGACCTTAATCACACAAATTTTCTAAATGATAGGGGTTCAGTTGTCTCGCCTACCGAACGAGAATTATCGAGCGGGATTGATCTTCCCGATCGGGTATTCAACCATTGGCCCATCAAACGACCGATCAATAGCCAACAGGTCTAACAATTCTAATGGAGAGTCAAAACATCTCCGATCTTCTACTTAAGAGCATCATTTTTAGGATCTTTCATTTTAGAAAAGAATCCTCCCAAAAATGAAAGATCTTATACGATGAAGATTATGATTAATTCGGAATATTGAATATTCGAAATTTTCGGATCGATTCGATAAGGAAAGTAGGGTTGAAGTACCCCAACGGCGTACAACTCTCGTAGGTATAAGACATCCTAAAACCCTTTAAGCCAGGTAGGCTTATGGAATCTTACACATTGGGTACTCTAACCACATGGAACTTCTCTCTCAGAGCTCTTAGTCTATTTCTTTTACATTTGAAAATCGCTCTTTTTGACTTTAGTATCGGAACCTCCCCCGCCGAAACACCATCTGACGGTTTTTGCAGGTCTCACATCCTTTTGACGACAACCATTCGAGTCAACAAAGAGCCGGTATCTGTAGAGTCACAACCTATCTCCAACAGATTGGTATCGTATGTGGGAACATATTAGAATAACTTTTGTAATTCTGATAATCATGCTTCCGAGAACCAGAGCATCATCGAGAACCGCCCCTATTGTAGAAAGGCGTGTCCCTATAGCCATCGAATCTGTCCTCCCTCTGGCACCGGATCACTCGGTTCATGACAATTGCCATTCGATCCGAAGATTTCCTCAGAACCAATACCAAGAGACGCTCTTTTGTTTCCCATGGAGTGATATGACGGAATAACTGACTCCCGTGACCACGCTATCCACTTCATAATAGTTATGGTCTCCTGAGATCTATCGGAAGCAGCGATGTGCAAGCACTTCCCCACTATTCTTAAGAGTAATGCCCTGACATAGTTTAACTCTTCCGCCATTCAGTATCAAGAGTTTCACTCAACTCCGATAACAATTTGAGACTCATTTTATAATCAGCCAAGAAACCAAACGAAAGTCCACCTCCTTGCTATCATTGCGGTAATGGAAAGATGAGTTTCTGAGAAATTTCCTAGAAAGGTTTAAGATAGAGATGTTAAAAGTTCCTGCCTTGGACCATTCTATTACATTGGCTGCTCTCCTAACGAGTTTGCGCTCATTCGACATGAAAGTTTCCATTACGAAAAAACCCCAGCAACTATTGAAGAATTTTATTCCCGAACTGAGAAATACATTGCGGCGGAAAAAGCAGAGGCGTTCGATCAACAAAAGAACCATCATAACAGAAAGGAACGTACCCGATCGCCTTGCTAGTCTTCTCCGAAGAGGAGTAAACCAGGAGTTCTACCCTCGTGAAGGTTCAGCGTCTACACCCGGCTGAACAAGACCCCAAGTCGGGTTTTATATCAAATCAAAAACAAACCGTACGTTAGATGGCCTCTCATTCCGCAGAGGAAGATTCCAATAAAGACAAGTCCAAGTACTGCCACTTTCATCGAGACTACGGTCACATGATCGATAAGTGCAAAAGGCTCAAGGACGAGTTAGAGTTTTTGGTTCGCAGTGGTAAGCTGCAGAAGTTCATCGGTATGGAAGGAAGGAATTTGCCTTCCCCCAACAGACGTAATACACCACGGGAGAATGAGTCACCTAACATATCGGATCCCAGGCCGCCACACGACGAATCAAGAGGGGAATACTCTAGATCTATGGCGAAGATGACTGGTATGAGCCTATGTTCCTACTAGCGTTTGTCTAGCATATGACCCGGATTTCCTTGTGCTCTCCCTTGAGAAAGATTTCGGTACTCTCCCGTTATTCAATGATTATTCCAGTGGTGGTTCGTGACACGGGACTCTTAATGGCTTGCAAAGAAATCACCTCCTATCAAAAGTTTTCAATCGAACGTCGAGTCTTAAATGCCCTGATCCTACTGATCAAATGTATCATTAAAATGTGATGGAACTCCCCGAACGGGTGGATTAGACCCTAATTCCAATCGAACATCGGGTCTTAAATGCCCTGATCTTACCGATCGAACGTATAATCAAAATAGGATAGAACTCTCCGAACAGGTGGACACAGCTCTAATTTTAATTGAACGTCGACCCTTAGATGCCATGATCCTACCAATCAAACGTGTCATCAAAATGTGATAGAACTCTCCGAACAGGTGAACACGACCTTAATTCCAATCGAACGTCAGGCCCTAAACGCCCTGATCCCACCGATCGAACGTGTTATCAAAATGGGATGAAACTCCCTGAACGGGTAGATACGACCATAATTCCAATCGAACATCGGGTCTTAGATGCCCTGATCCTACCGATCAATCGTGTCATCAAAATGGGATGAAATTTCCCGAACTAGTGGACATGACCCTAATTCCAATTGAACATCGGGCCTTAAACGCTCTGATCCTACCGATCGAACGTGTCATCAAAATGTGATGAAATTTCCCGAACGGGTGGACACGGTACTAACTTCAATCAAATATCGGGCCTTAGACGTCCCGATCATGTTGATTGAATCGCGATAGAACTCCCCGAACGGGAGGACCCGACCCTAACATCTATTGAATGTTAGGCCTTAGAAGCCCTGATCCTATTGAGATAGAACTCCCTAAACGGATGGACGCGTTCCTAGTCTCTAAAATCTCCAATCAAATATTATGCCTTAGACACCCGAATCCTACTAATCGGGTGAACATGACTTTAATTTCTAAAGTTTTTTACTATACGGAGGGTCTAAGTCACCACGACCTTATCAAGCAAACGAGATAAATAATTCCAAAGGTTTTCTTTTCACGGAAGATCGTTACATCTCAGTAGTTTATGGGATAAAGGGTTAGACACAAAATCCTTTTATCATCGGAACCACATGAAATTACAAAGGGGAAGAAGGAACGACAAGGCCCTCAGGGGCAGAATTCGGATCCACTGTCGCTTTCTCGATTGAACCTTCAAGGGGAGGTAAAGCCTCTTACTGGCCAACCTGATAGAGGATCTCCATAGCGCACCTCAAACGCTCAAGTAACCTATGCTGAAAAAGCTGATGATCGGCAGCATCTCTAGTAACAGATGCCTTGAGGTCATCCATCTCTTGCTCAGCATTTTGAAGGGACTCTTCCCGAAAATGAGCTAACGTTTTGGCGGTCGCCAGTCTAACTTCCCGTATGCACACCTCCGCCTCCAACTTTTCGCAGCGCTCTCGAACTAGAGCCAAGTACGCCTGAAGGCGCTCGATCTGCCTGTCTCTCTTCACTTTGAATTCTTTTTCCTTATTCTCCAGGGCGTCTTTCAGCGCTAACACTTGGTTACTCAAACGGATAACTTGCTTATCATGCTCTTTCCTCCGCTTCCTTTGGAGTTCAGTCAAGGCCATGGTCTGGGAAAGAATACACTTGTTAAAGCCATGAAAAAACAAATTCGATCACAGCTCAGGCAAGGAGAATGCTTACTGAAAGGCAAAGAGAGTCAATAGTCTTATCAACCTGATCCGGAGGTATCGTTCGAAGGGCAAGATTCGGAGGAAACTCAAACCGTTCGGCCAGCTGTAGTGCCGCTTGCAGATCAATAAAGTTATACTGACAGCCCCCCACACAGACTGCCACCGATCCTTCTTCAAAATCATCATCTTCTCCGTTGAGAGATTCAACCAAAATAGGAGGTGGAACGCCGACCTCATCCTCTATATCTTGCAGAAGACATTGAGACATGTGGCGAGACCATTCCGATGCTTCTCCCGAAACGGGAACAGAAACGTGCATCATTGGGGCTTCTTCCTGCCGCTGTAAATCCGGAGCTAGAACACTTCCAGTCGCCTCAAGGAGTTCCTTGTCTAGAGCATCCCTCTCCTCGACTCTAAGGGGTGTACCAATGGTCATCGGATGGCCAATCGGCTGATCTTCTCCCGTCTCGAAATGTTCTCGGAGATGCTCATGTTCTCCAGTTCCCGCCAGCTCCTCCTCACCAGCAAGTGGGCTAGGTAATCGCGCCCTTGATCTTTTCGGCTGGAACTCAGGGAAAATATCAGTTGCCTTCTTCTTCGCGTTCAGTTGCATTTCCCGATTGGTGGAAATCTCCTCAAGAAGGGAGGAATTCACTGTCGACATAGAATCAACCCTATCATGCCCCGATTCTCGGATCGACCACGCAACAACCGCCGCGTTATTTCGGTACACTGGCAGAATCTCCCCATATACAGGAACTCCACAAGGCTACAAATCAGTACAACAATTCTTCCAATACATAATCCATCCAAAATAAGAAAACACATAAGTAACACACATGCAAAGGACCCATTCGATCCATCCTTGTACACACAAGCATGCGTCGGCACATACATTTGGGAAGGGGGTTCCTGTACATGCATGCATGCAGTGTGGTCATCCCAACCATTCCAAAGATATTCGAAAATCAAAACAAATGAATTTCTAAATCATAGTCGTAAAATTTTACTAACACTTGCTTGAAGAAAACAAGCCAGCAGTAGTAAAGTCCAAACGGTATGAGATATACATAATTTCGTAAAATTGAAAGAAAGTATCGAAATTCAACATTTCAAACCAAATGTCCTATTCTAACAATAAGTTTTACAAAAAATGGAATTTAAAAGGAAATAAATAAGTTCCAAACAAACTCTAACATAAACTATGTAAGGATTCCATCAATACTTGCTCCTATATATGAAACAAGTATCGATTTAATCCATACCAAAAGAATTATACAAGTCTTTCCTTCCACGGATTTTATATCAAACCAAAATAACCTTACATCACTATAATACCTGAACAAGTCAGCGGATAAACCTTCCCAAGCTCCAATTTCTATCGCAGGCCTAAACTTCCTCTGAAAGATGTAAAAGAGAGGGGTAAGTATTGAGAATACTCAGTGAGTGGAGTGCAATGGTATGATTGTGTAATAAATGAGGGGTGAATATGAGATAGTCAAAGTATATATCATTAACAACACTTTATATACGTAAAAACATTTTCAATAAATCAGACAATTCATAAAACATGCATCCACCTCAATCATTCTTTCAACAAAATCATGGGGCCCCATCGAAAACACTTCCGTCCTGGGTTTGGCCGAACCCTGACGAAAGTCCACCAATAAAACCCCAACCACGTCACCCCGTCGGGTCGCTCCGTGGAGGGAATGACTATAGTCACTACACTCGATCACTATCATTTCGCAATTATTCAAATTACAATCAATGTGTCATGTCTCAACAAACAAATTCCAAAATCATGCCACAAGTATTCATAAATCAAATATCCAATACATATGGCATAGATTCATTTATAAATACAATGGATGTATTCGTGGTTCAAATTTTTATTCCAGACATTCCCACAATCACAAAGAAATTCATATAAAACATGTAAAAATCATTCAAAATAATTTTATAAAAGAATTTAAAAACAATTTTGCTCATTTACTACACAATGGACCATCCACTTACCTTTTGGGAGGGTGATCACTCCCAAAACCAAAATTAGATCCAATGAAATCCCTTTTCAAGCTCCAATCATCTTACCTAACCAATAATTCACAATTTCAATTCAAACTCCAAGGAAAACCATTTTAGTCAACCCAACAAATTTCTAATTTCATTTAACACGTTTCTTTCGTATTAATCAACCTAGATTCACGTAGAATTTAGACGTAACCCTAGAAATCGCATATCAAATTTTAGGAAAATGCATTCTCTTTAAATTCCACACATTTTCAGAACATATACAAAACTCACATTCTAAATTCAGACTAATTCATTTAATTATAGAAGGGACTAGAATTTCTCTCACCTAGGGTTTCATAATTTACAACCCTCGTTCGAATGCCTTCTCAATCCGATCGGTGATCTGCAGTGCCTCCTAACCAAAACAAAGTATAGTAATTTAGTTCAATCACCTAGGAAAATCGAAACCCTAGAACTAGAAATCAGAAATCCGTCCTTACCTACGCAGAGAAGGAATCGTAGTCGGCCTAGGGTTCTCGAGGATCTACGGTTTTATTGATGAGTGCCGATTTGAAGTTTCGGTGAAGGTCGCAGAAGACTCTCAGCAGAGAGAGTAGCGCGCGGTTGAGCGAACAAGGGAGAGAGAAACATCGTAGGCTGTCGTACGCGCGCGAGAGAGAGAGATGATAGAGAGTGAGATAGAGAGAGATTCGAAACAGAAGGAGAGAGATAGAGAGTGAGATAGAGAGAGATTCGAAACAGAAGGAGAGAGACAAAGAGTGAGATAGAGAGAGATTGCGATGGAGAGAGGCGGAGATTCAAGAGATAAAGAGAGGCGATCGAGAGAGAAAGAGAGAGTCATGGGAGAGAGGGAATAGAGAGAGAGTGTGTGTGAGATTAGGCCTTCTAGCCCTAATCGAAATTGGGGGAGGGGAAAACACAGCATTTTGGGCAAAACGCTGTGTTTTCCTCTCTTCTCTTTTTTTTTATATAAATAAATATTAATATAAATATATATTTATACTCTCATTATATTAAATCTCTAAATTTACCAAAAATAGAATACACTGTAAATTTGCAACACGAGCATTTTAATTATACAAAAAAATTTCAATTCAAAACCCCAAAATCAAAAATCAATAAAATTTTAAATTTCTCATTATATTATAGAGACATTAATAAAATTTCTAACACCGGATTTTCGGTGTTACAAACCCTCTCCTTCCCCTATTGCTCCAGTAAGAAAGGCTTGGTAATCTGTCTTGCTTCATCCATCAGTAAGTCGGACAACAGCAGCATTTGGTCTTCTATCAAAAAATCTACCCAAATGCTCCACTGAGAAGCCTCACAATAGCAGCCGACAACGGAATCTTCATGTTTAGGAAGGGTACTTGGTTAGTATCCGGAAGCATTGGAAAAAGATCATTGTTCAGAAACCTCACGTAAAAGAATTTTTGCATCCAATGTTTGTCCTGGAATTCACTGTAGAAGAATCTCTAGCGAAACTCCCAACAGATTTGGAGTTTATACCAACCATGGGTAAAACCTTTGGTATTGCAACACCGTAGAGAAAAAAAGGCTCCTAAAATGTTCAAGTCGAAGTGAACACGAAGAAACCCTAGCAAAGAAATCAAAGCAATCACTAAACGCCAAGCATTCGGGATAAGCAACGAAAGATGGATATTCCAATATCTCAGAACCTCCGCCAGCGGACCCATGTATAGGATTCTCAAACCGTACTTTACGTACTATTTGTATATTGGGACACAACTCTCGAGGGCATGACTTGCTCTGTCCCCCTCACCGGGCAACACTAGTTCAAAGTCGCTCCCAAGAGACATGTCCCTTCGGACTTCCATCAGTTCTTCCTCAGACATTGTACTCTGTATGTTGTCTACACCCCGTGACGAGGAAGAGTCCTTTGGCATTTTGCCTGCAGAAAAAAGTTCTTTGAAAAAGGACTAAAAGAGAGCAACAAGTAAGAAAGCTGGGTACGAGATCCTCTGACGAACGAGAATCCTTATGAAGTGTGTAGAAGATGATTCTAAAAAACTGAAACGACAAAAGTCACACTAAAAAACTTCATGCCTTTTTTAATAATCATTACTCATTGTGCATCTTTGCCAAAAAGATCATGAGTCGGGGGCAAATGATGAGACATAGCCCTAGACCCAATTCGGAAAGGTCAGCGTCAACAAGGCCCACGTAGGAGGCCCACAAAAGACAACCATCGTTTGACTCCAACTATTCTCTATGACAATCCACTGGAGGATCTTAGTCGTTCAGATCTTCCAAACGATAGGGTCTCAGTTGCCTTGCCTACCAAACGAGAATTACCGAGCAGGAGTGACCTCCCCGAACAGGTATTCAACCATTGGCCCATCGAACAACCAATCAATAGCCAACAATTCTAACAATTCTAAGGAAAAGTCAAAACATCTTCGATCTCCTATTTAAGAGCAGCATCTTTAGGATCTTTCGTTTTAAGAAAGAATCATCCCTAAAAACGAAAGATTCCATACGATGAAAATTACAATCAATTTGGAATATTGAATTTTCGATATTTTTGGATCGGTTCGATAAGAAAAGTAGGGTTGAAGCACCTCGACAGCGCACGACTCTCACATGTATAAGACATCCTAAAACCCTCCAAGCCAAATAGGCTCACGGAGTCTTACACGTTGGGCACTCTAGCCACAGGAAACTTCTCTATTAGAGCTCCCAGTCTGTTTCTTTTACATTCGAAAACCGCTCTTTCTGACTTGAGTATCGGAACCTCTCCCGTTGGAATACCCTCTAACGATTTTTACAGGTCTCACATCCTTTCGATTGTAACCGTTCGAATCAACAAGAAATTAATATATGTGGAGTCATAACTCACCTCTAATAATATCTATTTGTTGAATAAATTCATCTTTCTATTAAAAAAAAAGAGAGTAATGATTGTACATTTATGATATGGGCTTTCTCTAAAATTGACCAGTATTGATTTGCAACCTATTCTTAAATCCGTGAACATGCAGTCTGTCTTCTGTTAGAGATAGCTTACACATTATTCAGTCAAGAATAAAAAATTATGAGCGCTGAAGAACAAGACCCACCATGGATTATTCAATCTTATTTATGTGAGATGGACTCTGCTTGGATTGGAGCAGAATTTGGGGCTGAAACTTTCAAACCCTACGAAATAATGAATGTCCATCCTGTCGCGTCTATTGTTTACTCCAATTGCATTGAAAATTGCAAAATCATTTGAGACGTGTGATGATTTGTAAAATTATTGGATTTATTATTATTATTATTATTATTATTATTATTATTATTATTATTATTATTTGTTGATTTTGTATTGATAAGTGATTTAATAATTGATTTTATTGATTTTTATTTTTAGATAATTAGAATTAAAAAATTTGAATAAAATAGGTTTAAAAAGATAATTTAGAGTTAAATAAAGAAAACATCTTATTGAGCCTATATAAAAAAAAAGAAAGTTGATTTTTGTTTTATTTTAGTTAATTTTAGTAAAAATTTATTTTAAGGGAACTGGTTGTCCATATTATTCACTTTCCGGAAAGAATTCACGGCTGATGCCGGAAGAAGAGAAAATTTCCAAAAGGGCTGGTGGCTGCTCATATTTTTTTTTTACTTTCCATTCTTAAGAGGCGGCCATTTATTCCTTTTATTTAACCTTGTTACGGGAAGCTGATGTACTCTTTTGGAAGGAAACACATGAAAGGCAAATTACTCATATTGATTTGCATCCTATTCTTAAATCCGTGAACATGCAGTCTGTCTTCTGTTGGAGCTAGCTTACACATTATTCAGTCAAGAATAAAAAATTATGAGCGCTGAAGACCAAGACCCACCATGGATTATTCAATCTTATTTATGTGAGATGGACTCTGCTTGGATTGGAGCAGAATTTGGGGCTGAAACTCTCAAACCCTACGAAATAATGAATGTCCATCCTTTCGCGTCTATTGTTTACTCCAATTATGCAAGCATTGAAAATTGCAAAATCATTTTAGAGCAGTGATAATGTGTAAAATTATTAAATTTATTATTATTATTATGTGTTGATTTTGTATTAACTAATATTTTAATTATTAATTTTATTGATTTTTATTTTTAGATAATTAGAATTAGAAGATTTGAACAAAATAGGTTTAAAAAGATAATTTAGAGCTAAATGAAAAAAATATTTTATTGGGCCTATAAAAAAAAAGAAATTTAATTTTTTTTTAATTTTAGTTAATTTTAATAAAAATTTTATTTTAGGGGAGCTGGTTGTCCATATTATTCACTTTCCGAAAGGAAGTCATGGCCGATGCTCGGAGAAGAGAAAATTTCGAAAAAGGCTGGTGGGTGCTCATATTTTTTTTACTTTCCATTCCCTGAGAGGCGGCCATTTATTCCTTTTATTTAACCTTGTTACGGGAAGCTGATGTATTCTTTTGGAAGGAAACACATGAAAGGTAAATTACTCTCCATTCTTTAAATATTCAAAGGCGGCTGCTGCTGCCATATAGAAAAGGGAAGAAGCACATTCAAGAATTACACAACTCCAAAAAAAGGACGGCTGCTGGGGCACTCCTATTCTCCCTCTCCTAGGATATTTTTCTTTTCATTTCTTTTTTATTAAAAACTCACCACAAATAGTTAATTTATTTTTCTAATTAATTTTAATCGATTATTTTTCATTATAAAGTTAGGTACTTAATTTAATTTTTTATCTTTTATTTAAGTATTCTTTGATTCTTGATTTAATTTTAAAAAAACCTAATATTGATTAATCTGATAATTTAATTCAATATTAGTTTTTCTATTATTATCCAAGAATTCAGTGATCTGTAATTGTCATGAACGAATGGTATAAGTAGCAACTAGGTTATTTTATTTATGAGTTTTTTACCGATATTTAATTGACCTAGGGAATCAATAGAATAAAATTGAGTAATTACGATTATCCCAATTGTTTATATTTTGGTTTAACTGTTTTCACAAAATTTAATGCTATCATTATATTGATATGGAATGTTATCGTATCCAGTCGATTAATGATAAGTTTTGATTGGATGCTGAGTTTAGTCAATTAATTTAGGAAAACATAAAATTTATTATGGTTATCCTAATAGATCTAAATTTAAATGCTTGAATTGCAAGAATAATATTTTTAATCAATGATTAATAAGACAATCGAATATATAAACCTTTGGATCAGAGTTTGGTGAATTAAATTTTTTCTTTAATTTTTAGTATCTTACATTATTGATTTGTTTTTTAATTTTAGGTTATTAATTTTTATTTAATAATTTTTATTTACATTATTGATTTATTTCTTAATTTTAAATTATTAATTTTTATTTAATAATTTTTATTTTAGTAAATTATTAAAAACCCTAATTTACTTTTAATATCAATTAAGAGATTAAAATAATCGGTTCTCTTAAAATTTTACTTAATAATCACTATTATTACATTTTATTGTATTGAGAAAATTAGTTTTAATATGAGGATTTTGACAATTCGATCAGGTGTTGCTGATAATTATTTCACGATTATATGTGTTGTGGATCAGCCATTGACACTGACAACGACCAAAAGTTTTCATGACACTTGCTCTTTTGGTTTTACATGACACTTGCCCTTTTGGTTTTACACGCAATACATGCTATTCTTCGCAACGTACCCTAATCAAGAAAAAAATGAGGCCATTTAGGCAACCCCTAATAAGCTTATTCTTTGAAAGGAAGAAAAATTTTTTTGGGTTTAATAATAGACTGTAATCCATAATATATATATATATATATATATATATATATATATATACATATATTCTTACCATTGTTTTTAAAAATTTAAATTATTAGAGAAAAAATGTAATTAATTATTTTGTATTTTAACACTTTTACTTCTAGAGATAAAGTCTTATCTGTATAAATTCAATTTTAATTTTTTGTATTTTATCCTTTAGGGTTATCGTGTGCTAAGTTTAGTTTCCTATTCTTATTATTTTGTTATCACTTTGTATTGAATAAAGGCACATATAGTAATACAATGTATAGAAAATTCATTTCACAAAACCATACACCACTCACTTGTTGGGTTGTATATTTAATCATATAAAATTTTTAAATGAAATCAAAAGAAAATTTATATAATTTGAACTTAAAACTTCACATCTAATATTATCTTATGATTTGTATATTATTATTTTCAAAAGTTTAAATCAGTGAAAAAAAATATTATTAATTTTTTTCTCAATATTTGGAACAAAAAAACACCGATCCACACAATTATTGTGAGGGGAATACTTCCGTGATATCACATAATGATGAGGTCCCTAATAAAAAGTTTCCATACACACATTGCATAAAGTTGTATTGTTGAACCGAAGGTGGTGAGGGCTCATGTTTGTAAATGACAAAATTTGTAAGATTCTTCTGGATGTCAAGAGATTTAAGAAGTACGTTTTCGTGGCATTGATCAAGCATGTCCTCCAAATTGTGGTCACGAGCACTTACTCGATCACGACAAGGCATGAAGCTGTCTGTTCAGCTATGAAATGGGATGTTTCCTTTTCTCTTTTCTATTTTTTCACCACCTCTTTTGTGGTTTGAGCTTTAACGAGTGGGATACTTTATTTATACAGAAGCAGAATAAGTTCCTTTGCTGTGCTGACTTCTAGGGAGTGGATCCCGAATACGAATCTACCTCTCGTGATCCAAATGAATTACTAAAAAACATAGACAACCCAGAGTACTAAAAAACTATAGTAGTAAAAAAGGTTTAACGTTTGATAAGCAAACCATCAATAGAATCACAAAAGAACCAAAAAAAAAAAAAAAAAGAATTAATGTTTCCACTCTTATTGATACTGAATTAGTGTGGAATATACAAAACATGCTATGGTATCCATCCTATTAATTTTTTTTATCCACAAATACTTGAATAATTAAAGTCTTAAAATTAAGAAATCGTCCTTTCCATGTTAGGTGAGTTAAATTATCTGAAATGGCGACGGACCCAAATTATTCTGCCTGTGGGGTACCCATCTGATTCCCTTTTTGCGCACAAGATGCAAACACACCCAGAACATTTAGAGAAGGTAAAGAGAGAAAGGGGCCCTATGTGTAATTATTCCAAAGTGATCTTGTATCTTATGCTTTCTTGAATTGCACCGCATTCTTCAAAAAAAGGACGGCTGATAAATGCATGTTGGTTTTCAATTGGATGTTGTGAAAACTGGTGAATAAAATAGCACCGACTTACCATTTTCAACCGCACACATCCCTATCCCAAAAATAACAAAAGCAAATGATAATTATCTTAAACATATGTAACATTAGTTTTATTCAACAATTAGGTGATAAAGATCATCAAATCGATCACACAATGCCAAAATCAAGATGTGACTGAGCTCAAAATCGCTTCCGAGCTTAGACTAGTAGCCAAAATGGGACTTTTGACTACATATTTCTCATCACTGTCAACCCAGCTCAATGATCCATATATCGCATACTCTTTTATCGTGCTTGGTCCTTCAATTACCAACTTATAACTTAATTTCTCGCACTTCTTCGTAAACACAAGTCTGTCCGGAATGACCGTCACGTTCAATTCTTGACTTGGCATGAACACTTTCGCCATATAAGATGAGATTTCATCTCCAACATTTGTTACGGTCCTCTCAAACTCTAATGTCAATTTGGACGAGCTGTTGACGTTGAAAAATGCAATGAAAGATGGATAATTCAAATCCAAGGATGGTCTTGAACAAGTGTCACTGGAAGAATTTCTGGTGATTGTCTGAATTTGATTTTTCGTGTAATTCAACCCACAAAGTAAATTAATATAGTCTTGTGTTGTTGCGTCGTAGATGAGTCCAGGGTCTAGTGCCTTGTTTGGATTCACATGCCCAGCGCCAATTGCTAGAGGAGTGGCAGAGGTGAAATTATCCCCAATATCTGTGATTGGATTTTGCATATTATCGTAGCCATATGATGTGGTCATCATGGCTGATCGGATGGCTGCAGGGCTCCATTCTGGATGAGCATATTTTAGTAATGCACCAACCCCGGCTACATGAGGGCAGGACATGGATGTCCCTGACAAGAGGTTGAAATTACTAAAAAGGGACACAGAATCTACGCTTGCAGCTGCGACGTTACTGGGCCAGCCAGCCAAAATGAGTGAGCCGGGAGCCATAATATCAGGCTTGAGAACAAAAGGGCAATTCGGGGATGGGCCTCTTGAGCTATAACTGGTCACGCTTGGTGCTGGTTTTGTTCCAAGTAGCGTCTTTCTGAACTCAATGCTGGCCTTTGACTGAGAAGCGCTGTTTTTAACATAGTCTTCAATTACTTGTCCATTTGAGAAATTCATGAAAACTGCAGGAAACGAAGTCTGGATGAAGAATTCCAAGTCGGTGATGTTGGTTATAAAGATGCCAGCAGCCGCTTTCGCTTGGTGGACATTGTAGACTTGGTCACTCAACGAGTCATTCTTGTCTTGACAAACAACAATCTTGTTGTAAGCAACTTGTTTCAACTCCTTCACATCCAAGCACAAGTCCATGAAAATCAACTCAAACTGACTTGTCGAAAAATTCCCAGGATACAAAGCCAGGCCCAACACAGAATCTCCATTCCCAAGTCCAACAGCACCCACAAATTCGCGGTCCACAGTCCCAGCAGCCACGGTTAGAACCCACGGCGTGCCGTTGTGAAGCGTGCGAATATACGGCCCTTCATTGCCGGCAGATGTTGAGACAAAAATGCCCTTCTCCATTGCCGCGAATGTGGCTATGGCAATCGGGTCTTCATAAAGGGGTACCCCGTCGAATCCGAAGGACAAAGAGAGCACATCAACGCCGTCGGATACAGCTTGATCAATGGCTGCTAGGATGTCAGAGGTTTGGGAACCTTCGTTCCACAGTGCCTTATACATCGCCACGTGTGCTCTTGGCGCAACACCTCTAGCTGTTCCTGGTGCATAGCCGAAATATGAAGCCCCGTCCACGTAATTCCCAGCGGCTGTGGTTGACGTATGTGTTCCGTGACCGTCAGTATCTCTAGTAGAATTCATGGATATCGTTATGTTTGGATTCTTGGCAATCAGGCCCTTGTTGAAAAACCTGGCTCCAATGAGCTTCCTGTTGCATAGAGAAGAACTGAACTGCGTTCCATTTTCGCAAATTCCTTTCCATCTGGACGGGACACTCGCCATTCCATCATCGTTATAGCTCTCGCTCTCCGGCCAAATTCCGGTGTCCACAAGTCCGATGATGATTCCGTCACCGTACTTCGTCAGCGGCCAGGCGCCAGAGCTCGAGCTTAATCCGAGGAATTGGCAAGAATGGGTGGTGTCTGCCTTCACCGGTAAGTCTTTGTATGAAGAGACATAACCTGGTGAAGTTTTCAGCACTTCTAGCTCCGTAAGTGTAAGCCGTGCACTAAAACCGTGCATGACATTGTTATAACTATAGATCAGTCTAGAAGAATCTGCGGCGGTTTTGGAGTTGTCTAGGACGGAGGAGAACCATGAGTGGTGGTCGGAGAAGGAATTGGGCATGACGGATAAGTCCATGTGGACAATATACGTGTCGAGTTCGGCTGACCTGGACGTGACATGGAAGATAGAGATTGAGAAGAACCAAAGAAGAATTGGCCTAAGATTGGCCATAAGGTAAGGTGAGAGGATTTCTTTTAGAAAGGGGTTTATGTGAAATTGAATGTGTGACACTGTTTTAAGCTGGTCAGTTTATATAGACAAATACAGGTATGGGAAAGGGAAAAATCTAATTCAATACCCATATACCAAATTCAACTTTGTCCATCTCTTTTTTTCCTTTTTCCTTTTTTTTTGGGTCAATATATTATCTCAGAGTCTATCCTATAATTTGTGTCCATCTCCCCTCTTTTGAGGAAAGAATTTTCAAAACATTATGTTTAACCCTAAAAGTTTTTGAAAAAATAAAAGAGAATAATTTTATATAAATAAATGAGTGGCTTGATTATATTTTATAATTTTTTTGTTTGATTTAGAAAATATTTTGACCAATTTAAAATTATTCAATTTTTTAAAAAAGTTTTAATTTTCTGGTGGACCACTTCCGTTTACATGCATCTATTTGGTTATTGACTCATTTATTCCTAACTATATATATATATATATATATATATATATATATATATATATATATAAAGTCCTCCCTAAAAATATTCACAACTTTCTTTCCATTTAACAAAAGAAAAAAAAATGAATTATTCATCCCATTTTACATTGTATATTTACGAACTTATATATCAAATTCTTTCTATTCGAATCTTTCTCTGTCTCTTCACAAATCATCTTTTCTTTTCCTATTTAAATTCTAGAATTACCGTTCTGTTTTAATAAAATTTTAGACAAATGTAGGGTACGGGAAAGGCCAAAAATATTTATATAATACCATTATATACCAAATTCGACTTTTTCCAATCACTAATTTTTTGGCCGTATATGATCTTAGAGTCTACCCAATAATTTTGTGCCCATTTCCTCTCTTGTAGGACGCGTCACGCCACGTTTTTCTTCCATAAAATTCAAATATCTAAATTGGTGTGATGGTATGCACTAGAGGAGTGCTCCTCTTATCATCTCCCTCCATCCCCTATATTTGTGGTCCGATTGATGCATTCGAGACCCTACAGTTGGCATGGCACACCTCCATAACATTGGAATTAAGGCTTTGTGCCATATGTTACCGGGGAAAATGTGATTGATGCTATCACTTGCTCTGGTGGAGGGGATTCTGATTGATGCTAATACTTTGGATAAGCTGCTCTTGGTGGAGCAGTTGTGGTTGGATAGGTTGTGGTTGATGCATGCATTTCTACTTTAATTTTACTAAATACCCTCATCGTCAAATTGTGCATCGCTGTGTCAAATGTTTCTTTTGAACAAAAATTACAAGCTATATCTTGAAAAAATATCATATTTTATATTATTTCATGTTTGTTTTCTTGTCTTACCTAAGGTATCAAGATTATCTTTTCTCAACCTCTCATCATAAGTGTTCTTCTCTTTTTTACATTCGAGAGCTGATCAAATATATGGCCCAGAGAAAAAGAGAAGAGCTAATCGAAAATAACGTACGCCTGCGAGCTTGTCGCTTTGATGTTTGGTCCCCTCATCTGATCGAATTCTTTGGGAGTATACTGTGAGGACAAAAGGCATTATTAATTGAAAGCTAGTTTTCATAAACCCGACCATGTGCTCACAAAATTACAAAGAAAAACACTCTTACAAGAGATATAACTCAACAATGTGGCTTTAAAGAGTGATATGTTAGAGGGATGTGACCCCCCACCAAGAGGGTCAACTATATACCCAATCATCAATCATCATCTCGGTTTCTGCAAAAAGAGCAACCCTTCATCTTCATTATTGCAATTTTATTTTTCTCTAATCATCCAATCTATCCCATTTACAGCATTTGTACTTCATCTTTTGTTTAGTTGGGTAACGAATAATTTCTCATCTACCTCTCTTTTTAAAGAGTTTGCTTTTGTTCTTTTTTCCCTTGGTTGAGAAGAGAAAATTTGAATTCTTCTAACCCAAAAAAAAGAGAAAATTTGAATTCTGAATTGTTAATAGAGACGAATTCAATTTTAGATTATTCATCCATTTATGAAAAATATATGTTATCAAATAAGAAAAACAGTATTTCTAATGATTATTCGAATCTTAATTTGGTTAATTTTCCATGAATCAAGATATTATCAAGTACTATACTTCATATAATGAGGGTGACACTTTTGTCCATCATTGATCTTCACCCAGAAAGCCGGCATTAATTTTAATAATTAAAGCTATTTAGGCCTCGTGAGTATGATTTTCCAAATAAATGCGACAGACCATTCATTTTCATTACCATACCAGCCTTATGCTGTCTTTTAATCATGCTAGTTGGAGACAGCTCTCTCCATCCCACATATTATTTTGGTTGATTTGGTCCATTTAATGTTGAAACGTTTATACGATGAAGACAACTAAAAAAGTTATTATTAGGTTTTTCAACAAACGACAGAGAGAGAAACATTATCCATGCAACAAAATAAAAAATGGTGAGAAAAGTGTGATTCATTTAAAAGGAAAAAGAATCTTTTGGTACAAGTACCTGGAAATTAGTTTGTCGGACTTGAGGTCTACTTAAAATAATATTTTAAGTTATCTTAATTTAATTCAATTTGTTTATATTTTGTTTTATTTTACTTGTAATTTTTTCAATTGAAGTGAAAATACATTACTTTTAAATCAAAAAAAAAAATTATTGAGTTTCGCAAGTACAATTCAAATTTCTTAACAAAAAAGATAAAAATAATCATTATAGTATTAATTTTTGTTATATAAAAAACTTTATATAATACTTATAAACTCTAACATGGGCATTCAACCCTTGGAGTTTAGGGTTTGGTTATGTGTCATCTCACACCTTCCTTTTCTTAAATTAAATAAATCATAGAAAAAATGTTTGCAAAGTAGTGTTGGAATAATGTAAGAATTCTATTGGCATTATTGAACCTTCCAAAAAATGTTTGATGTAAACAAAAACAAGGATAGCCTATTTTTCTCATTTTTGGGATTTTGGCAATCGGTTGCCTCAACTCATCCAATGGCACCCTTAAATAGCAGATAAAATTCATTTCAAAAAAACTTAATAAAAGAAATAATACTATATTAAGATGAGGAATTTTTTTTAAAAAAAAATAAAAACTTCCTATAATTTTTTTAAAAATAAAGTTTCGTTATTTGATGTTATATAAGATTATACAATATTTGCATAACGCTTATACAAGTTTTATGAATATTTTTGGGTGTGGTATGTAAAAAAATTTAAAAAAAAAAAAATAGAAGTTAACTTTTAAGATCAGAGTTAAATTTTCTTTTAATAAAATATTAATTAATGAAAATACTCATATCGTGAGTTATAAAATTAACAATTCACAGGAATGCAACATGTGGCGATTTTGGTATTAATAATTTATTAATTTTCTTTTACAAAATATATTGTTTTCAGAAATGCTTAATAAAAACAAAGTAGTCTTATCGGCGGTTTACTCAAAGCATCAAAAATTTCTTATTTGACTTGAAATGCGAAAACAAGGTTTACGATTTGCATAGAATGCTTAGGACAATTACCCTTAAAACAAAGACATTAACAACAGACATGTCTTTGTTTAGGACAGTTACTATGTTTCCCTTCGCTTGCTTAGAAGTTACCAACTCACTGCAGCCGATAAGACAATGGGACTTCTCACGCTGTGATTACCATTAGTTTCAACCCACTCGAGTGACCCCCAGAAAACACTTTGGTTCTTGTCCTGCTTATAAAGGAGACTCAATGTATAGCTCTGCTTCTCGTACTTATTCTTGAAGACTAATGTATCAGGTGCCACCGATACTTCTGTACCAGGTGGAGCTACTACCTTGGCGTTGTATGTTGCTGCGCCATCACCTACATTCGTTACCATCCTGTGGAATAACCGGGAAATAGTGTTTGTTGAGTTATCATACAAGGCAATGAATGAGGGATAATTCACATCAGGTTCAGGGGTGCAATTGTAATTGCGTGATCTTGTGATTGCCAAGATTTGGGTCTGGGTGAAGTTCATGGAGCAGAGTAGATTCACGTAGTCTTGTGGTGTTGCATCATAGATTAGACCAGGA
This sequence comes from Dillenia turbinata, assembly GCA_037126225.1. Classification (NCBI taxonomy): domain Eukaryota; kingdom Viridiplantae; phylum Streptophyta; class Magnoliopsida; order Dilleniales; family Dilleniaceae; genus Dillenia; species Dillenia turbinata. The sequence continues at coordinate 4,679,557 of JBAMMX010000005.1, forward strand.
TCAAGGGCTCGGTTAGGGTCAACATGACCTGCTCCCATAGCCAAAGGAGAGGCAAGTATAGGGCCTCCGTTGAACACTTCCTCCATGATAGGATTCATTGTGTTGTCTAAAGGGTTAGCTGTAGTCATTATGGCAGATCGGATACCAGCAGGACTCCACTCGGGGTGTGCACCTTTTAGGAGTGCTGCCACAGCAGCAGCATGTGGGCAAGCCATTGACGTCCCAGAAGCTAGAATATAATCGGTGCTTAGTATTAGGTTTGACCCAACCTGGCCATCAGGCGTATCAGGCAGCCAAGCTGCAAAAACATTTGACCCGGGTGCCAAAATATCCGGCTTCAGGATGCCTGAATAGCTTGGTGAGGGCCCCCTTGAACTGTAGGCGGCAACTGCTGGTGCTGTTGCTGCCTCTACTCCTAGAAAGGTCTTTTGAAACTTAATGGTTGCCGTTGGTTGAGCATCAGTTGTTGCATATTTGATTACTGCTTGTGCATCTTTTGGGCTAATGATGATTCCAGGACAGTTTACATAAATTCTGGTCATATTGGAGACGAATATTGCTCCAGCAGCTTGAGACATGGCAACTGTATCAATCTGACTTTTCAGATCTCCAATTTCACACAGGGTAATGGCACGAGGAGGAAGCAACTCAGATGAATTACATGCTGAGATTGTCTTGTTATAAACTAAAGGCAAGTCTACAACCCAAGCACGGGCAGGGAATGTAGTTGATCCGTCAATGTTTAGCCCACATCCTAGCGTCAAAGTTCCTCCAAATTGGCGATCAATGGTGCCTGCTGCAACAGTCAACACCCATGGGATTCCATTATGTAAGGGGTAAAAGGTGCCTGTGTTTCCAGCAGATGAAGAAACAAATACACCTCTTTCCATAGCAGCAAATGAAGCTATTGCAATTGGATCCTCATACAGTGGGACCTCATTAAAGCCCATGGAAATTGATATCACATCAACACCATCTGCAATTGCTTGATCCATACCAGCAAGAACATCAGAAGCGTAGCGGCCTTCATCCCAGATGACCTTGTACATAGCAAGTCTAGCACGTGGAGCAATCCCTCTAGCCGTACCCTTTGCATACCCAAAAAATGAAGCACCGGCAACAAAATTCCCACCAACTGTGGATGAAGTGTGAGATCCATGACCTTGAGTATCCCTTGCTGACTTCATGCTAATGTTTACACCAGGATTTGCAGCTATCAAACCTTTGCTGAAGGATCTAGCCCCAATAAGCTTCAAATTACACATGGAGGAATTAAACTCTTGTCCCTCCTCACATGTTCCCTTCCACCTAGAAGGAATGGGGGTCATTCCGTCATCTTTAAAGCTCTCACTCTCAGGCCAAATCCCAGTGTCTATCACCCCAACAATAACATCCTTGCCATAATCAGCAGCAGGCCATAGTCCAGAAACAGGGTTCAGAGAGAGGAACTCAAAGGTATGGGTCGTGTCAAGTGTCACACTTCTGTCTTTGTAAGCCGATAGATATCCCGACACCTTCTTTAAAGTCTCTAGTTCATCAGGAGACAGGGTTGCACTGAACCCGTGAAATGCATTGTCATAAGTGTAGACAATCTCCAGTGTGGACTCTAAGCCATAGGACTTAGTGGACCCTGAAGCCTTCAAGGAGTCGAGAATGGAAGAATACCAGTGTTGGTGGCTAGTGAATGCTTTGGGCATGAGAGACTTGTCCATGTGGATAATATAGGTAGATCTTTGCAGCTCTGCTGATCTGACATCCAGAGTAAAACAAAGCCATGTGAAGAAGATGAAGTGGAGAAGAGGAGCCCCTTTGACAAGCCCCATTTTATGTTCAGCAAATATAAACTTCATTTTTACATTGCTAAGAGTCCTGACTTGGTTTATATAGGGTCTTCAATAGCGAAGTGATTTGAATGTGATAGCGAAAAGAGAAATTAAAATGGCGAAGACTACGATGCAGAAGACACTTCAGTCGTCACTACCAAAGTAAATTGTATCACGATCAGTGCAAATGTAGGTGTCAATGAATTTTAAAATTTATAGGATGTCGATCCTCCATGGATATTGCAGGAAAGGTACTATCATCTTGAATTTTATTCCTGTCTTCTAGTGCACCAAGGATATAAAGAGGAGCTAAAATAGAATATCGGCAGACAATCTTTTACCCTAGAAAGAAGTATGTTTAAACCAATTAATTATAAATTTACATCGAAAAGATTGATGATTTCGTCAGTCTGAAAGTTCAATATCTACAAGGGGAATCAAGATACACAGCTGTAACATTGGCAGGGCATGTATATAAACCAATAAAAAGAGTGCAGCATCTTTTCAATGAAGACCAACTACTCCGTTGCAATTTGCTGATATTTTAATTGAACCAATTGATCACTCCAACGAAGCTTTGAGTGGTCCAATTGAGTATCATCGAGTGAGCAAGGCGGATTTCCTAAATCAGGTGTAACACAACGAATTTGACTTATCAAATCAAATAAGTTCAAATAAGAAAAGCTCAACCAAAATCCAAGGAGGTGAGGTGATTTGGAACATTTTGACGAAGAACTTTTCTTTAAAACAGCACAATGGATCTATCTTCCACGATGTAAGAAGCTAGAAAGTGCATCAAAAATGTCGCTGCCAGAAGAATGGAAACATAGAACAAATAAATGAAACCAAGCATACAAATGAGAGGAGGACAAACCGGCCTTATTGGCGCCTTGTATTTGACGATGTCCATATAGTAGAAATTTCCTGCGCAACCATGATTACAATCATCAACAATGTACAAGGAAATGCACCTCATAAATTCACTTAGACTGATGTAGTTATTCCTCCATGCCAAGGAACATGACCTCCATGCATATTAAAAAGGAAAACGAAGTCGTGAAAAGAAAATTGTCCTGCAATACTGTTAGAGACTTCTAGAAGCCAAAATGCATGGTGAACAACATAAGACGATGATTATAGCATAATATCGAATATATACTATGTCCAAGAAAGCGGAAGCAGAGAAATGAGTGATTACTCCATGGGTTCCAAATGAGGTGGATAGGATGGTAGTCATGTATTAGGAGGAAATAGAAAAAAGCAGGAACTTCCACGGCAGTGCTATATGTTGCTGGAGTAGCAATGATGCTCAAACCTCTCATAAAAAGACATTACTTTATTAGTAAAATGAATTTGATTCGACTAATCGGAAATCAAGCAAGATTCAAAACCCTAAAACTTGAATGCGATCCCAATTTCATATTGAAACTGAAACAAGTTTGGAGATGTACAGATAAGATCCACAACAAAATGAATTGAAGTATAAAGCTCATTGCAGTCAAGAAAATAGAATCTTAATTCCCCCGCCCTTCCGGCGCGGCCAAAAGAAAACGGTCGGAGCCATCCAAACGATTAAACGATGCGTTTAGATTCCCTTGCTTTCTGGGAATCTAAACTCAGGCCGTACTTTAACCCTTTCAGATTTGGGCTTGATCCAATTCAGATTTGGGCTTGTTGGTGACAGCTGGATCCAATGGGCATCAGGCTGTACTTTAACCCTTCCCGAAGTAAGTGAGGCTTTTATATACCGAGAGATGTAGCCCGAATCAGGATCCCATTCAGGTGTTTCGGCGCAAGCGCAACAAATGTTAGGGTTTCTCTCTCTCCCTCCCTCCTCATAATTCGATTACCTCAAACACCGATCCTCCTCTCTTTTAGGGTTTCCTGACTACTATTCAACGATCTTAATTTTGTGGCTTGAGGTTCGTCAAGGTGAATTTCAGGCTCCAGCATTTTGTTTCTTCATATTTTATATAGCTGTCATTTGCAGTTACCTTGAATTGGCTAGGCTCAGTCTATGAGCTTGTTTATTCATGATATTTTGTGTACTTTCTTTTTGAGTTATTTGTTATTATTCTTTTGGAAAAAGCGCATTATGTTCTGGTGAACGTAGTTGTTCTACCTTGGGGAGATGGCATACTGGAAGGTTTTTGTTATTATGCTGTTTCTGAAAATTATTTTTTTGTCAGCATTGCTGGAAAGAAATAATATCGGTCTTAAATGTCAGATTAGCGCCTAAACCGATTGACGATGATGTCTACCACATCATCGTTGTTGCATTAACAATAGTCGATAGGATTGTTACATTAAAAATGTTGAATTTCAAACTGTTTGAGGCTTATTGACCATTTTTATTTTTGGTTATGGCTGCGTGACATTTTGAACAGATTGAGATTTTTTCTTTTATTATTTTTTTGGTGCTTTATTCTGTCTTAAGTGGTCAAATTCTAACCTTTTGTCGACCTACTATTCTTTCATTAGAGAGATTACCAATAAGGAAAGTAGAACTTTGTGTGAATTTTGTTAAAGTTGACAATACCTAAGACTATGGCCCTTTTATTTATTTATTTTTTTGGGCTGTTTGATTGATTTATATAATTATTTGGATTTATTGCAGCCTGAGGTGTGCTGAACTTTGTTGAAGAGATTTTGTTCAGATGTTTTTGTGCTGTTTGGCTTATTCATGGAAAGAATGAGAGATGCCTTTGCGAGGTGAAATCTTATGCATAATCAATGATATATTCCTTTGCTTATGGTTTTATCATACTTTTGTGTATACTAAGCCGCCCCCCCCCCCCAAGAAAAAAAGGGATCTCCTTCACAGTGATTCTTCCTCTTCAATTTGTTTCTACTAGGTTTTTGTTGCTAGAGGCACTCATTGTGGATAGAGCAAACTCAATTCATTCAAACACATTTATTATACAATTATGCTTGTACTTTCTTTTCGATTGTCTTCCCAGCCACAGAGAGAGAGAGAGAGAGAGAGAGAGAGAGAGAGAGAGAGTCTGAGGAAGCTGATCCCATAACACAGGTAGGGACACAGTGTGTAGGTGTTGTTAAATTATGCCTGTTTAGTTGATTATGTGGTATTGATAATATGGATTGCTAAGCTTGTTTCATTCTTCTAGCCTGGCCATAATGGCTATACTCCATTAGTCACATGGCATGTAATTCAGGTCAGGGTTGTTAAACTAACCTTAAATAGTGTAATCTTATCGTTGTTATTGATTTTTGATAAAATTGAAACCAAGTTATGTGGTACTTCATTCAGAATACTCTGTTTTGCAAGGAAGTTGTGGAGGGAGTTGGTTTTATGATCATGTGGCATTTACTTCTACTGCTTTGTATTTTGCCACTGTGTAAAGCTTTTGTGATGTTTAAAGTCCTGATTCTTGCTTGAATATTATTTTTGGAGTTGGGGTTACGCATACCCTCATATGCTTATAGATAAGACAGTGTGATCTTATCATCATTGTTGATTTTAGATAAAATTGAAATAGAATTGTGTGGTACTGCGATTCTCTCTTTTGTCTAGATGTTGCAAAGGGAGTTGGTATTAGGATCACATGGCATTTACTTCTATTGCTTTGTGTTTTGCCACTCCGTAAAGCTTATGTGGTGTTTAAAGCCCTGATTCTAGCTTGAATACTAATTTTTGGAGTTAGGGTTACGCACACCCCTATATATTTATGGATAAGATTGTGTAATCTTATGATCATTGTTGATTTTAGGTGATGTTGAATGGAGTCATGCGGTGCTGTGGTTTGGAATTCCCTCTTTCGTAAAGAAGTTTTCTAGGGAGTTGGTTTTATGTTCACATGGCATTTACTTCTACTGCTTTGTGTTTTGCCACTCCGTAAAGTTTTTGTGGTGTTTAAAGCCCTGATTCTAGCTTGAATACTAATGTTTGGAGTTAGGGTTACGCACACCTCTATATATTTATGGATAAGATAGTGTAATCTTATCATCATTGTTGATTTTAGGTAAAGTTAAATGGAGTTATGCAGTGCTGTGGTTTGGAATTCTCTCTTTTGCAAAGAAGTTTTCTAGGGAGTTGGTTTTATGATCACATGGCATTTACTTCTACTGCTTTGTGTTTGCCACTCTGTAAAGTTTTTGTGGTGTTTAAAGCCCTGATTCTAGCTTGAATGCTAGGGTTACGCACACCCTTGTATATTTATGGATAAGATAGTGTAATCTTATCATCATTGTTGATTTTAGGTAAAGTTGAAAGGAGTTATGCAGTGCCGTGGTTTGGAATTCTCTCTTTTATAAAGAAGTTTTCTAGTGAGTTGGTTTTTTGATCACATGGCATTCACTTCTACTGTTTTGTGTTCTGCCACTCCGCAAAGTTTTTGTGGTGTTTGAAGCCCCGATTCTAGCTTGAATACTATTTTTTGGAGTTAGGGTTACGCACACTCCTATATCTTTATGGATAAGGTAGTGTAATCTTATCTTCGAAGTAAAATTGAATGGAGTTATGTGGTGCTGGGTTTTGGAATTTTCTCTTCAAGGGAGTTGGTTTTATGATCATATGGCATTTACTTTGCTTTGTGTTTTCCTACTCCATAAAGTTTTTGTGGTGTTTAAAGCCCTAATTCTAGCTTGAATACTAATTTTTTGAGTTAGGGTTACACACAACCCTTTATATTTATGGATAATGTAGTGTTATCATGTTGTGCTGCGGTTTGGAATTCTCTCATTTGTAAAGTTCTCATGGGAGTTGGTTTTATGATCACATGGCATTTATTTCTACAGCTTTGTGTTTTGCCACTCCTTAAAGTTTTTGTGGTGTATAAAGCCCTGATTCTAGCTTGAATACTAATTTTTGGAGTCAGGGTTACGCACATCACTATATGTCTGTGGATAATACTTTGTACCGCTGATTCAAGTTCACCAACACAGTGTCGCACTAAAAAAATCTGGAAAGCATTTTATCCCCCTTTTTTTTCTCAATGAAAAGATAATCAGAGATTCACTTTGAAGTTTGAAATTCAATTTATAGCCTGTCTGGTCCTTAATTTGCTTGTTTCTGCAATCCAGGTTTTGCCTTCATGTCGTTCATTGTTATCTTCTTCCACTTTAAACACAGAAAATTTTCAATTTTTTTCTATGTTATTAATTTAATTGTGTGCTGCCTCTGCTTTCCAAAGCTCCTATAACTCTTAGAACTTGCTAGACATGTTACTCTTATATTGGGAGTTTTGAAGAGAGAAAAAAAAATTAGTTAGGAGAGAAAAAAAAATTATAATTTTTTTTTATTTTGTTTGGAAATTTTTTGAAAGAAAAGAGAAAAAAAAAGGGATTCATCGTGAATAAAAAGTTTTTTTTCAGCTTTTAAAGAATATTTTTTAAATATAAAAAATATTTAATTTTAATATATTTTTCTTCATTTTTTTTATTTTTTAGATTGAAAAAATTTTAAATTTGAAGATATTTTAAATCCATCCAAAAACGAATTTAAACTTTCAAAGAAACGGAAAAGTCATAATTTTGGTAGAGAACATCTTCGACATCGTCTTTTCATTTTTTTTTTTTTTTATAAATTGAAAAGGCTCCAAGCAGAAGGGTTGTGAAAGAGAAAAGCCACTAACATAGGCAATCATCGGTGGAATCGAACAGCAACATATTTCTGTCAAGTCATCGATCAAATTGAATCGAATCAAATAGATGACAAATTCAACAAATAAAGAGCTAAGCCATTGCAATTGATTAAAAGATCTACGAAATTAGGGATCGACCGTTCACGGGTTATTTTCCAATGTCGTGTTTCTCTATTTAAATTTTTCAAATGGTGTTCTCTTATTTTATATTTATATTTATTTTAAAAATAAGAAAATTATGATTTTCAATCGTATTTGCTCTTTTTAAAAAAAAATTAAAAAATGTGAGTGATTCTCCGGCTTTTCATAAAGCGAAAATGTCACTCACGTTTTTCAAAAAATGAAAGTGACACTCTCAATTTCAATATTTTGTGTGTTTTTTTTAAATCTAATTTAATATTAAATAATAAAAAGTTATTATTAAAAAATTAATAAAAATTAAATATTAATAAAAAACTATTATTAAAAAATTAATAAAAAACTATGAATAAAAAACAATTATTAAATTAAATATTAATCAATATTATTAATAAAAAATTAAATATTAAACAATAATATCCATCAATATTAACTAATAAATTAATAATTAAAAAATTGTTAAAAATTAATTAAAATCAATTAAAATTATCAATAATCAATATTTAAAATTATTTAAAAAATTATCAAAAACAATAATCATAATTAAAAAATCATTAAAAATTAATTGAAAAAATATATAATTAATAAAAAATTATTATTAATTTTTTAATTTAAAACATAATCAATAAATTTTTATCTCCATTTTACCTATTTTGCTTTGTTTTCACATTGTGATACTATAACCTTTGAAGAAGTAAAGTGAAGGAAATGGATGAAGAAACTGACGTGAACCCGACGGGTATAGAAACCCTAAAATCCACGAATAAGTTAATTTAACACAAAAATCGTCTCAACGAATTATTTGAATCGGTGGAATTAAAAACCTCAACCCTTACTCTAAAGGAGGAAGAACATAAGGTATATAACCTTAGACTCATTTCTATTTGAACAATAACTTTAGTATAAAGATGAAATGAATGACGCCACAATCTAGGTGGTTCGAAATCTAGATTGATAAGTCAAAAAATTAAACAAGACTCATATTTTGAATAAGATCAAAAAGTTCTCAAAAGAACAAAATTTATGCGAAGAAACCTAATAATTTATTAATTCTCTCACAATTGTATTTATATAATGTGTAATGCTTATTTATAGACTAAAAGTAAAGACTAAATTGACAATTAAAAATTTACTAACTCCAAAACAATTAAAAAAAATAGGAAACTAAAATATAAACTATAAAGAAAAATTAGAAAACTAAATAAACCAAACTATTTTGATCAAATTTTGCTGCTATTTTTCTTTATTTTCGTCCTCCCTTGGTTTTGGGTAGTTTTGGGCCCTTTATTCTTCCAATTGGACTTGTATGAACATAATTAAAACCCATTTTGGTTCTTCATTCATTTGGACTCTAATTTTTTTTTATAAAACCCTTTGAATTAAGTTATTCAGTATTTTTTTGAATCTTTTAGCTCGAACTTTTGTCACTGACCCAACTGAAACTTGAGTTGGATCTTGTGAATTCATTACAATCTTAATGACCTCATCATTCCCCCCTCTTGAGAAGGATTTGTCCTCAAATTGTTACCTATATCAAAAGGATTTAAGTCAGTAATATTGAAAGTAGCACTAATATTATACTCATATGGTAAATCAAGTCTGTAAGCATTGTCGTTGATCCGTTCTAACATTTGAAAATGACCATCTCCTAGGGGTAATAATTTAGAATGTTTTTGTGTTGGAAATCTTTCTTTTCCCATATGTAACCAAACCCAATCACTGAGTTCAAAAATCAGCTTGTGACGTCCCTTGTTCGCTTGCTTGATATGTTCGGTCATTTTTTCTATGTTGAACCGTACTTTCTCATGAAATTGCTTTACAAATTCTGTTTTTTTTTTACCATCTAGATTCATTTACTCAGAAATAGGTAAAGGTAATAAATCTAAAAAGAGTTAAAGGATTAAAACCATAAACATTTTCAAACGGTGAGAACTTGGTAGCAGAGTGAACAGTACGATTATATGCAAACTCAACATGTAGCAAATATTCTTCTCAAATTTTAATATTTTTACTAATGACAGCTCTCAACAAAGTGGATAAAATTCTGTTGACTACTTCTGTTTGACCATCAATTTGAGGATGACAAGTTGTTAAAAATAAAAGTTTCGTTCCTAACTTTTCTTATAATGTCTTCCAAAAGTAACTTAAGAACTTAGCATCCCGATCTGAAACGATTGTTCTAGGTATTCTATGTAACCTTACAATCTCCTTAAAGAATAAATTCACAATATGAGAAGTATCATCAGACTTATGACAAGAAATAAAATGAGTCATCTTAGAAAACCGATCTACAACCACAAAGATCGAATCCCGTCTATATTTACTTCTAGGTAAATCCAAAACAAAATCCATCGAAATATCAATCCAAGGTAAACTAGGAATAGGTAGGGGTGTGTAAAGACCATTAGGTTGAACCCTAGATTTAACTTGCCTACAGGTAATACATCTACCACAAAATCTCTCAACATCTCGTTTCATGTGTGGTCAATAAAAGTGTTCCTGTAAAATAGCCAAGGTTTTGGCAATTCCAAAATGTCTCATTAATCCTCCACTATGAGATTCTCGAACGAACAAATCTCTTAATGAACAATTTGGTACGCATAACTTATTTTTTCTAAACAAAAAGTTCTCATGCCTATAGAACTTACCATTTGCAGATTTTTCACAAGCACTATAAATTTCTCCAAAATCGTGGTCATCATGATAAAATTCCTTAATATGCTCAAAACCAAGAAATTTAGCATCAAGAATAGAGATTAAGGCATACCTGCGTGAAAGTGCATATGTAACCACATTCTCCTTACCTTGTTTATATCGAATGACATAAGGAAAAGTTTCGATGAATTCCATCGATTGAGCATGTCTCTTATTCAACTTATGTTGACTTTTCAAATATTTCAATGATTCATGATCCGTACAGATCACAAAATCTTTCGGCCACAAATAATGTTACTATGTCTCCAAAGCTCGAACCAAGGCGTACAATTCTTTGTCATAGGTAGGATAGTTAAGTGCAGCCCCGCTTAACTTCTTGCGAAAGTACGCAAGTGATCTTTTATGCTGCATAAGAACAACACCTATACCTACACCAAAAATATCACATTCAATTTCAAACGTTTTAGAAAAATTAGGTAAAACAAGTAAAAAAGTATGAGTAAGTTTATGTTTAATAAGTTGAAACGCTTTCTCTTGTTCTTTACTCCATTTGAATGCAACGTTCTTCTTGATGATTTGTGTAAGCGGTGCAGCGATGGTGTTAAAATCTTTCACGATCCTTTTATAAAAATTAGCAAGCCCATAAAAACTTCTAACATCACCGATATTGAAGGGGATCGACCAATCTTAGATGGCTTTGATTTTTTCTTCATCAACCTCAATTCCTTTAGCACTCACAACAAAACCTAGAAAAACAAACTTATCGGTGCAGAAAGTATACTTTTTAAGGTTAGCATATAACTTTTCTTTTCTAAACACATCCAAAACCGAATATAAATGTGAAACATGATCATGTAAGCTTTTACTATAAACCAGAATATCATCAAAATAAACAATTATGAATTTATCAATGAAAACACGCAAAACATGATTCATTAAGTGCATGAATGTACTAAGAGCATTGGTTAATCCAAAAGACATGACTAACCACTCATATAATTGAGATTTAGTTTTAAATGTTGTTTTCCATTCTTCTCATTCTTTCATTCGTATTTGATGATATCCACTCTTAAGGTCAACTTTAGAAAACACATAGAAACCATGCAATTCATCTAACATGTCATCTAATCGAGGAATAGGTGTCGATATCTAACCGTTATATTGTTGATGGCTGGACAATCAACACACATCCTCCATATCTCATCTTTCTTAGGCACTAAAATCACCAGAACTATGTATGGACTCATGTTTTCTCTCACATATCCTTTTTTCATCAACTCTTTGATTTGCCTTTGTAGCTCCTTTGCCTCTTCTGGGTTACTTCTATATGTTGGATGATTTGGAATTGATGCACCGGATACGAAATCGATTTGATGTTCAATCCCTCGGATCGGTGGCAATCCTTGGGGTAGATCTTCGAGAAATATATTTTCGAATTCCTGCAAAAGAGAAACGACAGCACTAGGCAAGAAAGGTTAAGTTGGTCAGTACTTAAAAGGGATTCCTTGTACATAAGTACAATCATTGGCCGTTTTGAGAGCATCGCTCGCTTAACCTCACTTGTTTTGGTATAGAAATTCCTTTGTTTTCTCTCGGATTTTACCTCATTGGCCGAACTTTTTTCTCTTTTTTCTTCATTACCAAATTCAATATCTCTTTCTTCTTTTCTCTCTTTTTCTCTTCTCTCAACTCATTTTGATCTCTTTTTCTTTTGTTCACTCAATATTTGCAATCTCACTCGGTCTTCATAGACTTGTGTTGGTGTCATCGGAATAAGAGTGATTTTTCGTTGTTTGAACATGAGTGAATACTTGTTGATGAAGCCATCATGTTGTACATGTCGATCAAATTGCCAAGGCCTTCCTAACAAAATATGCCCAGCCTGTATTGGCACCACATCACATAACACCTCATCCTTATATTTCCCAATTCGGAATGGCACAACAACTTGCTTTATAACTCTCACTTCTCCACTATCATTCAACCATTGCAGTATGTATGGTTGGGAATGTTTAGTGGTTGGCAAATTCAGTTTTTTCACTAAAGTCGTACTCTCAACATTAGTAAAACTACCATCGTCAATAATTAAAATATATACCTTATCTTTCACATGACAACGAGTGTGAAAGATATTCTCCCGTTGTATTTCTTTTTCATCTCCTCTGACTTGTAAGCTTAAAACTCGGCACGTAACTAGTGCTAACATCTCACCGTGTTCAGCCTCGTACTCCTCATCTCCGATAGTGGCATGTTCCAATGGTGGCAAACAATCAATGTCATCTTCATCTTCGGACTCGATTGCATCATTTTTCCAAATTACTATAACTAACTTGTTTGGACATTGCCTAACTATATGTCCCCTTCCTTAACACCTGAACCATTTAATCTCACTAGAACGAGTTGAAGTGGAGACTGGCTTACCTTAAGAAGTTATGGTGGAGGCAGTTGGTTTGTGTTCAAATTTAACTTTGGAGGTAGTTAAATTTTCTTCTTTTTTTGGATAGCTCGTTCTCCAAGATGTTACACTCTGAATCTGTGGGGCTGGTCTAGGCCGTGTGCTACCTCTTTTGAGTTGTCTTTCAACTTTGATTGTCATATGTACTAAATCCTCCAACTCCACATAATGATAGAACTCGATCGTATTGATAATCTCTCAATTTAAACTATTCAAAAATCTAGTCATCGTCGCTTCTCTATTTTCTTCCACATTGGCCCTAATCATAGTCATCTCTATCTCTTTGTAATACTCGTCTACACTTCGGTTACCTTGGTAAAGACTCTGCAACTTAAGATATAAATCCCTATAGTAATGACTCGGCACAAATCATCGTCTCATCACACTCTTCATCTCATCCCAAGTTTTAATAGGTCGATCCCCGTTTCGCCTTCTATTGATACACAACTGATCCCACCATATAATTGCATAATCAGTAAACTCAATAACAGTCAGTTTTATCTTCTTTAATTTAGAATAGTTGTGACAATCAAAAACCAACTCAATCTTGCTTTCTCACTCAAGATATGCTTCGAGATCACTTTTATCTTGAAATGATGGAATTTTCATCTTGATACTATCTAAGTTATTGCCTACCAGATTCCTAACTTCTCTATTCTGACCCAGTCTCCTATGACTACCCACTGATAATCTATCAAACTCCTCCTCTAACCCATCCCCTTCAAACTCATCTACAATTTCAGTTTCTTTTTGATGAAATCTATTCCTTCTTGAGGGGTTTAGCCCTATTGATGGTTGTCCCTTTTGCGATCCCTCTTCTACCCTATCCAACCTTTCATATATAAGATTTAACTCCCTCTTTATCATCCGTCTCATTTCTCCCATAAATGCTTGTAGTAATAGATTCGGCCCCACGTGTGGTTGAATCCCTCACTTGTGTTATCTTTTTTATTTTGAGACATGATTGAAATCTGCAAGACAATATTAGAATAAAATAGGAAAGAACCTTATCACTCCCTCACGTGTTTCACTCAAAAATAATGATTCACTCAAATTCACTCTTATTTCACTCTTTGAATTTGATTTTTATCTTTAATAAATTTTCTCTTGCCTTTTACGACTCCTCTTCACTTAGTCAAATTCTTTATTGAACTCGAGAATTCAACACAAGAATAATTGTTGTGTGAAATTCAAAAACTTATATGAAAAAAATATTAATAAGAGGTAGAAAGAAAGAAAGATCAAAGAAAATAAAAAGAAAATAAAGAAAGTTACAAATTTGGAAAAATTTCAATTTAAGAAAAAATAAATAAGGAATGAAACAACTAAGAAGAAGAGTAAATAAGGAAAAAGATCAAGAATGAAAAACAATTATAGAAAGTTTGAATTTGGAAAGTGCACAAATTTAGAAAAGTGCACAAATAAGGAAATATTTCAACCTCAACCAAAAAATTTAAAAATTTCTAATTCAAATTTGGTAATAACACTTTAGAATTTGTCAAATTTGAACAAAATCACAAAATGAAGAATTATCAATTTTGTAAAATTTGGAAGCTGCCTCCTTTTTTTTTTTCACAACCTCTTTTTTTTGTGGGCCTTCTTTTTTTGGCCTCTTTTTTTTTTTCACGGCCTCTTTTTTTTGTACGACTTTTTTTTAATGGCCTCTTTTTTTTTTTTGAATTATGGCAGCACAAAATAAAGAATGAAATATACCAAAAATAAAAAATAAACCAACAAATGAAGAATTTTGGTTAAGATGATGAATCGAGATTGGAATTAGAGTTTTAAGACACAAACAAGAACAAAAGAAAGAAAAAAAATAAAATAAGAATAATTCAAGGGAAAAAAAAACCTGGATTAACTCTGGTACCAACTGATATGAACCCGACAAGTATGAAAATTCTAGAACCCATGAACAAATTAATTTAACCCAAAAATCGTCCCAACGAATTATTTGAACTGGTAGAATTAAAGATCTCAATCCTTACCCTAAATGAGGAAAAATCTAAGGTATATAATCTTAGACTCATTTCTCACTAGAACAAAAATCTTTGTATAAAGATGAAATGAATGACGCCACAACCTAGGTGGTTCAAAATCTAGACTGATAAATCAAAGAACTAAACAAGACTCCTATCTTGAATAAGTTCAAAAAGTTCTCGAAAGAACAAGAATTGTGTGAAGAAACCTCACAATTTATTAATTCTCTCAAATTTGTATTTTACACAATATGTAATGACATATTTATAGATTAAAGGTAAAAACTAAATTGACAACTAAAAATTTAGTAACTCCAAAACAATTAAAAAAAATAGGAAACTAAAATATAAACTATAATAAAGAATTAAGAAACTAAATAAACCAAACTATTTTGACAAGTCTTGCTGCTATTTTTTTTTTATTTTCATCCTCCCTTGGTTTTAGGTAGTTTTTGGCTATTTATTTTTCAAATTGGACTTGTATTAGCATAATTAAGACCCCTTTTGATTCTTCATTCATTTGGGTTTCAATTTTTTGTTGTAAAACCATATGAATTAAGTTATTCAGTAGTTTTTTGAATCTTTTAACTTGAACCTTTGTCACCGACCCAACTGGAACTTAAGTTGGATCTTGTGAATTCTTTGCAATCTTGATAGCCTCATCAATAGCAGTCATCGAAAGAAATCATACTTGGGAGTTAATTGAGCTACCAAAAGGATACAAGACAATTGATGTGAAATGGATCTACAAGACAAAACTGAAAGAAAACGGCGAAGTCGATAAGTACAAAGCACACTTAGTCACTAAAGGGTACAAGCAAGAGTTTGGTGTCGATTATAAGGAAGTTTTTGCTCCAGTTGTAAGACTTGATACAATCAGATTGGTGATTGCATTGCTGGCACAAAACTCATGACCTATCTTTCAGTTAGACGTCAAGTCAACATTCTTACATGGAGATTTGGAGAAACAGGTATTCATTACTCAGTCTCTTGGTTATGTTAAGTTTGGCAAAGAGTATAAAGTGTATAAATTAAAAAAGACTTTATATGGACCAAAACAAGCTCCACAAGCTTGGTATAGTCGTATCGAAACCTATTTTCTGAAAGAAAGTTTTCAGAAATGTTCCTATGAACGTACACTTTTCATAAAATCAAAAGATAATAGCAAGTTGCTTCTGGTTTGCTTGTATGTAGATGACCTTATTTTTACTGGAAATGATAGTGCCATGTTTGATAAATTTAAAGAGTCTATGATAGTGGAATTTGATATGTCTGATCTTGGTAAGTGCATTATTTCTTGGGTATTGAAGTAGTGCAATCTAAAGATGGGATTTTTCTTTCCCAAAAGAAATACGTTGGAGAAATTTTGGATAGATTTCAGACTAAGAATTGTAATTCTATGAATACACCAATTGATTTTGGCTTAAAGCTTTATAAAGATGTTGATGGAAACAAAATAGACAGCAGTCTATACAAGCAGATTGTAGGAAGCCTAATGTATTTGATTGCAACATGACCTGACATAATGCATGCTCCAAGTCTTATTAGTAGGTACATGGAATGTCCAGGAGAGCTACATCTTTGTGCTGCAAAAAAGAATCCTCCGATACCTGCAGGGCACTGCAAATTATGGTTTGTTTTACAAAAGGCGAGAAAAATCAGATTTATTTGGCTTCAGTGACAGTGATTATGCTGGAGATCAAGATGATAGAAGAAATACTTTAGGGTATGTCTTCATGTTGGGTTCATGAGCTATCTCATGGTCCTCAAAGAGGCAATCGATCGTGACCTTGTCCATCACAGAAGCTGAGTTTGTCGCAGTAGCAACATGTGCTTGTCAAGCAATATGGCTAAGGAAGATTCTTAAGGAGATTCATTTTAAGTAAGAAGGACATACCCTTATATATTGTAACAATAGCTCAACAATAAAGTTATCAAAAAATCCTGTGCTACACGAGAGAAGCAAACACATTGATGTAAGGTTTCATTTTCTATGGGATCTCACGAAAGAAGAAACTATTGATTTAGTTTATTGCAGAAGTGAGGATCAGATTGCTGATATATTTACAAAGGCCCTCAAGCTGGCAGCATTTGAAAAGCTTAGGAAGTTGGAGTCTGCACAATTGAAAGTTCAATTTAAGGGAGGGTTCTTTATGCTATCATTAAACTGATGTTATAAACATAGTTTAAGGGAGGGATTGTTAGAAATATTTGGTTAGTCTCTTAGTGGTCCATGTGTATAGGAGTTTGTTCTTTAATGGAATTTTAGTTTATTTTCCGGTTACCTGGTCTTTAGGCATTAGGGGCAGCATTATGTGATAGTGGATGTATTTCCTAGTTTTATGCATTTATGGGTTAAGTTTAGTTTTACAAATAAAACAGCTTCTTAGTAAAAATGTATCAAACTTTCAGAAGAAAAAGAGTTCTGTTCTTTACTTTTGTCCTCTCTTTCTCTTTTTACTGAACAATGAAACCTACTCGTCCAAAAGCGCCATGGGGAAAACATGAAAAATATAAAATATATATATTCTCCTCAGACCACCTATGAAAAACCCCTTCAAATACTTTTACATCGTTAAAAATTTGCTCAAACAGAAATTTGTCCCCTCCCATGTTTGGCTTCTTTTTATTTTATTTTTTTTTTTTATAGTGAGGGTTAAATTCGAGTATGTTACAAGAAAAGGGAGAGGTGTCACTTGAATTGAAACTTATTGATTTTTTTTTTTTTATTCTTTAGGGAGTTTCATAAAGGAAGACCCATGAAATAGAGAAATTTAATATTTTCTACGTTAGAACTAAAAAAAAAAACTAAACAAGCATAAACACCACAAACTGCCAAAATAAAACTAATATCAACATGGTACCCATATAATAAAATTAAACTAATATGAGCACTTCACACCAAAATAATAGATGAAAAGAGTTCAAAATTTGAAAACTTTGTCACAACCTTGTTATTATTTTCTTTATTTCCCTTTCATTTTCTTCTCCAATATCCTCAAAACTTCTTGCCTCCGAATGGGGGAAAGGGAGAGCAAAAAATGAGAGGAAGCCAAACAACAGAGTTAATAGTAAAGAGATCGAGAGTAGTGGTTGGCAAGTTAAATAAGAGTACTAGAGTACTAGTATTGACTAGAGAGATTGTGTGGCAAGAGCGTATGCATGAAAAGATGGGACACTTGATAATCCATTTACAGATTTTTCAGAGACTGTAAATTTCAAAAAAAATAAATAAATAAATAAAATTGAAGTGGTTATTTAACCATTGGGAAGGGCTTTTTGGTCATCAATTTTTTTACAATGACTCAAGTGCCCCTCCAACTAGTGCTTTTTTGACCATTGGGAGGGTCATTTTCGTCCCACAACTTATACAAAAAATAAATTAATGAATAAATTACAGGTATTTGGACATAATTGCCCATTCAACTTGACGTCTCATGGCGGGGCAAAGTGGCAAATTTACTCTTATGACCGTTGGGAGGGGCGACCATCGGATTGACATTCAAAAATGAAAGACACAAAGGCTCAACGATCACGTGTCTAACCTCAGCGGTCCTTTTCTTTTCTTTTTTGATTCCCCTATCTTCTTCCCTCGATAGAGCTAAATCTAAAAAAATGATGTATTCAGTACCGAAACTCTTACGTTGTGGGTTCTGAAAAAAGAAATATCTGGACAGTCTTTCCTTTATTTTTTTTGCAATGAGACTAATTCAAACCCCAGACCTCCAGAACATAAATGGAGAAACTCCACGGGGCTAAATCTAATCTAACAAATTTTCTCTATTGTTGTGAGCACCCGCACTTTTTCCGTTTTCACTTCCTCACTGAAAGATCACAAGATCTTCGCAATCTATTCACTTAATGCTCTCTATTTTTCTGATTCTTCTTTAATTTCCTCCAAGTTTGCTCATTGTTATCGGTTTCTGCAATCAAAAATGGCAGAATCTTAAGACACCCACATCGTAAAAATCCCGGTTGATGAAGAACATAAACCGGAAAAACTCAGGTCTGCAATAAGCGACAATTCATTATCTATCATCCACATCACCCACTAATGGAAATCTCTGAAAGAACAGGCCATCTCTTGCTCAAGCTCCGGAAAAGAAAAGAAGACATCTTTGGCCGTAGAATCGGGCTTAAGGAGTCCAGAATGGACCTCCTCAAGATAGAAACCTCTCAACTCTGTTGTTTCTTCTTCATTTTTCATGGGTTCTATTCTACTAAACCATTTCGTTCACTTCTTTTAATCCTGAAAAGAACACTTGCACAAAGTGGAGTATTCCTTCACTTGCGTCACTTGTCACTTCTTGTTATTGTGTTCTTGGTTCAGTTAAAGCTTTTTAGGTACTTGAAGGCTCAGAGGCAATTGCAGGGACAGAGGAATTATAATCGAGCACTTACCTGATGCATTCAGGAATTGAGAATGAAAGGGGGAGTTGGTTTGGGAGAAGGGCCAAAAAAAAAAGGGGGGGGGGGGGGGGGGGGGGGGAAGCAATTGACATGGTGCTGTCGACATCTGGAGCATATTTGGGGGAGCATTTTTTCTTTTTATCGGTAGAGAAGTAAAAAATAATAGTTTTTTTTTTTAAAAAAAATTTTGTTTGACTTTTTTATTTTTAAAATGAAGTTAAAAGTTATTATTATTTCTTTTTACTTTTAAAATAAAGATAAAAATTAAAAATTAAATAACATATTTGAAATTTTGTGGTATTAACGGAATAAAAATAATTATGTGAAAATATAAATGAAATAAAAAAACAAAAAAGCTGGAGTATAAAAAAAAATAATAATAAGCAAAAACTCTGATCTTTTTGTTAAAAATAATTTTTTTCATTAAAAGAAATTATTTTAAGAGTTTTTAAAAATAGTATTTGACAGGATTTCTCAAGAGAAACCAAAAAAAACCCTTGCCAAATGAGCACTTAGTAACCATCGGTCTCAGTGCATTTGCAGGTCTGATTTTCCCTACTTGCAAATTCATTGTGTGCTGTTAGGGGATCTCCCCATCTTCTGCATACACTTCACTGATAGAGAAACCCGAAATTCAGCAAAAACTTTTACCTAAAACTTCTGTCGGTAAGTCCATTGCTGCTTTTATCCCCAAATTTCAATATATAAATTGGGGACTGATTAAGATTTCTGGGTTGTATGTTTTGATCCAGGCAATCTCCTGCAAATTTTGACGAAGCCCCATATGTCAAAAGAACCCATCTCTTGATATATACCGTACTCTCGAATAAGAAAGATGCATTTTATTTATACTTGCCATTTGGGAATGACGCACCATGCTCCGGACCAATCTTTATTTATTTGGCCTGATCTGAATGAAGATTTCTGCATATTCATCTTGGAGCTTTGGCTGCTCATGCAAATATTTATGTTGGGGCTAACAGGATTTGAAGAGTTTCATCTGGCCTCTCTGGCACTGCTCCGCTCCTCAAAATTTTGATCTATTATGACCAGTTAGGTAGACTATCGTCACTATCATCATCTCTCTCTTCCTCTCTCTGGCGTAGGGGACATGTGAAGTCACTTCGAGCACTGCTTTTGTACTCCATTCCTTTGCTCTACACAATATTCTTTTATTCCACCGAATAAAGAGGTTTATTCATTTCTCAAGATATCTCCTTTCATTCTCACTATAAAGCTATTCCAGTGCTGTTATAATGTCAATTGTAACAAATCTGCAGACTGTTAGGCATCAAAAATTGTGATGAAAATCTTGAAAATACAGATCAATCAACACATTGCTTCTACCAAAATCATAATAAATTAGTACATAGTTGAGTTACAGCACATGGGGCAAGGCAAAAAGCCAAGGAAAAGATTTGGCATGGCAGCCTTGGCTACATTTTAGGCACTGTCAAAGCCATATATTCGGAAAACACCTGCAAGCAAACATCACCAGAATATATTGATTATGAATTTGCAACAGAAAAAGAATAAATAAGACAAAAAAATTCTAACTTGCAAACAATACCTTCATCAGCCTGATATTTATTCTTGTCATCCCCAGCATAGGCAAGTAAATTGAATTTGGGATTCCACTCCACACTGTTCATAGCAGCCCGGCATGGGATCTGATGAACTGATCTTCCAGTCTGAACATTTGACTGTCACAAACAGCATAGTTGGAATTCCTTAGTGGACTTAAATTTTGCAGTTTAAAATTCATCTTCATAGTAAAATTCTTTTCTGCAGTCACTGCATAAATTTTAAGGGCCGAGGATCACACTTCCCATTGCGTCACCAGATTCTCACCCGTTCACTTGAATTCCAAGCAACATTACATTAAAGAAGTTCATTCATATATTGGATCTTGACAAATCTTGAGATTTGGGAGGTTAGCAAAATCAAAACATCCTTAATTGGAAGATACGTGTGCTGCAGCTTTCAGGAAAGCACTATCTAGGCATAATACTGCCGTTTACCCAATTAGTATGCCAATGCATACCATGGCGGTAAAAGGTGAACCAAATCTACAACTAGCCTGCATAAAACAGTTCTGTGCCCATACCATGAACCAATCTACCCCATTTCTGCCCAGGTTTTAATTGAATTTCTTGCACGTAAGCTGTGAAGACAGCGAAGAGCCCAAAGGCAAGCATATGGAAGTTGTACTCACAATATCAATAAAAAGGTCTTCACTGGCAGATGCAATATAATCTCCCGTGTAATTGAAGCTTATTGTCCTAACAGGCCATCTGCAAATCAAGCAAAAGGTCAACTCTGTCTTAAAGATAATTACCATTCAAGAAAATGTGCAGTCACCAAATAATTGTAAGACATTGACCATAAAGCTCTTATGAGGGAACTTACTCAAGTTTTGTGAAGGTTCTCACGCAAAGCATCTCCTTAATATCCCAAAGGCTCACCAATGAATCGGCACTTCCAACAGCAAAATACCTGCCACATCACAAGGAGGTACTGTGATTGTTAAGAAGGACTTTATCTGACAATATAATGACTCCACTGCAATATCCATCCAAAAAGAATAAGGACTGATAGCAGAGTTTGCAAGAAAGAGCACCAACATCACTGCCAACCACCCAGCCTGTTGCCACAGCTTTTTGTTATGAGGATACACTTAAGGGTTTGGGTACTATGATGCACCGACTATAAAGGCTAAGGATGGAATACCAGCATGAGGGGAATTTTCATTTAACACGGATAGTTAATACACTAGAAAGGGGTTCCTTTGTGAAGATCAAATGCATACCAGCATGAGGGGAATTTTCCTTTCCACAAATAGATCAAGCTGAAGTTTACGAAAAGCAATAAAAAGTTAGTTTATAATTAGCGGAATAAAGGGCTTCCAAGGTTGATGGACCAGAATGTTAGTAGTCTCCATTGTCAGAAGGGCTCGAACCTCTTAGGGTCTAAATCCATGCACAATTTTCTACGTCTGATAGTGTGGTGGGGCTTTGTGGGCTATTGAGCATATGCAATGGATTTACCTCATACTTATTAAAGGGGTTGTGTTCTATATACATGTGAAAATGGTTGATAGACTACCACCACAAGATATTTTTATTCAAGTCAATCTTTAAAACTGAAAAGCTTAGATAATCTTATTCAACTAATTTGTTGATGACAAGTTAAAATGGAAATAACCCTGTGCACTCAAAGTTTTGTTCCTAACACCTAAAAAAGACATCAACACTAAGAGAACCAGAATGGAAGTTGGTGTAGCAACTCAAGAAAGCAAGGGAATGGACATCTTTGTTATTCCACAAATTGCAGCGGCCATGGTAAAAACGAAATAACCTGGTGCACTCAAAGTTTTGTTCCTATCACCTAAAAAAGACATTAACACTAAGAGAGCCAGAATGGAAGTTGGTATAGCAACTCAAGAAAGCAAGGGAATGGACATCTTTGTTATTCTACAAATTTCAGTGGCCCTTAAAAGCCCACAAAGGTACCAAATCAGTAGAAAAACATATCCAACACAATCAATTGGTTCCGCAGTCTTGGATATTCAGATGTATAGTGAAATAGAACTTCCCAAGATTAATTCGAGATAATATGCACACCTTCCCATGGGATCAATTGCAATACAATAGCAACCAGCTGTATGAGCCATAACAGTGTCAAGCGGTAGAAGAGATGGATATGCCAGTATCTCCACTGTACCTACACAGGGTTTAGGACAGCAATTATAATTTCAAACAAAAAGGTGCAGATATATGGTAGCTTGTTAAAAATGAAAAACAAGCAACTCCGCAGCACTTGCGGAAAAGAATTCAGTTCCATATTTGTTCTCACCATTCCCAGTTGTTGCCAAGAACATCTCTCCTGTCATGTTCCACGCAATCTCATTTACCTGAAGCATTTCATATTTGGAAAAAAGAAAGAAAATTAGAATATGAAATATTACCATTATCATTATCGTAAATTGCACTGCACATAGTCTTCATTATTCTTACATTATACTTATTCATGCCACAAACGTATTATAGATGATACTGTCTGCACAATACATCCAGTGTCAAGAATTTATGTACGAAATCATCTCAACAAGTATGGAAATCATGGCACCAAGTATAAAAACATAAAATCTGGAAGTTTACAGGTAAAAAAGGATGTTGAAACAATTTTATCAGCCTTTTTCAAGGTATGGATAAAATAAGGATCCCCATTAAAAAAAAATGAGGTATCCATTTCCAAAGCTTCCTTTAGTTCATGAGTACAGTAATTCTATTAGACCAAGATGCCAAAGGCGACAATTACATCCTCAGTGACATAAGTACCCATGTCCCTTTGATTGCACCTTCACTGCAGAAGTAGACATATAAAGAATGCAGTTCTCACTCTATAATAACAATCTAAACCTTCTATCCCAAAATTTTGAGATCGGCCATATGAGAGACAAATATTAAAAAAAAAAAAGATTTAGTTTGTGTGGATTCTCCTACTCCTACGTTACTCATTCCTATCTAAGACCATCTACTCAACTAAATCCATCACTATCATATCTTTACGAATGCATTGTATCTAAGTTTTCAATGATCTACCTCTACGTTTTATTAAATCTCCTATATTTAAATTCTCTACCTTCCTAATAGGTGCGTCCTTAAACTTTCACTGCACATGTCCAAACCACCTCAAACGATATTCTCGCATCTTATCTACAATTAAACTCACTCCCAATTTATTACGTATCTCGTCGTTTCTAATTCTATCATTTCTAATTTTGTCACACATCCACCTAAGCATTTTCATCTCGAATACAACCATTTTTTGCTCTTTTGCTGTTTAATTGCCCAATATTTAGTGTCATATAATAAAGCAGATCTTATTGCGATTCTATAAAATTTTTTCTTTAAATGTAATGGTATCGTACGATCATAGAAAACTCGGGATGCATTTCTCCATTTCATCCAATCCGTTTGAATTCTATTATTTACATCCCCATCTATATTGCTATCATTCTGGATGATGGAGCCAAGATATCTAAACCGTTCGCTCTTTGAGATTTCTCTTCCTTATAAACTAATCATTTCTTTATTATCATGATGGTTATCACTAAACTTACATCTCATATACTCAGTTTTAGATCAACTCAATCTAAATTCTTTAGATTCTAACGTATCTCTCCATAATTCTAATTTAGTACTGATACCCTCTCTAATTTCATTAACCAAAACTATATCATTTACGAAGAGCATACATCATGGCATTTCATCTTGAATATTTTTTGTGATTTCATCTATCACTATTGCAAATAGTAAGGGACTCAATACCAAATCTTGATGGAGCCCAATATTAATGGGAAAGCTATCGCTCAACCCTCCGCAAGTCCTTACATTGGTTACTACTCCTCATATATATTTCTAATAAAATTAATGTATTTCAAAGAGATCTCTTTCCTCATCAGCACCCACCACAACACGTGTCTTGGAATCCTATCATATGCTTTCTCAAGGTCAATAAATACCATATATAGATCTCTCTTTTGCATTCTAAATGTCTTCATTAATTGTCTTAATAAGTGAATTACTTCAGTGGTGGATCGTCCTGTCATAAATCCGAATTGGTTTTGAGATACATTTATCTCTCGTTTCAATCTATGCTCTATTACTCTTTCTCATAACTTCATCGTATGGTTCATGAGTTTAATTCCTCTATAGTTAGAGTAATCTTGCATGTCCCCTTTATAGTTATATAGCGGGACAAGTGTGCTCTCTCTCCATGGGTATGACATTTTTTTTGTTTGTCAAATTTTGTTAAAAATAGTCGTTAACATTGTTATTCCGAATTCTCTCAAACACTTCCACACCTCGATAGAGATGCCATCAGGACATATGGCTTTGTTATTTCTCATTCTCTTTAAGGCCTCCATCACTTCATGGGGACGAATCTTACGTTTAAAATTTCTATTAATCTTTTCTATAGATATCTCTATATTTTTTATATTTATTGTACTCTCAACATTAAATAGGTTATTAAAATATTCTCTCCACCTCTTTTTTATATCCTCATTTCTTACAAGTGTACTATTTGTTTCACTCTTAATACATTTAATCTTATTTAAATCTTTTCCCTTTCTCTCCCTTAGTTTGGCAGTTCCACCACCATGACTCTTTGCCTCTTGGAGCCCCGCCCTTGAATACTCCAAGATCCTCTACCTATACTTTTAATATGATTAGATATATCATTCCACATTGTTTCTAAATTATCATTAACAGACCAATTTGTTACTCCAATTACTTCATCCCTAAAAGTCATTACATTTTCCCATTTTAGATTCCACCACCTAATTCTTGACTCCATATATGATTGACATTGTTTTTGTCGTTTAGGCACTTGTACGTCTAAAACTAAAAGTCTGTACTGAGTCGCTACACTCTCCCCCGGTGTGACCTTACAATCCTTACATGTCATTCTATCACCTCTTCTAATGAGAAAGAAATCTATCTAATTAGCATTTGACCCATTTCTATAGGTAATTATGTGCGACTCTTTTTTATTAAAAAACGTGTTTACTAGTGTCAAATCAAACGCCACTGAGAACTCTAGAATTGTACTCCCCGTCTCATTCCTACCACCGAAACCAAAGTTTCTATGTACTGTTTCAAATCCCTCGTTTTTCCTCCTACACGTCCATTTAGATCTCTTCCAATAAATAACTTCTCGCTACTTGGTATGATTTGTATAAATTCATCTAAATCATCCCAAAATTGTTTCTTACTAATTGCATCAATACCTATTTGGGACGCATACACACTAACTATATTAATTACGTTTTCTCAATTTACTAACTTGACAAACATAATTCTATCTCCCTTCCTTATCTCTACTACATCTCATAATAGGTTATTATATATAATTATTCCTACCTCATTTTTAGTTCTATCTGTGTACCAAAACTTATGACCATAAGACTCTATTACTCTAGCCTTCTCCCCCACCCATTTGGTTTCTTGAAGGCACATGATCTTAATTTTTCTTCTATTCATTATTTCACCTATTTCTCACTCTGATCAAAGAAAAGAAAAGGAAAAAGGAAAAAAAAAATGGAAGAAGAATGCAAGTTCCCGCAAAAATAGTCTTAAAAATCAAAATTGAACCAGACATTACTTATTGAGTTAACCCTATTAAGTCTTTGCGATAGAAATCCTTAATTCAATAGTTTTGATAAGCTCTAAATAAGCATATACTGAGCTTCTTTTTTTTTTTAAAAATTTTTTTGGCGCTTAACTTTATTTTCCTTTTTGGATCAGTGCAGGAGATGAATATTTATTCATAACTAAAAACAGTTCAGACGTCTATGTATTGACTGCACAAGATGTTGCCTCAATGTTCTCCTTAATCCTATACCTATTACAGTTATTGGCTTATCACAATTGTTACAAAAATATATAAACAAGCAATACTTAGAACTTGAACTTAACATTACCTCATAATTGAACTTCCGTCTATGTATTGCCTTAAATTTTCGGACATCTAGTATTGTTAGTTCATCATCCTACACCAATTACAAATGGATTAACATAAATCCAATCAAAGAAACAAAGTCAACAACATAAATAAACTAGAGGTTCAAATGCAAAGTTAATAAGGATAGCTGAGAAAAGGAGCTGGTATTTACACGATTCCCAACAGCTATATGTGTACCATCGGGTTTGTATGTAATGTTGATATTTTCCCCACTCAGTTCTGCCTGCTGAGAACATTTCCCACCTGAAAAATCCAAGCCTAACACTTTTACAGACCCTATTTTCAGATGTATAGGCACCAGCTGCTTAGCATACTTCAATGAAGCAACTGAGCTGCAGCAGAACCAACAAAGATAATCATGTATATTTAAGATAACACATTCCTGATGCAAGAATTTTGATTCTTCTTTTCAACTAGCAGTATGCAGAAACATTCTCATTCTACCAAGGCCAACTTTCTTCTCCAAATTGGAGAGCACAAATCCTAAGTCAAAATCCAGTTAGCCAGAAAACCATGTATAAGCCCTCACAAACTTGTTAAAGAAAAGGTATCATAATCTCCTAGAGGAAAATTTTTCGTTTTCTCCTATTTTACTGTGTAGGACTATTATAAACAACTGAACTCAACTCAACTAAAGCTCGACAACAACCTGTTGACTATATAAATCTATCTCACTCCATTTCTGCAATTTAAGACCATATCAAGTCAAGAAGGTGCTTCATACACAATCTAAGCCAAGTCCTTTCTTCTCCAAATCTGGGTGGAGCCAACCCTAACTTAAAAACCAGTCAGCCGGACTACAACCTCGTTTAAAAAACCAAAAAAAAAAGGGAGGAGCACAACAATCTTCTACCAGCAACTTCGAGAGCTTTTTGCTTTTCTCCATTTCACTTGTCAGAACTACTAGATAACTCAACCAATCTAACTTAACCCAAGAGTAAGTAGGATCAACTACATCTAACCATTTAATTCCATTTTGTGCAATTAATAATAGAATAAAACACATTCAATTAGCATATATATCATATGATCCCGAATGGTAAAGTAGAATTGGACTCACTTCGTGCATCCCAAACGCGAACGGTCTTATCCCCAGATGCAGTGGCAAGCAAATCAGCATGCTTAGGGTCCCAACATAACTGATCCACGCTATCAGTGTGTCCCTTCAACTCAATATCTTTAACCTTTCCCTGCAATTAAACATCTTCTTCGAATCACAAATCAACAAAAAGACAGAGAGAGAGATGGGGAGAGGTTATATATACATGACCATGCGGCTCGATGTGCCAAACACGAGCAGTCTGATCTACAGAACCAGAGGCAACTTTCAGACCATTACAATTCCAAGCCACTGAATGCACCTTCAATAAATTAATTCATAAAGATTAGAACGGCATTGGATTTTAAAACAAACAAAGCAAGAAATTTTAGGGTTTTCAGAGGGAGAGAGAGAGACTACCTTCTTTTTGTGGCCTTGATATTCTCGGCTGTGGAGATTTTTAAACGGAATTGCCTCCTCCATTTCTTCGACTTGGCGGGCCTGGAGCAATCAAGACCCTTTTCTGCTCTGGTTGGAATTAGAAACGCTACTCGAAGAAGAAGCGCCGGAGAAAGAAGAGAAACGTCGTCGTTTTCGTATTAGGTTAAATGTAGTCGTTTTGCTTAGTAGTTGCAGTCGTTTTTTGAGGTTAGCCACAAACGCAAGGAAATTCAGACCAACAGCCGGGTTCCCTTTCTCCGGATCTCTCTCTACTCTCTGAATGCATCCGATTAATCCCATTCTGAACCCTAGATTTCTATTCAACCATCAATTCACCAAAATGGGCCTTTGGGCTGCCCTCATCGGTATTAATACGTAAGTTTTTGGGCTATGATTGGGGCCCAAGTATAAAGTAAACCTTCCAAGATGCAAATTTAAATGGGCTATTCTTGGGGCTACAAGCTCCAGGCCCAAATATTTTTAAAAAGCCCAGCCTTATAACTATTCGGGTCCTGTCTCTTAAGTCCATAAATAAACATACGAGAAATAATTTTAGGGCTTACTGCCCTTGGTTTTGTATCTAAATTTGGTCCGATTTATAATTTATATTTCTTTTTTTTTTTTGTAATTTTAAGATCAATTATAATTTGTTATTTATCAATTTGATGCAAAATTAAGGTTAAATAACCCATGAAAACCAGAGAAAAAATATTCAAATTATGGGAGATATTATCAGGAAACTTTATCAAAATAAAAAAAAAATAGATGAATTCATACATATTTGTATAAGACCGAATAATCATATATAATTTTATTAAAATTCAAATAGTTACGTAAATGACTTAGTGTTTGTTTGACCTAACCTTTTTTCAATTTAAAAGTTAAAAATTAGGTCAAACAGTTTTTCAAAAACTGTTTAAAAAAAAAAGCTTATTTTTTTTAAATAAAGAAAACAGGAGGAAAAGAGAGAGAGAGAACTCTGAGAGGTGTTTTTACTTATGTACTCTAACAATTTTTAAATGAAAATCTGGGATGACAAAGTTATTCCTAGTTATTTCACATATTATAATTTTGTCATATATAAATATATATATATATATACACCCAAAAATATTTAAATATTTAAATGAAAACAAAAAAAATTTGTTACATATATATGTTTAATTTAACCAAATCTAAAATTGTCCTTTAAAAATGCATGAGTTTTAAATATTTATGAATATTTTTAAATATTTATTTTTATTCATAAATATTTTATAATTATTTATAAAACTATTTAGTTTATATATTATTTATGAAATTTTAATGTCAATTATCTTTTATTATAATTTTATTAAGTAATAAAACTTATATAAATTGTTTTGACACGTAATCTGTTAAAAAAAATGAAGTAAAATTAGCAAACAAATTTTTACTTAAATTTTGAAACTCTTATTTTTCACTTTAACTCATAAATCAAAAATAAAAATTTTTAATGCAAAATTAGTTCGGACATACTCTTTAAAATTAAATAAATAAATAAATAAATAAATAAAATTCTTTTACAAAGATACTGGGACCAGCAGCCTATGACCTTCATAAGTGAGTGTCCGGGATCTGTGAGGTCAAACTTGAGAAAGAGTGAAATTATATAACGTTGGTGTGACTTTAAATGGACACAACCAACAAACTGCACATCAAGGTGTTCCCAAGGGAAGGGCCACAATTTTTTTTTCCCTCCAGCGATGTATAAAAATAAAAAAATAAATAAATCAAGGGGGTCGGGTCCAAAGATTCCTCCATAGTTGGCCATTCTGTCGCCCCTTAAAAGCCTATTCGCGAGGCTTGTTGTTTAGAAGGAGATACAGCCATACCACAGATGGACCCAAGTTAAACCCCATGTCCTTACAAGGTTTGAAGCATTAAGATTTCCATCACATGCCACCCCAAGCACCCTTTTAGATATTAGATCAAAAAATAACAATAAATATCAAAATTTTTCAATGTAATATGACTATTTTACACTTATTTATATAAAATTTTTATGATTTTCTTTTTTAAAATCTATATATTCATGCGGGGGCGAAACCAGTGGGGTAGAAATCTTGAGGGGGGAAAAAAGCATGCTTTTGGCACAACTTCAGCAAATGCCACTAAAAAGTCTCAGAAATACAGCTTTAAATCTTAGAAATAGTGTTAGAGATTTTTAAAGTGCCAAAATTTTCTAAAATATTATTTATTTAGTGAAAATTGTAATATTAATCCCGCGTATATACTATATTTTTTTTCCTTGTAATATACGTTTCTAACTTTGCTCCTCAATTTCCCCGCACTTTGTATATTGTATTTTGCTCTTCTAATATATATTTCTTAACTTTGCTCCTCATCTATACATATAAAATTTTATCTTAATTTAAAAATTTTAATATTAATATAGGACATGTCGCATTAATACAGTAGAGTAGAGATAAGCCAACCAAAACCAACCATCCATTTGATCCGCCATTTCACAAACTCACAAGTCATTTACATTTTCGTTCTCGCTCTCTTTTTCCCTTTTCTCCATTTTCAATATGCCTGAAAGGGCAGAAAATGGTCAATCCCAACACATTTATAAATGAGAAGAATTTATGTTGGAAGCACTAAAAATGGCCGCTCACTTTTGCTTCAATATATATGGAATAATGTGGTGGTCGGTTGCCTTTCTTTCACTGTTTTTTGACTGACCAAAAGTCTTCCATGTTTAGCGTGTGGATGCAATTGTACGTCGGAGAAGATCTCAAAAATCAAAAGGAACTCCATACAAATTTGGCCATGGAAATTAACTGCTTTCAAGTCACAAAGACCCCATGGGAGCATTCAAAGCATGCTAAAGCAATTTACAAAACCAGAGCTTCACCATTCTCATTTTGCAAAAGCAACGACATTAAATGGAAAGAACATACACGCTGTGAATTCTAAATACCCAAGTTGGGAAAACAGACTTTTCCACAGACTAAATTGAAGGAGCAAGGCACAAACACAAAATTTTGATGCCAGATATAGAAACAAGAGAAGAATCATTCTATTGTCAAGCATACATATACAGGCCGAGTGCTTGATGTTTGCCTGTACAAGCTCTAAATGGGAGAAAAATGGGTTGAATGGAATATATGTCTCAACTGTAAAAACAAACCTGGAGGAGTCAATGTTCCTCCTCAGATTGTTGCTTTCTCCTCAGCTCCCTGTTAATTTGCGCTCCACTTTCATACCCACTACTGTCACCGGATTCGAGCACTCGCTTTTCTGTGAACCTATCTTTCATGCCATCACAGTGTAAGCGCTCTAGCCCAGCTTTACGGTCCTGAAATTGATCAAGAAAAGCAACGAACATGAGAACAACATTCATACACCATACTCCTTTATTCATTTCATGCACCTGCGTCACATGTAGTATGTATGCTTCATACATCAATCTGGTAGGTTGCAGTATGAATGTTTTTAACATCTAAATTTCATTGGACAAGTCAGAGGGGAGAGGAGGCAACGCAATAGAAGAAACACCCCTTTCTTTTTTTTCCAACAGATTCTCCTAAAACCAGGTGTAAATGAAGCAATGTACTGAAGCCAGTGATATTAAACAGGTCAACAAACAGATAGATCATTGACGATGCCACACCATAAGTAACAGAGGAGAACACTGGATATAAAGGGATGTAAGCTTACATCTCGGAGTGGGAAATCATCAGCTTCAAGCATGTGAATGACATGCCCCATCTTTGGCCTCCTCTGGGCATTTGGATCCACGCAGCGTAAAGCCACCAGAAGGGCACGTTTGAATTCCCTTGAAGAAGGTTTCTCTGGCATTTTAGGATCCAATACTCCTTCGGCATTTCGGTTTGTCACCATTGCTTTTAACCAATCTACTAGGTTCACCTGATGTAAGAAGTTTAAGTTGATCACAGAAGGCAATGAAGGTAAGAGGACTCTTGGGGAAACAAGGAGGTTGGACTAGTCAAGAACAAACCTCATCTGGAGGTCGGCTGTAATCAACTGGGCTCCTTCCAGAAATTATCTCCATTATAAGAATGCCAAAACTATAAACATCACTTCTTTCATTTAACATGCCAGTGCTGGCATATTCTGGAGCTACATAGCTACAAAGCAGGAAAAAATGGTCTTCTTGAGCTCACTTAAATGTCAGTATAGAAATTCAACAATGATTTGCAGAAATCAACTCACCCAAATGTTCCCATCACACGAGTTGTCACATAACTCCTCTCCGATCCCAAGAGCTTGGCTAGACCAAAATCAGAAACTTTTGGATTCCACTGCCTATCAAGCAAAATATTGCTTGACTTGATATCACGGTGAACAACCTTAGGCTCAAGCCCCTCATGCAAATAAGTCAACCTACAGAAGTAAAACACGCCAATGGTTAACCACACAAATGACTCAGATCAGAAGGTCGTAAACTTATAACTCACAGAGAAGCAATTTGATCAAATTTTACCCTTTGGCCGTTCCAACAATTATGTTCATTCGAATGTCCCATGTAAGAGGACTATAAGGCCCAACATCACCATGAAGCCATTGTTCTAAGTTCCCATTGTCAACGTACTCATAAACAAGCATCCTAAAACAAAGCAGGCAAGACTGTCATTACATCTTCTTGTTAAAACATTCCTAAACAGAATAAAAATTGCAAAAAAAAGAAATGCACAATCAATAATTGGAGGAAAAAAATCTATTGGCAAGAATTGACATGGTATCCAAAGAAGTGTACCTATGAGCTCCTTCGGCACAATAGCCCAGCAACCTTACCAAATTCTTATGTCTCACTCTTCCAATTGCTTCAACTTCAATCTTAAACTCCTTTTCAGCCTGACCCCTAGAGGCCAAAAAAAAGGGAATTAGTAAAACACTTCAGTTCAACCTTAAATTCCGTTTTACCTAATGCTAATCCAGAACTATTGAACTATTCGGTTCAACAATGTAAATCTATTACTTTGCATAGATTAAGATTAACCAAATTAGGGGGGAGAGGCAATGGCACCTGTTATTAAGCAAATTCTTGACAGCAACTTGAGTGTTATCCTTCAAAATCCCGCAGTAAACAATCCCATTCCCACCTTCACCAATCACATTCTCATCAGCAAAGCCATTAGTAGAGTCCTCAAGCTCTCTAAGAGTGTACCAATGTCCCCAGCCCAAATGTGAAACCTCCGGAACCGAAATTAAGCCACCCTGGTCAACCGAGCGAGCCCCACTACTACCGTGCGACGACCCGCCTCCACCCGGGTACGAGATCCGGTGATCTTTCCCAATTTCAATGTGAATTCTCTGATGCCAACTTGGGTTTTCATCTTCTGGAGGCGGAGGAAGTGCAAGCGGGTCGGATTCGGGCAATGGGTTCTGGTTCTGAGCATTCTGGGGTTTTGTTGCTGGGTCTGAATTTGGGTGAGTTAGGAACCTAGAATGGTCAATTCGGATTTCCTGGATTTCCTTGGAGACGTTTGGGATTGTGGGCGTTTTAGAAGACTTGCGCCTAGAGGTGAACCAGAGTGAAATTAGAAAGAGAAGAACAACTATTGTAGCACCAACACCTATTCCGACAACTACCCATAACCTTAAACCAAAAATTGATGTTTTCTTCGACAACTGATCGTTCAAAAATGCTGATTTATCCTCAGACATGCTCTTCTTCTTGTTCTTCTTCCTACCTCAGGTGCAATTTTAATGATCAAACCAAAAGAAGAAGAAGAATGGTGGTGCAGCGTGCGGCGGTGGAGTAACAGATGATAAAATGGGAAAAAAAAATGTTGAGAGGAAGGGACTGTAGAGACAGTGAGTGGGGTTGAAGAAAGAGAGAAGAGGAGAACTGTCATGATGGGACATTCAGGGATAGTGACATCATGTTTCAATCCGCACCAGTTTTGTTTAGCTTTAGACTAAACTTTTGCTTCCCTAACCGTATCTAATCTTTTCTATGTCAGTATCCATAATCAAATATTAAATATTCGTTTTGGTTCATGCTGTTATTATTTATTGTCTTCCTTTGGAATTACATCGATTTTGTTTCATTGTCTACTCAGCCTTCTGAATGCTTTTTTATCTCTCTCTCTTCTCGCCGGACAGGAACAGACGGTAATATTTGTTAAGAGTGACCCGAAAATTTTCTTCAGTTATAAATTGTCCCAATCAATTATTATTATTCAATTCAAGAAAAAGAATTTAATCGTAGTGTTTGGAAAATTAAAGTTGAGAAAATTTTCTAATATAAAAATTATTAATATAACAGTAATTAACAAAAGTAATCAATTATTACTAATTTAACTATATTTTTAAAATATATTAAAAAATATTCATCCAATATACAAAATCTTACTTTCTTAATTAATACCTTTCGTAAAATATATATTCTCCGTATTAAATTCTTACACTTGGGTATTTGTTAATTATTATTTTATATATATTATTTTTATTTAAATTTTTATTGATAAAATATAATAAATAAAATAATAATTAACAGATGTAGGAATTTAATAAGGGGAATTTATATTCTAAGAAGGGTATCACTTAAAGAAAATAATTTTCTCCTTTTATAATAATAAAATAACCTAAAATCAAATTTTTAAAAATATTTTGTGACGCTATGCTATTTAATTTAACCCTAAATTGAAAATGACAAACCATGGCTACTGGGGGTTTAACTTTTTTCTTTTTGCTGGTTGGCTCATTCCTGCTTACACTCTCTCACTTCTTTTTTGAGGATAATTCGGATGGTTGTGACAGCTGCACCATGGAGAAACAGTGCATGTGATTATTAGTTTACTAAGGTTTGGATTAGAACCTTAAATTTTTTTAATACATCATTGGCCCTTATTAAATGTTGACAATTGTCCATATTTGTTTACTTTTCAGTGCATGATTTTTAGTGAAGATGCTGCTTAGTTAATTCCTTGGTTCGGGTGAAGATATAAAGTAATTGGATTGCAATATTCCTAATTTGTATTCAATAACAAAGTGGGCGTTTGACATAATGGCTCCGCCGACGTTTTCTTTGGGACCCATTTTGTGGCCCGCTCTCTCTCTCTTCCCCGCCCCCCTTCCCGGGCCCTCATCCTCACTCCCTCTATGTACGTCCATCTGTACGCCGCTCTACAGCGCTGGAACCTCTGGATCTGCTGTTCGCTCATCCGACAGTGTGGAAGGGAACCGTGGCGCTGCTGCACCAAAACAAGCCGTATGGCCCTAAATTTGCTACATAAAGTTAACGATTTGGCTTAGGGGAAGTTAGAGTGATGGTTGGAATACCTATGCAAAACGATGGCTCATGGGATTAGGGTGAATAGAGTATGATTGAAATGAAGAATGGTGGAAGAGAATTAAATTTACCTTGGTGAGTATGTCCAAGATCAAGAATCTATCATACTAAGGTGATGTTGCTTGGAAGGTGAGACACTTCTAAGCCCTATGTCTTTTAATGATTTGAGAAAAGTACTCTGATATTTTACTTCTAAAAATGAATAAAATGTGATGATTACAAAGGAGGAGAAAACCCTAGAAGGCTGGAAGGCTAAGAGTCTCAATTACATAAGTCCTTTCATGTTAAAGGACTCCTATAATGCATTAATTCATAATTATAGACAGTTTATTTGCCTTTATTATAAGATTTGAATCTCTTAATTGAACAAAAAAAAGACTTGAATCTCTTAAAAAATACAAAGAATTAATTCATAAAAACAGTTATTGCATGTAGGAGATTGATGGCCTTTTTCTGTTAGTGCACACTGCTTGCACATGATTGGGCGGGTTGCCTAGGTTTGGTGAGCCATGGTGCATGCTGGCGACTATGCAGGAGCATTCTATCGAGCCAAACATCTATTTTTTCAAGCAAAGGGGCTGCTCCTTCGTGCATTAGCATTTCTATTCGTGGCTCTTCATGTGCTGATCCGTTGGGGCTTGATTTCTTGGCATTGTGACCTTGCTTATGGTGTGTTAAAGTTGGATCATGCATTGCATTGTCTCCAATGGTCCTTGGCTTGTGTTGGTTCCTCATTGCTCATACCTTTACATGCAATGGTGACTCTTTGCATGGGCTGGTTGGTGACTTTTCATGCTGTGACATCATTTTGCACATGTCTTGTGTGTTCTCGCGCGGGCTACTCAATGGTATCTTTTGGTTTGGTGACTTGTGACTCTTCACTTGTACCTATTGCATATGTCTTTTGGTCTTGGCATGTCTTTTCCAAGTCCTTGGTGTCCTTTGCTTGATGGCTGCTCGGTGTGACATGAAAGGTCATGACCTTTGATTCAAGGGTCGCGTTCTTTGGTGAATGGTTGCTTGGGCGCCATGTGAGTTTGCTCAAGCCATACTTGTTTTTGTTTGAGCACTTTGTTGGATACTCAAGGGACTTATCAAATGGTGGCATTTGCTTGGACGGGATTGATGACTCTTCATTGGTGGCTCTTGATTGAGGGAGATTTGTCCATACGAACATTCCTCAAAGATTTATCCTTACGAATCTCCTTCCAAATTGCTGTCTTTTGCTCGTGGCCTTTCCTTTGCATTTTTTGCTTGTGTCCTTTCGTGCAAACTTCTCACGCGCTCCTCATGACTATTGACAGTTTCGT
The DNA here is from genome assembly GCA_037126225.1 of Dillenia turbinata. Classification (NCBI taxonomy): domain Eukaryota; kingdom Viridiplantae; phylum Streptophyta; class Magnoliopsida; order Dilleniales; family Dilleniaceae; genus Dillenia; species Dillenia turbinata. Next base: position 4,716,225 of record JBAMMX010000005.1, read on the forward strand.
TACACAGTGACCCAGACACAATTGTGTAGGGAATTGCATGTTTTGGGTTGGGCCGAATAGGGATTAGATAGCGCTAACTAGATTTTGGTCTTTTTCTTTTTTTTTTTTAAACAAATTATTTTTACAATCAATCGGCATTCGAATTTCGTCTGACTAATTCAATCCAAACACTGTAAATCTATTAAAAGATTATCTCTCTCAAATCTCGTTTTTTTTCATTCGCATGACTTGAATCGAGAGCTATGGTGACATTGGATTCAAACCAGCTCACTTGATGCCGCGCATGGTTTGCTATTTTAAGATATTTATGGTTCCAATTCCAACAACAATATAAATCAAAAATAAGGAAGCGACCAAACTAGGAGTGGTCTAGTTTTACGCTTTCATTCCGAACAAGCAATTGTCATGAACCCAATAAATTAAATGAATTAAAGTTTAACATATCAATACAAAAATTATGGTTTTTTTTTTTTTAATTTTGGCATCTTTGAATTGATTAAAAAATCAAATCCAATAAAAAGTAAAACATATTAAGATGGATAATCAAATAAAATTTTGTTCATAAGGAATTAGACTCATCTGACCTTATTTTTATGAAACTCTACTTGGCCCTGCCAATGCCAAACAACTTCTCCAGTGGCCGAAGTAGTCAGCGGCACTTGATATGTTTGTATATGATTTTTATTTATTAAATTTTATTTATTGGTTTCGTTGAAGAATTAGCATGAGCATACCTACGACCAGCAGACCTAAGTTTGATTAAAACAAGTTTGGTTTAATTTATAGATTGTTTAAATTTATTTTTATGTTAAAATTAATTAATAAAGAAATATTTATTTTGAATTATAAATACACCAAATTACTCGATATAAGTCAAAATTAGGTTCTCTACTTTTCCTTATTTTTTATTATTAATTTATTATTATAATTACTCCTTGATAAAATAAAAAAATTATATTATCCGCAGTTACTTTAAATACCAAAACCACCTCATTCTAGTTTACAATAAATAAATTCTAACAATTTGTTATTCTTTCTCCTGCATTCTCATATATTTACACACCATTGCAAAGTTATTACCCACCACCTTTCTACACCCATTATACAATACTTTTAATAAATATTTTTACTTTTACTAAAAAGAAGACAACTATATAGCCCTTTTGATTATTTTATTCACGCTTTAAATAAATATTAGTTACTATTTAAAAATAATTTTTTAATAGTTTTATCAGATAATTAAATTGTTCATTTTTAAATTGATTTATAAATTAAAAATTAAAAGTAAGCGGTTATTGAATACTCTTAACGTCATCATCGGTAATTGGTGGCATTTAGCTGTCTGCTACAGAGCACAAACAAGTGCGGAGTTAATATCAAATTTTTTTAAATTAAAAGATCGAATATTTTATTCTCTTAATTAAATATTTTAAATTTAAATTTTAAAAATAAAAAAAAGTTAAAAGAGTCAATTTTTAAATAAATTCTATAATACTCAAGATCAGATTAATTAAATAAAATTTGGATATCCATCGACAAAAAAAAATAAATAATGAAACCTAGATCATTATTAATGACGTTGACTCCATCAAAAACTAGAAGTCAATCTCGGTTGTATTTAATTCTTCATGCAACGATGTTCAATTGGTGAATGGAAGAATATTACAATTAGAGAAAAGATAATCGGAGTCTGGACGGCAGGAGAACCGTAGACGCTTGGTTATCCAATGCAAGTGGATAAGGCAAATCTCACTTGCATGCCTGTTCGGCGTCTCTCTCTCTCTCCCTCCCCACCTTAATATTGCGTAGCACAGCCACAGCAAGCTTAGACATCTCATCTGTGATTTGAAGCCAATTAATTACACTAACATGTTCAAATAAATGTTGACCGATTATTATTTTATAGACTTTTTTATTTAAAAACTTAAATTACAATTACAATTATGGGAGAATTTGACCAATTATTTGTTAATTCAATAATTATAACATAGAGTAAGTGAATAACCTCATTATCTTTTTTTTCTTTTTCTTCATATATAAAAAAATATAATTAAATATGATTGAATCGAAAAAAAAAATGATGAAAATGGAGATAATCTACTACTTAAATTATCCTCAGAGACATCTTCCCCTCCTTTCTTATAGCCCAATGATTCTTCATTCAGCCTTCCTCTCTCTTTAGGTTTTTCGATCGATTCCTTTTCTCTGTGAGATAGGTAACTAGTTCTCTGTAGTTCATAATGCCACATTGGCAACCAAAATTTTTGACTAAACAATTAACTGCTTCCTATAATAATGCCCTTTTGTTCACGTGTATGTAATATACAATGCTCTTATGAGCTCATTAGTCATAATGGAAAATAACTGCTCTTTCCATTTCTATTTTACTTTTTTTTCTGGTAACCAATCAGTATCCGAAATTATGTTTGAATGTTGTTGAACCCAATTATTTTTAAAGTATTTTCATTTTTTTTTTTGCTTATTGATTTGACGTTATATATTCATTTTTTTGCTTATGAAAAAAAAATATGAATAGTGTTTTAATTACATGTTTAATTTTTGAATTATAATATTATTTGAAGTTGAAACAATATTTTTAAGTATAAAGATTAAGGAATTGGTGATTGTATTTCTAATTTATGTGAGCCAAATTTGAACATGAGATTAACTAAATTTTAGATTATTTTAGATTTAAATTCAGGTCATCTCCACAAAAAAGTATGAAACCTAACTTCCAAGTTCAGATTCAATCATAAAATTTCATCATACCAAATTTGAACACCTCTAAATATATATATTTTTGTTATTTATTTATTGGATACGCTGCTTCTTTTTTAATGGCGTACGAATAGAATTATCCGGGACCAACCATGCAAGAGGGAAAAATCAGAAAAGCAAGGGAAAGGTGAAGCCGGCAATGGTAACCCCCATTGCCCATTCTATTCAAGCACGGGGGAAAAGGTGTTTTAAGTACTGTATGTATCGGGCCTTAAACCATTGAGGCAGAATAGTGTGTAATTCAATTGATTGAATTGGTTGAACAGGCTATTATAATTATTCTAATATAATAAATAATAAATGGTTATTAATAATTATAGAATTGAAAAGAATATGATGTTGTAACCAATTTCAGATAAGAAGGGAGATCATGATTGGAATATTTGAAATGGAAAGAAAATAATAAAAAAGGGGTTGGAAAGAAAAATGGAAAATGAAGAGATCATGAATTGAAAGGAAAAATAAAAATACAGTAAATGGGAAATAACATATAAAAAGTCATTATTCATTAACCCTTTTACATTTAAAATTTGAAAAGATTGAATTTAAAAATTAAATTAAAAAATAATTAAATCTAATTAATTCAATTTATACAATATTAGGTTTTTACTAATATTTATTATTTTTTTATAAGGAAATTTAACTAAACATGATCAAATTCAAGAAAGGAAGATACAAGCGGAAAGATTACTGCTTTAGCTGTCTTTGAGGCACGTTTTTACTGACATTTATTTTCAAATATCAGGGAAAGCGAAGTGGAATCTCCCAAACCTAAGTCTATATGTCTCTCTCTCAAACATCGCCTTGTTTGACTATCTCAAAAAGAAGGTACTAATCCAAAATTGCACTTCTCGTAAATTTCACCGTTACAATGGAGAACCTGTTGGTGATGGCAACCCTTCATTGGCATTTTGGTTTTCCATCCAAAGAAGCCAATTTAATTCAGCATCATACCGAGGACGACACCCAAACCAAGCTACTCCTAAATCAGCTAAGCATTTGCTAATCCGTCTAATGCCCTGGAAGGGCCTCATACGCAATGGAATAGTCCAAAATCAAAAGCATAACAAGTCAAATTTGATTTTGGCACACCTTTTATTTTCTCAAGCATCCAAAGAAAGTGCCTCGTTATGCCTTTGGTTTCCTCGATATCCAAGTTGAAGAAGACACTAAATTAAAGCAGAAAAAAAAAATAAAGGAAACTATTTGGATATTTTAGAGTGCGAATTTTAATGCAATGATAGAATTATTACTTTGATGATCTCAAAGTCATGGATTCGAAATGTAAAAACAATTTCTTTACAAAATATAAAAAGAAAATTACGTACATAAATATCCACCCTCCTCCGTCCCACACTAAGCCCAAAGCATTACAAACTGGGTGAGCTCTTTTTATTCGGATATTTTAGTATAAGAGGGAATTTTTGAGTGGAGTTGCTAATCAGAATAAAGTTTTCTGAACAACAAATCAAACACTCTCACCTGATACATTTCCCTCTTTTACAAACATTTCCTGTCTCGGATTCCAAAAGCAGAGAAGCTTCCTCAGGAATTTCATTTAGAAGTTCAGGAGAAACCCAACACTGAGGGATTTCACCCCCCAAGCAAAAGCTTCAGAAATTTACAACAAAAAAATTAAACCCATATGCTCTAGTTCAACAAGAGATGACTAGACACAAAACATGCAAATCACATTGAATTTTGATTAACACTTTCATTAAACAAAGGCAGTGCCAAAAGTTTGTTACTGAACCAGTTTCCGAATCTATTTTGGCATAAATAACCCAAATAGAGTATTGTGTCAGAAGTTTTTCAATAAACAAGGTCACATTCTGTGGTGTCTAAACAAAGGAAATTTTCTAGCAAGAGATAGGAAATTCCTTTCAGGTGCTTGAGAATATTATCTGCCCAACTAAGATGAGAGGCCTGTGGAAGAATTTTTCCCAGATTCATTCACATCTAACTGAAGTTGTGACAGTGTATCTTCTTTACAGATATCCTTCATAATGCAAAGCAGCAGCTAGTTATCATCAAAGTTCCCAAAAGAAAACTCAAGAAATCATGCTAGTGTTACCTTTGAAGACATGGGAATGCTGCCAGCTGCATAGCGAGCCTGTACTGATGCTCCCAAACCAAAAGACATTTCTGAATCTGTGATGGTGGGCACAGAGGGTATAATGACAGGCTGAGGCTGGTTTGAGGTGGTGCATTGATTGGAAAGATCAAATGTTGCTTGCGTTGAGCTTTCATGATTCACCGGAAATGTGCCTAAAGCAGCATTTGCACTCAACAATCCACTGCCTTCATGGAAGCCCATTCCGGTCTGAGGCAGCTGGAGAGGCAAGTGAATTGGATACAGACTCAGTCCATTTCTCATAGATAACATCTGCAGTCAATCACAACACTAAAATGGTAAATAAATAATATTTGCACATAAACAGAGTCAAAAGCTAAAGTTCTACAGAGCTTCTGATCTTTTGGAGACATCTATCACATGCTTTGTCTGTAATCAATTAACAGTTTTAGGCTAAGAAGCATAAAGTTAGTATACAAACAATAAAAATGAGACAAATTATTAAAAAAAAAAAAAAAAAAATCAGGCACTGTTCATTAGTCCAGAACTCAAAAGACCAAGAAGGAAACCTTTCTTGGGCCATGATTGGAGGTTATACCAGAGCATCTCTCCAATCAGAATAGCTAACACAAACAAAAACCATTCAGTAGCCAGCAACTAAGGAGACTTCAATGAGGGATTCTTTTTTTTTTAAAAAAAAAAAGGAAAGAAAAACCAAAGAAAGAAAGAAAGCTTGCAGGATCAGATTCTGGGGCGAGACCAGAGAAACTATCCACTCCAAATAACCCTCCTGAGTGCAGATCTTGGCCTCTTAAAGCTGATCTTTTTGGGTACCGTCTCTTATAGGCATTTCAAGTCCCTTGTTAAGCAACTTTAATCTAACAAACTGCCTCCTTTGATTCCCCACCACTGACCGACTCCCCTGGCTAGAAACTATACTAAAATCTACATCAAGCGGGGGACTAACCTGAGTTTATTGATCTTGGTTGGTCATATGAAAGGTGGATGGCTGCTTCAAAAGCAGTTGCAAGGGCAGTAAGGCCCCTAAAAGAACATATATTGTATTGTCCATGCTATATTCGCCAACTTTGGCAACCAGGTATTTTCTTCTGGGAAGGAGACAACCTAACAGAATTTGTTGCCAGGATAGGGAGACTGTTGTCCTTTGCCTACAAATTTTTCTGGTCAAAAATAGAAACCTCCTTAAGCAGTTCACTGGTGATCACTTTGCATGGCATGCTCAACCCCCCCCCCCAAAAAAAAAAAAGGAGAATAAGGTTTTGACAACATAAATGCATGCAAATTCAAGTAATTCACCTTCTCAAGAATAGTCAGAAACAAAATTCTTCAAGCTATGACCCGGGGAAACCGTATGCATATGCTTACAGCATAACTGCTGTCTCCGTCTGGTAACAATTGATATGCCAAGTTCGCATGTAACCATGTGTACCACAAACATGCCCCAAAGACACAAAAACTCTTCCATGCTAATTATCATAAATAGCCCGGACACTTGCATGGAAGTGCCCATATCATCTTGTTCAGTATGACAATCATGCATGTTTTAACCAAAACAGAGCTTAACAGAAGCTCTACAAAGAATCTAACCTAGACTGAAGTATGCCTGAGTAGATAATCACAGAAAACTTCTATCAGACAGACCCATCACAACAACGATGTGTTTTACAAGACCTTTGTGATGTGAACCCAATAGGCATAGAAACCCTAGAATTCACGAACAAGTTAATTTAGCCCAAGAATCGTTCCAACGACTTATTTGAACCAGTGAAATTAAAGACCTCAACCCTTACTCTAAAGGAGAAAGAATTTAAGGTATATGATCTTAAACATATTTCTCACTAGAACAAAAATCTTAATATAACAATGGAATAAATGATGCCACAATGTAGGTGGTTCAAAATCTAGATTGATAAGTCAAAAAACTAAACAAAACTTCTATCTTGAATAAGTTCAACAGTTCTCAAAAGAACAAAAATTGTGTGAAAAAATTTCACAATTTTATTAATTCTCTCAAAAGTTATATTTTACACAATGTGTAATAGTCTATTTATAGGTTAAAAGTAAAAACTAAATTGACAACTAAAAATTTAGTAACTCCTTAAACAATTAAAAAGTATGAAACTAAAATATAAACTACAAAGAAAAATTAGGAAACTAAATAAACCAAACTAGTTTGACCTTACTGTTATTTTTTTTTTTATTTTCGTCCTTTCTTGGTTTTGGATAGTTTTGAGTCTTTTATTCTTCTAATTGAGATTGTATGAACATAATTAAGGTCCCTTTTGATTCTTCATTCATTTGGCCTCCAATTTTTTGTTGTAAAACTCTCCAAATTAAGTTATTCAACTCTTTTTTGAATCTTTTAACTCGAACCCTCGCCATTAAACCAACTCGAATTTGAATTGAATCATGCATATTCCTTGCAGCCTTGATGTCCGCATCATTCCCCTCTTCTTGACAACGATTTGTCCTCAAATCGTCACATGTGTGAAAGTGTATCCGCAACTGTATTTTGCTTGGGAAAAGTTTCAATGAATTCAATCAATCGAGCATATTTTTTACCATCTTAATACACTAACAGCTCTTTGAACTTAACTCAAAAATAATTGTCTTGTGAAATTCAAAGAAAGAATAACAAGGAAAACAAAGAAGGAAAATAACAAGGAAAATAAGTGAGAAATAAGGAAAGTCAAAAATTTGAAAAAATTCCAAACTAAGAAAGAAACAAATACTGAATGGAATAAATAAGAAAGGTGAATAAATAAAGAAAGAAAACAAGGAAGGTGAACAAGGAAAGAGAAGAAATAAAGAAGGAACAGCAAAAGGAAAGAAAAAAATTGGAAGCTGCCCTCTTTTTAATCAATTTTTTTTTCACAGCTTTTTTTTTTGGAACTACGGCAACATAAAGAAAAAAAAAATCAAGGATGAAAGATACAAAAAAAAAAAAAATTAAACCCACAAACAAAGAATTTTGCTATTTATGATAAATTGAAATTTGAGATAATCTTAAAACTGAAACACAAATAAGAACAAAGACAGATAAAAAATTTTAAACAAATATGAATAATTATAGACAAGTATGAACAATTCAAAGGGTAACCCGAAATTGCTTTGATACCAACTGATGTAAACACGACGGGTATAGAAACCTTAGAATCCACGAACAAGTTAATTTAGCCCAATAATCGTTCCAACGAATTATTTGAACCAGTGGAATTAAATATCTCAACCCTTACTTTAAAGGAGGAAGAACCTAAGGTATATGACCTTTGACCCATTTCTCACTTGAACAAGAACCTTGATATAACAATGAAATGAATGATGTTACAATTTAAATGGTTCAAAACCTAGATTGATAAGTCAAAGAATTAAACAACACTCTTACATTGAATAAGTTCAAAAGTTTTCAAAACAGTAAAACTTGTGTGAAGAGATCTCACAATTTTATTAATTCTCTCAAAAGTTATATTTTATACAATGTGTAATGATCTATTTATAAGTTAAAAGTAAAGACTAAATTGGTAACTAAAAATTTAGTAATTCCTTAAACAATTAAAAAGTAGAAAACTAAAATATAAACTATAAAGAAAAATTAAGAAACTAAATAAACCAAACTATTTTGACCAAATCTTGTTGCTATTTTTCTTTATTTTCGTCTTCTCTTAGTTTTGGATAGTTTTGAACCCTTTATTTTTCCAATTGGACTTATATGAGCATAATTAAAACCCATTTTGGTTCTTCATTCATTTGGACTCCAATTTCTTGTTGTAAAACTCTCCAAATTAAGTTATTCAACTCTTTCTTGAATCTTTTAACTCGAACCCTCGCCACTGAACCAATTCGCACTTGAATTGGATCATGCAAATTTCTTACAGTCTTGATGTCCGCATCACTTTGCCAAGTTAAATTTTCATATCATCTAAACTGAACACAGCATGGAAGGACCATAAGATATTCCACATTCAGGTAAAACATATAGGTACTAATGCAAAGAAAAAGCGCTTCAATTTCAAGGTTAAACCAAGAAAACATACTTTTGATCACCATTATATTAGAAAACTTCTCTCTATTAAGGTTACTTCGTACAATAAAGAAGAGTAAAATTTTTCAAGAATTTTCGACGACATTCGCGCTGTGTACTACATAAAAAAGCTACTCGCGTGATCAACAAGAAGACCAGCAGCAGCTAGCCTGCTACTTAAGAAAAGGGGTACGATTTTCAGATTTCTCAAAAAATACCCTCAAATATATCATATACACGCATAGTCCAAGAGAATCGGATTGACAACAGACAATAACATCTAACAGTAAAAGTTTCCAAGCAATTCAACATAGCTCCTCACCTGTACTTGTAGCTGAAGCTGCTTCAGATACTCAATAGCTTCATCCAGCATGGAAGCTTTATCCGTCTATCATTTCCCAAACCGTAAAACCAAAGTCATTCACTCGTTTCATCAAACACATAAATCACTATTTCCACAGCACATTACCTTATTAGAATTGGGAATTAGACTTTGCAATGCCTTCATTTTCTCATTAATCCTACTTCTCCTCCTCTGCAAGCCAAATTCGCCACGAATCTCAAGACAAACAAAAATAGAAAAATAAAATAAAATTCACAAAATCGTCATCAGAATCAGAATTTTATAAACCTTTTCAGACAAATTGTGAACCTCCGCTGCTCTACTCCTCTTAGACGAACTGCGAGTGGGAACCGGAGGATTATTTGAAGCTTCATTCCCCTTCTAAAATTCAAAAAAACAATAGTCACAAATCAAACTCAAAAGAAACACAAACACCAACAAATCTCACCTCTCCATCACAATTATACTCATTCACACTTCTCTTCTCGGGAGACGTGATCGCTTCAGAATCATCACCAATCCTAACAGAATTACCCTCTCTCACATCATTACCAAAACACGCACCGGGATCTGAAAAGTTGAGGCTCGAAGACGAAGCGATCGCGTTCCTAACTCTGTTATCAGACACAGACCTAGTCGAAGGATGTTGAAACGGCGTCGTCAGAGTCTGAAAATGGTGAAAAAAGAGAGAGATGTCGTCCGACTCGAGACCGCAACTGGTTGAATTCGACGGCGGAGGTGGAGGGGAAGAAGAGAAAGCGTTTGTTCCGTACAGATCAGCCATGAAAGGCGTTCTGTAACAGAAATCTAAGAAAAGTTCCAAAAGAGCGAAGGTTGAAGAAGAAGAAGACGACGACGACGATCCACTTAGGTTTTTGTTTGCATCTGCTTTCTCAGTGAAAGCCGTTTCGTTTCAGCTCTCTTTCTGTCTCTCTCTCTCTAAAATTCGGTGTGCTTTTGTTGCGTTCTTCTCTCTCTATCCCTCCTAGCCTATCTATTTCTAAAAAGTGCTAATTTACAACTGAACCAAAACACTCGAGACAAGGCTCCTGATTTTAATTTGACGAAATTTCCCGCTCTAATTACTCGGATATTTATTTAATAATGCTTAAACTTTTGTTTATTGCAAGAAAAGGTCCTTTAATTTCAACGGAATTGTGGTTTTCTTCCCATAATTTTATTTCTTTCCGTAAGTAGAAAAGTGGGTTTGACTAGGCCTGGTGGGGTCTGGCCCGGGGGTTGTTTGGATGCCAATAATGAGATTAGTTTTCCAAGAAGGCGATGATGGTGATGTTGTCGATTGCATCACTTGTCACAAAATTTCAAAGCCTGGGGGGCTAAGCAAACCAACCCTAATCTGGATTGTGCACTTTTTTGTTGTGAATACCAATTAGCTCTACTTTTCATGATGTTACAGGTCCACGGCTTGTTTACATACCTTATAGAGTACCTGTTCGCTCTTTCGATTAATTATTTTTATTTTTTTTTTCATTGGTTAAGATGTTCATCAAAAATAAATTTTTATCTCCATATAATAGTGGGGGCGGGGGGGGGGGGGGGATATATATAGAGGGGGGGGGGGGGGGGGGGGGGGGGGGGGGGGGGTGTGGTATTTAAATTAAAATAATTCTATTAAATTTTACATATTATTTTTGTTGTGAATACCAATTAGCTCTACTTTTCATGATGTTACAGGTCCACGGCTTGTTTACATACCTTATAGAGCACCTGTTCGCTCTTTCGATTAATTATTTTTATTTTTTTTTCATTGGTTAAGATGTTCATCAAAAATAAATTTTTATCTCCATATAATAGTGGGGGCGATATATATAGAGAGAGAGAGAGAGAGAGAGAGGAGAGATAGGGTAATTGTGTATTAAATTAAAATAATTCTATTAAATTTTATATATTAAATAAATATTATTTCTATTCGATCTAAAATATTATCTCCACTAAAATTATTAATTAAATTACTAAAATCATCATTCTATTTTATAAAAATATTTTACTCCCATTATATTCAGGTTCTGAATCCGTTAATACTTGTAGTATTACTTCATCACTTGCTCATTGAGTTGTATTTAATCAAATGGGCAGAAAGGATTAATGATTTTGAAATTCTTATTTTAAAGGAGTCAAATTTTGAATTTGGATAGACTCATCTAAAATTGGACCATATTTTTTCAATTTCAAACAAAAGGAAAAATCTTTGATTTATTTAGAATTAAGGTACCTATTTTTTTTCTTCTTTATAAATTAAATTTGAACTACTTTTATGTAATTCAGTTGGATTTATTCACAATTATGCATTGATAGTAATTGTAATCGTAATTTGGCTAATGCAAACTTATCATGTCTTATGAGTGCAATCGCATGCCACGCTGTTACAACATCTGCTTGTGACATCTAGAAAGAGAAATGAAGCAAACATAATTTTCATTTCGTTTAGGTCCTATATCATCATGGCTAAAATCTTTAATCCCACGACCCCGACTTTGTTTTATTTTATGTATAATAAATTTTGATTAAAGTGAAACTTATACATATATATATATAATTTACAAAAAAGTTAAAAAAATTAATATAAAGAAATAAATTATTATTATATTAATAATTTCTCATAGTTACACTTAATGTCACTTAAGTTAATGACAACTTTTCGAGACGGGTCTAAATTAATTATATAAGATGTAGGACTAGAAATCCAAATCACAACCTGAGTTTTGGATTTGTTTGGAAGATGAATGCTGTGAAGATTTAGGAGTGAGACTTGGCGAAGCATTTGTGTTGGAATAGAACAGAAGTTGATTACTGGGTTTGAAGATAGCAGCAGAAATAGGCAGTGTCTCAAATCTAACTGGAGCAATGTTTTGTATTTTCAGTCTCTAATGCCAGATACGTACACTCCGATACCTGATAGACTTCAACAGAAGTACACACGTCGCATTCATATAGCTGCATTAGTCTAAAATGAAATTCAGTGCACCCACGAAGAGCCAATGGTAAAACTACACCTGTCCGCTAGCATTGTTCCGTCTCTCCATCAATCTTTTCTTCCTCAAACCTGTCAAAGTATTTCCCGGGGAGAAAAATTCATGGGGAAGGAAAATCTTTTGCATCGATTGAAGTATTAATTGACTGTGAGCACTGTTTTGCAAGCAGGAAGGCTAGTTTGTTTATGACGACTTGATCCCCCGGGCCCCCCGGGGGGGGGGGTGGTTCATTTTGTGCATGACCAGGCGAAATGAGGCATGCAAAGGAAGCTCACCAGTATGCACAATAATTTACCTCCCTAAATACAAGAGAAACTTTGCATTGCCACAGGTTCCAAGTGGCCGGACTCGCCTTCCAGCTCCAAAACACTTCCTTTATATGTAAGCGTCTTAAGTTAATTTTGTTTTTTTTTAAGTTACAATAAGAACCGAATCTCAAATAACAGAATCGGGAAAGAATTATTATTATCATTGGACTGTCCTCTTGAGGACGTTAATTTTGTTTTGAATTATTAAATACAAGAGCAATTAAATGAAGTTTTAACTTGGTCTTTCTTTGTGTTATAAAATTTAGAAATCATATTCAACGAAAAGCCTCAACAAAGTAAGCATGTTGTTTTAAGGAGCGGAGACTAGCTGCTGTATTTACTTAGCAACCAATAGTGGGCTGTCACGTTTGAAACTGGCGGCATTCACGTGGTTTCCAGTTAGCCCAATCTGGGGCCTTGCCCTAACAACCTTGCGGGTCCAACCGTCCACTATATATGCATACTTATCATAACGTCTGTGAACCAAACAACTCATTTCAGGGAAACTATAGTTTTACTCAACAAAATAGCAACTTCATTCCAAAGTGCCAAAACTCGCCCTACAGATAGGCTATCAATCACTTGTGCTAAGCTTTGCCCCTTTCAAGAACCAAGGAGAAAGGCTCTGAATCGAACAATTCTTACCCTATATATATAAATATATACACACACACAATGTAATTTATCAGTGTGAATATATCATTTCGAGGTCAAACCCAACCGGATTGGGACTGCATTTTCAATTGAGGGAAGTGACACCCTGGTTCTCCCTTCCCCAGCCAATGGCAGCAACTGCAACCTTCAGGCACATTTCGACATACAGAAATCCAAGCCACTGCTGCTAGAGCGGGGAATGTAAGCTAGTCGGAAGTAAGCTGTGTTGCCCAGGCTTAACCGTGGCATGGTTGAGTAAGTCAAGGAGAAAGACTAGGCAACTTCAAAGGAGCTGAAAAGCGTTAATCAACCTTACTTTTGATAAGGTTGGGAGAAACCTCATTGGAAATCAAAGATAGAATGGATGAAATGCCAGTGAATTGAATCAGAGAATAAGTAAAAAGCATAACAAGAAGCTAAAAATGTATCGTCTCAGCTAGCAAATGTGATTAAATAATAATGACTGTAAAAGTTAAGAACTTGTTCCACTTTTTGTCACTTCCCTAATAAATTGAATTCCTAAATTAGGAGCTAACAACATTTTTTTTTTTTTTTTGTGGAAAGGGTGGGGGGGAGGGGGAGCAGTCAATTGAACAAGAAGAATGATGAAACAAAATGAGCACGCGATTTGAACTAGCACCAAAATGCAATAATGGTAATGGAGAAAGCAAGATCTCTAGGCTGATCCTCTCCATCACGATTGAGCGCATCCTAAATGAATGGATGTGGACCTCAGGTAACCAAGCCTGTTGTTTTGCATATGGGGCAGATGTTCTTGTGGGTTAGCCACTGTTTGATGCATTCTGCATGGAAATCATGGCCACAATCCAGGGTTCCAAGATTTTCCCCATTGTTGTACTCCTCCTAAGAAGGGATAATTGAAATTCATTAGATGTTTTGTTCAAGCGTAAACAATGAGGAGGAAGAAATGGAAGAACAATCCTCACTTGGCAGATACAACAAGGTTCCTCTTCTGATTGGGCACTCATTGCAACTGCTAGGTGCTTTCGTTGTTTCAAATGTTTCCATATTGTTTCTTCACTTAAACCTGTACTCACATTCCCAATGCGTTCTTCAAGTGCCAATAACTCCTGAAACCAGAGTCACAGCTTTTACAAGACCATAATCGGAAGAGAGAAGAAATTACATCATGAACCTTAGAATTGCTTACCTCATAAGACATGTTATCAACATCAAGCCGCATGTCCCTGTGTCTGTCATGAAGGTCAGCCATCCCAAAGAATACAGACTGGTCTAGAATCATTACATCCTAACATAGATCAGAAGGGGAAACTTATTGTCAGACAGCAATAAATCATCTTCTTTCAACATACAAATATCAAGCTCAAATTGGAGGATGCGTATTAGTCTTCTGTAAAGCATTCCTACGGCCCACAGCCAATCCAAGAGGTGTATTTTAACTCCCTCAGAATTTGGTTCCTAAATAATATCGCCCATAAAAATCGCCACCTATTTGACCACTCAAAATGAGCTATACTTCAGCACCATTTTTTTCCTTTCTTTTCTATTTACAGTTCACTGACCTTAGCCGTAATGGCTAATGCCTCAGGAAAGGCTAATCAATTATCCATTAAAATTTTGTTCAAATGAGCTTTCTGTGCATCTCAAAGTTTATCAGCAGTTAAAGGACTTATGACTACTGTTAAATTCTAGCATTGCAGTTGCAAAGATGGTTTCCTAAGAAAGAAAAACGAAAGAGTGCGAATATGCATTTGAAGCAGATATCAATCCCATAAGCCACCATAATGATGTGTGCTTTCTAGAAAGTATATATGTAAAAGGAAAAACTAACCTCAAACCGCAAGCCTTCACCCCTTCGCATTAGATCCAACACATTTCGAATCTGCTGAAAAGACAGTAGTAATATGTTAGCTGAGCCACTCTCTAGAGTGACAGGGAGATTCAAGCTGCACCTAGTAACTAACCAACATTATGGTCCAAAATAATACTGAATCATGGTATAAACAAGCCTTCAACCCATGCATTATGGATTTTCATCTAGAAGGGACAACATAGTCATTAAAGCTGTTCGAGTACACGATTCCACATCATCCAGTAGTGGAACCTTTTGACATCATCCAGTAATAATTCATCTTTGAGATTATGATGAAAACCAATGAAGCAACTCTATTGGTTTCTTGAGAAAATATGAGTTTGCCCTCATTCCAAGTAAGAAAAAGAAACAAAAACAGTAAGTGTTCCCACACCATGTTGAAATTCTCATGTTTCTCATGTACTAGGCTCTCCATTTCTGTCATTCAAGTTTACAAGAACTAAAACTACAAAATATGGTGTAAATGTCATTGATAAATAAATAGAATGAAAATCATGAATTCCTGAACTGTTCAACTAATCATCAAACAATCTATCAGCAGAAACAGTTCATATGTTATAAGCAGGGCTTGTGAACAGGACAACAATGAGTTCATATGAACTGTTGGGCTTCAACCATTTTTGAGGCATATATATATATATATATATATATATATTTTCTTTTGATGAATAAGACAGTTTTGAGATATTATATTAAAGTGGGCAAACCAAATCTAAAATAGTATCATTTATGCATGTGACAACCATTTCAATGTGCCATGCTTTACAGAAAATAAATAGAAGGGCACAATTTAACCTACCAAAAGTTGGTTTCTAATGCCCTTACAATAGATTGGCACATGAGAAACTAAATTGCTCACCCACATTTTAAAAAACAGCAGATGCACTTTTCTTCACATGGAATTTAGGGTTTGCAGAATATACATTCGCATAAGTTCCCAACACAAGACACTCATGGGCCAAAATTTAGTACTTGTATCATCATACGTTATTCATGCAGTTAGAAATAAATTAAAATAAAAACCCCACAATTGTTTGGAAGAAATACAAATAAGTAAATAATACTTTTCAAGACATGGTCTTTATTTGCTGCTGCTCAGAAGTAGAATTAAGTTTCGCGAAAATTGGGAATGTGAATTGTTTATAGACGTTATAAATTATTTAATTCATTAGAGAATAATCAATACTTAGTAAGAAAAACTATAACATACCTCAGATACAAGCCTGCTTCTTCCTTCGCCAGCAGAAGCCAGTGCCCGCAATGAATATGGAATGCCAAGAATGCCATCACCATGCCTCTCTAACCAAAGTGCAGCTCTGGATAAAGAATGACGACGCCCCTCACTAGCACTATTAGATGATGAAGCAGGTGGCTGCACTGCCTCCTGCAAAGGAGCAGGAGGACCTGGGCCCAGAGAAGAATAATTGCTGCTCTGACCTTCAGATTCAGAACCAACAAAAGAAAACATTGATTGTCGAAGGAATTCAGGCAGCGGACGCAGATGTTGTGCGGGACCTTGATGAGGAACCCAGGTGGGAGCAGATGATGGGTGGAGGCCTGAACTTGAGCCAGAGTGAGATGTTGAAGCAACATTTCCAGGGATACTTATATGACCACTGGTTAGGTTCCAGTTGGTTGGATTTTGAGCCAAGTTTCTGGGTTCATTTGCAGCTACAATCATAGGGTGCTCTCCAACAAGTCTTGCCCCACTTCTTGAGTAGGCATCTTCAGAAGGCGTTGGATCTGCCTCACTGGAGGTGACAGGATTTATCTGGTTTCTTGACCCAGAAAGTGCATTCGGTCTTAATGAACGCATGTTTCTTGGAATAGGGGAAGAGTGCATTCTCATGGGCTGACCTGAAAGACCTAAACTGTCCACTGCCAATCCAGCCCTGGGGTCTAGAGAAACATTACTAGAAACAAGTCTCACTGACCGATTGTTACCCATGACATTGCCATTCTCTCCAGCATTTCCTGCTGACAATAAAGTTTGGGGTGCAGAATCACAATGATGTGAAGGATTTATCCTTGCACGAAAATTTCTATGCGAGCTTTCACCAGCTGCTCCCCCTAAAGAAAATTGGCTCCTGGAACTCGCTCCTCTCATGCCAAGTCCAATTCTGGGGTTTAGCTCTTCTGAGGGTGAAACACCAAGAACATTCTCTGATGGGGTAGAAATACTTAAGCTACTACCAATATGTGGGCGAGCTGAAGCACCATGCCATGCACTGTTTTCTGCGTGTTGAAGGCAGTTACTGTTTCCACTTAGAGAGGGCTGTCCAACATTCCCTTCCACCGCCTTCCTTTTGCAGGATAGGCGTCGACCCTCCATCGAACAACCTGGTCTCCCATCACTTTCTTCCATAATAGATCCGCCGCTTCTGGAAGAACTTGAAAAAGGATCAGATGAACAACTAGCAGATGGAGCTCTTTCATCAGGTCCACTGGACTTGCAAAAATGAGGACAAGAGAAACCTGGGTAATTGTCAACATCCCGGCCTTCAAATCCGATATTTGCATTTGAACTTTGAGGAATAGCATCAGAGTTGACTTGATGGTTTTTGTTAAGATTGTCTGGTGAAGGGACATTTGTGGAGACAAACTCCCTTTGTTCTAACCTTGGACCAGCCACAGCACAAGCAGTGACTGAAGCCGGCCATCCACATTCTACTTTCCGCTCATCATGAGTAATCTGGTTTTGAGCACCAGACGAACTAGACTCACCGAAACTATGTCTAAAATTCTGCCTCTCCTGGCTAAGTGAATTTAAATATGAACAATTAGTTTCAGGAGGAGATAAAATGTAGTTTGGCAAGAGATTTTCAGCAGGATTCTGCACGTTACTCCACCATACATCCTGGTCTATGCCAGTATTACTTGAGGAGGATCCATGTTCAAAGCCTAGGTTCTGTGGTAAGGGACTAATAGTGCTCCTCTGCCCTTGCATTAGGGCCTAACTGTTACTGTTAAAAGAATGTAAAATCTTACAAAGAATGAATTTCAATCACAAGAGATGCAATGCCTTGTGAACTGCTCAGTGCACAGCACTTAATCAGGCTCTAATAGTCCTGTGGCATACAACAAAAACACAATTCAGCGACAAGGAAACATAAAACTCTGAAGCAATCGAATCTTCAACAAATTCCAATCAGTTAAAACAGCAATCAGGTCAACTATTTTACTTCATAAACACCTTTTTTTTTCTATGCACAGAATGAGATACTCAAAACAAAAATAGCATAGCCAAGAAATCATAGAACCAGAAAACCCATGAACATAATGATGTCTTACAACACAAAATGGGAGAAAACAAGCAATTTATGGGGCTCGTTCCAATTGAATTAAACGAAACAAGAGGCATAATTCCAAAGTCGTCGTTGGGCTGCAGCAAAAAAAAAAAAAAAAAAAAAAAGACCCAAACCAAGTGCTGACAACTTCTTGACCCAAATGCTAATTTACCCCCATATCATATTTCATCATCACAAACAATCTTGCTTTAGCTACTCTGGAAAAACAAAACTTGAAGCAACCCAAACTAACAAATTACCGGTTATTCTACAGATGGTCAGGACCAGAAATCCAACCACTCATTTTAAAAAATAATAATAATAATCATCATAAAAAAAAATAAAAAATAAAAAATCTCAAAACACAGGAAAAAAAAGAAAAAAAGCTAGAGTTTTCAAAATTGAAAAAAAGAAAATTGAGATATCTATATTAGAAAACAACCTTATCATTAAAATTTTGGCCATAGAAAATGATCTAAGCCCTAATCTAGAGATAAGATTAGCATTGTTAGCTCAAAAACACCACACAAAACCCAAAAAAAAAAAAAAAAAAACAAAACAAAACAAAACAAAGCAAAACAAAACAAAAAAACAAAAACCACATAAAACCCCAAAAAGAAAATGAAAAAAAAAAACCCACAATTCCATTGTTGATACAAAATTCTGAGTTAGAATAACCAAAAATCAAAACCATCAACACAATCCATATCAAGTCCGCTGAATCATCGAGATCCCCGAAGTTGATCATCGGATGGTTCTGACCCCAACTCAGCTTAAAACACAGAAGACAAATCAAAACAAATCTAAAACACCAAAATTCAAGATGATCAACGTGGGTTCATACCCACAAAAAGAATTTTCATTTTTTTCAGAAAAAAACATATAATTTTAAACCGATCAAAGATGAGAGAGAAGCATACCAGCAGTAAAACAAGGCGTCCGTGGATCATTTCTGAAGAGAGATGATATAAGAAGAGGAGATGATTAAGACCTAAGAAATGACAAAGAAAGCCCCTTTCCTCTCTCTTAGCTTGTTTGGAGGAGAGAGAGGACAAAACCCAGTGGTATCTGTATTAGTAATAGATATTGAAATGTATGAATTTGTGAGAGAGCCTTTAAAACAAAAACATGAGGTCGGTGTTAAGTGAACTGTAATATTACGAAATAACCATGGTCAGTAAAATAGCTTTTTTAGGTTTTTTAGGCTCTTTTTTCTTCAAATATTTTAGTATTTATTGATGTAGTGCTGCGTTAATAATACGATTGGGGTGGCCGCTCACCAAATGGCTCTCTCTCTCTTCCTTGCTTCGTGCGTTTTTGACTTTCACTCGATAGAAATTAATTAAAACCATTCTGATGCGCGCCGAAGCCAACGCCGAGTAGTTGCACCCCTTCCCCTTTCTCTTTTATTTTCAGGCGCGGCTTGCGACCCAATTTTTTTTTTTCTTTTTCCAATGGGTAAGTGTCTACTGTGGACATCAAGCAGATAATAAATGGGTAGTTGACGTGGCGAGTTTTGATAGGTTGATAATTATGCACACATGGTTTTAAATGTTACAAGTGTTGGGACCCACAGAAGAAAAAGGAGCAAAAAGATCCGGATGCCGTTCGAAGTATCGATATATAATAGTATTCTCATTTTTTTGCCAAGATTTTTTAATAAGAGACCAATTTGAGGAGACGCACAAGTTTGATTGACATAGTGTGATTTTTATTAAATAATTATAAAAATTCTCGAACATAGTTTTTGACTATATTCCTCGTTCACCAATTTGAACTATTCAAATTACCATTAAAATCATATTAATGTTGGATCATTACATTTTAATCATGATTGTTCTAAAAGAGTTGAACCCGATTTAACTTATTTTGTTTTATTTTATTTTTAATTAAAATAATTTTTTTAAAAAAATTTAAATAATTTAAATTATATAACTTTTGGAATTAAAAGGATAATCTTATCTTAACAAATCTCAAATTTTTCAAATAAAATTTATATACAAGTTAAATTCATTGACCATATTATATATGAGTAAGTATATAGAAATTTAATTAAGAATTAATATATAAATAACTATTCAAATGATTCTCAACCTTAACTTGTAATAAATATTTGAAATTCAAGATTTATCGTATTATTATTAAAAAATTTAAGGACAATATATGTATGACCTTGCTCATTTCAAAGAAAAATAAATTGGTGGAGATAAGTGTGAATGCAAGGACCCCAGAGTCCATCATTTAAGGGAAAGAGAAATGAAAAGTGCGTGTGGTTAGGGGGATATCATGTAAAAACTTGGGTCGACAAAACAACTTCGTTATGATCACCCCCACCCCCGATTCCCAAACATGGCTTTTCATTTCAGACCTCAAATCTTAATATTTTGTGTGGGTCACTTCACTTATCTTTTTCCAAGTCTTGAGTCTCCTTTGTTCCCTTCCAATTCCTCTTCTTATACCTTTCAAACTTGGGTTGCTTATGCCTTTTAATTTTCCTTTTAATTCTCCTAGGTTTTCTTGTGCTTAATCATCGCATTCCTTGAGCTAAGCTCCACAGGGAATTTTCTAAGAAAGTCGTCCCTCTGTATCCTTCAAGAAATCATGAAAACATTGTTGATTTATTTCATAGAGAATAATCCAATTTTTTGGATGTCTTTTTCCTAGCAAAACTTGGGCAATGGTGGGAAACAAATTTTGATAAGTGTAGAAAATTATGGAGAAAAATTGAATTGGGGCTTGTAGGGCAACCAAGATGCTGAGGAACATGCGTTTGCTGGGATTTTATTATTGAGAGAGAAAGAGAAAGAGTAAATGGGTTGGGGCATGGCATAACAATATTTACGGTTGTGATGTTTCCAACGATCGCTGTTAAACCCTCTTGGAATGTTAGGTGTTGGGTGTGGAAAATGAATGGGAGGAATCTGATGACACTAGTTTCGCATAACAAAGGGCTGGGGGCACACAAGAACTTTGTCATGGAGTCATGACCCACCCTCCACTCCACCATTACATTAAGCATATGTTGAAGCTGTCGAGAATTTGTATGAGTGGAATTTTGACAATTTACTCTATTGGTGAATGAAATGAAATTTCACAAAAAAAATTTACTTTTTTATATTTGATATAAAATTTTATTTGTGAATGAATTTCAAGAAAAAAAAATGGGGATGGAAATTTGGCATGAGTCGTAATAATTGGTGCACATGGAGTGCCATTTCCATTTGATGCCTTTGGGCAAGCCTGCGAGAGATTTAAAAGAAAAAATGAAGGAAAGTTTGAAAGTTTGTGTTTTGTGCATTGAAAGAAAGCAAAAATTTGAAGAGGGAATCAAAGATTGCCTTGTAGATACCACAAGTTGCATTATACTTCAATTCAAGGGAGGGTTCCCAAATATCTAAGATTAGCAAGAAAGTCACATCCCCTGTTTGGTTGGGTGAAATAGAAAAAAGAATCCAACGAAGCAAGATGGTGATGTAAGATAAGATTATGATGCCTAAACCCAAAGACGATGGCCACCAAAAGTAGATGAAATTGTCATTAAATACAAGAATATAAATCAAAGAAGAATGCGCATTGTGGGTTGTGGCAAGGCAAGAATGGATGACTTTCGCCCTACGCTGTTGACACATAAGAGGAACCCACTCAATTGCGTTTTTCTAAATCCAAAGTACCCACCCTTTTCTAACCATTGGACCAGTATTTTGGCTCTACTTACCAAAAATAATTCATCTTAACCTTTTAAAATAATGGGTTTGCTTTCCAAATGGGGACACCATCTTTTTTTTTTTTTGGTATTAAAAGATAAAAAAAAAATGAGGCCTCCTTTGACCTTTGCCATTAACTCTTCAATCCCCATGAAACCCTGAAATGACATGACCAAAGATGGTCTAGCAATGGCAACGAAACAATAAAAATAGTAACATCAAATAGGCTCAAATCATTCTGTGTGTATAGCTTGTAAGAGGAAATTGACTTTCTTGGAAAGGAACAGAACCCTGAAATGGCACTACTGGCACCAACTACCAACCCTAAAGTTCAATTAATAAACCTTACAAAAATTAAAACTTCAGATATAGAGAGGATTTTGTATACTTGACCAGAAAAAGAAAAAGAGGGCATGAATCACAATCAGGAAAAAGCAAGAGAGATATAACCATCAAAAGGATATGAGAGAGAAAGGTGACCAAGAACATAAATTGAACCTGACCATCTAATTTATGAAACCCCGGAAACGTAGACCAAGCAAACACAAGCAATGCTAGACCGGTATGAACACAGCCTGGATTTTGGGGCTATCTTGACAGATATCTTTTGCAGCTAGGGTCACTCTTCCAACATTGATTAGATGCCACCATCACCTTTGCAAAGGTAAAGCCCTAACTAAAGGTGCATGTGCACAAACTATAGAAGCTTAGATCTGGGTTTGTGAAGATGAGAAGACTGGTTTATCACTGCATGCATCAGAACAAAATTTCACTGCAACCTGAATAGCCGACTTGACAGAAAAATCCATTGGGTTTTTTTTGGGGGGGGGGGTTTAAAACTACAAATACGTCCTACACTTTATGCCTCATTTTATATTATTCTCTAACTTTTATTACAGTAATTCGAAGAAATACTTGCTCAAAATTTCATAAAAATTTCGTAGGAAAGCTAAAATTATCCCAGGGGTCATTAAATTTTGTTTGAAAATCTTCGGGGTCAATGAGTGTAATAAAAATTATGAGGTAATTTAAAAGTAGATAAAGTTTGAATATTTCTTATTTTGTCTTCTTTTTTTTTTTCAAAATTTGCTAAGCAAGAAGGTTGAGTTGCAGCGTTGCACTGTCAACATTTATATACTTGAATGTTTTTTTTTCTCATTGGCCCCTCACTAAAGTAACATTGATCATTTGAGAGAGAGAAGAAAAATTGTATACCTGAATGTTTTTCAAAAAAGAAAAAAAAAATCATAAAGAGTTGTAAGCCATCAAGAGGGAGAAGATTGAAAACTTGGATATTCTTTGAATTGAAAAGTAAAAAAGACAAAATCAGAAGTTAAAACAGTTTTTAGAGTGATCGAAGTGAAAAAGAGCACAATAACTCAGTAGGGTTGAACGGTTTCTAAAGAGATTAGAAAAAACTGATTCATTTCGGAGAAAAATAGTTGATTTATATTATGTAATTATAACAATAACTATAACCTAATTGTGTGATCCTTAAAATTTAAATTTTAAAACCATCTAAAGTAAGCATTCAAAATTTAAATTTTAAAACTATCTAAAGTAAGCATTCAAATGACACATATTAAATACTTTCTCCCAAGATAGAAACAGAAAACTAAAGTTGAATTGTTTTCATAAGATATTGAAAAAAACTATTTTGATTTCAACAAGAACTAAGGTTGTGTTTGCTTCACACTTAGTAATCGGAATCAGAATCGAAATAAAAAACTTCAGAAATTAGAATCGAAATTGAATCCTGATATTAACTGTTTAGTTCAAATTCTAAAATGGATTTGATTACCATTATTGATATTTGGTTTGTATATATTTCGGAATGAAAATCATTTGATTGTCAATTTTGTTCTTAATAAAAAATGTTTTAAAATTAACATTTTTAAAATTTTGTTTTAATTTCTAAAATTAAAATTATAGTTTTAATAAAATGTTTAAAAATAAAAATTGTAAAATTTTTAACAAGAAAAAATTTTATTTACAATTTTTTAGACCATTTTCAATTATAAATCTTTTTTTCTGAGAGAAAATGATGAAAGAGAAATTTCATCATAAGTTTTAGAAAAAAATTGTCAATTTTTTAGATTACTTTTAATTTTTTTAATTTATAATATTTTTAAATAATTTAATTTATAATATTTTTAAATTATTTTTTAAATTTATTAAAATATTTAATTTATAATATTTAATTTATCAAAAAATTTTTAAATTATTAAATTTTAAAAATTGTTTTTTAAATTGTTTTTGATTAAAAAATTTATTTTATTAAAAAATTGTTTTTGAGTTAAAAATTTAATTTATAATATTTTAAAATTATTTTAATTAATTTTTTGATAAAAAATAATATTTTTTAATTTTAAAAATATTTTAATTAAAAATTTGTTTTTTAAAAAATAATTTAATTTATAATATTTTTAAAATTTTATTTTATTTTAAATCAGAAAAATAAATTTTTTTTTTCTTAGATTTCATAAATTTCATTTAAAACCCGTCAATTTACTTGAATTTCACAAAACACATACTTTAGAGTTTTATTCTTATACTTTCATTCTAATTTTATTAATCCAAACAACTTATATAGGTTTCATTCATATCCTTTAACCATACACCCACTAAGAACGTACAATGTGTAATTGTAATAAACATAACTTAATTATGTGATTTTTAAACTTCAAATTTAGTATCTAAGATAAGCTTTTAAAATACCGAATTTGAATGAATAAAAAAATAAAAAAGTCTAGTAATCTAACGGAGGGACTTAGATTTGGAACCGCAAATCCAAATGAAACATTGGGTAATTACTTAAACCCAGTTGAAAAGTTAAACATCTGGGGGGCATAAGTTTATGTACAAACTAAGGCAAGAACTCCATAAACATCAAAAGCAAGCCAAAGATGCTGAGAGCGTGCTAAGAGTACAAATTGACAGATGTCCAATATATGCCATGGGAACATTCATGGCACAGGAAGGGGTCAATCCAGGAGAAGCAGATGAAACCAGGTAATCCCATTCCGCAAACTCCAATGTTTTACAAGTTGGTTCACTTGAGCAGCAAACCTGTTAAAAGACAAATCACTGTAAAATCATGGTGAATCATGGAGGACGACCGAACAATTCCGGCATAAATTGCAAATTCCAACTTTAATTACCTTTAAACAGGGCAGTGATTAAGCCCATGATAAGTCTACGAACCATGTAATGTACAGCAAGTTCATGAAGTTCTTCAAGCAGTGATTTGAATCTTTTGACTAGCAAGTTGTTCTTTGACTTCCACCATCCAGCCTCCAGAAAGCGACAACTAAAATCATCCAATCTCTGAAACAGCATTCAACTGAATATATTCTTCACAAAAGAGTTGTTCTGGTATTTCTTCAATTAACAGAGAGTTGAGACTGCTTCTGTAAGTCTCACAAATCCAAAATTGGTTCCACAGCTACTCTGAGGAACCAAAGCCTGAACTTAAAAAGGTAGAATCCTCCAGCTCTTCCTCCAAATCAAACATTACAATGTGAGCAGCAACAGAATTTATGGACATAGTCCATTACATATCAATGAACTAATCTCGATATTACGATGGGTTAAAATATCGAGATTCCTTCCTGGGTAAATTTCTCTAGTTCAAAACTTTGGTTCAACAGCTATCCTGAAGAACCAGAACCTGAAACTGGATAGACAAGATCCTCCAGCTCAATAAAATCTTCCTCCAAAATAGATGTTAAGAATCGAGCAGCTTCAAAAGAAACAGTGCCATCACTGTATAGATGAGACAACTTAACCTGCAAATCATGATAGACATTAGAATGAGGCAGTAGATTTGGAAGTTTTTCTGAAAATCAACCCTTAATTAAGGGGGAAAAAAGGCAGTAACATACTATTAAAGGAAATAAGAGCAGATACATTTCATTTATACTCCATTTGAGATGGCCAGAGTGATGGTTCGTTTTTTTCTTCGCTTACCGTGACGAGCAGACATAAAAACATCTGCTAATGCAAAGAGCAAATACAGCATAACATCAAAGTAAAAGCAAGCAAGAATAGCTGCTTAAGTTTGCAAGAGACGCTTGGAATAGGGCCAATCCATTGGCAAAACAACGCATAATTTTTTTAAAAAAAAAAAAAATTACATCAAAGGTACCAAGAAGGTAATCTTAAGCATGAATAAAAGTATTATAAGGGGAAAAAAAAAGTTTAAGTAAAAGTGAAAAAATAAGCTCGCCACAATAATTTGAACAGGTGGATCTGCAAAAGATGTTTAGGATGATACAGTCAAATGCATATCTCAAAGCTATTAAAAATGTGCAGTAAAATTTCAGTAGTCTATCATGAACTCATCAGTCTCAGCCCACCTGCAGACAACTTGCATATATTTTTAGTGTTTAAACTCATTACTATGATCTTCATACAATGGACTTCAACAGTAGGTTTCTCAACCACATTTATGGTGCTTGTCACAGTTCACAGTTGTAGATGAAGTGCCATGGCAAAAAGTGACATTGTATATGAGGTGCTAAGGCGCAAGGTGACTTCCACAGAACTAATGCTGCAAACTACGCACACCAGTAACTCTCAACATTTCCCTCAATGCAAAGAAATTATATGCACAAAATTAAATTTTATGATAGGGAGCAAGATAAGTAGCAATGGAAGGTCTCAAGAGAGTTACTAGATCATTTTGTTGAATGCTTGAGGGAAACTGCAACCCAGTGACAGAAGCTGGTCCACCAGTAATATGATTATCAATTGCAGAATTTCTATCATCTTCAATCCTCCTATTTTCTCCATTGAAAGCATCACCATCCTTGCCTTCAACTTCAGCTAATTCAGACATGACACCTCCATCATACTGAGTACCGACATGACGAACTGCAGCAACACATTCTTCCGCACATGAGCTAGAGGGGCTATTCTTACAGCGAGATCTAACAAATACTCGGCATAGAACAAAAGAACCCTGCAAATATTGATAGATTCACATTTCCATATAACACATAGCATGTAACAATTCAACACAACAAAACATCCCACACAGAAACACTTTTTCCCAAGTCCAAAGATGTCAATACTTATATCTGTAACTGCACTAATATCAGTTCAGTCATTTACTGGTTGAAACTTTCAAAGGCAAAATGTAGAACGTAATTAATTAAAGCATCCCGCTACTCAGAAGGTAAGAGAAATGGTCCTGCAACATATAGCATTTTCTTCCTTCGAAGCTTCTATGCAGATATTGTCATGTCACTTATTCCCCCAATATCAAAATCAAGGGCGCAAAACTTTCTAGATAACCATATCCATGCCACTTCAAGAGCATGAAGCAAGGACCAAAAAGGGTTAGCAGGTCACTGGTCACTGAATATCCTTAATCGGTTTTAAAATGGTCTATAAGCATGCCTCACTAATCAAGAAAAAGTTCAAGACTACATGCACACAGAAGTACCGAATCAAACTTGTTGGAGGACACCGTGCCAGAGTGAGGTGAACCTCAAAAAGTCACATTACCTTCAGACAATCCATGCAACTATACAAAATGCAGAGCTTGCCCCAGGTGCAAGGCGACATTAAACTTTCAATTAGGTTATGTTTTCTGAAGGTCATGCTTCCTTCAAGTTGGCAAATATTTAGATAGATTGTGGAAGCTAATGATGCATCATTTGGCGAAGTGCACAAAACAAAAAAGCATATTATCATAAGAGAAACCATAACCGAGGAAGCCATTTTCTTTGTTTTCAGCATCACAGGATTGTTCAGGAAGTCATCATACTACAGGAATGAATCATAATTCCCACAAACAAAAAGATACTAAACAGACCAAATGATTGTTCAGGGTTAAGGAACAAAACTAATACCTACATGCCAGAGTTTGAGCTTTAATTCTACATGATTGATCCTGCATCAAGATATCAATGCCACACAATTCATGACTATAGCTTTATCCAATTACCATACCAAACTGTTTCTCCAATAGCAGGAGTTTATTACCATCAGCAATAAGATTATGATAAGCAACTTCTAGATGGGAAAACGAACCCCTCCCCCCTCAAAAAAAAAAAAAAAAAAAATCCTACAAAAATACCTACTCAATCACATGGTTTGCACACCCAGTAATAACTACGGGCATTGATTAACATAACAAATCCTGAGCAACACTGTGCTTCCACATACATTCCGATTTACGGATTCAAGAAAAGCCAATTACATTTGCGTGCCAATTCAAATTAAAACCCTCAACCACGGAACAAAAACAGAAACCCTAGGTAAACTAGAAGCCCTAAAAGAACACAAACAGTAAGGCAAATTATCTAAGGCTTCGCCATATGAAGATCTGTTGAACAAAATACTTGCAAAGCATACCGCATCAAAATTCGTGATAAAGGAAAGCACATTAATAGGCCTTCATCAATAAACGAGTAAATCAAACCTTAAACAATACTCCGAACAAGTCAATTGGCATCTTCGGGCCAATCAAAAACAAATCCTAAACTCCGAACACAAAACCCAAAGCCTAGGAAACCTATGAAAATCAAAATAGGAAGAAAGAGAAAATCTAGGGCATGAGTATCACACCTTCTGATTCTCCGCAAGAGAATACTCATACAAAACCAAATCAGTTTTAACCGCAGCCTTCACGGTCTTTCCCGAATAGAAGACAAAAGACCTCCTCATTCCCAAAACAACACCAGCACCACGCGTCACCACATCACGTGCTCTCCCCATGCGCTTCCAAAACCCAACCCCACCTTTCCTCCATTTCTTTTCGTTCAAAACCCTAGCCGTGTAACAGTACCAGTGCCTCTTCCTCCCCCCACAACCGTACGAAAAGCAAGCTAAGTCAGGCAAGTCAAAGGGATCGTGACCGTACAAATCGAGTTCTCCGATCACATCAATGACTTCAGATGAATCGTTGTTCTTGTTGGAGAGGTAATAGCTCAGGAGTAGTTCTTCAGAAGGGTAAAATCGGGAACCGGGAGGAAGCTTTTGAACCGCAGCTATTGATGATAAACTCAGATTTTCCTCCATTCTCCCATTAATGAGAGACTTCAGACAGAGAGAGAGGAGGAGAGAGAGAAAGTGAGAGAGCGAGAGAGTGAATTCTGGCGACTAAACCCCCTTATGCTTGGAGGAACTCACGAAGCGTGCTCACCAAGCTGCTCGGGGGAGCTTCTAGTGTCTACTTTGAGAGTACATCGACCTTCTCTCTCTAATATTATGACCGTCGGATGATATAGGACTAGAAATGATGGGCAGCGATCTGGGTTAAGGATTGAATGGGTCTCACGTTTGTTGTTGATCTAACGTTTCCAGCTATGGTCAAAGTAAACCAGGAGCCGTTCAGCTGATTAGGATAAACACAATTTTTAATTTTATTTTATTTTTTCTTAAACTGAACTGACTAACATTGATTTGCTTCCCTGTCCTATTACTCGGGTAAAAACTTCACTGAGGTATTATTTTTAGACAAATTGCCCGGATAATTTAAATTATCAAAAAACTCCCGTAATTTATAAGATTGGCAACTTATAATTTAAATTATCAAAAACCACCCGTAATTTATGAATCAGCAACTTACCCCTCTATTAATAGGAATTACAGAATTAATATATATATAAATATAGAAAATCGAGATATCAAAATAAAATTAAAAAAAGAATTATATATTTTTTCACATCATCTTCGTCGTCCACTTCTTTACAAATCGTTGAAAGTAGATTTACTAAACCAAGTTGAATGACTAATCGCCAGGTGATCGTGATCGATAAGATTTGTAAAAAACGGTCAGAAGATATTTCAGTGGAAAAAATTCAAATGCTCAAATTAGAGAGCAATTTTTAAAAAGAAAAACAAATTGAAATAGAGATTTGTTATACCTTTGTGTGTTTTGTGTAAGTGAAGAGAGCGTACCTGACCGATGATCTCATTTTATGTATATATAGATTGTTTCTATGAGTCACATGTGCGTTTAGAGTG
The DNA here is from genome assembly GCA_037126225.1 of Dillenia turbinata. Classification (NCBI taxonomy): domain Eukaryota; kingdom Viridiplantae; phylum Streptophyta; class Magnoliopsida; order Dilleniales; family Dilleniaceae; genus Dillenia; species Dillenia turbinata. Next base: position 4,746,240 of record JBAMMX010000005.1, read on the forward strand.
TTGAAATCATAGTTTCCATATAAAAGTGTTCTGAGATCGTACAATCCTTAAGAAAAGATTTCCATAAAATTCAAAATTCTTCTGGTTAAGAAATTTTTAGCTATCAAGGGATTCATTTTCTTATCGATTAGGGTTCAGAGTCTCTTTAATAATTACGAGATATTATTTTCAAAATTTAAGAAAATTCAAATATTGCTCAAAGCTAACGGATCTTGAACACCGAGAAAGCCTTAAAATCAATAAGTTTTCTATCGAACAGAATTTGGTCGATGAGTATCAAGAGAATGGGCCGTGTTAACCGTTTGGGAGGTTCACTCCGTTCTCATGATCTACTGGGTCATGGACTTAAATTCTATAATAATAGATCTTTGAACCATGTTCAATCACAAATTATTTTCAATGGGTAAATTAATTTTTTCTGAAGTTATATTAATTTTTCCCTTTAAAAAATGTTAATTTCTTTCAAAATCTTATCAATTTCTTTTTTTAGATGGTCTCTTCTCTTTCTTTACCTTGTTCTCTCTTTGATTTTGTTGGTAAACCAACAAAATTAAATACGACAATGTTGCAATACGTGGAAGGAGTTGTGGACTGAGAATTAGAATTATCTATAGTTTGAGTTTTACCATGGAAGATGAAATTCGTTAGAATTTAACAAAAAACTTGGCAACAATCATGTTGCAATTTCAATGCTTTAGCTCAGAATTTGAAATCTATACATGGGAATTCATGGGGAAGGAAAATCTTTTGCATCGATTGAAGTATTAATTGACTGTGCGCACTGTTTTGCAAGCAGGAAGCCTAGTTTGTTTATGATGACTTGATCCCCCCCCGGGGGGGGGGGGGGGGGCGGGTTCATTTTGTGCATGACCAGGCGAAATGAGGTATGCAAAGGAAGCTCACCAGTATGCACAATAATTTACCTCCCTAAATACAAGAGAAACTTTGCATTGCCACAGGTACCAAGTGGCCGGACTCGCCTTCCAGCTCCAAAACACTTCCTTTATATCAAAGCGCCCAAGTTAATTTTGTTTTTTTTTTTTTAAGTTATAATATGAATCGAATCTTAGATAATGAGATCGAAAGAGAAGGATTGTTGCTACTGAACTGTCCCCTAAGAACGTTAATCTTGTTTTGAATTATTAAATACAAGAGCAATTTAATGAAATTTTCAACTTGGTCTTTCTTTGTGTTATAAAATTTAGAAATCATATTCAATGAAATGCCCTCAACAAAGCAACTATGTTGTTTTTAGGAGTGGAGACTACCTGCTGTTTTTTACTTTGCAACCAATAGTGGGCTGTCACGTTTGAAACTGGGGGCATTCACGTAGTTTCCAGTGAGCCCAATCTGGGGCCTTGCCCTAACGACCTTGTGGGTCCAACCGTCCACTACGTATGCATACTTCATCATAATGTCTGTGAACCGAACAACTCATTTCAGGGAAACTATACTTCAGTTTTACTCAACAAAATAGCAACTTCAATCCAAAGTGCCAAAACTCGCCCTACAGATAGGCTATTAATCACTTGTGCTAAGCTTTGCCCCTTCCAAGAACCAAGGAGAAAGGCTCTGAATCGACCAATTCTTACCCTAGATATATATACACACACAATGTAATTTATCAGTGTGAATATATCATTTCGAGGTCAAACCCAACCGGATTGGGACTGCATTTTCAATTGAGGAAAGTGACACCCTGGTTCTCCCTTCCCCAGCCAACCGCAGCAACTGCAACCTACAGGCACATTTCTACATACAGACATCCGAGCCACTGCTGCTAGAGCTGGGAAGGTAAGCCAGTCGGAAGTAAGCTGTGTTGCCCAGGCTTAACCGTGGCATGGTTAAGTGAGTCAAGGAGAAAGACTAGGCAACTTCAAAGGAGGCGAAAAGCGTTAATCAACCTTACTTTTGATAAGGTTGGGAGAAACCTCATTGGAAATCCGAGATAGAATTGATTCAATGCCAGTGAATTGAATCAGAGAATAAGTAAAAGCATAACAAGAAGCTAAAAATGTATTGTCTCAGCTAGCAAATGTGATTAAATAATAATGACTAAAAGTTAAGAACTTGTTCCTCTTTTTGTCACTTCCCTAATAAATTGAATTCCCAAATTAGGAGCTAACTTTTTTTTTTTTTTTTTTGTGGAAAGGGGGGGGGGGGGGGGGAGGGGGAGCGGTCAATTGAACAAGAAGAATGATGAAACAAAATGAGCACGCGATTTGAACTAGCACCAAAATGCAATAATGGTAATGGAGAAAGCAAGATCTCTAGAATGATCCTCTCCATCATGATTGAGCGCATCCTAAATGAATGGATGTGGACCTCAGGTAACCAAGCCTGTTGTTTTGCATATGGGGCAGATGTTCTTGTGGGTTAGCCACTGTTTGATGCATTCTGCATGGAAATCATGGCCACAATCCAGGATTCCGAGATTTTCCCCATTGTTGTACTCCTCCTAAGAAGGGATAATTGAAATTCATTAGATGCTTTGTTCAAGCGTAAACAATGAGGAGGAAGAAATGGAAGAGCAATCCTCACTTGGCAGATACAACAAGGTTCCTCTTCTGATTGGGCACTTATTGCAACTGCTAGGTGCTTTCGTTGTTTCAAATGTTTCCATATTGTTTCTTCACTTAAACCTGTAATCACATTCCCAATGTGTTCTTCAAGTGCCAGTGACTCTGGAACTCCTGAAACCAGAGTCACAGCTTTTACAAGACAGTTCATAATCGGAAGAGAGAAGAAATTACATCATGAACCTTAGAATCGTTTACCTCATAAGACATGTTATAAACATCAAGCCGCATGTCCCTGTGTCTGTCATGAAGGTCAGCCATCCCAAAGAAGACAGACTGGTCTAGAATCATAACATCCTAACATAGATCAGAAGGGGAAACTTATTGTCAGACAGCAATAAATCAGCTTCTTTCAACATACAAATATCAAGCTCAAAATGGAGGATGCGTATTAGTCTTCTGTAAAGCATTCCTACGGCCCACAGCCAATCCAAGAGGTGTAATTTAACTCCCTCAGAATTTGGTTCCTAAATAATATTGCCCATAAAAATCGTCACCTATTTGACCACTCAAAATGAGCCATAGTTCAGCACCATTTTTTTCCTTTCTTTTCTATTTACAGTTCACTGACCTCAGCTGTACTGGCTAATGCCACAGGAAAGGCCAATCAATTATCCATTAAAATTTTGTTCAAATGAACTTTCTGTGCATCTCAAAGTTTATCAGCAGTTAAAGGACTTATGACTACTGTGAAATTCCAGCATTGCAGTCACAAAGATGGTTGCCTAAGAAAGAAAAATGAAAGTGCGAATATGCATGTGAAGCAGATATCAATCCCATAAGCCACCATAATGATGTGTGCTTTCTAGAAAGTACATATGCGAAAGGAAAAACTAACCACAAACCGCAAGCCTTCACCCCTTCGCATTAGATCCAACACATTTCGAATCTGCTGAAAAGACAGTAGTAATATGTTAGTTGAGCCACTCTCTAGAGTGACAGGGAGATTCAAGCTGCACCTAGTAACCAACCAACATTATGGTCCAAAATACTGAATCATGGTATAAACAAGCCTTCAACCCATGCATTATGGATTTTCATCTAGAAGGGACAACATAGTCATTAAAGCTGTTGAGTACACAATTCCACATCTTCCAGTAGTGGAACCTTTTGACATCATCCAGTAATAATTCATCTTTGAGATTATGATGAAAACCAATGAAGCAACTATATTGCTTTCTTGAGAAAATATGAGTTTGCCCTCATTCCAAGTAAGAAAAAGAAAGAAAAACAGAAAGTGTTCCCACACCATGTTGAAATTCTCATGTTTCTCATGTACTAGGCTCTCCATTTCTGTCATTCAAGTTTACAAGAACTAAAACTACAAAACATGGTGTAAATGGAGTTCATAAATAAATAGAATGAAAATCATGAATTCCTGAACTGTTCAACTAATCATCAAACAATCTATCAGCAGAAACAGTTCACATGTATAAGCAGGGCTTGTGAACAGGACAACAATGAGTTCATATGAACTGTTGGGCTTCAACCGTTTTTGAGATATATATATATATTTCTTTTGATGAATAAGACAGTTTTGAGATATTATATTAAAGTGGGCAAACCGAATCTAAAATAGTATCATTTATGCATGTGACAACCATTTCAATGTGCCATGCTTTACAGAAAATAAATAGAAGGGCACAATTTAACCTACCAAAAGTTGGTTTCTAATGCCCTTACAATAGATTGGCACATGAGAAACTAAATTGCTCACCCACATTTTAGAAAACAGCAGATGCACTTTTCTTCACATGGAATTTAGGGTTTGCAGAATATACATTCACATAAGTTCCCAACACAAGACACTCATGGGCCAAAATTTAGTACTTGTATCATCATACGTTATTCATGCAGTTAGAAATAAAATAAAATAAAAACCCCAAAGTTGTTTGGAAGAAATACAAATAAGCAAATAATACTTTTCAAGACATGGTCTTTATTTGCTGCTGCTCAGAAGTAGAATTAAGTTTCGTGAAAATTGGGAATGTGAATTGTTTATAGACGTTATAAATTATTTAATTCATTAGAGAATAATCAATGCTTAATAAGAAAAACTATAACATACCTCAGATACAAGCCTGTTTCTTCCTTCGCCAGCAGAAGCCAGTGCCCGCAATGAATATGGAATGCCAAGAATGCCATCACCATGCCTCTCTAACCAAAGTGCAGCTCTGGATAAAGAATGACGACACCCCTGGCTAGCACTATTAGATGATGAAGCAGGTGGCTGCACTGCCTCCTGCAAAGGAGCAGGAGGACCTGGGCCCAGAGAAGAATAATTGCTGCTCTGACCTTCAGATTCAGAACCAACAAAAGAAAACATTGATTGTTGAAGGAATTCAGGCAGCGGACACAAATGTTGTGCGGGACCTTGATGAGGAACCCAGGTGGGAGCAGATGATGGGTGGAGAACTGAACTTGAGCCAGAGTGAGATGTTGAAGCAACATTTCCAGTGATACTTATATGACCACTGGTTAGGTTCCAGTTGGTTGGATTTTGAGCCAAGTTTCTGGGTTCATTTGCAGCTACAATCATAGGGTGCTCTCCAACAAGTCTTGCCTCACTTCTCGAGTTGGCATCTTCAGAAGGCGTTGGATCTGCCTCACTGGAGGTGACAGGATTTATCTGATTTCTTGACCCAGAAAGTGCATTCGGTCTTAATGAACGCATGTTTCTTGGAATAGGGGAAGAGTGCATTCTCATGGGCTGACCTGAAGGACCTAAACTGGCCAATCCAGCCCTGGGGTCTAGAGAAACATTACTAGAAACAAGTCTCACTGACCGATTGTTACCCGTGACATTGCCATTCTCTCCAGCATTTCCTGCTGACAATAAAGTTTGGGGTGCAGAATCACAATGATGTGAAGGATTTAACCTTGCACGAAAATTTCTATGCGAGCTTTCGCCAGCTGCTCCCCCTAAAGAAAATTGGCTCCTGGAACTCACTCCTCTCATGCCAAGTCCAATTCTGGGGTTTAGCTCTTCTGAGGGTGAAACTTCAAGAACATTCTCTGATGGGGTAGAAAAACTTAAGCTACTACCAATATGTGGGCGATCTGAAGCACTATGCCATGCACTGTTTTCTGCATGTTGAAGACAGTTACTGCTTCCACTTAGAGAGGGCTGTCCAACGTTCCCTTCCACAGCCTTCCTTTTGCAGGATAGGCGTCGACCCTCCATTGAACAACCTGGTCTCCCATCACTTTCTTCCATAATAGATGAACTTGAAAAAGGATCAGATGAACAACTAGCAGATGGAGCTCTTTCATCAGGTCCACTGGACTTGCAAAAATGAGGACAAGAGAAACCTGGGTAATTGTCAACATCCCGGCCTTCAAATCCTATAAAATTTAAATTTTAAAACCATCTAAAGTAAGCATTCAAAATTTTAATTTTAAAACTATCTCAAGTAAGCATTCAAAAGACACATGTTAAATACTTTCTCCCAAGATAGAAAGAGAAAACTAAAGTTGAATTGTTTTCATAAAATATTGAAAAAAATTATTTTGATTTCATCAAGAACTAAGTACATACAATGTGTAATTGTAATAAACGTAACTTAATTATGTGATTTTTAAACTTCAAATTTATAAGTATCTAAAATAAGCTTTTAAAATACCGAATTTGAATGAATAAAAAAAAAAAATCGGGTAATCTAACGGAAGGACTTAGATTTGGAACCGTAAATCCAAATGAAACATTGGGTAATTCAGCATTACCTAAACCCAGTTGAAAAGTTAAACATCTGGGGGGCATAAGTTTATGTACAAACTAAGGCAAGAACTCCATAAACATCAAAAGCAAGCCAAAGACGCAGAGAGTGTGCCAAGAGTACAAATTAACAGAGGTCCAATATTTGCCATGCGAACCTTCATGGCACAGGAAGGGGTCAATCCAGGAGAAGCAGATGAAACCAGGTAATCCCATTCCGCAAACTCCAATGTTTTACAAGTTGGTTCACTTGAGCAGCAAACCTGTTAAAGACAAATCACTGTAAAATCACGGTGAATCATGGAGGACAACCAAACAATTCCAGCTTAAATTGCAAATTTCAACTTTAATTAGCTTTAAACAGGGCAGTGATTAAGCCCATTATAAGTCTACGAATCATGTAATGTGCAGCAAGTTCATGAAGTTCTTCAAGCAGTGATTTGAATCTTTTGACTAGCAAGTTGTTGTTTGACTTCCACCATCCAGCCTCCAGAAAGCGACGACCAAAATCATCCAATCTCTGAAACAGCATTCAACTGAATATATTCTTCATAAATGAGTTGTTCTGGTATTTCTTCAATTAACAGAGAGTTGAGACTGCTTCTGTAAGTCTCACAAATCCAAAATTGGTTCCACAGCTACTCTGAGGAACCAAAGCCTGAACTGAAAAAGGTAGAATCCTCCAGCTCTTCCTCCAAATCAAACGTTACAATGTGAGCAGCAACAGCATTTGTGGACATAGTCCATTATATTTCAGTGAACTAATCTCGATATTACAATGGGTTAAAATATCGAGATTCCTTCCTGGGTAAATTTCCCTAGTTCAAGACTTTGGTTCAACAGCAACAGCATTTATGGACATAGTCCTTTATATTTCAGTGAACTAATCTCGATATTACAATGGGTTAAAATATCAAGATTCCTTCCTGGGTAAATTTCTCTAGTTCAAATCTTTGGTTCAACAGCTATGCTGAAGAACCATAACCTGAAACTGGATAGACAAGATCCTCCAGCTTAATAAAATCTTCCTCCAAAATAGATGTTAAGAATCGAGCAGCTTCAAAAGAAACAGTGCCATCACTGTATAGATGAGACAACTTAACCTGCAAATCATGATAGACATTAGAATGAGGCAGTAGATTTGGAAGTTTTTCTGAAAATCAACCCATAATTAAGGGGGGAAAAAAGCAGTAATATACTATTAAAGGAAATAAGAGCAGATACATTTCATTTATACTCCATTTGAGATGGCTGGAGTGATAGTTCGGTTTTTTTCTTCGCTTACTGTGACGAGCAGACATAAAAACATCTGCTAATGTAAAGAGCAAATACAGCATAACATTAAAGTAAAAGCAAGCAAGAACAGCTGCTTAAGTTTGCACGAGACGCTTGGAATAGGGCCAATCCATTGGCAAAACAACACATAAATTTAAAAAAAAAAAAAAATTACATCAAAGGTACCAAGAAGGTAATCTTAAGCACGCATAAAAGTATTATAAGGCAAAAAAAAAAAGTTTAAGTAAAAGTGAAAAAATAAGCTCACCACAATAATTTGAACAGGTGGATCTGCAAAAGATGTTTAGGATGATACAGTCAAATGCATGTCTCAAAGCTATTAAAAATGTGCAGTAAAATTTCAGTAGTCTATCATGAACTCATCAGTCTCAGCCCACCTGCAGACAACTTGCACTTATTTTGAGTGTTTAAACTCATTACTATGATCTTCATACAATGGACTTCAACAGTGGGTTTCTCAACCACATTTATGGTGCTTGTCACAGTTCACAGTTGTATATGAAGTGCCATGGCAAAAAGTGACATTGTATATGAGGTGCTATGGCGCAAGGTGACTTCCACAGACCTAATGCTGCAAACTACGCACACCATTAACTCTCAACATTTCCCTCAATGCAAAGAAATTATATGCACAAAATTAAATTTTATGATAGGGTGCAAGATAAGTAGCAATGGAAGGTCTCAAGAGAGTTACTAGATCATTTTGTTGAATGCTTGAGGGAAACTGCAACCCAGTGACAGAAATTGGTCCACCTGTAATAAGATTATCAATTGCAGAAATTCTATCATCTTCAATCCTCCAATTTTCTCCATTGAAAGCATCATCATCCTTGCCTTCAACTTCAGCTAATTCAGACATGACACCTCCATCATACCGAGCACCGACATGACGAACTGCAGCCACACATTCTTCTGCACATGAGCTAGAGGGGCTATTATTACAGCGAGATCTGACAAATACTCGGCATAGAACAAAAGAACCCTGCAAATATTGATAGATTCACATTTCCATATAACATATAGCATGTGACAATTCAACACAAGAAAACATCCCACACAGAAACACTTTTTCCCAAGTCCAAAGATGTCAATACTTATATCTGTAACTGCACTAATATCAGTTCAGTCATTTACTGGTTGAAACTTTCAAAGGTAAAATGTAGAACGTAATTAATTAAAGCATCCCGCTACTCAGAAGGTAAGAGAAATGGTCCTGCTACATATAGCATTTTCTTCCTTCAAAGCTTCTATGCAGATATTGTCATGTCACTTATTCCCCCCATATCAAAATCAAGGGCGCAAAACTTTCTAGATAACCATATCCATGCCACTTCAAGAGCATGAAGCAAGGACCAAAAAGGGGTTAGCAGGTCACAGGTCATTGAATATCTTTAATCAGTTTTAAAATGGTCTATAAGCATGCCTCACTAATCAAGAAAAAGTTCAAGACTACATGCACACAGAAGTACCGAATCAAACTTGTTGGAGGACACCGTGCCAGAGTGAGGTGAACCTCAAAAAGTCACATTACCTTCAGACAATCCATGCAACTATACAACATCCAGAGCTAGCACCAGGTGCAAGGCGACATTAAACTTTCAATTAGGTTATGTTTTCTGAAGGTCATGCTTCCTTCAAGTTGACAAATATTTAGATAGATCGTGGAAGCTAATGATGCATCATTTGGCGAAGTGCACAAAACAAAAAAGCATATTATCATAAGAGAAACCATAACCGAGGAAGCCATTTTCTTTGTTTTCAGCATCACAGGATTGTTCGGGAAGTCATCATACTACAGGAATGAATCATAATTCCCACAAACAAGATTCTAAACAGACCAAATGATTGTTCAGGGTTAAGGAACAAAACTAATACCTACATGCCAGAGTTTGAGCTTTAATTCTACATGATTGATCCTGCATCAAGATATCAAAGCCACACAATTCATGACAATAGCTTTATCCAATTACCATACCAAACTGTTTCTCCAATAGCAGGAGTTTATTACCATCAGCAATAAGATTATGATAAGCAACTTCTAGATGGGAAAACGAACCCCACCCCCCTCCCCCAAAAAAAAAAAATCCTACAAAAATACCTACTCAATCACATGGTTTGCACACCCAGTTATAACTACGGGCAAATCCTGAGCAACATCATGTGCTCCCACATACATTCCTATTTACGGATTCAAGAAAAGCCAATTACATTTGCGTGCCAATTCAAATTAAAACCCTCAACCACGGAACAAAAACAGAAACCCTAGGTAAACTAGAAGCCCTAAAAGAACACAAAACAGTAAGCCAAATTATCTAAGGTTTCGCTTTATGAAGATCTGTTGAACAAAATACTTGCAGAGCATACCGCATCAAAATTCGTTATAAAGGAGAGCACATTAATTGGCGTTCATCAATATACAAGTAAATCAAACCCTAAAAAAGTACTCCGAACAAGTCAATTGGCGTCTTCGTGCCAATCAAAAACAAATCCTAAACTCCAAACACAAAACCCAAAACCTAGGAACCCTATGAAAATCAAAACAGGAGGAAAGAGAAAATCTAGGGCATGAGTATCACACCTTCTGATTCTCCGCAAGAGAATACTCATACAAAACCAAATCAGTGTTAACCGCAGCCTTCATGGTCTTTCCCAGATAGAAGACAAAAGACCTCCTCATCCCCAAAACAACACCAGCACCACGCCTCACTACATCACGTGCTCTCCCCATGCGCTTCCAAAACCCACCCCGACCTTTCCTCCGTTTCTTTTCGCTCAAAACCCTAGCCGTGTAACAGTACCAGTGCCTCTTCCTCCCTCCACAACCGTACGAAAAGCAAGCTAAGTCAGGCAAGTAAAAGGGATCGTGACCGTACAAATCACGTTCTCCGATCACATCAATGACTTCAGATGACTCGTTGTTCTTGTTGGAGAGGTAATAGCAGAGGAGTTGTTCTTCAGAAGGGTAAAATCGGGAACCAGGAGGAAGTTTTTGAACCGCAGCTATTGCTGATATACTCAGATTTTCCTCCATTCTCCCATTAATGAGAGACTTCAGATAGAGAGAGAGAGAGAGAGAGAGAGAGAGAGAGAGCGAGAGAGTGAATTCTGGAGACTAAACCCCCTTATGCTTGGAGGAACTCACGAAGCGTGCTCACCATGCTGCTTGGGGGAACTTCTAGTGTCTGCTGTGAGAGTACATCGGCTTTCTCTCTCTAATATTATCATTATGAACGTCGGATGATATTGGACTAGAAATGATGGGCAGCGATCTGGGTTAAGGATTGAATGGGTCTCACGTTTGTTGTTGATCTAACGTTTCCAGCTATGGTCAAAGTCGACCAGGCGCCGTTCAGCTGATAAGGATAAATCCTTTTTTTTTTTTTTTTTGGCCTTTCTGAAACTGAAACCAACAATGACAACTATTCGGGCAAAAACCGCAATGCGATCCTATTTTTTGACAAATTGCCCAGATAATTTAAATTATCAAAAAGCTCCCGTAATTTATAAGATTGGAAACTTATAATTTAAATTATCAAAAACCTCCTGTAATTTATGAAATTAGCGACTTACCCCTCTATTAATAGGCATTACAGAATAAAAATAAAAATAAAAATATAGATATAGAAAATTGAGGTGTCAAAATAAAATTTGAAAAGAATTACCTATTTTTCATATCATCTTCCTCATCCCTTTCTTTACAAATTATTAGAGGTGGATTTGCTCAATCGAATTGAATGACTGATTGTCAGGTGATATTAATCGATAAGATTTGTAAAAAGTTGTCAGAGAATGTTTCAACGGATGAAATTCGAATATTTAAATTAAAAAGTGATTTTTTTAAAAAAAAAAACAGACTAAAAGAGAGTTTTATTATACCTTTGAGTATTATATGTGAGTGAAGATAGCATACCTCGTCAGTGATCACATGATGTATATATATATAGATTGTTTTTATGAGTCTCATATGTGTCGGGAGTGTTGAAACCATAGTTTTTATTTGAAAATGTTCCGAAATCGTAAAATTCTTAATAAAAGATTTCCGTAAAAATAGGGTTCAGAGTCTCCTTAATAATTATGTGATGTTATTTTAGTAATTTAAGGAAATTTGAATATTGCTCCAAGCTAACCAGATATCGAATACCGAGAAAGTCTTAAAATCAATAATTTTTTCATCAAGCAAAATCTGATCGATTTTAGTGGATCGTGTTCACTTGTCTGGAAGGTTCACTCCGTTCTCACGATCTACTAGGGTCAAAGTAGTACCAGAGCAGGGCAATGGTACTAGAATAAGAATAATTACAAAGCAAAGATTATATTGCCTGAAAGGCTTTTAGTGCTTTTTTTTCGGTTTTATGTATTAAAGAGCAAAAACAATATACCTGAAATTTGGCAACTGTATCAGGTGTTCGGAGGATTCCTTGTGGAGATTCTGCAGCAAGTTCAGCAGCCTCCTTATACTTCATTTGTGCAAACAATTCTTGGAAACGCTGGACAACCTGAGAGATATCCAAAAAAAAAACATTTGTTGGGTTAAGTACAAAGTGTGATATTATAATCATAAGCATTAGCAACACCAGGCACTGAATCTGTTATATCCTAATCCCCTCTCTGACCAATTTAAAACGCACAAATTCCCCAGGGAACTGAAGAAGCTTGCAAGATTTTTTTTTTTTGGTACATTGGTGAGGCTCTAACTCGAGTCCTCTTGGAAAGGGGAGGGGGACGTGCCATGTGAGCTGAAGCTCGTTGGCAGAAGCTTGCAATATAGTTTAACAAATTTTCTTCTCAGTATTAAGAACAATGGACTGTCACTTCTCTGCTACAAGCCCATTTACCCAAGAAAGGAGTTAACAAAAACAGTTCAATGCTTTTATGGGCCTCGCCAGTACAAAGTCCAAGTTCAAGCTGATCCACATCTTGAAAGGAAGGAAATATCAAAAGCACATTCGCTTGCACACTATTTCAGATGCATAGCCAAAAAGGCTTCAATAATTAGTCCGTGGTACCACAAGGAACTATCAATAACATGTTTCCAAATATAACCTTAAGAGTGGATCATAAGAGTAATTAATTACCAAATTCTCTGCACCAGGAAGGTTTCCTCTTTTAGCAAGATTGACAGCAAGCTCCAAATTGTTCAGCTGCATTAACACCAGTGTCATTAGAGAACCAAATTATTTCATAAGAAAATTCATGGAAGAGAAACAAAACAAACTTAGAGCATACTTGGCCGCTGACAAAAGGCACTATTGTGGCTTCATTTATAGTGGCAAGTCACACCTGTCCTCGCCTGTTAATGGCATAAAAGCCTCCAACAGAAGATGCTTCTGACGTCAGAAATATGGGATCTGCACTTATTCTGTTTCTATATACAGCAGTAGCTGTCTCCAGGTCATAAACAAACAGCAGTCCAAGCTTGGTGATCACATAAATCAAACTGTATTTCTGGGATAACTGCAAAATTACAAGATCCAACATAGTGACTGCATTGCTCTGGACTAGAGTGAGCTAATATTGAGCAAGCAAACAAGAGAGAGAGAGAGAGAGAGAGAGAGAGAGAGAGAGATACCTGCATTGCAACTGGAAAATCATCGGCAAAATCTGGTGGAAAGAAAAGATCTGCTTGCTTCTTTGTGAATGCCTGTTTTCCTGCAAACAATTTTTTGCACAGGGGGAACAGGAAGAATTAGTAAATAACATTTCATTACTTCTTCACCATAGTGAATAAAAGGTTAGTGCTAACAGAAAGTTCAAATGGAGCCATAAGTTAAACTGGCAGAAGTCTTATATGTAGAAATTCTCTATCGCTACAAGCATGGCAAAACACAGCTAGCAGACCAGTGTAACACATTCTGAGACGCCCTTCAGGGAGAACCTTGTGTTAAAAATTGTAATGACCACCCTAGAAGTTGAAGTAAAGTTGACAATAAAATGATTTAACAAAAGCACTATTTGTTCATTTCTTAACTTCATGATTTAACACTACTTGCATATCATTTCCTTAAAAATAGAGCGAAGTAAAATTTCATAGAAGTTTGACAATCATATAACAGCAGCAGCTTTATACCTGGCTGAGCACCAAGTTCAATTATGTGTAATTTTGATGTAACTTGTCCAGCATTAATGGACTTTGTAGCAAATGAGATAAGTGTAGAAGCATTCTCATTTCCAAGAACCTGGTCAAGACACACAAACAGACACCATAGGAATTATTCACACAAACTGAAATAGAATCTAGTATCATAGACAAAGAGATTATTATACAATAAGAAAGAAATGTCTCGTACTTTAAAAGATGCAAATGATGCAGCATGTGCTTCAAGAGCTTGACTACGCTGCTGATCCACAGAGAAAAGTTGCATATTTCCTTTTACCAGTTGTGGCCTCTGTGATCATGGAAGGGACGCCCATTTGTCAGAACAGAATCAGAATCGCATGTAATAATATTTTATTTCCAAATATTACCAGAGAATAAACAACTGTTAACAATTTTAACACTGAAACCATAGTTTTTATTTGAAAATGTTCCGAAATCGTAAAATTCTTAATAAAAGATTTCCATAAAAATAGGGTTCAGAGTCTCCTTAATAATTATGTGATGTTATTTTAGTAATTTAAAGAAATTTGAATATTGCTCAAAGCTAACCAGATATCGAATACCGAGAAAGTCTTAAAATCAATAATTTTTTCATCAAGCAAAATCTGATCGATTTTAGTGGATCGTGTTCACTTGTCTGGAAGGTTCACTCCGTTCTCACGATCTACTAGGTTATGGATAAGAAAAAGCATGCCTCACTAATCAAGAAAAAGTTCAAGACTACATGCACACAGAAGTACCGAATCAAACTTGTTGGAGGACACCGTGCCAGAGTGAGGTGAACCTCAAAAAGTCACATTACCTTCAGACAATCCATGCAACTATACAACATCCAGAGCTAGCACCAGGTGCAAGGCGACATTAAACTTTCAATTAGGTTATGTTTTCTGAAGGTCATGCTTCCTTCAAGTTGACAAATATTTAGATAGATCGTGGAAGCTAATGATGCATCATTTGGCGAAGTGCACAAAACAAAAAAGCATATTATCATAAGAGAAACCATAACCGAGGAAGCCATTTTCTTTGTTTTCAGCATCACAGGATTGTTCGGGAAGTCATCATACTACAGGAATGAATCATAATTCCCACAAACAAGATTCTAAACAGACCAAATGATTGTTCAGGGTTAAGGAACAAAACTAATACCTACATGCCAGAGTTTGAGCTTTAATTCTACATGATTGATCCTGCATCAAGATATCAAAGCCACACAATTCATGACTATAGCTTTATCCAATTACCATACCAAACTGTTTCTCCAATAGCAGGAGTTTATTACCATCAGCAATAAGATTATGATAAGCAACTTCTAGATGGGAAAACGAACCCCACCCCCCTCCCCAAAAAAAAAAAAATTCCTACAAAAATACCTACTCAATCACATGGTTTGCACACCCAGTTATAACTACGGGCAAATCCTGAGCAACATCATGTGCTCCCACATACATTCCTATTTACGGATTCAAGAAAAGCCAATTACATTTGCGTGCCAATTCAAATTAAAACCCTCAACCACGGAACAAAAACAGAAACCCTAGGTAAACTAGAAGCCCTAAAAGAACACAAAACAGTAAGCCAAATTATCTAAGGTTTCGCTTTATGAAGATCTGTTGAACAAAAAACTTACAGAGCATACCGCATCAAAATTCGTGATAAAGGAGAGCACATTAATTGGCGTTCATCAATACAAAAGTAAATCAAACCCTAAAAAAGTACTCCGAACAAGTCAATTGGCGTCTTCGTGCCAATCAAAAACAAATCCTAAACTCCAAACACAAAACCCAAAACCTAGGAACCCTATGAAAATCAAAACAGGAGGAAAGAGAAAATCTAGGGCATGAGTATCACACCTTCTGATTCTCCGCAAGAGAATACTCATACAAAACCAAATCAGTGTTAACCGCAGCCTTCATGGTCTTTCCCAGATAGAAGACAAAAGACCTCCTCATCCCCAAAACAACACCAGGACCACGCCTCACTACATCACGTGCTCTCCCCGTGCGCTTCCAAAACCCACCCCGACCTTTCCTCCGTTTCTTTTCGCTCAAAACCCTAGCCGTGTAACAGTACCAGTGCCTCTTCCTCCCTCCACAACCGTACGAAAAGCAAGCTAAGTCAGGCAAGTAAAAGGGATCGTGACCGTACAAATCACGTTCTCCGATCACATCAATGACTTCAGATGACTCGTTGTTCTTGTTGGAGAGGTAATAGCAGAGGAGTTGTTCTTCAGAAGGGTAAAATCGGGAACCAGGAGGAAGTTTTTGAACCGCAGCTATTGCTGATATACTCAGATTTTCCTCCATTCTCCCATTAATGAGAGACTTCAGATAGAGAGAGAGAGAGAGAGAGAGAGAGCGAGAGAGTGAATTCTGGAGACTAAACCCCCTTATGCTTGGAGGAACTCACGAAGCGTGCTCACCATGCTGCTTGGGGGAACTTCTAGTGTCTGCTGTGAGAGTACATCGGCTTTCTCTCTCTAATATTATCATTATGACCGTCGGATGATATTGGACTAGAAATGATGGCAGCGATCTGGGTTAAGGATTGAATGGGTCTCACGTTTGTTGTTGATCTAACGTTTCCAGCTATGGTCAAAGTCGACCAGGCGCCGTTCAGCTGATAAGGATAAATCCTTTTTTTTTTTTTTTTTTTTTTTTGGCCTTTCTGAAACTGAAACCAACAATGACAACTATTCGGGCAAAAACCGCAATGCGATCCTATTTTTTGACAAATTGCCCGGATAATTTAAATTATTAAAAAGCTCCCGTAATTTATAAGATTGACAACTTATAATTTAAATTATCAAAAACCTCCTGTAATTTATGAAATTAGCGACTTACCCCTCTATTAATAGGCATTACAGAATAAAAATAAAAATAAAAATATAGATATAAAAAATTGAGGTGTCAAAATAAAATTTGAAAAGAATTACCTATTTTTCATATCATCTTCCTCATCCCTTTCTTTACAAATTATTAGAGGTGGATTTGCTGAATCGAATTGAATGACCGATTGTCAGGTGATATTAATCGATAAGATTTGTAAAAAGTTGTCAGAGAATGTTTCAACGGATGAAATTCAAATATTTAAATTAAAAAGTGATTTTTTTTAAAAAAAAAAACAAACTAAAAGAGAGTTTTATTATACCTTTGAGTATTATATGTGAGTGAAGATAGCATACCTCGTCAGTGATCACATGATGTATATATATATAGATTGTTTTTATGAGTCTTATATGTGTCCGGAGGGTTGAAATCATAGTTTTCATTTGAGAATGTTCCGAAATCGTAAAACTCTTAAGAAAAGATTTTCATAAAATTAGGGTTCAGAGTCTCCTTAATAATTATGTGATGTTATTTTCATAATTTAAGGAAATTCGAATATTGCTCCAAGCTAACCAGATATCGAATACTGAGAAAGTCTTAAAACCAATAATTTTTTCATCAAGCAAAATCTGATCGATTTTAGTGGATCGTGTTCACTTGTCTGGAAGGTTCACTCCGTTCTCACGATCTACTAGGTTATGGATTTAAATTTTATAATAATGAGCTTTTGAACCATATTCCATCAGAAATTATCTTTGTGTTTGCTTTTCAACAAAAAAAATTAATTTTACCTGAATTTATATCAATTTTCTCTTTGAAAAACAGAAATTTCTTTCAAAATTATAACTCCTCTTTCTTTGCCTTGTTCTCTCTTTGATTTTGTTGGTAAACCAACAAAATTAAATATGACAATGTTGCAATATGCAGAACGAGTTGTGGACTCAGAATTAGTATTATCTATGGCTAAACGTCAAAAGAGTGAGTCTTTTCAAGGAAGATGAAATTATCATTAGAATTTAACAAAAAACTTGACAACAATCATGTTGCAATTTCAATGTTTTAGCTCAGAATTTGAAATCTATACATGGGAATTCTAATTTTTGTGCTTCTATTGGCGGATGTTCTTTGATTGGTGCCAAGTTACCGAGAGGAATACAGTGAAATAAAAAAATCACTTGAGGAAAGAGAAGGAAAACAAAATTTTGTGAAATCAGAAATTCAATGAGCAAAAAATTAAAATACCCAAATGGAGTTCGTCACCTGATTGGAATGATGTCATTATGGATGCAAAGCTTCCCCATGTCCTTGAAATCTCTTTTGTATCCCCTCCTTTTTACAGTTACAAAATTCTTTTTTATTGCTGGAAGTGAAGATAGCAGAAATATCTCTTTTCTTTCTCCTCTTTTTCTCTAAAATCTTTTTCTAGTCAAAGACAAAGGAGACAGGAGGAGGTGGTGGGGCAAATAGGTCCCAGCCCATATCCTGAAAATTAAACAGTATATTTTCAACTTTATAATCTTACTTTTTTATTACTTCTAATTTTGAAAATTAATTATATATTTTCATATGTGAACAAAAATTGAAACTTAAATAGAAATTTTTTTTTATTTGAAATATTAATTCCACGGCCGATTGTGCGCGGGTCCTACCCAGATCGATAACTTAGGTCTGCTGTGATTGAAGGACGCCGTTTCCATGACCGTTGCCGCAATCCAGGGTAATTCCTAGATTCCGCCATTCATACACTGCCACGTCCACGACCATTGTCCAAAATTACTTATGTAAAATAATTCAAGTTCTAAGGCACTAGTGAGTAGGAGGGTAATTACAATTTCACTCCACAAAAGATTTATTAACAATTGACTGCATGACGAGTTTAACACAATCTCGTACAAATTTTATATAAGGAGAGGTAGAAGAGTTGAGGTTAAGATCAATTACTAAAACTAAATTAATTTTTTATTATATAAATTTACTAATAACATAATAAATTAAATATTTCTTTTACCCAAAAACATGACTTTTACTTACAGAATCATTCATGAAATATTATACATAGAATAATTGATAATAATGGTCAGCTCACACAAATTAAACTTACGTAAGATTTCCTAAGTACATGCTTGCTACATGGATCCTTTTTTCTTAATTAGGTACACTACAGAATACCAAAACACAAAATCACAACACAGGGCACTCAGTTGCAAGTGGCAACGGTAGGTGGCAACCGGGTTTTGCATGAATTGGGCGTCTTACTATAAGGACACAGCTTCAATGAACTCCATATCCGCTTCAAGAATTTTCATTGAATCCGGTGAAAGACATATCCCCAGATCCACAATCCCTCCGCCTTCCGGCCCGGGGTATGATGTTACTTTCCCGTCAAACTTGTTGCCTGAACCACTGCGAGCAGCAATCGCCTTTCCCAATCCGAATTCATTTCCGTAGATATCGAATCTGGGTAAATTCCCCATCATCACGGCGCAAGTACCACTCAAGCAACCAAGTTGATAGATAGTAGGCAACTTCGTCCACTGATCAAGTGATGCTCGTATTAACTTATCATTGTGGCTTACCACTGCTTCGTGTAGGATCCTCGCAGCCCATCCAAGATTGCTTTGCAGTAGTTCACCAACCATGACCACCTCAACCACTGCTTGAAGTGAGTTCCCAAAGTAGTCTTGGGACAATGGTGGCTCCAGCCCCGATCTGTTATTGATGGGAATCCTGCACATGGTCATTTGATCCTGTGGTAGGTTCCGAGCCCCAGTGATAGCCCTCCAGACATGGGCAGTCAAGGCCTGGAAGGAAAAAATCTTGGTGGCATTGCACTCAGCATTTGCCTTTGCTTTGAGTTTTGCTATTGAATCTGATGAGAAATGAAATATTCTCTCCCTCAATTATGGCGGTTCATATTTTATTATGAACTCATCTTGATGGGCAAAAGGAAGCTTAACAATTGAACTCCGGCCATCTGGAAACCAGCCCATGCTGGTTGGTGGACATGAGACAGTGAAATGCCCTTGCTCTTCCTTGTAAAGCTCAGACCAAGCGTTAAAGAAATGCCAAAATGATGTGCCATCAGCTATGGCATGCCAAAATGATGTCCCATCAGCTATGGCATCAACTTGCTCTGTGACCTGCACAGAGACCAATGGCTTGGTGTGGCCATCATAGTTAACTGCCTTGTTGAGGTCAAAAAATGATCGAATAACTTCAGGTACATGAGTTGGAGAAAGGACGTCAGATACAGATGCATCTGCAACAGCATGAATAAACTCAGCTCCAGGGCTATTCCTGCAGTCTAGAAAGATGGCCTGAGAAGCTAGGTTCTCTTCTTATATTATTGCAAGGCGGCCTGCAATCTGGAACAAATGAACGAGAATAAGAGACAGGGAATCCTTCAGCTTACTCAAGAGAGTCTCCATATTATCATCTTGGTCATGAAATACAGGAGGCTTTGCAAACAGGAGACCCTCTTGGATGTAGTCCGACGAGAGCATGGCCAGATCCCAAGGGGTCAAATGATACAGCTTCTTGGATGCTTCCGGGACATACTTTGGTTTAATAAAGCATCGGCTGATAAAACAAACAACTTGATTTTTCATAGCACCGAATTGCTTTAGCTAGCAGACCTAACTGCTTTCCTCTTGGAAACGAATTCTTCCAGATCTGCTATGCAGTTGTTAGCCGGAGGTTCAAGTTGCAAACTTGAGGTCGATGATGGATCAGGCGCCGAGCATAAATTTGAGTTTTTCAGTCCTGGGGAATGAAAAAAATGCAGCCATAATGGAATGAATCAACGGCTACATAATGTTCTTATTCTGTTCATTTTTTATAATGCTTGCAGATGCAGAGTAAATTAACATTTCCACACCAAGAAATTATTTTTTTAAGAAAGAGAGATTTATGGGATGCCACATTGTTTGACATCGTATGCCGATTTTTAAATACCTGCTGAATTCGTCATTACACGGAGTGTCCTCTAAGAGCCATTCAGGCATTTAATAGCTGGCTCAATTGCCCCCTTTTTTTGCCAATAAAGCACACCCACCGAGTGAATGGAGAGTTGGCATTGACTTGCTCGAAGGATTATATAATGCAGAACCGGATGGAATCTTCATCTTTCTGGATAACCATTAGCAAGTAATGCATCCCACTGGTACATGTGAAAAGTACAGAAATTTATATAAGGGATGCCAAAGAGGGCCCAAATAGACAAAACACACTTGAGTTTCAATTGTTAGGAGCAAGAAGTAAACGCAAAACTCGCATCTGAAAAGGAATGGAGACGCCAGTGCATGAAAGACCAGTGGCAACATAATATAATGCAGAGATAAGAGAAGAGAAAAGAGAGGGTAGCTAAGAAGAGAGAGAGAATAGAAACCTTACCTAGAAAACAAACTTCCCCTCTTACCCAACCACCCAACAGAAAAAAGGAAGAAAACTAGGAAATTTTTGGCTAATTATAGGTTCATTCGCACATCAAACATGGTATTGGGCTATCATGCTCAAAGCTTTATTCAACAGGCAAAAACAAATGCAACTAAAATAGATAATCTACTTATCATATACAACAATTGTCCCAGAAGCCACAACCTTATGAAATACTTCGAAACCATAATCATTTCTCCCAACCTACCCTATTCCCATTCAAAAAAAGGAATCTCATCTCTCAACTGCCCCTCTCTCTCCCCCTCTTAAAAAAATAATTAGAAAAAATTTGTCCACCTAGTTATGAAGGTGACAAAATCAAATGTATTTTTTCCCTCATTTTCCCTCAATCCATACAACTGGAGAACCTAACATGAATATTACCTTGTGATATGCTCACTCAACGCTACAGCACAAGAAAAGAAAAGGAGGGGAAATCACAAGAAGTTCAAAGCTCAACAATGTCCTTCATGTGAACCTTGAAGTTTCAAGGAAGCTACTGAATTATCGGCACAAGCCAACCAAAACCACTTCAGCAAGACATTTACTCAACGCCATATCACACTGATTTATGACAAGTACAATCAATGATACCTAGTCTTTCTTGAAGCCACTGATTTCAGTATAAGCCAACAAAAACTACTTGATAGGATGTCCAAGAGCAAAATTACTGCAAATAACCTCCAATAGCTGTTAATCCCAAATCAACGTCATCATGACAGAGTCCATGAGGCCAACCACCCTAATGAGCTACCAACCTGAGATCTATGATATGCAAACAATGATAAAGTTTTGGCTAATGAATCCATAGGCAATGAATTCTGATTGATGGTACTAATTATTTACTGTAATCTCCATATTAATAAACCATTTATTAAAGTTCCATTGTTACGGTTTCTATGTTTCCCCCCTTATTTTTCTACTTGGTGTTACTATGTTTGCTTTATCTCTTATCTTTTTCACATCTCCTTGCCAATCAAACCCACCCATCCCCAGCTAGAACTGAATTTTCCTATTGCATTCTGTCCTACCACTTACCTGGTTAGCTGCAGGTCGTGGGTTTGACAAACTGATTATCCTGGGTCAACCTGACAGAGGTCCTTAAAACCAGCCAAAACCAACTGTGTAGACCACCAATGATAGGGGTTCCACCATATCTTTATTGAGAAGTCAAACGTCAAATGATTTCACCTGTGACCTCAAGGCTATAACTTCTTTGAGCAACCAAGCTGCTCCACTGCATTGAAAAAAAAAATAGTAAAATTATGGACAAAAAGAAACTAAATCAACACCTTGCAAAGCAAAAAAAAAAAAGATCATTTAGACAAAATGGTAAAGGGGCATCCTATGATCATCAATCAAAGATGTGAACAGAAAATGAAGGGATATATTCTTACCAACTTAATTTTTTTGTCATTGGTAATGAACTAACCAATACATATCAAAACCAATAAGGATGCAATGTGTGAAAGAAGCTGCTGAAATGCCTGCTGTGACTAACTTTCCAATGGTGTAAAGCATACTCCGTGCAATTTTCACAAATAACAAGTAATTGAAGCAATTACTTCCATAGTGAAATCTGAGCAGCATATAGAAACAAGACACAAATACTGAGACATGTAAAAGGCTACCAACCTGGATTTACATGTTTTCTGCTGCTTATGAGACTAGTAGAACCTGTATGAAGGAAATTTTTGTCCATAACTAAAAAGGCATAATCACAGTAAACTTATAAAAGCTATTGTCACCTTGTTAAACTCCACTTTCTATTATTCATCCAATTCATCTACAAAGAAAATGCTGAGAAGTTCTAAAAGAATAAACTTATTCATGATCCATACAATCCGACCATTTCAAAAACCATTAAACAAGACCCATCAGAGAGCAGTAATCCAAAGAACTATAAAAAACCTTCCTAAAACCAAAGATGAAAAAGGTCGAAGTGAAGTTAATTTGAGAAAGAAAAGATGCTTGTTTCAGACACTTGAAAGTAAAAACATGAAGGAAACAAAGTGGAATTGTGCCAAATAAATACACACTCAACAAAGATGCAAATGATCATTCCTCATGAGGAACATAGGTGTGGCTCTAAGTTTGCTGGAAGTATCACCTGATCCACCGCACCTATTGCTACCCCATGTACTGTGAAAAAAGATTAT
The DNA here is from genome assembly GCA_037126225.1 of Dillenia turbinata. Classification (NCBI taxonomy): domain Eukaryota; kingdom Viridiplantae; phylum Streptophyta; class Magnoliopsida; order Dilleniales; family Dilleniaceae; genus Dillenia; species Dillenia turbinata. Next base: position 4,769,345 of record JBAMMX010000005.1, read on the forward strand.
GACAAAAGTAAGCTAATAATCAACGTAACCCGTTATTGCCTCGTTACCAGGCTGGTTATCAAATGAATATTGTTTAATAATCCCCTGTTATGAGGAAAGACAATCCCCTGTTACCGGGCTTGTTATCATATGATCAAGTCCACTTCTCCTTGTCTTTTTTACAATCTTCTGTATTCAAAAACTGCAACAGCATAAAACAGGTCAATCAAAATTGTTGGAAAACAAGTGTGGTTTGCCCATGAGAGCAAACACACAAACCCTCCATTTTGAATAAAAAAAAAAAGGGATGTGGTGGTTTTTTGGATAACCACCAAACCCAACTTCTCCAACTCCCTCTCTCTCTCTCTCTCTCTCTCTCTCTCTCTAAAAAATAAAACACAGAAAACTTCCATTTTTGGAAAAGGATGTGAACTTTGAAAAAAGGGTGCTCTTCCCAATTTTTTTTGGAGACATGGATGTGAATGAGTATAACTATGATGGGAAGCCATTTTTGTTTTTAAGAGAATGAAGAGAGATCTTCTCATATTGAGAAATTCATGAGAGTGCTTGAAAATTGATCATCCATCCACCAAGAAGGTATTTGGTTTGTGGAACATAGAAAGTGATCCGATTTACGTGACACTTTCTCGACCTAGAATACTTTACTGTCAAAAGAGGTAAGTGATTCTAACTAAATTCAGATCTTGGGAATTTCTGCATAAAAATTTATATGTTGGTTTGTATGAAAACCTTCATTGGTATCAGAGCATTGGCATTTTGCAAAATACTTGATGAAATACTCCCAATTTAACCCAATAGGATACTTATTGCATAAAGATGAAATCCGTAAAATTTGGCATGTATCCGATGAGTACATCATGAGATATAACAAACCCTAGTCGAAAATTAATGTACTCGTAACTTTTAGGATATTATGTTTCGTGACATGAAATTTATATGATTATATTTCTTTTCAAAAAATGCTTTCCAAACATATAAAGATCGCAAAAAATGATTAAGAATTGAGAGAGTTATGACATTTCGAAATTAAGATCGAAATGCAGAACAATTAGGGAAGATGAACAATAACTGAGGCCTATCCCCACTCTCGTATAAGGAGCATTGATGCGGACATCAAGGCTGCAAGGAATTTACTTGATCAAATTCAAGTTCTAGTTGGTTCGGTAACAAAAGTTCAAGTTAAAAAGTTCAAAGAAGCACTGAATAAATTAATTCAGAGGGTTTTACAGTAAAAAATTGGAGACCAAATGAATGAAGAGCCAAAAGGGGCCTCAATTATACTCATACAAGTTGAATTAGAAGAACAAAGGGTCCAAAACTACCCAAAACTAAGGGAGAATGAAAATAAAGAACTTTTGATACTCATACAAGTTGAATTGTTTTTTATAGTTTATATTTTAGTTTCCTATTTTTTTAATTGTTTAAAGAGTTACTAAAATTTTTAGTTGTCAATTTAATCTTTACCTTTAACCTATAAATAGGTCATTACACATTGTGTAAAATAGAACTTTTGACAACTTTGAGAGAATTAATAAAATTGTGAAGTTTCTTCACACAAGTTTTGTTCTTTTGAGAACTTTTGAACTTATTCAAGATAGGAGTCTTGTTTAGTTCTTTGACTTATTAATCTAGACTTCAAACTACCTAGGTTGTGGCGTCATTCATTTCATCTTTATACAAAATTTCTTGTTTTAGTGAGAAACGGGTCTAAAATTATATACCTTAGATTCTTCCTCATTTAGGACAAGTGTTGAGGTTTTTAATTCCACCGGTTCAAATAATTCGTTGGGACAATTTTTGGGCTAAATTAACTTGTTTGTGGGTTCTAGGGTTTCTACATCCAACGGGTTCACATCAGTTGGTATCAGAGCAATTTCGGGTTACCCTTCGAATTGTTTATACTTGTCTATAATTATTCATATTTGTCTATAATTTTTCATCTTTCTTTGTTCTTATTTGTGTTTCGGTGTTAAGATTATCTCCAATTTTAATTTATCACAAAAAAAAAATTCTTCGTTCGTGGGTTTAATTTATTTTTTTTGTATCTTTCATCCTTGATTTTTTTTCTTGTGCTGCCGTAGTTCCCAAAAAAAAAAAGGTTGTGAAAAAAAAAATTGATTAAAAAAAAGGGCAGCTTCCAATTTTTTTTTTGTTTCCTTTGTTGTTCCTTCTTTATTTCTTCTCTTTCCTTATGTGTTCACCTTTCTTATTTTCTTTCTTTATTCACCTTTCTTATTTATTCCATTCCATATTCGTTTCTTTCTTAATTTGGAATTTTTTCAAATTTACGACTTTCCTTATTTCTCACTTATTTTTCTTCTTTATTTCTCTTGTTATTTTTTCTTTAAATTTTACAAGACAATTATTTTTGAATTAAGTTCAAAAAATTGGTAGTTCATTAAGATAGTAAGAGACATATTCGATGGATTGAATTCATTGAAACTTTTTCCAAGCAAAATGCGGTTGTGGATGTACTTTCACACAACTGACGATTTGAAGACAAATCGTTGTCAAGAAGGGGGAATAATGCAAACATCAAGATTGCAAGGAATTTACACGATCCAATTCAAGTTCCAGTTGATTCGGTAACAAAAGTTCGAGTTAAAAAGTTTAAAGAAATACCGAATAACTTAATTCAGAGGGTTTTACAACAAGAAATTTGAGTCCAAACGAATAAAAAACCAAAAGGGACCTTAATTATACTCATACAAGCCCAATTGGAAGAATAAAGGGTTCAAAACTACCCAAAATCAATGGAGGACGAAAATAAAGAAAAATAGCAGCAAGACTTGGTTAAAATAGTTTGGTTTATTTAGTTTCCTAATTATTCTTTATAGTTTATATTTTAGTTTTCTATTTTTTTAATTGTTTAGGGATTTACTAAATTTTTAGTTACCAATTTAGTTTTTACTTTTAGTCTATAAATAAGCCATTACACATTGTGTAAAATAGAACTTATGGCAATTTTGAACGAATTAATAAAATTGTGAGATTTCTTCACACAAATTTTGTTCTTTTGAGAACTTTTGAACTTATTCAAAATTGGAATCTTGTTTAGTTTTTTGACTTATCAATCTAGATTTCGAGCCACCTAAGTTGTGACGTCATTCATTCCATCTTTATATCAAGGTTCTTGTTTTAGTGAGAAACGGGTCTAATGTCATATACCTTAGGTTCTTCCTCTTTTAGGACAAGGATTGAGATCTTTAATTCCACCGGTTCAAATAATTCGTTGGGACGATTTTTTGGTTAAATTAACTTGTTTGTTGGTTCAAGGGATTCTACACCTAACGGGTTCACATCAGTTGATATCAGAGCAATTTCGGGTTACCCTTCGAATTGTTCATATTTGTCAATAATTGTTTATACTTGTTTATAATTTTTCATATTTCTTTGTTCTTATTTGTATTTCGGTGTTAAGATTATCTCCAATTTTAATATATCACAAAAAATAAAATTTTTCGTTCGTGGGTTTAATTTATTTATTTTTTTGGCATCTTTCATCATTGATTTTTTTCTCATGCTGCCGTAGTTCAAAAAAACAAGGGCTATAAAAATAATTGATTAAAAAAAAGGGTAGCTTCCAATTTTTTTCTTTCCTTTTGTTGTTACTTCTTTATTTCTTCTCTTTCCTTATTTGTTCACACATTTCTTATTTATTACATTCCATATTTGTTTCTTTCTTAATTTGGATTTTTTTCAAATTTGCGACTATCCTTATTTCTCACTTATTTTCCTTCTTTATTTCCATTGTTATTCTTTTTTTTGAATTTTACAAGACAATTATTTTTGAATTAAATTCAAATAGTTGTTAGTTCATTAAGATGGTAAGAGACATATTCGATGGATTGAATTTATTGAGACTTTTTCCAAGCAAAATGCGGTTACGGATGCACTTTCACACAGGTGACAATTTGGGGATAAATCATTGTCAAGAAGGGGGGAATAATGTGGACATCAAGGCTGCAAGGAATTTACATGATCCAATTCAAGTTACAGTTGGTTCGGTAACAAAAGTTCGAGTTAAAAAGTTTAAAAAAGTACTGAATAACTTAATTCAGAAAGTTTTACAACAAGAAATTTGAGTCCAAATGAATGAAAAACCAAAAGGAGTTTTAATTATGCTCATATAAGCCCAATTGGAAGAATAAATGGTCTAATACTACCCAAGACCAAGGGAGAATGAAAATAAAAAAAATAGCAACAAGACTTGTTCAAAATAATTTGGTTTATTTAGTTTTCTAATTCTTCTTTATAATTTATATTTTAGTTTCCTATTTTTTAATTGTTTAGGGAGTTACTAAATTTTTATTTATCAATTTAGTCTTTACCTTTAACCTATAAATAAGCCATTACACATTATGTAAAATAGAACTTATGACAACTTTGAGAGAATTAATAAAATTGTGAGGTTTCTTCACATAAATCTTGTTCTTTTGAGAACTTTTGAACTTATTCAAGATAGGAGTCTTGTTTAGTTTTTTGACTTATCAATCTAGGTTTCGAGCCACCTAATTTGTGGCGTCATTCATTCCATCTTTATACCAAGGTTCTTACTCTAGTGAGAAACGAGTTTAAAGTCATATACCTTAGGTTCTTCCTTTTTTAGGGTAAGAGTTGAGGTCTTTAATTCCACCGGTTCAAATAATTCATTGGGACGATTTTTGGGCTAAATTAACTTGTTTGTGGCTTCTAGAATTTCTACACCCAACGGCTTCACATCAGAAATGATGCGGACATTAAGGCTGCAAGGAATTCACAAGATTCAACTCAAGTTCCAGATGTGCCGGTAACAAAGGTTCGAGTTAAAAGGTTCAAAAAAATACTGAATAACTTAATTTAGAGGATTTTACAACTAAAAATTGGAGTCCAAATGAATGAAGGACCAAAAATGGTCTTAATTATATTCATACAAACCCAATTAGAAGAATAAAGGGTCTAAAACTATCCAAAACCAAGGGAGAACGAAAATAAAGAAAAATAGCAACAAAACTTGATCAAAATAGTTTGGTTTATTTAGTTTCATATTTCTTTATAATTTATATTTTAGTTTTCTATTTTTTAATTGTTTAGGGAGTTACTAAATTTTTAGTTGCCAATTTAGTCTTTACCTATAGCCGATAAATAGGCCATTACATATTGTGTAAAATAAAACTTTTGAGACAACTTTGAGAGAATTAATAATATTGTGATGTTTCTTTACACAAGTTTTGTTCTTTTGAGAACTTTTGAACTTATTCAAGATATGAGTCTTGCTTAGTTCTTTGACTTATCAATCTAGGTTTCGAACCACCTAAGTTGTGGCGTCATTCATTTCATCTTTATACAAAAATTGTTGTTCTAGTGAGAAACAGGTCTAAGGTCATATACCTTAATTTCTTCCTCTTTTAGGGTAAGAGTTGAGATTTTTAATTCTATCGGTTCAAATCATTCGTTAGGAAAATTCTTAGACTATATTACTTGTTCGTGAGTTATAGGGTTTCTATACTCATTGGGTTCACATCAGTTGGTATTACATGATCCAATTCAAGTTGAGAGAATTATCTTTGAACTTATTCAAGATATGAATTTTGTTTAGTTTTTTGACTTATCAATCTAGGTTTCGAACCACCTAAGTTGTGGCGTCATTCATTCCATCTTTATACCAAGGTTCTTGTTCTAGTGAGAAACGGGTCTAAAGTCATATATCTAAGGTTCTTCCTCCTTTAGGGCAATGGTTGAGATCTTTAATTCTACCGGTTCAAATAATTTGTTGGGACGATTTTTGGGTTAAATTAACTTATTTGTGGATTCTAGGGTTTCTTCACCCAACGGATTCACATCAGTAATGATGCAGACATCAAGGCTGCAAGGAATTCAGAAGATTTAACTCAACTTCCAGATGGGCCGGTAATAAAGGTTCGAGTTAAAAGGTTCAAATAAATACTGAATAACTTAATCCAGAGGGTTTTACAACTAGAAATTGGAGCCCAAATGAATGAAGAACCAAAACGGACCTTAATTATGCTCATACAAGTCCAATTGGAATAATAAATAGTCTAAAACTACCCAAAATCAAGGGAAAACGAAAATAAAGAAAAATAGCAGCAAGATTTGATCAAAATAGTTTGGTTTATTTAGTTTTCTAATTATTCTTTATAATTTATATTTAAGTTTCATATTTTTTAATTGTTTAGGGAGTTACTAAATTTTTAGTTACAAATTTAGTCTTTACTTTTAGCCTATAAATAGGCCATTACACATTGTGTAAAATAGAACTTATGACAACTTTGAAAGAATTAATAAAATTGTGAGATTTCTTCACACAAATCTTGTTCTTTTGAGAACTTTTGAATTTATTCAAGATATGAGTTTTGTTTAGTTTTTTGACTTATCAATCTAGATTTCGAACCATTTAAATTGTGACATCATTCATTCCATCTTTATATCAAGATTTTTGTTCTAGTAAGAAATGGGTCTAAAGTCATATACCTTAGATTATTCCTCCTTTAGGGCAAGGGTTGAGGTCTTTAATTTCATCGATTCAAATAATTCGTTGGGACGATTTTTGGGCTAGATTAACTTGTTTGTAGGTTCTAGGGTTTTTATACCCAATGGGTTCACATCAGTTGGTATCAGAGCAATTTCAGGTTACCCTTCGAATTGTTCATACTTGTCTATAATTTTTCATCTTTCTTTATTCTTATTTGTGTTTTTGTCTTAAGATTATCTCAAATTTCAATTTATCACAAAGAACAAAATTCTTCGTTCGTGGGTTTAATTTATTTTTTTGGTATCTTTCATCCTTGATTTTTTTTCTCATGTTGCCGTAGATAAAAAAAAGGGTTGTGAAAAAAAAAATGATTAAAAAAAAGCGCAGTTTTAATTTTTTTTTCTTTGCTTTTGTTGTTCATTCTTTATTTCTTCTCTTTCCTTTTTTGTTCACCTTCATTATTTTCTTTCTTTATTCACCTTTTTTATTTATTCCATTCCATATTTGTTTCTTTCTTAATTTGGATTTTTTTTCAAATTTGTGACTTTCCTTATTTCTCACTTATTTTCCTTCTTTATTTCTCTTTTTATTCTTTCTTTGAATTTTACAAGACAAATATTTTTGAATTAAGTTCAAAGAGTTGTTAGTTTATTAAGATGGTAAGAGACATGTTCGATGGATTGAATTCATTGAGACTTTTTCCAAATAAAATGCGGTTGCGGATGCACTTTCACACAGGTGACGATTTGGGGACAAATCGTTGTCAAGAAGGAGGGAATAATGCGGACATCAAGGCTGTAAGGAATTCACAATATTCAACTCGAGTTCCAGATGGGCCGGTAACAAAGGTTCGAGTTAAAAAGTTCAAAAAAATACTAATAACTTAGTTTAGAGAGTTTTACAACTAGAAATTTGAGACCAAATGAATGAAAAACCAAAATGGCCCTTATTTATGCTCATACAAGCCCAATTAGAAAAATAAAGGATCTAATACTACCAAAAACCAAGGGAGAACAAAAATAAAGAAAAATAACAACAAGAGTTGTTCAAAATAGTTTGGTTTATTTAGTTTCCTAATTTTTGTTTATAATTTATATTTTAGTTTTTTATTTTTTAATTGTTTAGGGAGTTACTAAATTTTTATTTGTCAATTTAGTCTTTACCTTTAACCTATAAATAGGACATTACACATTGTGTAAAATAGAACTTATGACAACTATGAGAGAATTAATAAAATTGTGAGAGTTTTCCACACAAGTCTTGTTCTTTTGAGAACTTTTGAACTTATTCAAGATAGGAGTTTTGTTTAGTTTTTTGACTTATCAATTTAGGTTTCGAACCATCTAGGTTGTGGCGTCATTCATTCCATTTTTATACCAAGGTTTTTGTTTTAGTGAAAAACGAGTCTAAAGTCATATACCTTAGGTTCTTCCTCCTTAGATCTTTAATTTCACCGGCTCAAATAATTCGTTAGGACGATTTTTGGTCTAAATTAACTTGTTTGTAGGTTTTAGGGTTTCTACAAACAACGGGTTCACATCAGTTGGTATCAGAGCAATTCGGATTACCCTTTGAATTGTTCATACTTGTCTATAATTTTTCATCTTTCTTTATTCTTATTTGTGTTTCGGTGTTAAGATTATCTCTAATTTCAATTTATCACAAAAAACAAAATTCTCCGTTCATGGGTTTAATTTATTTTTTTGGTATCTTTCATCTTGATTTTTTTTCTTGTGCTGCCGTAGTTCTAAAAAAAAAAGGTTGTGAAAAAAAAATTGATTAAAAAAAATGACAGCTTCCAATTTTTTTTCTTTCCTTTTGTTGTTCCTTCTTTATTTATTCTCTTTCCTTATTTGTCCACCTTTCTTATTTTCTTATTTTATTCACTTTTATTATTTATTACATTCCATATTCGTTTGTTTCTTAATTTGGAATTTTTTCAAATTTGCGACTTTCCTTATTTCTCACTTATTTTCCTTCTTCATTTCCCTTGTTATTTTTTCTTTAAATTTTAAAAGACAATTATTTTTGAATTAAGTTCAAAAAATTGTTAGTTCATTAAGATGGTAAGAGACATGTTCGATGGATTGAATTCATTGAGACTTTTTCCAAGCAAAATGCGATTGCGGATGCACTTTCACACAGGTAACGATTTGGAGACAAATCGTTGTCAAGAAAGGGGAATGATGCGGACATCAAGGCTACAAGGAATTTACTTGATCCAATTCAAGTTTCAGTTTGTTCAGGAACAAAATTTCTAGTTAAAAAGTTCAAAAAAGCAATGAATAACTTAATTCAGATGATTTTACAATAAGAAATTGGTGGTCAAATGAATGACGAACCAAAAGGGGTCTTAATTATACTCATACAAGTCCAATTAGAAGAATAAATGATCCAAAACTACCCAAAACCAATAGAGGACCAAAATAAAAAAAAAATAACAACAAGACTTGGTCAAAGTAGTTTGGTTTATTTAGTTTACTAATTGTTCTTTATAGTTTATATTTTAGTTTCCTATTTTTTTAATTGTTTAGAGAGTTAATAAATTTTTACTTATCAATTTAGTCTTTACTTTTATCCTATAAATAGGCCATTACACATTATGTAAAATAGAACTTTTGATAATTTTGAGAGAATTAATAAAATTGTGAAATTTCTTCACACAAGTCTTGTTCTTTTGAGAACTTTTGAACTAATTCAAAATATGAGTCTTGTTTAGTTCTTTGACTTATCAATCTAGGCTTCAAACCACCTAAATTGTAGCGTTATTCATTCCATCTATATACTAAGGTTATTGTTTTAGTGAGAAACGGATCTAAGGTCATATACCTTAGGTTCTTCCTCCTCTAGGGCAAAGGTTGAGATCTTTAATTCCACCGGTTCAAATAATTCGTTGGGACGATTTTTAAGCTAAATTAACTTGTTTGTGGATTTTAGGGTTTTTACATCCAACAAGTTCACATCACGCGTGTATCCTAAACTGTAAGCTAGATATGTCCGATCTCAAAATCAAGACCACCATTGAATTCAAAAATATAAAAAATGGGGGATAGCCAAAATCCGGTGGCCATCCGCCGCCGGGAAAGCGGCGTGTGAGGCTCACGCACTTGTTGTGGGTGCTTGAAGTACAATGTTTTAGCATAGTTGAGAGCTCAAAATATGTTATGATGTTTACTCATCCCGACATTTGTCATGTTATGGATTTGGTCAGTAGATATCTGTCCAAACTAGGGAAAAATAATTGAATTGCTGTGAAAATGATATAGAGATATCTGAATGGAACTGTAGACTATTTCCTTTTTTGTCAAGGAAAAGATATTGAATTGAAATGATACATGAATATTGATTGGAGAGGAGATAAACGTGAGAGAAAATCTACCTCTGATTATATTTGCTTACTCATGGAGAAATAAAAATCAAACCTGTGTAGGTAGAAGAAAAAAGAAGAAATAAAAAGAATAAAGAAGAAGAATAAGAAGTTTCTATGAGAGGTAATAATAGAAAGGTTAGGAAAGAACACCCATAGCATACAAAAAAGAGAAAATTGTCATGAGCTATGCTACAGTGAGTGTGAATTTTGAAGAAATTTCTCACAGTAATCGATTAAAATTATCTGTGCCAACTTAGGAAACAAAAAAACTATGTAGGTAGCCCTAAAACCTGTTGGTGATGGAGTTAAAAAAGGCCAGATTTTAGCAATAGCAGCTGATAACTTTATACAAATAATGAACAACCATAACAATCAGGGCAACCTAATCCTAGCATGAAACATATGCTTGCACAAGATAGGAAAGTTTAAAAAGCCTTCAATAGCCATATAAAGAACACTTTGAACAGTTCAAAATTAACACAATCAAAAATCAATAAACATAAGCTATATGATGGTTCTCATAGTTATCTTTGCAATATGTTGAAACAATCTAATTTTTGGACAATCTGACGACATGTTCATGCCACCATTAAAGAAAATTCGGATGAGAAATTCAAAAACTGTTCAGATGAATCATTAAGAATCAAAGATAATGTCCCAACTCCCCACCAAGGACAATTGTGGCAACCAAAGGGCATCCAATGCCGTTTCTTGTTCATTCTTGAAACATGTTTAGACCAAGGGACAAATCTAGACAGATGTATTTTTTTTTTTTGGGGGGGGGGGAGGGGCAGGTGGCCAAAGAGATGATACCTAAGGTGGTCATTCATGAGATCAAAAAACCAATATAAGTGAGAAAAATGCTAATTAAGCCCACAAAGATTAAAAAAGAAAATAAAAAACCATAACAGATTCGGCAGAGGTTGGTACTCCTTCATGCTACCAACGATCACTACTATTTGAATTTTGAGTTCTATGAAAAATATAACAGTTGCAGGCACAAAAAGGAAGGGGCTTAATTAAACGAAGGAAGAGGAAAAAAGCATAAAAATAAAGAGAAATACAATGACCTGTGATTATGATTGGATATTTTCAAACTCATCCAGAAAGTCTGCAGAAAACTGAACAGAGAAGTTGGATGACACAAGATACCTACAGTATCAGGGCTTATAATGCATTCAGCTGAGTGAAACTCTAGAACAGGAATCTCTTGTACTTCAAAATATGACAGAATTGACCTACAATAAATAATGGATGTTATTCAAATCACAGGTTAAACAAATAGAGAAATGGACACTAACCACACATTATGCAAAGTTTAAGTCCAAAACACATGTTATGCAAAACATAAAACTACCAGACTGATTGTGCCAAATGGATACACACTCAGGAAAAATGCATATGATCGAGTCCTCATGAGGAATATATATGTTGTTTTAAGTTTGCTGGGAGTATCACGGAATCCACAGCACCAATTGCTAACCCATGTACTGTGGAAAAAAGATTATGATAAAAGTAAGCAAATTATCAGCCTAACCTGTTATTGCTTCTTTACCAGTCTGTTTATCAAATGAGTATTGATTAATAATCCCCTGTTATGAGGAAAGAAAATCCACTGTTACTGGGCTGGTTGTCATATGATCTAGCCCACTTCTCCTTGTCTTTTTTACAATCTTCTGTCTTCAAAATCTGCAACAGCATAAAATAGTTCAATCAAAATAGAAGTAAGTAAGAGAAATGTCAGATAGTGGCTTCTTGCATCAGATTTTGGAAACAGTGCATGTAATAATGTAAATGACTTTTCACTTTCCTCATTACAGTCGTATTCTTCCTTGCTGTCTATAGCACCATGAGGAATGATAAAATTACAACACTTATCCATTCACAACACTTATATTGCAAACTGAAGTTGTGTCAGTCTATGTAGAGACTGATACATCCTTTATCATGTGTGCCGGTATATTCTCTGGTTTCAAAAATAAAGAATAAATATATAACCTCAACTATTAGCAACGGCAGAGTAAATTGAAGAATACAGAAAGTGCAACAGGTGAAGGATGACATGGAATGTTTTATTGTGGGCTCTAAGATGAATTAAGTGCTCTCAGGAATGGTGCAAACTGCATAGTAGCAGAGGAAATCATGATAAAATATAGGAAATTGTTTGATATAAACAACTACAAGTAGAGAGGGAAAAGGAAAATATGCAAACCAGCACATCCGAGACAGCTTGTTTAAGGATCATGGTGAACCTGTGATGATGATATTCAGAATGCAACAAGTCTGAAAAAATAGCAGCTGTTATATTTCTTATCCAAGAGCATGACAAGGAAGACAAGATGATCTCGGAGAAGTTATGACCTTGATGTCAGTGATGAGATTCCTAAAAGAAAGTGTTGAAAATCAAGGAAATCAAGACCTCAAGACTTTAAAATAAAGTTCAATTCATGGTCCAAAGAGCCTCCATAGCCCAAATTAAAAATAGGCAGTTGGCTGCCCAGAAAATGCTTCTAGCATGTTGTCCAGATTTCAGCCTATTTTAAGCAGAAACAAATGGACTTTATTTGGTCCATTTAGAGGACTTGAAGACCACCAGAAAAGAGTCAAAAATGGTCCAAGATGGAAGCCCAAAAAAAGGCCTTCTGAAGCCCAAGAAGACAGCTCACACAACTAAAGGTATTTTGGGCAGAATTTATAATGGCTAGTTTTTGGATTATCTCTACCGGCAAGTTTTGTGTCTACCAGCCAGTTTACTGGCTAGTTGAGTCTCTTCCCTCTATAAATATGCCTCTATAAATATGTGTTTCCTTGTATGCTTTCTCTCCATGATTAAATGCTCTCAACAACTCATGTATTTTCTCTCTAAAAATCAATAAATTTTAGAGGTTTTTCATTCATTTCTTGCTGTCCATATTTTAAAGTTTCAACAGAGACAAAACCGTCACTACAATTGCTTTAGACAATGGCTACTGAAGTTCATGCATATAAAACTGAAGAGTTATGCTGGTTAATGCCTACTCAATCTCAGATTGGTGGATGCCGAAGTTTTGTGCCACCAGAGTTTAGTGCAAAGCTTCTCCTCTTCCAGGTTTGAGATTCGTCATGTCATGCAACACCACTAGACATCAACTAGAAAAGGTTAATATTTACTAATTGATTGAAAGGTAATTATCTTACAGTAATCATGAAGAAAGTTATAATTATTTAGTCAACTAGAAGATGCACATAGGCATGATTAGACAAACTAAGGGACCCATGGGAAAACACGGGATGCTATGTCTTAGGAGCAAAGACAATTAGAACAGACTTATTAAACCAGAACAGATTATAATATTAAGAGAATCAGCCCAAATATTTGGTCTTCATATTCCTTTGGTGTTTTATCATGTTAAAAGACTAAAAAGGTTCACCTGATACACAAAGTGTTCTCCAGCTTAGTGTGGGAATTGGGGGAAGGGTGGACGTATATGTATGCAGCCTTCTTCTTACATTTTTTTACAAAAAGACCGTTTCCACGTCTTGAACCGTAACCTCGAGGTCACCAAAGGAGCAATTCTACCATTGCGTCAAGGTTCACCATCTATCATGTTAAAAGACTAATGAAAATTTTTGAATTCAAATCATGCTTTAATACCAACAAGTACTTCAAAAGCTTAGCGTTACCACAATAGTAAGAAGAGCACCCATAGAATTGCCAATCAAGGGGAAACTGCAAACAAGAAGCACAATAGTCAGAATTCAAAACCTTAACTGTCACGCCCCGAATCGGAAATCGTGAACAGTCGCCCGTTACTCGAATCGGCCTGTATTCCTCTGAAAATCGGGCAGAACCTCCCCATAAATCGGAGGTCTCCCAATGTACAAATAACCTGTATAAACCTGTATAATTCAAAATCAATCTGAAAATAAATCGAATGGCCATCCCGGCCTCTCCAAAACCAACGACTCCCAAAACCGACATTCAGAACAACGCAAGGCTATAAATCACCAACAGTCTTAGCCACAGACCTCTACTGTCATGCCCAACTAGAGCATGAGCAGCCGCCACACCGAGCGGACCTAAATTTTATACAAATGTATAACAAATTTCCCAAGTAACATTCTAATACATACAATCGCCTCAATGCAAATGAAATACGAGAGTTTCGAAATAAATATACATAATTTATACAGTCATCCCCATTTAAACAAATACAATGGTCATCCTAACTTTCTCAAAATGATACAATAACCTTAATACATAGCGGAATAGCGAGTAGTCATACCCCGGCCCAGTAGTCTCCAAAGAATGTCCAATACAATAATACACACAAATCTCTCGGTCTGAGTCTACACCTGTAGGAGGGGAATGTGATGAGTGAGTACCGTAGAGAGGGGGGGTTGGTACTCAGCAAGTCGGGGGGATGACATGCTACAATTAATTTTTGGGTGAATTAGGAGTGTCAAAATTATGTCCCAATAAATCCATGGTATGTAAAAATATTATGACATCTCAATAAATCATTCACGGCATACGTATCAAATCAAATATGCATCCATTATGCATGCCCATCATATCATGTAGAGCCGGCCGAAAATATCCCGGCAAAGGCCAACCATGGCCAAGGACGGGCAACGTTGGGGGTTTTCACAGTGCAAGTAATAAAAAGAGGCTCTCCACCCCAACGTTGGCCACAGACTACTCCAACTAGCCTGTATATATATATCGCACACGTATCAAGGATCAAGCGTGTATGGAAACCCGCCGGTGCTAGACCTACCAAGGTCCTCCCCGAAGTGGTTCAACCGACGATTGTCCGTACAATATGTATGACAATCTGGCGGATACCCCCTGCAGAGGCGTATCCGGGCACAACGGGTGCCTCTACCAAATGTCCTTCGTAGCTACGGAATGCCATAGGAAGCATATCATCATCATCACAGTATCCATAGGGGCATCCAACCCAAATCACATATCTCAAGCCAAATCTCAAGTCATAACATGTCAAAACCATGTGCCATCATGCAAAGGAAGTATAAAATCATGTGGATATATCAAAGTGTGGCACAATCATCAAGTTTCAAAATCATGGATGCATATCGATATAAACAAGTTGGGACACTCCATATATCACAAAACATTTTTATAAATCCAGGGAAATAGGTCAATCATACCATTTTAAATCATGCATTTGAAAGCTTTTTAAAACACGGTATCAATTAAAAGTAGATGTCAAGTCCCACTCACATTCTAGGGAGGGTGGTCACTCCCTATTTCCACAATCAAACCAAACTCGACTCCTCGAGTCTCCAACAAGATCAACCTAGGGTTTCTCGGTTTGCAGACCTAGCTTTTAGTCGCCAATAGTTTCAAGCTCAACCTATGCACAAAGTGGAGTCAGCAGATTCGGCCTAGGGTTTTGAAGGCTTTCTGCTGTTGGGGTTTCTACAATGATCGAACAGGCTCCCAGCGGTGCAAGGTTAGGAGAACAGGGGAATGACCGTGGGCCATCGTGCTGCAGTGAGGCAGAGCTGTCGCGCGAGCGCTCGGGCAGTCTCGCGCAGGAGGGGGCAGTCTCGCTGCGGCAGCGGCGCGGCCGAGGCAGGGCGCGCGAGGCAGGCGAGGCGCCTGCGGCGCCGCGACGCGGCGGCAGCGCGGCGCGTTTGTGCGCGCGATCGCGCGAGAAATCGCGCTATTGCGCGTCGCACGCGCGTGCGCAGGAGAGGGAGTAGAGCGAGAGAAGGAGACTGAGGGCTAGGCGGGTGGCGACCGCGGTGGCTCGCGGTGGCCGTGAGTTGTGGTGGTTGCGCCAAGTGGGTGGCGCGGTGGCGGTGGAGAACCGCGAGAGGAAGAGAGAGACAGACAGTGGTAGAGAGTGAGAGAGAGACAGCCGAGAGAGAGAAGACAGAGAGATAGAGGGAGAAGGTGGGTCGGTGGCCGTCTGCGGTGGCGGTGATGGGCGGCGGCGACGGAGGAAGGCAGCCGCGGGAGAGGGAGGTCGCGGGAGAGAGGAGAGGCGGCGAGAGAGTGAGAGAGAGAGAGAGAGAAGAGGAAAAAGGGGGAAAAAGAAGAAATTAGGGCTTAGCCCTAATTTTGACCCCTTTTTCATTTTTTTTTTTTTTTATATTTATAATTATTATTATTATTATTATATTTCTTTTTGTAAATAAATAAAAAAAAATTAAATGAGTAATGTATAAATAAATAAATGAATAAATAAATAAAAAAAAAATCATCTATATATTTTTCATACTCACTTAATTTTACAAATCGGAAATATGGATATTTGAAATATCCCAAAAATTTCAAATTACATACCTCAAAATCGAAAATCAATATAATTTAAAATTCTCTCTCTATATGTAAACGGAGAAATATTTTATTTAATTTCATGAACAGTATACTTGTACATGAACAGTATACTTGTACGGACACCGTTGTGTCGGTGTTACATTTTCTAACCCCCTAAAAACAAGTTTCGTCCTCGAAACTAAAAGAAGGCTAGGTACTTCCTTAGTACTGAGACATGAAGGACAGTATGAATACGGAATAGTTCATTTGGTAACTCAAATCTGTATGTCACACTTCCGACCCTCTCAAGGATACGGAAAGGTACAAATATATTTGGGACTCAGATTGTCCCGCTGCCTGAATCGTATAACTCATTTTAAAGGAAATACCCTCAAGAAAATCATATCTCCTGTGGCAACTCAAGGTGTCGCCGTCTATGACCGGCGTATACCTTCTGCCTGTCCTGGGCGGCTCTCATCCGCCCACAGATGACCTTAACTTTATCTTTCATTTCCAGATCAACTCAACATTGTTGAGATGTCGTTCTACGATCTCACCCTAACATATCGGAGTGCGGCACCCCCTGTCACACAGTGCCTCATATGGGGCATCCTGATACTGGTTAGGCCAGTATAAAGACATTCCAATACCTTTAAAGAAAATAACCACGAATCAGAATGAAATGTGCAGACTTGGTGAGTCTATCAACGATCACCCAATTAGCATCGTGTCGTGCTAAAGTCCGCGACAATCCTTGTCACAAAATCCATTGTGACGTGTTTCTACTTCCACTCGGAAATGGGAAAAGGCTACAAAGCGCCTGTGGGTCACTGATGCTTGGCCATCATCTACTGACAAACCAGGCATCAAAACAACAAGCTCTCTCTTTATATCAGACTACTAATAACTATCTCGGATAATTAGGTACATTTTTGTACCTCTCAAATGTATAACGTAAATGAAGGAATGAACTTCCTCTATAATGTCTACGAAGATTCACTGTCAGCGGGAGTGCAAACCCGCTATCGATATACTACTAGTCCGTTATCACGGACTCGGAACTCTCCATCATCATCCCTACAGATCTATCAAGAACACCTTGGAGTTCCTCATTTGCTCCGTAAATCTCTCTAATGCGGTCGAGCAAGGTCAGCCTCATTTCAAATCAAGCTAGTAATACTGCTCGATCAGCACTAATCAAACTGACTCCTAATACACGGAGTTCTATCAACAAGAGAGATAAGCACTCTCTATATACTAAATTTCAAATCGACTGCTCACTAAGAGGAGTGAAAATCAATAGCTCCTCATCTAGCGACGATAACAGTCTACCCAACTGTCGAGCGAAATAATACTCACGTAAGAAAAATCTGAACCAGTGCCAATAAGAACACGGGCATCGACTCTGAGTATTTTCATGGTACTCATGATGCGAGAAATCGAAAGAGATTCGATTTAGGATGCGCAAAAGATATACGTATATATATATATCAAGAAATCAAGCCTCTAAGGCTTTAACCAGTCATAACCGTACATATCATCATGAGATGCGTGGTTTCAAAAGATGATCACAATAGTTAAGCTTCTAGAGCTTTAACTAGTCAAAACGGTACATAGGTATCATGATATACATGATTTCAAAAAGAAGAGTATCTATAAACTCCTAAACAAAAGAATCTACTGGAGGATTACCCATGGTCGTATCTGGGTTCGCCTAAGCATCCTCCTGAGTCGTAGCATACACGTGGGCCTGTGCCCTCGGCTCCTATAGTGAAGAGCCTAGTACAGTATTGCTCCCGGCTGCAGTCCATGAAGCGGTGTGTACTGAGTGTGCAGGTACTCTCTGCTGACCTGTCCATGGTCCACCCATGTGTCTGTGACACCTGACCTCTGAACCTAAGTCAGGACGAGCTACAAATATGTCATTGCTTCCCATATTAGAAGCATCTAAAGGGAGCTCCGCAAACTCCCAAAATGATATCAGCCGCAGTCGCGACAAATAGAATGATGCTATGCTGTGGAATAACTAGAGGCACTAGAGGCCTGTACTCTAAAACTCTAAGGACGTGGTCCCTATCCAACCTGTGTCGATGAAAAGTGAGATGGGCTTCCCTAAAAGTTAGAAGTCCTATCCCACTTCAAGCTCTGGCTCGTCTGGGTCTCAACCCTATATGGTCCTGCTAAGACTCCGTAAAATATCTGCGGTCGAACTTCCTCAAGAAGTCCTCCTACCGTAATGAGTCAATAACCTCGTCACAAATTGCCTCCCACCAAGTGAGGGCATCACCGTCGAGGAGTCTCTCAACAACTCTCAATCTGAGCTCCTCTGACAATCCCACATCAGTAAGGATCCTGTGAATCCTATAGATCTAGTGCTTCGCCGCTACGACATCACTAGATCCTGAAAAGTCTGTATATCTGAGCTGTCGTAACTCTGTCACCAACAGAGTCAGCTCATAGATGAGCCTCAAAATAACCGACGTCTCATCGGTTGGACTAGAAATGGAAGAACCGGTCACCGAAGGAGGAATCGGTGTCGTAGGAGCAAGTATGGCCGCAGGTGCGGTCGCTGGAGTCTGTAGTGGAGGTGGTGGCATCTGCACCCCATATCTACTAAGCCACTCATGCCACTGCCTCAAGGCGTCGAGTGGTGGCGGAGAAATCTCGGCTGTACCAGCCAATGGAGGTGCTGAGGGTGGCACTAGTGAAAGTGCGTAAGTAGAGGAAACATCCTCTGGTACTCGTGAAGTCTCGAGTGCCACAAGTGCATCAGACACTGAGAGACTCTCTAGTGATGCACCGCGCCTACTACATCTAGGCGGCATAGTTATGCAAACAGAGCATTTTTTTATTAAGTGGAAATCAAGAATTAGGGTTAGTTACGGAATAACTAACCCCCTAAAACGAATTTGAGTTATGAATCAAAACATTCGAATCCAATGGGAGGTGTATCACTCATACACCTGCATAAATGCATCAAATGATGGTAATGGAACCATGGCTATAATAGCCGGCTGAAAACATGCTAGAAGGGTACACCTGACGAGGAAACATCCTCGAGTATTTTAGATGTCTCTGGTACAAATCTAGTACCTCGTCTAGTAATCATAATCTTTCAAAGAAAGAACTTTAATCAGATATGATTCAAAGATTAGGGTTAGTTGCGAAATAACTAACCCTCTAAAAATGAATAGAGTTACCGGTTTAAAAAACCGCTAGAAATGATATGCTAGGTTAGATACGCACCGTATCTAACCCCCTAAAAAGAATAACTCATATGCCTAAAACCGTTGTACTGGGATCTCATGACTGTAATGAAACTCTCATGCATTGAGGACTTTAAAATGTACTTGGGAATATTTTCAAACTATTTTATCAAACACAGCTCTCAACCTAGAGCTCGATACCAACCGAATTGTCACGCCCGAACCGGAAATCGTGACACGGTCGCCCGTTACCCGAATGCCTACGTATTCCTACGGAAAATCGGATCGGGAACCTCCCCATAAATCGGAGGTCTCCCAATGTACAAATAACCTGTATAAACCTGTATAATTCAAAATCAATCTGAAAATAAATCGAATGGCCATCCCGGCCTCTCCAAAACCAACGACTCCCAAAACCGACATTCAGAACAACGCAAGGCTATAAATCACCAATGTCTTAGCCACAGACCTCTACTGTCATGCCCAACTAGAGCATGAGCAGCCGCCACACCGAGCGGACCTAAATTTTATACAAATGTATAACAAATTTCCCAAGTAACATTCTAATACATACAATCGCCTCAATGCAAATGAAATACGAGAGTTTCGAAATAAATATACATAATTTATACAGTCATCCCCATTTAAACAAATACAATGGTCATCCTAACTTTCTCAAAATGATACAATAACCTTAATACATAGCGGAATAGCGAGTAGTCATACCCCGGCCCAGTAGTCTCCAAAGAATGTCCAATACAATAATACACACAAATCTCTCGGTCTGAGTCTACACCTGTAGGAGGGGAATGTGATGAGTGAGTACCGTAGAGAGGGGGGGTTGGTACTCAGCAAGTCGGGGGGATGACATGCTACAATTAATTTTTGGGTGAATTAGGAGTGTCAAAATTATGTCCCAATAAATCCATGGTATGTAAAAATATTATGACATCTCAATAAATCATTCACGGCATACGTATCAAATCAAATATGCATCCATTATGCATGCCCATCATATCATGTAGAGCCGGCCGAAAATATCCCGGCAAAGGCCAACCATGGCCAAGGACGGGCAACGTTGGGGGGTTTTCACGGGAAGGCAAGTAATAAAAAAGAGGCTCTCCACCCCAACGTTGGCCACGGACTACTCCAACTAGCTCGTATATATATATCGCACACGTATCAAGGATCAAGCGTGTATGGAAACGCCGGTGCTAGACCTACCAAGGTCCTCCCCGAAGTGGTTCAACCGACGATTGTCCGTACAATATGTATGACAATCTGGCGGATACCCCCTGCAGAGGCGTATCCGGGCACAACGGGTGCCTCTACCAAATGTCCTTCGTAGCTATGGAATGCCATAGGAAGCATATCATCATCATCACAGTATCCATAGGGGCATCCAGCCCAAATCACATATCTCAAGCCAAATCTCAAGTCATAACATGTCAAAACCATGTGCCATCATGCAAAGGAAGTATAAAATCATGTGGATATATCAAAGTGTGGCACAATCATCAAGTTTCAAAATCATGGATGCATATCGATATAAACAAGTTGGGACACTCCATATATCACAAAACATTTTTATAAATCCAGGGAAATAGGTCAATCATACCATTTTAAATCATGCATTTGAAAGCTTTTTAAAACACGGTATCAATTAAAAGTAGATGTCAAGTCCCACTCACATTCTAGGGAGGGTGGTCACTCCCTATTTCCACAATCAAACCAAACTCGACTCCTCGAGTCTCCAACAAGATCAACCTAGGGTTTCTCGGTTTGCAGACCTAGCTTTTAGTCGCCAATAGTTTCAAGCTCAACCTATGCACAAAGTGGAGTCAGCAGATTCGGCCTAGGGTTTTGAAGGCTTTCTGCTGTTGGGGTTTCTACAATGATCGAACAGGCTCCCAGCGGTGCAAGGTTAGGAGAACAGGGGAATGACCGTGGGCCATCGTGCTGCAGTGAGGCGAGGCGTCGCGCGAGCGCCGGGCGTCTCGCGCAGAGGGGGCGGTCCGCTCCGGCAGCCGGCGCGCCGAGGCGAGGGGCGGCGCGCGAGGTGACGCGCGGCTGCGCGGCGCGTAGCGAGGCACGTGCTGTTGCGCGCAGTCGCGCGAGAAATCGCGCTATTGCGCGCAGTGTCGCGCGCGTGCGCAGGAGAGGGAGTAGAGCGAGAGAAGGAGACTGAGGGCTAGGCGGGTGGCGACCGCGGTGGCTCGCGGTGGCCGTGAGTTGTGGTGGTTGCGCCAAGTGGGTGGCGCGGTGGCGGTGGAGAACCGCGAGAGGAAGAGAGAGACAGACAGTGGTAGAGAGTGAGAGAGAGACAGCCGAGAGAGAGAAGACAGAGAGATAGAGGGAGAAGGTGGGTCGGTGGCCGTCTGCGGTGGCGGTGATGGGCGGCGGCGACGGAGGAAGGCAGCCGCGGGAGAGGGAGGTCGCGGGAGAGAGGAGAGGCGGCGAGAGAGTGAGAGAGAGAGAGAGAGGAGGAAAAAGGGGGAAAAAGAAGAAATTAGGGCTTAGCCCTAATTTTGACCCTTTTTCTTTTTTTTTTTAATATTTATAATAATTATTATTATTATTATATTTCTTTTTGTAAATAAATAAAAAAAATATTAAATGAGTAATGTATGAATAAATAAATAAAAAAAAAATCATCTATATATTTTTCATACTCACTTAATTTTACAAATCAGAAATATGGATATTTGAAATATCCCAAAAATTTCAAATTACATACCTCAAAATCGAAAATCAATATAATTTAAAATTCTCTCTATATGTAAACGGAGAAATATTTTATTTAATTTCATGAACAGTATACTTGTACATGAACAGTATACTTGTACGGACACCGTTGTGTCGGTGTTACATTTTCTAACCCCCTAAAAACAAGTTTCGTCCTCGAAACTAAAAGAAGGCTAGGTACTTCCTTAGTACTGAGACATGAAGGACAGTATGAATACGGAATAGTTCATTTGGTAACTCAAATCTGTATGTCACACTTCCGACCCTCTCAAGGATACGGAAAGGTACAAATATATTTGGGACTCAGATTGTCCCGCTGCCTGAATCGTATAACTCATTTTAAAGGAAATACCCTCAAGAAAATCATATCTCCTGTGGCAACTCAAGGTGTCGCCGTCTATGACCGGCGTATACCTTCTGCCTGTCCTGGGCGGCTCTCATCCGCCCACAGATGACCTTAACTTTATCTTTCATTTCCAGATCAACTCAACATTGTTGAGATGTCGTTCTACGATCTCACCCTAACATATCGGAGTGCGGCACCCCTGTCACACGTGCCTCATATGGGGCATCCCGATATCGGTTAGGCCAAGTATAAAGACATTCCAATACCTTTAAAGAAAATAACCACGAATCAGAATGAAATGTGCAGACTTGGTGAGTCTATCAACGATCACCCAATTAGCATCGTGTCGTGCTAAAGTCCGCGACAATCCTTGTCACAAAATCCATTGTGACGTGTTTCTACTTCCACTCGGGAATGGGAAAAGGCTACAAAGTGCCTGTGGGTCACTGATGCTTGGCCATCATCTACTGACAGACCAGACATCAAACAACAAGCTCTCTCTTTATATCAGACTACTAATAACTATCTCGGATAATTAGGTACATTTTTGTACCTCTCAAATGTATAACGCAAATGGAGGAATGAACTTCCTCTATAATATGTCTACGAAGATTCACTGTCAGCGGGAGTGCAAACCCGCTATCGATATACTACTAGTCCGTTATCACGGACTCGGAACTCTCCATCATCATCTCTACAGATCTATCAAGAATACCTTGGAGTTCCTCATTTGCTCCGTAAATCTCTCTAATGCGGTCGAGCAAGGTCGGCCTCATTTCAAATCAAGCTAGTAATACTGCTCGATCATCACTAGTCAAACCGACTCCTAATACACGGAGTTCTATCAACAAGAGAGATAAGCACTCTCTATATACTAAATTTCAAATCGACTGCTCACTAAGAGGAGTGAAAATCAATAGCTCCTCATCTAGCGACGATAACGAGCTACCCAACTGTCGAGCGAAATAATACTCACGTAAGAAAAATCGGAACCGAAGGCCAATAAGAACACGGGCATCGACTCTGAGTATTTTCATGGTACTCATGATGCGAGAAATCGAAAGAGATTCGATTTAGGATGCGCAAAAGATATACGTATATATATATATCAAGAAATCAAGCCTCTAAGGCTTTAACCAGTCATAACCGTACATATCATCATGAGATGCGTGGTTTCAAAAGATGATCACAATAGTTAAGCTTCTGGAGCTTTAACTAGTCAAAACGGTACATAGGTATCATGATATACATGATTTCAAAAAGAAGAGTATCTATAAACTCCTAAACAAAAGAATCTACTGGAGGATTACCCATGGTCGTATCTGGGTTCGCCTAAGCATCCTCCTGAGTCGTAGCATACACGTGGGCCTGTGCCCTCGGCTCCTATAGTGAAGAGCCTAGTACAGTATTGCTCCCGGCTGCAGTCCATGAAGCGGTGTGTACTGAGTGTGCAGGTACTCTCTGCTGACCTGTCCATGGTCCACCCATGTGTCTGTGACACCTGACCTCTGAACCTAAGTCAGGACAAGAGCTACAAATATGTCCTTGCTTCCCATATTAGAAGCATCTAAAGGGAGCTCCGCAAACTCCCAAAATGATATCACCATGCACGCGACAAATAGAATGATGCTATGCTGTGGAATAACTAGAGGCACTAGAGGCCTGTACTCTAAAACTCTAAGGACGTGGTCCCTATCCAACCTGTGTCGATGAAAAGTGAGATGGGCTTCCCTAAAAGTTAGAAGTCCTATCCCACTTCAAGCTCTGGCTCGTCTGGGTCTCAACCCTATATGGTCCTGCTAAGACTTCGTAAAATATCTGCGGTCGAACTTCCTCAAGAAGTCCTCCTACCGTAATGAGTCAATAACCTCGTCACAAATTGCCTCCCACCAAGTGAGGGCATCACCGTCGAGGAGTCTCTCAACAACTCTCAATCTGAGCTCCTCTGACAATCCCACATCAGTAAGGATCCTGTGAATCCTATAGATCTAGTGCTTCGCCGCTACGACATCACTAGATCCTGAAAAGTCTGTATATCTGAGCTGTCGTAACTCTGTCACCAACAGAGTCAGCTCATAGATGAGCCTCAAAATAACCGACGTCTCATCGGTTGGACTAGAAATGGAAGAACCGGTCACCGAAGGAGGAATCGGTGTCGTAGGAGCAAGTATGGCCGCAGGTGCGGTCGCTGGAGTCTGTAGTGGAGGTGGTGGCATCTGCACCCCATATCTACTAAGCCACTCATGCCACTGCCTCAAGGCGTCGAGTGGTGGCGGAGAAATCTCGGCTGCACGGCCCAATGGAGGTGCTGAGGGTGGCACTAGTGAAAGTGCATAAGTAGAGGAAACATCCTCTGGTACTCGTGAAGTCTCGAGTGCCACAAGTGCATCAGACACTGAGAGACTCTCTAGTGATGCACCGCGCCTACTACATCTAGGCGGCATAGTTATGCAAACAGAGCATTTTTTTATTAAGTGGAAATCAAGAATTAGGGTTAGTTACGGAATAACTAACCCCCTAAAACGAATTTGAGTTATGAATCAAAACATTCGAATCCAATGGGAGGTGTATCACTCATACACCTGCATAAATGCATCAAATGATGGTAATGGAACCATGGCTATAATAGTGCTGAAAACATGCTAGAAGGGTACACCTGACGAGGAAACATCCTCGAGTATTTTAGATGTCTCTGGTACAAATCTAGTACCTCGTCTAGTAATCATAATCTTTCAAAGAAAGAACTTTAATCAGATATGATTCAAAGATTAGGGTTAGTTGCGAAATAACTAACCCTCTAAAAATGAATAGAGTTACCGGTTTAAAAAACCGCTAGAAATGATATGCTAGGTTAGATACGCACCGTATCTAACCCCCTAAAAAGAATAACTCATATGCCTAAAACCGTTGTACTGGGATCTCATGACTGTAATGAAACTCTCATGCATTGAGGACTTTAAAATGTACTTGGGAATATTTTCAAACTATTTTATCAAACACAGCTCTCAACCTAGAGCTCTGATACCAACCGAACTGTCACGCCCCGAACCGGAAATCGTGAACAGTCGCCCGTTGCCCTGAATGCCGGCTGTATTCCTACAGAAAATCAGGCAGAACCTCCCCATAAATCGGAGGTCTCCCAATGTACAAATAACCTGTATAAACCTGTATAATTCAAAATCAATCTGAAAATAAATCGAATGGCCATCCCGGCCTCTCCAAAACCAACGACTCCCAAAACCGACATTCAGAACAACGCAAGGCTATAAATCACCAACAGTCTTAGCCACAGACCTCTCTTGTCATGCCCAACTAGAGCATGAGCAACCCACACCGACGGACCTAAATTTTATACAAATGTATAACAAATTTCCCAAGTAACATTCTAATACATACAATCGCCTCAATGCAAATGAAATACGAGAGTTTCGAAATAAATATACATAATTTATACAGACATCCCCATTTAAACAAATACAATGGTCATCCTAACTTTCTCAAAATGATACAATAACCTTAATACATAGCGGAATAGCGAGTAGTCATACCCCGGCCCAGTAGTCTCCAAAGAATGTCCAATACAATAATACACACAAATCTCTCGGTCTGAGTCTACACCTGTAGGAGGGGAATGTGATGAGTGAGTACCGTAGAGAGGGGGGGTTGGTACTCAGCAAGTCGGGGGGATGACATGCTACAATTAATTTTTGGGTGAATTAGGAGTGTCAAAATTATGTCCCAATAAATCCATGGTATGTAAAAATATTATGACATCTCAATAAATCATTCACGGCATACGTATCAAATCAAATATGCATCCATTATGCATGCCCATCATATCATGTAGAGCCGGCCGAAAATATCCCGGCAAAGGCCAACCATGGCCAAGGACGGGCAACGTTGGGGGTTTTCACAGTGCAAGTAATAAAAAGAGGCTCTCCACCCCAACGTTGGCCACGGTACTACTCCAACTAGCCTGTATATATATATCGCACACGTATCAAGGATCAAGCGTGTATGGAAACCCGCCGGTGCTAGACCTACCAAGGTCCTCCCCGAAGTGGTTCAACCGACGATTGTCCGTACAATATGTATGACAATCTGGCGGATACCCCCGCAGGGCGTATCCGGGCACAACGGGTGCCTCTACCAAATGTCCTTCGTAGCTACGGAATGCCATAGGAAGCATATCATCATCATCACAGTATCCATAGGGGCATCCAGCCCAAATCACATATCTCAAGCCAAATCTCAAGTCATAACATGTCAAAACCATGTGCCATCATGCAAAGGAAGTATAAAATCATGTGGATATATCAAAGTGTGGCACAATCATCAAGTTTCAAAATCATGGATGCATATCGATATAAACAAGTTGGGACACTCCATATATCACAAAACATTTTTATAAATCCAGGGAAATAGGTCAATCATACCATTTTAAATCATGCATTTGAAAGCTTTTTAAAACACGGTATCAATTAAAAGTAGATGTCAAGTCCCACTCACATTCTAGGGAGGGTGGTCACTCCCTATTTCCACAATCAAACCAAACTCGACTCCTCGAGTCTCCAACAAGATCAACCTAGGGTTTCTCGGTTTGCAGACCTAGCTTTTAGTCGCCAATAGTTTCAAGCTCAACCTATGCACAAAGTGGAGTCAGCAGATTCGGCCTAGGGTTTTGAAGGCTTTCTGCTGTTGGGGTTTCTACAATGATCGAACGGTTGCTCCCGGTGCAAGGTTAGGAGAACGAGGGGAATGACCGTGGGCCATCGTGCCCTCGTCTTTGCGCAGCGAGCGCGCGCGAGCGCCTGGCCGGCGGTCTCGCGCAGAGGGCGGCTCGCCTGGCGTTACGGGCCGCGGGCGCCGGGGGCAGCGCGCGTTAGGCCGCAAGCCAGCGTCGTGGGCGCGCTGCTCGCGCGAATCGCGCTGCAGCCATGCCGCGCGTGCGCAGGAGAGGGAGTAGAGCGAGAGAAGGAGACCGAGGGCGGTAGGCGGGTGGCGACCGCGGTGGCTCGCGGTGGCCGTGAGTTGTGGTGGTTGCGCCAAGTGGGTGGCGCGCGTGGCGGTGGAGAACCGCGAGAGGAAGAGAGAGACAGAACGGTGGTAGAGAGTGAGAGAGAGCCAACGAGAGAGAAGAAAGAGAGAGAAAAGGAGAAGGTGGGTCGGTGGCCGTGATGGCGGTGATGGGCGGCACGACGAGGAAGGGACCGATGGGAGGGAGGGGGGGGGAGAGAGGAGAGGCGGCGAGAGAGTGAGAGAGAGAGAGAGAGGAGGAAAAAGGGGGAAAAAGAAGAAATTAGGGCTTAGCCCTAATTTTGACCCCTTTTTCATTTTTTTTTTTTTTTATATTTATAATTATTATTATTATTATTATATTTCTTTTTGTAAATAAATAAAAAAAATTTAAATGAGTAATGTATGAATAAATAAATAAAAAAAAAATCATCTATATATTTTTCATACTCACTTAATTTTACAAATCAGAAATATGGATATTTGAAATATCCCAAAAATTTCAAATTACATACCTCAAAATCGAAAATCAATATAATTTAAAATTCTCTCTCTATATGTAAACGGAGAAATATTTTATTTAATTTCATGAACAGTATACTTGTACATGAACAGTATACTTGTACGGACACCGTTGTGTCGATGTTACATTAACAATAGATCAAACTAAAAAAGATTATCATTGCATTCATAAAAGAAAAGTTATCAAAAATTGATTCTTAAAAAATTTCTGAATTCATTGAGGTCAAAAGATATCAAATCACCATGAAGGCAGCACGAACCCACTAATGCTTCCCCTCCTTTTCAAAATCAAAATCAAAATCAAGGGAAGTGTCAGAAACAATCTAAGGGCAACACCAATTTTCTTCCCAAATCCTGAAAGGATTGTTCAACATTCTTCATGCAAAGGGTACTCAAGGCTTCCTCAGTTACTCAGTACTTCCTTAGTTGTAAAAGATCATTAATCTTGTTATGCATCAGAAACCAAACTAAAGCTATAATTCAGTAGGAAACTTCTGGCCTGCCAAACAAACTTTTCCCTGGATATCAACTATTCCGGGAAATAGAAGAAAAATACAATTTAATGCAAGACCCATCTCCTAGTATGATTTGGTTATCTCCTAGTATGATTTGGTGCAAACAAGGAAAATAAGGTAAATATGGGGTTTGTCATGGGATAAAAGAAATGGTTTTTCTTGGGATTGGAAGAGGAGGCTTGAAGGGGACCTTTATTAAAAGAAAAAAGAAAAAGAAGAAAAAAAAAGAAAGAAAAAGAATAAGAAGTTTCGGTGAGAGGAAATGATAGAATGGTTAGGAAACAACACCCTTAGCATACAAAAAAGAGAAAATTGAAATGAGCTGTGCTACTGTGAGCATGAATGCTAAAGAAATTTCTCACTTTGACCAATTAAAATTTTCTGCGTTAATTTAGGAAACAAAAAACTTTGTAGCAAGCCCTAAAACCTGTTGGACATGGTGTTAAAAAAGGCAGGATTTTAGCAATAGCAGCTGATAACTTTGACAAAGTGATCAAACAATGAACAACCATAACAGTCAGGGCAACCTATTCCTAGCATGAAACATATGCTTGCACAAGATAGGAAAGTTTAAAAGGTCTTCAATAACTATATAAAGAACACTTTGAACAGTTCAAAATTAACACAATCAAAAATCAATAAACATAAGCTATATGATGGTACTCATGGTTATCTTTGCAATATGATGAAACAATCTAATTTTTGGACAATCTGACGATAGGTTCATGCCACCATAAAAGAAAATTTTGATGAGAAATTCAAAAACTGTTCAGATAAATCATTAAGAATCAAAGCGAGTGTCCCAACTCCCCACCAAGACAATTGCGGCACAATAAGGGCATCCAAAGCCGTTCCTTGATCATTCTCGAAACATGTGTAGACAAAGGGACAAATCTCGACAGATGTATTTTTTTTGGGGGGGAGGAGGAGCAGGTGGCCAAGGAGATGATACCTAAGATGGTCATTCATGAGATCAAAAAAACCAATATAAGTGAGAAAAATGCTAATTAAGCCCACAAAGATTAAAAAAGAAAATAAGCAACCGTTGATACAGACATAACAGACTCAGCAGATGTTGGCACTCTTTCATGCTACCAAAGATCACTGCTATTTGAATTTTGAGTTCTGTGAAAAATACAACAGTTGCAGGCACAAAAAGGAAGGGGCTAAATTAAAAGAAGGAAGAGGAAAAAAGCATAAAACTAAAGAGAAATAGAATGACCTGTGATTAGGATTGGATATCTTCAAACTCGTCCAGAAAGTCTGCAGAAACTGAACTGAAGTTAGATGACACTACATACCTACAGTATCAGGGCTTATAATGCTTTCAGCTAAGGGAAACTCTAATAGAGAAACCTCGTGTACTTCAAAATATGACAGAATTGACCTACAACAAATAATGGGTGTTATCCAAATCACAGTTTAAACAAATAGAGAAATGGACAATAACCACGCAATATGCAAAGTCCCAAAACACGTGTTATGCAAAACATAAAACTACCAGGCCGATTGTGCCAAATGGATACACACTCAAGAAAAATGCATATGATCGCATGAGGAATATATGCGTTGCTTTAAGTTTGCTGGGAGTATCACTTGCTAACCCATGTACTGTGGAAAAAGATTATGACAAAAGTAAGCAAATTATCAGCCTAACCTGTTATTGCCTCTTTACCAGGCTGGTAATCAAATGAGTATTGATTAATAATCCCCTGTTATGAGGAATAACAATCCCCTGTTACCAGGCTAGTTATCATATGATTGAGAGTCTACTTCTCCTTTGTCTTTTTTTCCAATCATTTGTCTTCAGAAACTGCAATAGCATAATAAAGGTCACTCGAAATAGAAGATAAATAAGAGAAATATTAGATAGAGGCTTCTTGCATTAGATTTTGGAAACAGTCTATGTAATAATGTTAATGACTTTTCACTTTCCTGATGAGGAATGGCAAAATTACAACAACTAATCCATTCACAAGGCATATTGCAAACTGAAGTTGTGTCTGTCTATGTAGAGACCGCGACACCTCCTTTATCACGTCTGACAGTATATTCTCTGGTTTCTAAACACAGCTCTATACTTCTTTTTCTAACCTTCAAAAATAAAGAATAAATATATAACCACAACTATTAGCAATAACAGAGTAAATTGAAGAACACAGAAAATGCAACAGGTGAATGATGACATGGAATGTTTTAATGCGGGCCCTAAGATGAATTAAGTGCTTTAAGGAATGGTGCAAACTGCATAGTAGCAGAGGAAATCATGATAAATTTTAGGAAATTGTTTGATATAAACAACTACAAGTAAAGAGGGAAAAGGAAAATTATCTTATTTTTAGCAATGTTAAATAAAAGAACCTACTGAAGGCTACTGCACACAGGAATTGCTGGGACCAAATGACTGAATATACACAAACCAACACATCCAAGCCTGCTTGTGTAATGATCATGGTGAAGCTGTGATGATGATACTCAGAATGCAACAAGCTTGAAAAAATAGCAGCCGTTATATGTCTTATCCAAGAGCATGACAAGGAATACAAGATGATCTTGGTGAAGTTATGTCCTTGATGTCAGTGATCAGATTCCCAGAAGAAAGACAAAACCGTCATTAGAATTGCTTCAAACTATGGCAACTGAAGTTCATGCATATAAAACCAAATTGTTATGCTGGTTAAAAGCATACTCAGTCTCAGATTGGT
Source organism: Dillenia turbinata (assembly GCA_037126225.1). Taxonomy (NCBI): domain Eukaryota; kingdom Viridiplantae; phylum Streptophyta; class Magnoliopsida; order Dilleniales; family Dilleniaceae; genus Dillenia; species Dillenia turbinata. The sequence continues at coordinate 4,800,513 of JBAMMX010000005.1, forward strand.
GGATGCTGAAGTTTTGCACCACCAGATTCTAGTGCAAAGCTTCTCCTCTTCCAGGCTTGAGATTGATCATGTCACGAAAGACCACTAGAGATCAACTAGAAAAGGTTAGTATTTACTAATTGATTGAAAGATAATTATCTGACAGTAATTATGAAGAAAGTTATAATCATCTAGTCAACTAGAAGATACACATGGGCATGATTTGACAAACTAAGGGACCCAGAGGAAAACACAGGATTCTACGTCTTAGGAGCAAAGACAATCAGAACAGACTTTATCAAGCAGAACGTATTATAATTTTCTATTTTAGCTTACAAACAATGATTTTAAGTTCATCAGACATTTCAACTTCTGTCAGGGAAAGGGCTTCAAGCGAAGTGCTTTCTGGTTCAAAATGAAAGTAAAAGAAAATGATGAGCATTAAAATGGGAGGGTAGAGAATTCATAAAGAATGCATAAACTGTATAAAATAGTGGATCATCACACATATCCAGAGTTCAATCAACAAATATTAACCTACAAAGCAGAATATACATCAACTTGCCTGCAACGTACTAGCATTTCTCCAAACATATCTTCACACTGACTTAAAATTCAAAAAATTTTGACAAAATAGAAAGTTTAGTCATGGACAGTACAGATAAATAAGGATGGACAAAGGGGAAAAATGTTAAGAGAATCAGACCAGATAATTTGTCTTCATATTCCTTTGGTTTTCTATCATGTTAAAAGAATGATGAAAATTTTTGAATTCTAATTATGCTTCAATAACAATAAGTTCTTCAAAAGCTTAGCATTACCACAATAGCAAGAAGAGTATCCATAGAATTGGCAATCAAGGGGAAACTGCAAACAAGAAGCACAATAGTCAAAATTCAAAACATTAACAACAAATCAAACAAAAAAAGACTATCATTGCATTCATGAAAGAAAAGTTGTCAAAAATTGATTCTTATAAATTTTTGAATTCATTTTGGTCAAAAGACATCAAATCACCATGAAGGCAGCACAAACCCACTAATGCTTCCCCTCCTTTTCAAAATCAAAATCTCTAGAAGTGTTAGAAACAATCCATGGACAACACCAATTTTCCTCTGAAATCCTGAGAGGATTGTTCCCTATTCTTCATGCAATGGGTACTTAAGGCCTCCTCAGTAACTCTGTACTTCCTTAGTTGTGAAAGATCATTAATCTTGTTATGCATCAGAAACCAGACTAAAGTTATAATTCAGGAGGGAACTTTTGGCCTGCCAAACAAACTTTTCCCTGGATATTAACTATTCCAGGTAATAGAAGTAAAATACGACTTAATGCTAGACCCATCTCCTGGCATGATTTGGTGCAAACAAGGAAAATAAGATAAATATGGGGGTTTGTCATGGGATAAAAGAATTGCTTTTTTCTTTGGATTGGAAGAGGGGGCTTGAAGAGGACGTTTATTAAAAGTAAAAAGAAAAAAAAGGAAAAAAAAGAAGAAGAATAAGAAGTTTTTGTGAGAGGAAATAATAGAATGGTTAGGAAAGAACACCCTGAGCATACAAAAAAGAGAAAAATTGTCATGAGTTATGCTACAGTGAGTATGAATGCTGAAGAAATTTCTCACTATGACCAATTAAAATTTTCTGCACCAACTTTGGAAACAAAAAACCACGTAGGTAGCCCTAAAACCTGTTGAACATGGTGTTAAAAAAGGCCGGATTTTAGTAATAGCAGCTGATAACTTTGACAAAGTGATCAAACAATGAACAACCATAACAATCAGTGCAATCTGCTCTTAGCATGAAACATACGCTTTCACAAAATACGAAAATTTAAAAGGCCATCAATAGCCATGTAAAGAACACTTTGAACAGCTAAAAATTAACACATTCAGAAATCAAGCAACATAAGCTATATGATGGTTCTCATACTTGTCTTTGATAATCTGATGACATGTTCAAGCCACCTTAAAGAAAATTCAAATGAGAAATTTTGAAACTGTTTAGATGAATCATTAAGAATCAAAGCTAATGTCCCAACTCCCCACCAAGACAATTGTGGCACAAAAATGGGCATTTGAAGCCATTTCTTGTTCATTCTCGAAACATGTTTAGACCAAGGGACAGATAGATGTTTTTTTTGTTTGGGGGCAGACGGCCAAGTAGATGATAGCTAAGGTAGGGCTGTTATGACACTCGGGTTGAGCCGGGTAGTGTCAATACCCAAGCTCGGCTCGAGTGTTGATTAAGTGAGCTCGAACTCGTCGAGTTTACATTTTTCAAGTTCGAACTCGAGCTCGAAGTGTGATCAGATAGTGTTTCGGGTAGTATCATCTCACTTTTTTTAAAAATTATTTTTAAAATATAATTATTTTAATAAATATAAATATTTTAAAAAATAAAAAATTATTTAAAAAATAAAAATTATTTAAAAAATTTAGGCTCGTCGAGCCTTCGAACTCGGCACAGTTGGGCTCAAGCTCGAGCTCGATACCCAACTATTCGAGCCCGAGCTCGAGTTTGAACTCAGTTTGACAGAGCTTGAGTCGAGCTTTAACCCGGTAGTGTCACGGGTACCCGTGACACTACCCAAGTATCATAACAGGCCTAAGCTAAGGTGGTCATTCATGAGATCAAATAAAAAAAAAAAACCAATATAAGTGAGAAAAATGCTAATTAAGCCCACAAAGATTAAAATAGAAAATAAACAACCGTTGATACTGACATAAAGGACTCGGTAGATGTTGGCACTCCTTCATGCTACCAAAGATCTCTGCTATTTGAATTTTGAGTTTTGTGAAAAATATAACAGTTGTAGGCACATAAAGGGGCTCAATTAAAAGAAGGAAGAGGAAAAAAGCATAAAACTAAAGAGAAATGGAACAACCTATGATTAGGATCGGATATCTTCAAACTCATCCAGAAAGTCTGAACTGAACAGAAAAGTTGGATGACACTAGATACCTACAGTTTTGGGGCTTATAACGCATTCAACTAAGAGAAACTCTAGAACAGGAGCCTCTTGTACTTCAAAATATGACAGAATTGACCTACAACAAATAACAAGTGTTATCCAAATCACAGGTTAAACAAATAGAGAAATGGACACTAACCAGACAATATGCAAAGTTTAAATCCCAAAACACGTGTTATGCAAAACATAAAACTTCCCGACCAATTATCCCAAATGGATACACACTCAAGAAAAATGCATATGATCGAGTCCTCATGAGGAATATTTGTGTTGCTTTAAGTTTGCTGGGAGTATCACATGATCCACAACACCTATTGCTACCTCATAAGGGTTTACCCGGTACACAAAATGCTTCCCGACTTAGTGCGGAGGCAAGGAGAGGGTGAACGTATATTTACGCAGTCTTCCCTTTGCATTTTTTGAAAGAATGCTATTTTCACGTCTCGAATCTATGACCTCGAGATCACCAAAGGAGTAACTCCACCGTTACACCAAGGTTTACCCTCCACCTATTGCTACCCCATTTACTATGAAAAAAGATTATGACAAAAGTAAGCAAATTATGAGTCTAACCTGTTATTGCCTCTTATGAAATGAGTATTGATCAATAATCCCCTGTTATGAGGAAAGGCAATCCCCTATTACCAGGCTGGTTATCATATGATCGGGTCCACTTCTCCTTGTCTTTTTTACAGTCTTCTGTCTTCAAAAACTGCAACATCATAAAACAGGTCACTCAAAATAGAAGATAAATAAGAGAAATATCAGATAGTGGCTTTTTGCATTAGATTTTGGAAACAGTGTATGTAATAATGTTAATGACTTTTCACTTTCCTAATGACACTTGCATTCTTCCTTGCTGTCCATAGAGGTATGACAAAATTACAACACCTAATCCCTTAACAAGGCTTATATTGCAAACTGAGGTTGTGTCTGTCTATGTAGAGACTGCGATACCTCCTTTATGCATTATATTCTCTGGTTTCTGAACATAGCTCTATACTTCTTTTCTATCCTTCAAAAATAAAGAATAAATATATAACCACAACTATTAGCAACAGCAGAGTTGAAGAAAACAGAAAATGCAACAGGTGAATGATGACTTGGAATGTTTTACTGCGGGCTCTAAGATGAATTAAGTGCTTTCAGGAATGGTGCAAATGGCATAGTAGCAGAGGAAATCATGATAAACTTTAGGAAATTGTTTGATATAAACAACTACAAGTAAAGAGGGAAAAGGAAAATAGACCTTACTTTTAGCAATGTTAAATAAAAGAACCTACCAAAGGCTACTGCAAACAGAAATTGCTGAAGATATCCGGGACCAAATGACTGAATATACACAAACCAGCACATCCAAGCCAGCTTGTGTAATGATCATGGTGAAGCTATGATGATGATACTCAGAATGCAACAAGTTTGAAAAAATAGCAGCCGTTATGTGTCTTAGCCAAGAGCGTGATAAGGAAGACAAGATGATCTCAGTGAAGTTATGACCTTGATGTCAGTGATGAGATTCCTAAAAGAAAGACAAAACGATCACTAGAATTGCTTCTGACTATAACAACTGAATTTCATGCATATAAAACCAAAGAATTATGCTGGTTAAAGCCTACTCAATCTCAGATTGATGGATGCCGAAGTTTTGTGCCACCAGAGTCTAGTGCAAAGCTTCTCCTCTTCCAGTCTTGAGATTGGTCATGTCATGCAACACCACTAGACATCAACTAGAAAAGGTTAATATTTACTAGTTGATTGAAGGGTAATTATCTTACAGTAATCATGAAGAAAGTTATAATTATCTAGTCAACTAGAAGAGACACATAGGCATGATTAGACAAACTATGGGAGCCAGAAAAACACAGGATGCTACGTCTTAGGAGCAAAGACAATCAGAACAGACTTTATCAAGCAGAACAGATTATAATTTTCTATTTTAGCTTACTAACATTGATTTTAAGTTCAGACATTTCAACTTCTATCAGGGGATTTTTAGTTCAAAAAGAAAGTAAACGAAAATGATGTGCATTAAAATGGGAGGATGAAGAACTCATAAAGAATGCATAAACTATATAAAATAGTGGATCATCACACTTATCCAGAGTTCAATCAACAAATATTAACCTGCAAAGCAGAATATATATCAACTTGCCTGTAACTTACTAGCATTTCTCCAAACATATCTTCACACTGACTTAATATTCATATAATTTCACCAAAATAGAAAGTTCAGTCATGGACAGTACAGATTAATAAGGATAGACAGAGGGGAAAAATGTTAAGAGAATCAGACCAGATAATTGGTCTTCATATTCCTTTTGTTTTCTATCATATTAAAAGAATGATGAAAATTTTTGAATTCTAATTATGCTTCAATACCAATAGGTTCTTCAAAAACTTTGCATTACCACAATAGCAAGAAGAGTACCAGTAGAATTGGCAATAAAGGGAAAACTGCAAACAAGAAGCACAAGAGTCAGAATTCTAAACCTTAACAACAGATCAAAAAAAAAAAAAAAAAAGATCATCATGATAAGGAATGATCACCCTTTAATTTCTTACATCCAGTAGAATTGGCAATAAAGGGAAAACTGCAAACAAGAAGCACAAGAGTCAGAATTCAAAACCTTAACAACAGATTAAAAAAAAAAAGAAAAAAAAAGATCATCATGATTAGGAATGATCGCCCTTTAATTTCTTACATTCTCAGAAGTCTCCTGCCCGTGCCAGCCCAAAGAAAGGACGACTTCTGATATCTACAACTTCTGATATCTACAATGTGGTTGATGATAGAGACGGTGATCGGAATGACAACCCTAAGCAGGGATAGAATATTTTGGGGGAAAAAAAACTAGGTAGAAATTTGACAATTTCAGATTTAAAAAGAAAAAAAAAATTGAAAGAAATACAAAACCCAAACTCAAATCAAGAAAATAAAAGAAAATGTCGTATCAATGAAAAGGGATGTTCTGGAAATTTTGAAAATACATCTTAAAAAAATGATTGACTGTGTATATACATTAATAGAACATGAGAGAGAGAGAGAGAGAGAGAGAGGAAGGATGTAGCGTCGCGATGCATTTTTCATCGGTTCTTGACTGTGTAAGTATGTAATTACTGTTGAAAGAAAATACCATAAGCAATGAGAATTAGTCGTTTCACCTGATCAAACAGTACTGGTCGATTCCAATTTCTTCTCTTGAAACCCAAAAAGGAAGACGAGAGAGAGAGAGACGAGAGGGATAGGGGAAGTGCGAGAATATTTTCAACGGTCGGGAGCAGAGAAGTAGAAACATTTTATTTTAAAAGTTGACAGCTGTCACAAGGGTACTTTCGAAATTTCACAAATTTTATTTCAAATTCATATGCTTACGGGCGAGCGCTCAAGATGGAAGGGTACTTCTTGTAATTTTACCGTGGCAGCTGGAAAAAAAATTATACCACCGTTATAAATCCTGCATCGGTCCTTTAATTCTGAAATTTATAACTTGTCTTCGCAAACATGAATTCTTAAAAGAAAATTTTAAGATTATATACAAAAAAATGAGCTCATTAAAGTACAAATTTTTAACAAATTAATTAGCCATTTCCTTATAAATGTTAGAACAAACATTCAACTCAGCCACCAATAATTGTGTTTTGTCCCTTTTTTTAATTTAAAAAATAAAGAAAAGAATTGTTTACAAATTTTACATGAAATGTAATCAAATTCTTTCTAAAGTTTACAAACGTCTTAATTTTAAGCAATTACAATAAGTTCATTGAAATATTAAAATTTTGTCAAATAGTTATCACCTAAAATTTATTTTAGAGTTTTTTTCTCTAATAAATAAAAATTTATCCACTTAAAATAAGTACCTAATAAAAAGATTCAAAAAATTCAACACTGTACTAAATTAAATTAAAAGTGCGCATAATTTAAATAAATTCATCATTTTACCATTTTAGGAAATGACAAAATTAATATGAATCACCGCCAAGAATGCTAATAAAATTACAAGCCTTAAAATCAATGGTTCCTGGAGCCAAGATCAGAATGAGTTGAAGAACCATGTGTCTGATTACTTCAGCAATCTCTTCAAGAGCAAGCCCGTCTCCCCTCTTAGCAATAGATATTTCCAGTATCAGCTTAGGATCTCTGCAGAAGATCACATCTCCCTATTGAAAGAAGTCACCGATAAAGAGATCAAGCTTGCTGTCTTTGTCATGAAAGGCCTTAAATCCCCTAACCCTGATGGTATCCAGCCCGTTTTCTTTCAAAGAAGATGTGATACAGTAAAAGACAGCATTTGCACTTTCGTTAGAGAAGCATTTCGTGACGGCTTTTTCCATCTTAAGTTCTCTAAACCTCACATAGTTCTCATTCCCAAGATTAAAAGGCCAGAGAATGCAAGAGACTTTAGACCCATCGGCCTTTTGAACACCTCTTACAAGATTCTTACTAAAGTGATTGTTAGAAGGTTGAGGGAAGTCTGTCAGTCTGTCATAGGTCCCCACCAAGTAGTTTTCTCCCCAATAGAGGAACTATGGACAATATCATCATTACTCAGGAAATCATCCACTCCATCCGCAACTCTAAAAGAAAGAAGCCTAAGATAGTGATGAAAATCGATCTCCATAAGGCTTTCAACAATCTCAGTTGGAGCTATCTTGGCCAAGTGTTGCTGGATTTCAACCTCCCTCAAGCTCTAGTCAAACTGGTCATGTACTCAATCTCAAGTGCAGAAGTCTTTATCTTGTGGAAAAACTTTTCTATATGATTAGGGAAAGAGTTAGGAAAAGGGATTGGAAGCTTATTAAACATGTAAGGAGAGGTCTCGCAATTTCTTATCTCTTTTTTGCAGACGATCTTATGATTTTTACTGATGCTGACCATCATAATATGGATAGTATCCTCAGCTGCCTGCTAGAATTCAGTGAGGAAAGTGGCTTCCATATAAATCGCTCCAAATCCAAACTTTGGATCTCCCCAAAGGCTTCCTGGTCTCTGAAAAATTCCTTGGCAGAAATCAGTAACTTCAAATTGACTGAAGACCTCGACACCTACCTTGGAGTCCCCATTATCCACAAGAGAGTTGGAAGATACAGCCTGTGGAAAATAAAATCTAAGCCAAGCATGCCAATTGGAAGATGAAGCTTCTCAGCTTAGCAGGAAGAGCCACTCTTATCTAGTTTGTTATTTTAGCAGTCCCTATTCATAACATGCAAACCTCTTGGTTGTCTGAAGGAACTTGCAAGGCTGTGGACAAGCTTAGTAAAGAGTTCCTTTGGGGAGACACTCTTGGAAAGAGGAAAATCTACCCTATTAACTGGCATCAAGTCTGCAAAAGGAGGCAAGAAGGAGGACTAGGATTAAGGAGCTCTAGGAAAAACAACATTGCTTTTCTTACCAAGATTGCTTGGAGAGTCTTTCAAGAAGACAAAACTCTTTGGTGCCAAATTCTCCATTACAAATATTTCGAAAAGAAAGCTTTCTGCAGTACAAATACAAGCCCACCTACTCCCATGTTTGGAGAGGTATAGTTAGAAGCAAAGTTTGTTTGGAGAAGGGTATCAAATAGAGAATTGGAAATGACACTGACATAAACTTTTGGCATGACCTATGGGTGGGAAAAGACAAGCTTGCCAATCATGCTCTTATGCAACATGATCAGATTCCTAAAGAAACTAAACTCACCTCCTACCTTCACAAATGGACAGATTGGAACTACGAAGAGCTCAAGAAAATCCTTCCTAAGCACAAAGTAGAAAAGATTAGAGATTTAATCCTCCCCTCCTCAAGGACAGAAAAGACCTCTTCTTCTGGAATGCCTCCCCAGATGGCATCTTCTCTGTGAGTTCAGCTTACAAACTCCTTCAAGATGTCCCCCATTCTAGTACCCAAGCCCCTTCCTGGAAGTGGATTTGGAGAGTTCCCTGTCCCGAGAGAGTTAGACTCTTCATCTAGCTTGTTGGTAATGAAAAAATCCTGACTAACCAGGAGAGAGTCAAAAGAAAAATCTCCTCAGACCCCCTCTGTCCTATTTGTAAAAATTATGAAGAGTCCATCCTTTATCTTCTAAGAGATTGTATTTGGAGCAGGAGAGTCTAGGATTTAGTGGCTCATAGCAGGCAGGCTTCCTCCCATTTTAACTCCCCTTCCACTCTTGATTGGTTGAAGCTAAATTGCAACAAGATGACCAACACTCCAGCTTGGGTTACGACATTTTCGGCTATCATTTGGCACATTTGGAAAGTTAGGTATGGCTTTATCTTCGACAAAGTTCCTGTAAATGTCAACCTCACTGCTATACTAGCTAGAATATTTGCAAAAGAGATTGCTTCTTCTCCTGCTACTCCCCTTATTCCCCCTCCTAGCCACACCAAGCTAATTACTTGGTCCTCTTCTCCTTCAAACATATTCAAGCTTAACACAAATGGCTTAGTCAATCTCAACTCCAACAGAGCTAGTGCAGGAGGTATCTTAAGAAACTCTAAAGGAAAATGGATATTTGGTTTCATGGTTAACATTGGCATCTCGGAAAGCCTTACCGCAGAATTCGGGGTCTCAGAGAAGGTCTTAGATTGGCTGTAGATCGCAATATCAAGAACCTAATCATCGAATCTGACTCCCTGACCTTGGTCACTCTCCTTAACAAGGGTGTCCATAAGCTCCACCCCCTCTACCCTATTATAGAAGACTACTCTCAGCTCATTCAAAGATTGGGAGCTCCCTCCATCATTCACTCCTACAGAGAGAGAAACAAATGTGCTGATCATCTCGCCAGACTAGGACATTCTCGTTCTCCAGGTCTGCATGTCCTGTATGATCCTCCAGTTAGCATAAGCAAGCTACTGTATGAAGACGAAATGGGCTTATTCTCTGTAAGGGGTTAGGCCCTTTCTTACTTTCCCTTTGGGCCTTTGGTCCTTTGGTCATTTGTCTTTTTCTTCCCAAAAAAAAAAAAAAAATCACCATGTTGCGAGTCATCAAGCTTCCTGTCCATAATACAAAATGTGTACCAAACTTCTTTAGATTCAATGGTTGAACAATCTACTCCCTTAACTAAGAGATCTTGAGTTCGAATCCTGAGAATAGAGAAAAAGGATATGAGAGAGCCAACTCTTCAATGGATCCCATAATACTCGGATCAAATTAGTTAGATAAAATTCAGATACTGATTAATACAAAATGTGCACAAAGTGCTGAATACATATTTATTTGGAATAAAATCAATAGTGCACAGGCAAGTAGTTACTCAATTGAGTTTAGTGATAAAGATATATATTCTAATATAAATATATTTGAGGAATGTCTTTCAGAGACAGTTTAAACGATAGAGTCTTTTTACTTCCATCTTTTCTTTCTAGATTTGATTACCGTTTGATTATATCTCCTTATTAATATATATATATATATATATATATATATATATATATATATATATTTGAGGAAGCTCTCATTAAATTGTATTGGAAATTTGGGCTTGATGAAGATGCCACACCAAATTGAACTGGGTTTCTCTTTTGCATCACATGTCAAACTTTTGGTTTCCAATTGTGTAGGCCACAACTCGACTGTCCATTAATTTTTGGTCCATATATGATGATCACACAAGCATCTGCATTACCAAAGAGCACTAAACTCTTGTGCCATCTTCCTTAATCTTTTTCTTTTTCCATTTGAATATCGTGTGTATCGAGCCTTTTCTTTACTTACAAGCTCTATTTTCAATTTGCTGAGACCCATCCGTTCTTAATTTAACAAGTTATTATCCATTATAAACACACAAATTGTATAAAAATCCTATACAGGAATGACAAAAACTAAACAATAAAAAGTAAATTAAACGATAGAGATAATTCAAAAAAGAAAGTATGAAGCAATAAATTATAACTAATCAATCCCACAGAGAGTGAGAGAGAGAGAGAGAGGAGGTCTGTGAAAGAGAAGTGAGAGCTGAATGGAAGGGGAATGCGAAGGGCTGATTCTTGAGGATCTAGAAGGATCGAGGGATGAAAGAGCTGTATTACGAAAGAGCTGTATTACAAAGGAGCAATAAAAAAGCCAAATGGTCCACCGAATTAGAGGCAGGGGTAAGATCTCATTCAGGGACATGCTTCTGTGACAGTCCAACAGGGAGGAACAAAAGGGTAAAGAGGAAGATATTCTGTTAGAGAAAGTTTGAGAACTATATGGAGGAGGACCTAATAGTAGAGCACAGAGGTCAAATGCCCATTATCCAGGTCTCTGATGAAAAGTTGAGAGATTTATGGAAACCATGGAGGCATTCTTTGATAATCAAACTCTTGGGAAAAGACTTAGGATACCAACTAATGTGCCTAAAGATCAATACAATGTGGAGGTCTGTAGGAACAATTGAACTTATTGATTTTGGTAGGGGTTTCTTCTTATCTAAATTCTCACTGAAACAAGACTATTTCCATGCCCTAACATGGGGCACCGGATGATCCATGATTATTACTTAACGGTGAGGAAGTGGCACCCCTGATTCCAAGTCCAAACATCCAAAATAACATGCAGTCTGGGTCCATTTACCCCAGCTGCCTATTGAGTTTTTTTAGGAAGGAATTTTGTTTGAAATTGGTAGCGCTATTGGTAGGCCTCTGAAAGTAGACGACAATACAGCGAATGCCCTAAGAGGTAAGTTTGTGAGAATCTGCATAGAGGTGGATTTAAATAAACCCAGGTTTCGAGGGTTTATATCAGAAATAGGGTTCAAAGAGTTAAGAATGAGGATCTCCATACCATCTGCTTTATGTGTGGGAGGGTAGGTCACAATATGAGAATTGTGAGGAAAATAGTGATAAAGCAGCAGCGAACCAGAAGCAAACTCAATCGAAGGAGAACAGGGGAAGTGATTTTCCTGCATACGACATTGGAGCAAGAGATGAGGGCTTAGGCCCATGGATGATAATGCCTCGGAGACAAAAATTAGCAAAGAATGGAAACCAAAGACAGAGAGCAGAGAAAGATTTGTACCAGAGAAATAGGTTTGCGAGCTTTTGGAAGGTGAACGATTCCTCAGAGGATGCACAGTCTCGATAAGTAAAGCTGATCAAGGGTCCAGTTGAGCAGGCAGTAGTCGGCCATCTCGTAGTAGTCAGATTCGAGAGAGAGAAAAGAGAGATGAATGGTAACAACAAAAGGAAGCAATCAGGGAGAGTGGTGGGTGATGTTCAGAGATTGAGGATAGAACTTCATAGTGAGAGGGAAGAAGTCAAAAGTGAGATAAGCATGGGTCAGAAAGCCATTAATGCTATGGAGAGGGAGAGAGACAATGGGTCAATTGCTATGCATCAAGGTAAGTGGACCTCGGTCAACATGGGCCAAAAAAGGATGGAGAGATCACAAGGGACAATTGAAGATATGTTAGGCCTAGTGGAGTGTCCAGTTACCATAAGGAGTCCAAATGAGTTGGAAGTGGACCAAGGTGAGGGGGGAAGCCCAAGTGGCCGTATGAGCCCAGAAGAACAAGCTACTTGCACTTTTGACAAAGGAGAAAGGATCCCATCTAGGAGTATGTGATTTCAAATGTCACGGATATGCGCCATAACCCAAACTCGCATTACCTAGAAACTCGAAGGGAAGAGGAACCAGGCTAGGGCATTGAGAAGAAGGTAGAGAATTACGAGGGAAGAACAAGAAAGGAACGAATGGATTGTGACTCCTATTGAGTTTTGTGGAGCTTTCATTTTCTCTTCATCATTCATCTTCCTATGAGTTATAAAATTATTTCATAGAACTGCAGGGGTGTCAGAAATGGTAAGTTTAGAAGAGTGTGCAAGCAGTTAGTAAGGAGCCAAGCTCCGAACATCCTCTGCTTGCTTGAAACTAAGGCTAGGTTTAGCAAGTTCCCCAGCTTCCTGACTAAGATAGGTCTGGGTGGTGATTTTGTAGTGGACTCAAATGGTTTTAGGGGCGGGCTTTGGCTCAAATGGAACAAAGATAGGTTTGAGGTTCGGGTGACTTCTCATTCCTATTAATGGATCTACATGAGCGTTAAAGAGGGTAATTGTAAGTGGTGGCTCACTTGCATCTATGTCCAACCTTATGAGAATGTAAAGCTACCTTTTGGAAGGAGATGCAGCAGCTTGCTTCAGGAATCAATGAGCCCTAGTTTGTAATGGGGGATTTTAATGACATTGCAAGTAGTAGGGAGACAACCAACAGGACTGTAAGGGAGTGGAAAATGGCGAATAAGTTTAGGAATAGGTGGATGGCCTATAGCCTTTAGGATCGTAAAGCGAGTAACAACAAATTCACTTGGATTAAAAAGAAAGAGGGGAGGATTGTGCTCCAAGAAAAATTGGATAGGGTCCTTGCAAATTTAGAGGCGAAATCAAATTTCCCTGAAATGAAAATTTTTAATCTCCCTTGTCTTCGTGGAAATCATAGTCATATTGCCCTTCACACCAAGCTTTTAAATCCTCCTAGGCCTGAAAACAAACCCTTTAAATATGAGGCAACTTGGTTATCTCATCTGAATTTCAATGGAGTATTTACCAAAGTTTGGGAAGGTGGAGATGGTTTTTTGCTGGGGGCAGTTAAGAACACAGTGGAGGATCTAAAATATTGGAATAAAATGGTATTTGAGAACATTTTCAGTAGAAAGAGGGAGTTGGAAGCTAGATTAAGGGGCATCCAGAGAGCTTGTAACTTCACCAACTCCTTGCACCTGCAGGAGTTGGAGTCTGATTTGCATGAAGAGTACAGTAGAGTTTTGGATCAAGAAGAGCTTTTTTGGCTGCAAAAATCTAGCTTAATTGGGTTTGTAAGGGTTATAGGAATATCCAATTCTTCCACCTTACTACAAAGTTAAGGAGATAAGGGAATAGGATCACAACTCTTAAGGTGGATGAGGTATGGTGTACTAATCAGAAGAAGATTAAGAAACATTTTTGGAGCCACTTTGTGGGCCTATTCAAAGGCAAAAAAGTAAACCAGCCCAATAACAGATTCAAAAGCTATGTGAGGTGAATTGACCACAAGCACCATGCCTCCCTCATTAGAGCTGTTAACGAGGATACAATAAAAGAAGCAGTGTTCTCCATGCAAGGCTTAAAAGTGTCGAGTCCCGATGGTCTCCAACCTATCTTTTACCAAAGACAATAGATGGTTGCGAAGGAGTCTTTTTAGAGATTTGTTAACGAAGCCTTGATGGATGGCTTTTTCTACGAAGAGTTCATTGAGGCTCACATGATCTTGATCCCAAAGGTTGAAAATCCAAACACAATAAATAATTTTAGACCTATTAGTCTTTTGAACACATCCTATAAGGTCTTGGCTAAGGTTTTGGTGCAGCGTTTGAGACCCTTTCTTCAAGAGTTGATAGGTCATCATCAAAGTAGCTTTCTTCTAGGGAGAAGAAATGCTGACAATATTATAGTAATTCAGGAGACTATCCACTCCTTGGGCAAGTCCAAAGGAAAGAAGCATGAGATAATTCTCAAGTTAGATCTTAGAAAAGTTTATGATAATGTCTCTTAGAGCTATTTCGGGAGGGTGTTAGTGGATATTAACTTGCTCATTCAACTAGTTAGGTTAATCATGTATGCAGTCACCTGCGAGAAAGTTTCCCTGATCTGGAATGGTGAGTCCTACCCTATTTGAAGGCGGATCAAGGGTTCAGACAAAGAGATCCTCTTTCTCCTTATCTTTTCATCTTGGTGATGGAAAGGCTCTTTTACATGATTTAGAAGAAAATTAATAGGGAGAGATGGAGCCCTATCAAAGTGTTTAGAAGTAGCCCCTCGATTTCTCATTTTTTTTTTATGGATGATCTCTCCTTATTTGCTGAAATGGAGATTCTCAATTTAAGTGCTATCATGGACTACCTGAGGGAGTTTTCTGCAGAGAGTGGGCTAAAAGTGAACCCCACCAAGTCTAGGATTTGGCTCTCCCCGAAGACCCCTTGGACTACTAAAACGTCTCTTACTGCAGTAAGCAAATTCGTCACATCAGATGATTTGGAGAGGTATCTTGGAGTGCCAACCATCCATAATAGGGTTAAGAAAGATTTTTATAATCACTTAGTAGAGAAAGTCAGTAACAAACTTAGTGGTTGGAATGCGAAAGTTTTGAGTATTGCATGGAGAAGGACCCTTAACCAAGCTGTAACTGTGGCCATTCCCATATACACAATGCAAACGGCTTGACTCTCGTTTAATACTTGTCATAAGCTGGACAAGATTAATAGGGATTTCTTACGGAGAAACGAAGAAGGCGAAAAGAAAATCTATCTAGTGAGGTGGAATACTTTGTGCAAACCGAATAAGCTTAGTGGGCTAGGTCTGTGCAAGATGTGGGAGAGTAATAAAACAATGCTATCTAAACTTGGTTGGATGGTCACTAAAGGGAAGGATGATTTGTGGTGCAAGGTTATCAAAACTAAATACCTTAACAAGGAGAGTTTTTTCAATTGTAACAAAGGCACCGGGGGCTCTAGTGTTTGGAGAGGCATCTTGAGTTATAGAGATTGTGTCAAAGGAGGAATTAAGTGGAGAGTAGGTGACGGGAAGGACATTGATTTTTGGGAAGATAGGTGGGTGGGGGAGAGGAGACTGCAGGAGCATGCTATCATTTCGCAGTAGAGTGAGCTACATAAATTTAAAGTAGGGGACTTCATTGATGGGGAGGGTTGCTGGAAGGTCCAAGACCTCAGAAATTAGGTTCCGAAAGAGAAAATTGAGGAGATTTGCAGGATTGTGATTGCAGGGAAAGGAAGCGAAAAAGACACAATTGTTTCGAAAGGTTCCAATAATGGTGAATTTTCTATTGCTAGTGCTTATGAGTTGATGTTATGAAGGTAACCAAGGAGAGAATGATTGGAGTTGGGTTTGGAGGCTTAAAAGTCCAGAGAGAGTGAGACTCTTTTTGTGGACAGCTACTTAGGGGCAATATTTAACGAACGTTGAGAAAAAGAGGAGGGGTATAACGAATGATAAGTCCTGTCTGTTGTGTGGGGAGGGGGAGAAATCATTAATCCATGTCCTTAGAGATTGCAAGGAGGCTAGGGACTTCTGGCAATTACTAGGAGTAGATACCAAAGGCAATAGGGAATTCTGGGATGATAACTTATGGAACTGGTTAAAAAGAGGCACCAGTGGAGAGAAAGGCTTCAGCAAGCTAGAAAATGGGACTCTTTTTGCTACTGTAGTGTGGTCTGTGTGGAAGAGGAGATGCACTTTAGTTATGGATAATAAGATAGAGTTTAACTTTAATCTCATGTGGAGGGTTAAGAGCCTTTGTAAGGAGGGGTCCACGGCATTTGAGGATAGAGTCTCTGGAGGTGTGAAGCCTCTAATGTGGGTGAAATGGAAGCCTTGAGATTAAGGTCTGATTAAGCTCAATTCAGATGGCTCAGTAGACATAATCTCTTAAAGAGCTAGTGCGGGTGGTTTGTTGAGGGATGATAGCAGCTGGGTAAAAGGGTTCTTTGTTAATATCGGTAAAGCTGATGCTCTGACAGCTAAGATGTGGGGTTTAAGGGAGGGATTAAAGTTTTTTAAGGATTTGTGAATGAGTAAACTCCAGGTGGTGGTAGACTGTTTGCAGTTAGTCCATCTTCTAAGGAATCAAGAGGTTAAGAGTCACCCTCCTTTTCCCATCATTAGAGAATACAGAAGCATGATGATAGATTTAGAAGTGTCTGAGATGTTGCATATGTTTAAATAATCAAACAGGTGTGCTCATCAGATGGTCAGCATGGGAAGAAAGTCCCCCAAAGGAGCCTACATAGTCAAGCATCCTTTGCAAGAGTTAAACAAGATTTTGGGGGAAGACATTGGGGGTAGATGTTGGGTGTCTAGTTCAAAGAATAGTCTTTGCAGTCTTCTAGGAAAGTAGTGGGTCTTGGGGGTTTATCTTCTTTTGCGGGTTTTTTACCAAAATAATGATTTTTTTTATTTAAAATTAAATAAATAGTGTTATTTTTTTTTGAATTCCCCAACTAGTGATGTCGCGATTCCAAACCGCGACATTTACTGTTTACAACGATTTAAAAAAAAAAATTGATGTCGCAGTCTCAGATCGTGACACCCAATTCGCGATTAAGAACTGCGACATCAAATGTCATACAGAGGCATTTTTCCTTTTATTCACTGTGCAAAAAGATAAGGGGCGGAGGAAATGTGATGTCGCGGTTCTTAATCGCGAAATGGGTGTCGCGATCTGAGACCGCGACATCAATTTTTTTTTTAAATCATTGTGAACAATGAATGTCGCGATGTGGAACTACGACATCACTAGTTTGGGAATAAAAAAAACAACACTATTTATTTAATTTTAAATAAAAAAATCATTATTTTGATAAAAAGCCCCTTCTTTTGCTTTGTTCTCTTTTATTACCCAAAAAATAAAATAATAATAACTAATCACAATTTCTTAAAGAAATCCTAAATTTTAACAATAAATTAATTAAGAAATACAAAAATTCAACAACCCATATGATACAAATCAATTTAAATGTTTAATATTTCATGTAAATTTTATGTTAAAACTATTAAAAATATAAAATATATAAAACTTTGCCTACGAAGGTATTTGAGTGATGAAATGACAACCTAGAATTTGAGAAGGAGAGAGAGAGAGAGAGAGAGAGTTTAAAGGCATTCCAAGGAGACATTTTGGTGGTTAGAAACTCCTTTAATTCCAGACTTTAAATTCTAATGTAACAAATAAAAAAAAAAAAAGAAGAGAGAGAGAGGGAGAGAGTTTAATGGCTTTTGTGCAGGGGAGTGAAGGTACTTCCCAAATGAGAAACTTAGAATTGAGAGTTAAGGGGCTGTCTTACTTCCCAAGAAATATAGGAAATAAATTAAAATTTTGGAAGGTAGCTCTGCACTTAACAAAAATGGAACAATTGAGTATCTTCACCAATAAATTAGTAGAAAGTTAGGATCCCCCCCTCCCTTAACAAAAATGCCCATCATAGAACTTCAGATTTAGTTTAACTAGAATGACTTATTTATTTTAAATAATCTTCTTAATTAATCTAATTAAGAGTTGAATTTCAGTTCCAGTAATTTCTAACTTCCAAATCCCTAAAAATAATCCCGCATCACTCTTTCACTAAAAAAAAACCTCAGGTGACTTGGAATATTCAGAGGCAAATCAATAAGAGGGGGATAGAGGCAATGGTTGGGCTCATCCTAGAATTACTACTTCAGAAACCGATACCTCGGGGCTATTCACGCAACTCCGGTTAATCTGCCCAAATATAAAGACTGGAAAGAGAATAGCAAAGAAAGGATTTCAAAGGAAAACTATGTTTCTGTTTGTTTTGTGGGTGTGCAAAGAAGAAAATACGACATGGCAGTGGACAAAAGAGGGTGAGAAAAGAGGGTCAGACTAAGGATTCGTCTCGCTCCAAACTGAGGACGGCCGTCATACTCTATCCCTAGCACTATATAGAGTAAATATTGGTATCATCTGTCAAGAAAACACATGAGAGAGAGAGAGAGAGAGAGAGAGATTGAAAGATACATCTCAAAGAAAATCCAAAGCCAAGAAAATAATAGCATGATTGGCCTGAAAATGAACCTCCCCCTCAATTGAGTATTATGGCAAGTGGTGGTCTCATTTACACATGCGTGCCGCTAAATAAGAAGTTTGGAGTTGCAACTACAGGGAAGAAACATGCTTCAATTTGGTGGGAAAATTTAAAGACGCCAAGGGATCGTGAAGGAAAGCAGCGGATTGTCACATGGGAGAAGATGAAGAGGGAGCTTAAGAAAACGTTTCTTCCTCCAAGATACACGCGGGACTCTTTCTACTGGCTCCACGACTTCAAACAAAAGGAATTAATCATCCAGGGGTATACTACAGAATTTGAACAGCTCATGATGAATTGTGATGTTATGGAACCCGAGGAGCAGACATTTGCTCGCTACCTAGATGGTTTTTGATCAGAAATTGATGATGTTGCCCAATTGCAACCTTATTGCATGTTGGCAGTTGGCGCGGGGAGACAATTAAAAGAAAAGCTCCAACCGGGGAAGTGCCTCAACTTCCAAGTCATTGTAAAGCTAGTTTTTAAAAACCAGTCCGCAAATGTGGAGGAAATCCTCATGGTATTTTCTGGCACCTCTTCATAACAGTGCTTCGAGGATTTGGCCATATTTTGTCCAGTGTCCAAACCGAAGATCATTTCCCATATTGAAGAAGTTACAGGAGAAGCCCAACTTGATTCTTGTTCAGAAGTAGTTGAAAAGGAAAAAATATGAAATCACCAAAGGGGACAGGGAGAAACTCTTGTTATTAGGAGAAGTCTTGGACAATTCACATGGAGAATGAATCATGGCTATACCATAATATTTTCCATATTCAGTGTACCTCAAGTGAAAGTGTTTGCAATGTTATTATTGATAGCAGAAGACATGAATATGTCCTAGCTGCAAACATGGGGGACAAACTGAATCTCAAGACACAATTTCATCTTCATCCTTACAAGCTCTCTTGTCTTAAGAAAGGAGACGAGATACTTGTAAAAAGACGCTGCTTAGTCAGTTCTCTATTGGTCCACATTGCAAGGATGAAGCTTGTTATATAAACGTCAATGATGAAAACAAAAAACAATGTTTGCATGATTACTAAGACAGTGCAGCAATCCAGTGGTCTGCTACCTGTGACTTTGAATGTGAATGAAAGCTTATGCTTATACATGACATAATGCAGGCGGCTGAGCAACTTTAAATTAATTAGAAGAAAAAACTGCACCCATGAACTCCTCGTCCATCTCAATATGGCTCATTGTAGCTGGGGAGAGGCAAACTTCTAGATCAACACTTCCTCCCCCTTCACGCCCCGGGTATACGGACACTTTTCCATCAAACTTATTTGCATATCCACTGCGAATTGCCAGTGCTTTCCCCATGCCAAATTCATTGCCGTACTTGTTAAATCTGGGTGAGCTGCCCATCATAATGTTGCAGGACGCGAAGAACCTAGCAAACTCGTATAAAAAGGGATTCTGCAGCCATAGTCCAAGCCATTCATGTATTGCTTCATTTGTGTGGTTGATTACAGCCTGATGCAAAAGCCAAGCTGCCCAACCAAGGTCTTGTTCAAGTAGTTCCCCAGCTGTGGTGACCCCTCCCACGGTCTGAATTGCATTTCCGAAGTAGTTCTCTTGTAAAGGTGGATTCATTCTTGATCTGTTATTGATGGCTATCCTGCAAATGGTTGTCTGATCGGGCGGAAAGCAACGGGCCCGTGTAATGGACCTCCACACAAACGCACTTAAGGCCTGGAAGGATGAGATCTCTTTAGTGTTGTGCCCTACATTTGCCTTCGATTTAATTTTTGCTATCGATTCTACGGAGAAATGGAAAATTCTTTCTGTGAGTTCAGGAGCTTCACATCTGCTTATGAATTCATCCTGATGAGCAAAAGGAAGATTTATAATTGGACCAGAACCTTCAGGAAACCAGCGCTTGAGGATGGGCGGACGCGAAATTGGGACATCCTTTCCCAGAGCTTGAAAGATTTCGGACCACATATTGAAAAAATGCCAATATGACGTTCCATCCACAATGGCATGGTTTATGGAACATCCTATGAAGACACCGTCGATCAGCTCTGTCACCTGGATTGATAGCAAAGATCTAGAATGACCATCATGGTTGATAGCTCTATCATGATCAAAAAATGATTGGACAACAAGAGGAACATAAGTTGGTGAAAGAATATCAGAAATTGTCAGGTCCAATGATGCGTGTATAAATTTAGCACCAGGGCTGTTCTTGCAGTCCACAAAGATCACACGCGAGGGTGGGTTTTCATTCTTAAGGGTTGCAAGGTGGCCTGCGAGTGGGTAGAAGTGTACAAGTGCAATGGAGAGAGACTCCTTTAGTCTCTCCAATAGGGCTGTGATTGAAAATTCTTGGTTCTCAATGACTTGAGGTTTGGAATAGAGTAAGCCCTTCTGAATATAGTGTACAGAGAGCATCGCAAGATCCCATATTCCCAAGTGAATGGGCTGCTCGATTTCTTCAACAGCATCCTGTTCCCGAGGTTTGATATAGCATTCTGAGATCTGTTTAACAGTTGCAGAAGTTGCCATTTGATTTATGTTGAAGGATTTTTGGGGTTCCTGCCTGAATACATGAACTCAACGGACTAACTGTTTATGCAGTTCCATGGTAGAAGGGGTAAGTTCTTCATCTCAGAAGTCAGAAATGAGCTTCTTAGATGATTTTATGATGGCTCGAGCAGGGTTGTTCCTAGCCTTTTTTTAGTTATTCTATAATAATAAGCTCACCTTTCTCTTAAAAAAAAAATTGACAACGAGGGTGGGTTTCCTTTCTTTTGCCGGTCTCTCGTTTTTTTTTTTTTTTTTTGGTCAAAACTAAAATGTTGAGTTTTCAAAAGCAGGCCTCCTCAAAAGAGGCCGAGCTTTCGTCTCATAAGGTGGGGATCTCAGGGTTCGATGAGGCTTCTGTATGGTGAGGGCCCCAAAATGTTGCCCTCGGGAACTAGCCCCTCAGATCGGAGTCCCATTTTTCAGCCTGTCTTTCACGTGAGCATGTGATGCCACTGCCTTGTGGACTCTTGTTTATTCAATTACCATTTGCCACTTTTAGGAATGTACAATCTCTCGTCTCTAAATTTCATAATTCTCTGATAAAGCCTTTGAATAACAGATAATGTTGATTATACAAAACTTTTTGCTCTTTCTTCCTAAACAAACAAGTTCTTGGTTTTGAGTCCTGTGGGAAATCAATTTTGAGATTTATCCTTGAAGTCAACCTTTCTGACTTAGGATACCAAGTGCAAGGTGAGGTTGCCGTGGTCGACCGCAACACATGCCTCACCTAACCCACCTAATACCGCCAAGGACATCTGCCCCATCGGTCCAACGGGGATTATTTCCTAAAGTAGTGCTTTTTTTCGTTTAAATTTTTTCAAATGATATATTTTTTTATAATTTCAAAACTACTTTTTCAAAAAAAAAAAGAAAAATATGAGTGACACTCATGCTTTTCAAAAAATGAGACTGTTACTCCCGCTTCCTAGAAAGCGGGAGTGATACTCGCTTTCCAAGGTTTTTTTTTTTTTTTAATTATAATATAATATTATATAATATTATGAAATTATTAAAAACTATTATTAAAAAATTAAAAAAAAAACTATTATTAAAAAATAATTATTAAATTAAATATTAACCAATATTATTAATAAAAAATTAAATATTAACAATAATATCCATAAATTAATAATTAAAAATAGTTAAAAATTAATTAAAATTATCATCAACCAATATTAAAAATTATTTAAAAAATTATAAAAAATAGTAATCAATAATTAAAAAAATGTTAAAAATTAATTAAAAAGAAAATATACAATTAATAAAAAATTATTATTAATTTTTTAATTAAAAAACATAATCAATAAACTTTTATTAATTAAAAATTAACTGATAAGTAGAAAAATTAATAAAAAATTAACCAAAAATTAAAAATTGTTAAAAATTAACCATATAATGGGTTCCGAGAGGGTTGTATTTTTGCTGTGAGAAAATAAACAACTGGTCCAAACACTATCACCGGAATCAGAGAAATCGAAACCTAAAGATGCTATCTTGAAACTGTCTAAAAATAATGTGAGGTTGAATTTTCGGATTCCGGTGACAGTTTTTAGACCAGTGGTCTATTTTCTCATAGCAAAAATACAACCCTCTGGGAACCCTTTCTATGGTTTATTTTTAATTTTTAACAATTTTTAATTTTTGGTTAATTTTTTATTAATTTTCTAATTTTCGGTTAATTTTTAATTAATAAAAGTTTATTGATTATGTTTTTTAATTAAAAATAATAATAATTTTTTATTAATTGTATATTTTCTTTTTAATTAAATTTTAACAAATTTTTAATTATTGATTTCTATTTTTTATAATTTTTAAATAATTTTAATATTGGTTGATGATAATTTTAATTAATTTTTAACAATTCTTTAATTATTAATTTATTAGTTAATATTGATGGATATTATTGTTTTATATTTAATTTTTTATTTATAATATCGGTTAATATTTAATTTAATAATAGTTTTTTAATAATTTTTTAATAATATTTAATATTTTATTAATTTAATATTTTTATTAAATTTTTAATAATAGTTTTTTAATAATTTAATAATATTATATAATATTATATTAAAATTATATAAAAAAAAATCTTGAAAAAAAAAACACCATTTGGAAAATTTTAACGGGAAAAAACACCACTTTAGGAAATAACCCAGTCCAATGGAATGGGTACGTAACCAAGTCATAGTTGGTCCATAATTTAATCCTCTTTCCAGGCGGCAAACCTTACCTAGCCATATCGTGTAACACTAATACCACGACTGGAAAATGCAAGGAAAAACCCCCAATTGAATCTGCTAGTCATACAACGGCTGACCAACATGTTCATGAACCACGCATTCACAAGGTGAGAACCAAAAGGACCACGAACAATTTTTTACTAGTTGTCAGACCGGTCAAAATAAAAATCGCCAACATTTTTGAAAGGCTACCCATTTTGACGGTCAAAGGGACTAAATCCCAAAGGAGCATTATAAAACCAATGAGAACAAGAAATAATAAGAGAAAAATAGCTGCTTTGTTTATCACATATGATGGGCTTAGAGAGAGAGAGAGACGCTTCTCTTGATTTTCTAACACAAGACTCCCAATGATTCCATAAGCAATTGCATCAATAGTTCCAAATTCAGCACATGAGATTTCATATGCCGCTACTTATCAATGGGTTTTTATATCGATCAGAGGACTATCACCTTAGTCTAGAAAAACGCAAAATCATCATTTCAGCAGGCTATTTCCACTGATGCATCTGAAAAATATCATCAGTATCCATCACCACTGGGAAAAGCACAATCTATAAGAAAAGGTGCAAAGGCCAGCCTTTACGGGCAGGATGCCGTAAACGAACAAACACACGATATATTTGTAAAAGCAAAAGTCGTCAGCATCCGATCATAATTTTCAACAAGCAGCTCAAATCCAGGTATATGTCTGGAAACCGGCATTGGTCCACAAAAGTTTTAAGATAATCAAAACCTGAAATCCAAACATAACGCATAAAGCAAACCAAAAGGCCCCTATGCGACAAAAATAACTTGTTTTTATCTGTCTAGAGCATCCACAGCAAACTCAAGTAAAACAAGATATCATAATAAACCACGAGATGAACTTGCTTCCAACATAAAAGCTTAGGAAACAACATTGTCATTCAGGGACAGAGCAACCAGCTGATCCATAAGATTTTTAGCTTTGCTGCTGCGGGACATTCCTCAAGACCTCAATGGCTTCAGCAACTTTTGCCTTCAAAGCTTCTGGTGACTCGAGCAGATGTAGGACCTCGGTCTGGTCCATCTCTAGGAGCATGCCAGTCACTTTGGCTGCCATCTCGTGCTCCAGCTGATCAACCAGAAGGTATAGATTCTCCCCCAGCATCTATCACCAAGACAAGGCTCTTAGTTGTTAAACCCAAGTGAATAAATGGCAGCCAACTTATGAATCATTAATACAAGGGAGAACTTACAGTCCTCTGCTGATCAGGTGAGGCATGCGCCAGAGCCGAAGCCAAAGCAGAAATTGGCACAGGTTGTCCAACTGGTGAATCTCTCAACTGCATGCTACCCATGTCATAAGGGAGCGTACCCTCAGCAACACCCCGCAATGGAACATCTGGCATGTTTCTACCAGGTGGGTAGCGGTACATACGTCCCCTTGGAAGCATCTGGAAATTTAACAATTGTGATTTTTCACAGAGAGCACATTAGTAATAAAGACAATAAAAAGAGATGAGATTCTCACTTGCTGCTGCATCATAGGCACCAGCTGCTGAGTATGTTGCACAGGACCAGCTCCTCGTCTTCCTCCAGGGCGCTGGCCCTGTTGGACCAATGGCACGAAATAGTTTGGCATAGGAGCACCTGCAGGCCTCATTCCAGGAACTAGCTGCTGCTGGTAACCAAATCCAGCCTGAACATTTAACACAGAAAACATTGAAACAATCTATCGAATAAATTAGCTAAAAGCAGTAGAAGGAAACTTCTATAAAACATCTCTCACAAGTCACACAAATGAATCCCGTCTATGCGTGCAAAGAATTGATATCAAAATCACTGCATATGATGACCAGGTGTTCTTCTTTGAAAAGCATAACAATCAAGGTGATAAAATAAATAAATAAATAAAATAATAAGTACGAGAATCAAGAGCGACAGGCTCTGCATTAAAATCTTAAGCGGCCATACAGGAGAAATTCAAATAAGGCATTTGCAGGCCAAAACACCTTAATATAACGCCATTCTTGACCACCAACAGGTCTAAACATATAAAAGGACATGCAGACAACATTAAAATGTACATAAGAACTTGTAAATCAAGTTTAACTAACATCTGTCCTCTATAAAATTCTACTCAAAAGCAAGCAATGAAGAAAAAGAAAGAAATATCCAGCGGCTACCTCAATGAGAAGAGTTAATGCGTTAGGCATTTAATGGTGACAAAAGATAATCTTATCAGGACAGAAAACAAAGTAAACGGGAAAGCCCTCACACACTTGCACCACCAAATATAACGCCAAAATTTTCATTTCCATCTCTCATTTCATTAACACAAACATTTTTTATATCAAAACTTTTACAACTTGCACTTTGGGCCATGTACATATTACATTTGTGGAAGAGAAACCAAATTAAATGCTGCAAACAATTGTCAAGGAAACAAATAATATTATCTTACATGAGCATTTCCCTGTACGAAACCGAGAAGCGTGTAGTATCTCTATCACAAATATTGGCAGAACATGACATATAAGCGAAGCCACTAAACATCAAACAAGAGATGCAAGTATGGAATCCAAAAGATACACCAGTATTCCTAATAAGTCAAGCAAGACAAACACATAAAGCAATATCACCCCCAAACAAAAGCATAAAAAAAGGGCACATTCGCATGCACCCAAACAAACATATACACAAATGATAAAAAGATAGGAAAATTTAAGCAAACCTGAGGAGGAATAATAGCAGGTGCTGCTTGGCCATAAAATAGTTGTTGACCAAGACCAGGGGCACCTGGAGGGTACAACGGCATGCGAGGAGTGACAGCAGGTGCCATAGCAACATGCCTCGTGAACTGTGCCTGCCAGAGAATTAATTGTTTATTAAAGAAGCCCTCATGTTATAACAAAAAGTAACAGCCATATATTTCTAAAACAGGACAACCAGTAGATATTAGAGACTAACATCAGCATTTTTGAAAGAAAAAAAAAAAAAGATCACAAGATAATAAAAAGACAAAAGATGAATGATGTGGATCTCAAATCGAGATTTAAATTGTGAATAAGAAAGCTCATTTTCTGAAGTGTGAATTTGATTCAATCATGAATCATGTGAGATAAATACTGTTGAATGCACATATAATATATCAAAATATTGTATTCACAATGTATCAAAAACATGACTCAAAGAGTCCAATTACACAAATACTAACTATTAGCAACTTAACTCAAAATAGGTAGGGTCAGATGAATTCAATAATAGACACCTGTTGGCATTCCATCCTTCCTTCTCCTTTCAGGGCCTATCTAAGTTGTAAGATCCAAAATATTCTATAGTTTAAAAATTTAAAAGATCAAGCAATTGTTCCCGATACTTAATCATATCGTAACTCAAAAGCTAATATTTAATTAATCAAAATACTAAGTCTTTAGACTTTAGTTGAATCACTAATCCACCCTAAGAAATGTTGCTATCAAGATTTTGATCATCTTTGTTTAACAAAACAATCTCATCTTCTTAAACTTCTTCACCACTGTCCTGAGTCACTTCCATACCTTCATTTTCAGCCACTTTTCCTTTTCTATCAGCAGTCAAGTTTCTTGGACATATTAAACAAAGTCTTAGCACATAAAACATCAGGATACGGAGGCAAGTACACAAACAAGATTCCAACAAAAACCAAAAATGTAAAGTTTAATGCCAATCCAAATATATAGCAAAACAAATACCAATGTCACTTTTAAAGATAAACTCAATCGACTAATTAGAATTTAATCATCAATTCTGATGAAGCTACAGTATAATAAAGGTTGCAGTTAAGGAGCAGTTAGCAAATCCCCGAGCTTAATTTGCAATCAATACCAGAACAATTCCAAATTAAGACAATAATTTCCACGCACTTGGGTACAAAATTCATGTGGTTAGACTTCTCAAATAACCACCCTCACACACAGGAACTCATGTGCATGTAACCAACATAGACATTAGCAAGCTAAATCATATGTCATTACCAGAACAAATCTAAATTAATACAATATTTCTAAAGGACACTAGGTTAAAGGTACTATAAGCAGTTAAAACTTCTCAAATAACCACCCTCACACAGGAACTCGTGCAAATGTAACCACCATAGACAGCAAGCTACATCGTATATCATTACCTGCAACCTTGCTCTTCTATCTTCCTTCCGCTCTGCAAGTGCAACATAAAGAGGTTTACTGACAACCATTTTACCATTCATTTTGCTAAGCTGTGGGTCAACAAATGAAAAAGCGTAAGTTCCTAAACATTCATATAAAAAAACTACCAAGCAAACATGTACTTACAGCTCTAGATGCTTCTTCAGGAGTTGAGAAGGCAACAAACCCAGAACCTCGACTAATTCCGTTAGGATCTTTCATGACCTGTAAACCAGATATGAAAGGGAAAAAATCAATACTTTGGCAGCAAATCAGGTGAAAGATGCAGATTACAACCACAGAGTGTCTTCAAGAAGAGAATCTGTACCTTGCAAGATGTAATTGTACCAAACTCTGCAAACAATTCCTTTAACTTATCATCACCAATGCTATCATCCAAATTCTTAATGTAGAGGTTAACTCCTTGGAGTTTATCTTCCGCCTCCTTCATACCCTGCTCGAACTTCACCTTAAGTTCAAGCTCCCTCTCAGATTTTTTCTGGGCTTTCCCAACGTACCACTCCTTTTCATCAAATTTCTTTCCATTGAGTTCCTCAACAGCTTTGGCAGCATCATCCGCATTCTCAAAGTTAACAAAACCGAAACATTTTGATTTCCCATCTGAATCTCTCATAACCACAGCACTAGTAATGGTTCCGTATTCACCAAATATTTTTTTCAGGTCTTTGTCAGTTGTAGATACGGTGAGATTTTTAACGTAAACATTGTTGAATTTTGCCATTGTAGATTCTCTCTCTTGTTTCCGAAGGAAAGGTCCAACAAATACTTGCTTCTCATTTATCAGCATGCCATTAAGTTTGTCTATTGCATTTTGGGCAGATTCTTCGTGATCAAATTGTACAAAACCATAACCCTTAGACTGGCCAGATTGGTCAGTCGCAATCTTGCAAGAGAGAATATTTCCAAAAGTTGAAAAAGTGTCATGAAGTGCTTTATTGTCAATTCCCTTGTCCAAATTCTGCAAAAAACATAAAATAACAGAGTGAGAATACACAGGCTCAAATCCAACTACAGAACCAAAAATATTCAGAACGTAATAAAGAGAAATAAAGTAAAATATCCATACCTTGATAAATATGTTTCCGGTCCCACTTTTGCGAATACTAGGATCTCGATGAGAATACATTATCCTGATCGATTTGCCATTCAGTGGAGTGAAATTTAGCACATCTAGTGCTCTTGCAGCTGGTTGACATAGGGATGTTAGACAAAAACGCCATATACATAACATACAACATTACAAGCAAAATCAGCGTCTGGTAGTAAGAACTATTTGGTATACTTTCAATGTGAAAATCATGGAAATGATACCCCAAAAAAAAAAAAAATCCATGAACCATGAAATATGTTATCTTTTTCGATGTTCTATACAAAACCAAGCCCTTTTCCATGAAAAGGCCAAACGACGCTATCAAAATTTCTATTATCTCACCAAGACGAAACACATAAAATTCTCCCCAAGTTCTCTATTATCAAATAGGTCACCAATCAGCGATTCACAACGTAATTAAGTCCAGTGTCCATACACAAGTCATACAAGAAGAATTTGACTCTAAACATAGTGGAATCAAAATCGACCTAAACAAGAGTAAACCACATTAAAAAAAAAGGCTATAAAAATAATGAAAAGTGTAGAAACAAACCATCGTGAGGATTGCTATAATTGACGTAGCCATAACCAAGAGATCGGCGGGTACCCAAGTCCCTACAGACGCGGAGAGAGACGACCTGACCAATCTGGTTGAACAGATCATACAGCTGTGAATCGGTGACATTCACGTCCAGATCCCCAACATAGAGCGAAGTCGACACGAATTGGTTCGCACCACTGCCACTCGCATTCACCGCACCGTTTTCCCCAGCGATCGGTGCTGCCTGCTGATGTTGCTGCTGAACTTGAATCTGAGTCATCTCTATCACCAAACCCTAACCGATCTTTGTTTTCTTTTTTTTTCTTTTCCCTAATTTTCAGGATAAATAATATGATTGGTTGATTGATAGATAGATGCTACCCTCTCCTCTTGGTTATTCGCGAGAACAGACGCAACAGACACAACACGAAACCCTAGAAAACGATTGATAGGACAAAAAGTGAAGATTTTCAGACTGGTTTTTTTAGAGAGAGAATTTTTTGGGGTTTTTGGGGGAAGAGAGAAGGAGGAGAGGAGAGGGAAAGGGTAAAAGGAGGATAAAAATTTCGTCGGAGAAACGAACGGAGACGACGATGCAGAGACTGAAATTTTTTTTTTTTTTTTCGGGGGGCAGACCGAACTGCTCCGCACCGACTGCGGTCTAACTGTGAAGCTTATATAGTGCGTGACTCTGATTCTTGAAAACCTAATTTTTTGTTTCCTCCTATACAATCTGGGCCGTTTAATTATCTGATCACCCCACGTGGAAGCCGTTATTTTTCGACTGGGGTGGTAGCTTGACTTCATAATGGTAATTGGGCTTAGAATTTGAGACACTTGTCATCAGCCCAGATGACCCAATTTCTCCCACAAGAAATCGAACTGAAGCCCAAAAATTATGAAAAGATCAAGCATCCTCATTTTAGACTTATTCACATAACATTGAACAAATTAAATATAAACCCAAAACCTAATTTATTTATTAACCTATGAAAATTTAAATCTTAAAAAATGTTGATTTTTTTTATATAAAAAAATACAATCAAACGAAATTAAATTAAAATAAAATGAAAATAAAAAGATTTTGTCATTTAAGCTATCCCTTCCCGAGAACTTACAAAATGTAGATAAGACATGCACAATGTTCCAATTTTAAGCCAGAATCAAATTTTTGTAGAATTGAAACATAACTTTAAAAATAGTTATGATTCTACCAAAAAAATAGTTCTAATTTGATTTTAAAAGCCAAACCTCCGAATTAGCTTTGATTCTTAATTTTGAAACTATTAAAAACTTTTGAAATTTAAACCAGGAAACGAATCTTATAAAAAAAATTAAAAAAACCAATGAGAATAATAAAAAATTGTGAAAAAAGCTATAAAAGCATGTGAAAAACCATAACAATCAAAATTGAATCGTATCAGAACCACAAGGAAAGTTTTGATTTCGGTTATTTTTCCATCAAATTGAAACCATCTATTTTGGTCCAATTCCGATTCAGTTGTGAACCTTTTTTTTACCCAATTCAATTTATTAAGGTTAGAACTAATTAAAAAAAACCATCAAATTATTTATAGAATTTTGAAAATTGAACAAAACTACAATTCAACTCAATAAATTTATTTTTACCCACAACACAATCATCAGACAACTCAAAAGAATATAGGTTAGAGTTATTTGCAAAGCAAAAATTACAACAAAAGTATAACATCAATCCTCTCAACAAAAGAATGTGTAAAGTTATTTTTTTTTTTTTTGGAGAATTTCGTTCTAAGCAATGGAATTCCTATTGCCATGTTACATGTATTAGTCTAGTAACATTCAGCTAGGTAATGTTTGGAAAACTTTAGGTTGTCTGATTTATTTTTATCTTATCTTACTTTACTTGTAATATATTTCAATAGAATTGAAAACTAAAAGTTAAAAAAAAATTACAAATAATACATAAAATCATTCTTTTAAGTGGAGAGGGATAGTGCGGGCAGGGAGTGAGACCAAGTCGAGGCACCAGGAGACTAAAAGAGTTGTTACCTGAATGAGAAACATTTTTAAAAAATGGAAACAACCATGAAAGTTGCATGAAAATCATTTTGTAAGGACATATTAAATAGCTGTAATCTAAATTATTAGAGTAAAACAAGTTAAGCGACAAAGCAGGAATAGTATAATAATCATTATACAAAAAACAAAATTAAAAAAATTTAATATTTGTTTAGTATTGTAATTAAAAGGTCTGAATTTATTGAGATTTATAGTAATAAGTCTTACTAAGATTTGTTTTCATGTAATATTGAGGTACTTTTTTTATTATAAGAAAATTAAGATTAAAATATCAGAGTTAAAAAAATATTGCTAAAAATTTATCAAAAAAAATAATATTTACTAATAAAATGAATGAGAAGAGAATGGAGCAGTGAAAGTAAATAGGGTTGTAGGGACAATCGTGTAGTAAAAAAATCCAGTGTTTAAATTTGTATGAATGTGTATATTTTTATAATTTTTATAACTTTTTCTATAACCAAAAGGTAAATAAAAAACTAAAAAATAAAAAATAAAAATAAATTGTAAGTAAGGCTTGTACCACGAAACCGAGTAACATCATGAACTTAGTGACTGGAATTTGAAAGGACCAAGAGCTACCTAAGTAAATCAAAAACACCTTGGGCACGCTTTGGACCCCAAGGCCTCCATGCATTGAGGTTACTGCATCTTAGGAAGTGTAGTCTACTATTTGATTTGAGTAGCAATTTTTCTCTATCTTTGTTTTTTTTTTTTTTTTAAAGTCAAGAGAATTAATTATCATTTTTTTGTATTAATAAATTTATTCAACAAATAATAATTTATAAATTATGCGTGAATTCAAAATGTTTTTACTGAAATTATGAAAAATTAAACTATATATTTTGTACAAAAAGAAATGCCCTCTTTCATAGATTAAATTGAGATTAGAATGCATTTGATGTCAACATCACTCATAGAAATTCATATAATTTCTTATGTTATTAAAGGGAAATGCTAGGCTAGAGTTTATGAACATCGGTGCTGTTAATCATACATTTTATTTCTCTCTTATGGGGTCTATTGGGCTTCGTAGCACTTAGATTAAATAAACCCTTAAGCTCCCTTTACAAGCTCTTGTTCATCACATCTGGATCATACCTAAACCAATTTCCTAAGAGCTTTTAATCTTGTTTAACATTAAGTACTACCCGACCCATTTTAGTTTGAGAAATAGGATAATAACTGGTATTATTATTTTAAAATTAAATATAAAAAGTAATTTAATAGACATAGTATTTCCAGGATATATTTCCTTTTAAAGTTCAAGATGTTTTCCCTCCTAAAATCTCGTACCTAGCAAATTCCATTGGGCCCCCACCCAAACACTAGTCGATTAAAAAACTTAGATGTCCCCTCAACAACTAATTTGCCACTTTATGAGTGTCTCATGATTTCTCAACATTATTAATCAGATGTAGGAGTAGCAAACATTTCCTTTCATGCACAATTTTATAAGGAAACAAAAGACACTCCTACGATCTATAGCCCCAATTTGAATTAAGATTTTGTAACAAAAGTGAACCCTATGGTGAGGAAGAAGGACTTAGGTGCGTGGACTTCAGTGTCCTTAGCGGGATCACTTTTAACCTAAAAGCTACAAATTTCAACAATTTCCACCCTGTAGTCAAAAGCACAACCAAAGCCCTCCAGAAATTCGAATAAAGACAGTGTGACAAAGAGCCACTTTGGTTCCTCAAGTCAGAATTTTGATAGGGGAGAGAGAGAGAGAGAGAGAGAGCACAGAAGAGAGAGAGGGAGAGAGGTACAGGAGAAAGAAAGAAACAACTTGTCTTTCTTCTTTCCCAATACGAAGAAAGAAAAGAAAAAAGCAAAGGAAATGACATTGATAGAGACACTTAACAAAGAGAGAGAGAGAGAGAGTAAGAAAATTAGAGAAAGATTTTACGTCCAAATAAACAAGACCCTTTCATCTGCCTTCCGGATTTAAAGGAAATAGCTCCAGAGTTTTGTCTCCTTGATCATCTCTATCAATACTGAACATGTTATTGTTCTCTTGTAAGCATTCAAATCTCCAGCTCATGCACTTCCTCTTGTATGGATTGACTTCTTGTCGACCCTGCACCACATGAGTTAATTTAATTCTGTATCATATATATTTTAAAATCTCAAGTAACAAACTTTGAAAAATTTTTATGATGTGGTATTTTGTGCGTACCCTTGAGTCTACAGTTATGGTTGTCATGATGCTTGGCGTGGTA
This sequence comes from Dillenia turbinata, assembly GCA_037126225.1. Lineage (NCBI taxonomy): Eukaryota > Viridiplantae > Streptophyta > Magnoliopsida > Dilleniales > Dilleniaceae > Dillenia > Dillenia turbinata. The sequence continues at coordinate 4,833,874 of JBAMMX010000005.1, forward strand.
GTAGTCCTAGAGTTGTTGGCGAGGCCGAGGCTGTTGCGCTTCTGCTTCTGCCTCTCGCGTGCCTTGTGATTTTGAAACCAATAGAACACATTTTTTCCTTCAATTTTGCCATACTTGCCTAGTTGTGCCGTGATTTGCTCGATTTGCTGTGCATTTGGAGTACGCATTCCACCTCGGTACAACATTTCTAGTATTCCAATTTGCTCTTGCGTTGGGTTCCACCTGGTGCCACCCGGGTGTGTCTCCACCTGCAAAGTTATTCCATAGTTTGTTTTCTAAGTTACACACACACACACACACACATATCTCTAACAATTATAGTATATAAAGTAGTTGACCAGTATTTATTAAGATTTTTAATCTTACCTGAATGGAGTCTCTCTTGTCCTCTGAGGATCCAGGTTTTCTTGGTCCACTTTCGGGTTTGATAAAGCTCCTGAGGTCAAACGTAGTGACAATAGATGTGGTCTCCGTGGTGGCAAGCTTGGGAGCAAGAGGACGTAAACGCTTGCAACCAAGGGTGAGGGAGGGTTCGTGCTCCCAAAACCCACGTGCGAACTGATGAACCTTCATGCTTCCCATGAAGTCCGGGTGTTAGAGAAGTGGATGGTTATATAGGAACACAGTGAGAAAATTAAAGAGGGAAAAAAGTTAAGTGGGAAATGAGGTGGGTGCTTAGAAGAACCAAGACCAAATGATGAGATGTGGTTGACTTAACATTTCACTCCTTATTAAAAAAAAAATAAAGTGAGAGAGAGAAAGTGTATGTGTGTGAGCGATGAACGAGAGAGAGTGAGTTCGTGTGTATGCGTGTGTGTTGGCCAGTCAAATCGGGTCGTTTTTTTCTTGCTTTCATGATAAGGTGTCAATGCTTTTCGGTGGCCTCTTTGGCTCTCTTCCAAACTTTTTCCTCAATAAAGTGAAAGAGAGGGAGAGGGAGAGGGAGAGGGAGAGGGAGAATGAGAAAAAGATTCCTCCAATCCCAGAACTTGAAAATGGCAACACTTTGTTGCTTTAAAAGATACCGATATGGTGAAGCGAATGCCGTCCTCACTTGGTAGAGAATGTTGAAAAATATTTAAAAATAAAAAAAGGGCCCACCACAAACAAACATCAATGGCAATAGCTAGACCGCCCAATCCTCTTCTTTGGGAACTGTTGTTTGTAGTGTAGTCCCCAATTTCCCAATTTTATATATTTCACTAAATCCACTTTTTAACCCATTTTTGTATTGCAAAATCTGATGTTTTCCACTAATGATCGTGCACTGGCTACTCTCCTTTTCTGGTTCATATTTTCCTATGGATGCGCTTCCTAATTGACAATAGTTCATACACTTAAAATAAAAATTATTATCATATACTTCTGTATCACATTAACACTAGATTTTAAAAAATAAAATAATTTATCTATATCGACAATCTTGTAATAAACTAAATATTTAAAAATTTGAGATTTATCATTTATCCACGTCATCAATCAAAGCATGATAATAATGTTTGAATTAAACACGGTTATCCAGGAAACGAGAAAAAAAAAAGGGGAAAAGAAAAGCAGTATCATATCAAAGAAATTATAGAAAGCTAAACACCTCCTTCATTCACCGTTCTCACGGACTCTAACCAAAAGGGACTGAGCTGAGTAGCCCCACGGCCACCTCGTCCCAAAGTCCAAACAGCCTTCACCTTTTTCTATGAAGTACAGATTCAAACACCAAAGGCACCAAAAATGAATATGAAATTGAATTGATATGCATATTTTGATGGAATTGAGATTTTTTTTTTTACAAGAAAATGCAATCAAATGAAATTGAATTGGAGAAAGGAAAATGAAAGTGAGGAGACTGTACCATTTGAATTGTCGCTGAGGGACATGGAATTGAGACCTTCATCATTTCTTAAAGTTGAACTATCGAAAAATTTTGGAAATAAGTTAATAATTTTAGCAATTGATTTAAGTGAGAAAAAGTTGAGGCCAAATAAGTGTATTTTTTTCTTTTTTTGGGTTTCATTTGAAAGTTTATTTTAGTGGTTTATGTTTCACAAAATTTTGTCAGCAAATTAATTTTAGTGAAACATTGAAATAAGTAAAATTAAATAAAAATCATTTTAGGATGATATTATCTTTTGCACATGAAAATTTAATGGAAAAAAAATTAGATCATTCCACTCAATATACTCCTTATGTGGATATTGCCCCCTTTTATTTAACCATGGTAATTATTCTGATTTGCTTTGCCTCTTTCCTTCAAAATATTTTTCTATTTTGTTCCTAACTCCGTTAAATCCCTTATGTGAATAAATGATTCTAAATGTCAAATTTATATAAGTTTGATTTGTCACTTACATGGCAAACCAAGATTATGGAATTCTTTCTCCACTTGAAGCATGTCTTGCTGCAAGAATCAGAATTATTGTGTTTTTAGATGGACTTTTATACCCTCTACTAAGAAATATTAGGGTCATGTATTTGGGGACTGTTTGGCCTTTACATGTCTAAGGGTGGAACTGCGTCTAATTTATGATGACTTTGTGAAGTAATTAGAGAAAGTAATCATACATTTTTTTTTTGAGTTAAGGAGAAGAAATTATACTTCAATCGTGATATTATCTAATGAGTGGTAGTCGACATGTCATCCTTGTTCTTCCTTCCATCAACTTTTTCTTATACAGTGTTTTTTGAAGAAAATTTACATTTTCACGAAAGAAATCCGACCAACAACGGGTTAAAGCATGTTAGAATATGAATGCTACAAAAAACACATGCCGATTAACACGGCCGCAATGAAGACTATCAAGCAAAAAAAAAAACAAAAAAGAAGCCACTATCATGCATAAGCTTGCTTGCTCCTGGAATTTTCCGGACCACAGATTCATGTCATGCCCATCTGATCTCTTGTTTATGACTTAAAAGTGTGGAACAGGGAAACAAAAACTCGACAGATTTCCATGACATGCGATCTTGTGTTTTGAGGTAATATCTGCACTATAATGATAAATTACCTGGTCAATTGATTGTAGTAATTTTCACCTATATTAAAGATAGACAAATAATTTCTCCTACATATAAAATTATATATAATTCATGCCGCTCAAAAAAGAAAAATGACATGAATGAATCCGATCACAAAATAATCCCTCTGCCATCGTGAAAATTTGTTCGATCTAAACTCCTTTGAATTGAGTAATTAGATACTTCATATTTTTAATTAGAAATTTCAAATTCGAGTTTTAAATGGAAAAAAAAAATTTAAGAGAGTCAATTTTTTAATAAACTTTACAGTATTCAGACCGGATTAATCAGACGAAATCCAGATACCGATTGATCTAGTATAAAAAAAAATAAAAATTGACCAACTACATCTCGATCGTCCACGTTTCTTGTTTGGTCTGCTTCCAAATTCTTTTAAGACGAATTCTCCCGACTCAGTTTTTATTGATTATGCATATAAATACTACGCAAGAAAGGCGTTTATGAGACACAAAAAGGATGAAACTCTGCAATCAAGTAATACACGTAAGTAAATAATTATGTCTGCTGCCAAATGGTCTTTCTTGCTTGTGTCCTCCAACTCTGTTTTTGTCCTTAAATAATAATTAAATCATTCTATTTGTTATTGTCCCCACGGAAATGGGGCCCTTCACGATATTCACCTTCGAAGAAGTAAAAATAGGAGGGGAGAAGAAATTATTTGCTGCACATTCAAATGTTTGTCATTCTCCTTTTTTAAAAATCAAATAACTAATAAATTCAGTTCATTCCCAATAAACTGAAACATAGATTTTATTTGTAAATGAATTTATGTATTTAAAATTATTATATTTACTTAATTATCTCTTTTTTAAGGTGAATTAAGTCCCATGGAAATTTCATCTTTTTCTATGGTTTATTAAAAAAACATATTCTCTATTTATTAGGAAAAAAATAACTAGCTAAATTATCATTTGGAGAGTAATGGAAAAATTATTAGTGCGATTTACATTTAAAAATTAATATAGCTGCATTTCAAAACCCCCACACGAAGGAAGCTGTAGATACCATGCATCAGAGCAGCTTCTGAATAATTACCCTTCCATAATTAAGGCCCCCCAAGAACTCTGGATCGTAAACACAAATTTCCTCCTACAGCTGTCAGAGGGTTGGAAGAGAGGAAATATCAACAACTTTGAAAGACCATTGGCCGGGAGTCATTCAATCCTGAGGCTAAATGGTTTTGGGACAATGATTCCAACCTTGACCAACTTAAGATTGTGTACCCAAAATTATAAACCAGCACTATCTTTTGATCTAACGTAAGCCAAAGACCTATGGCATTGCATGTGCACCCTCACCCCACTAATCACGACAATATTTTTTAGATTTCTTGTCTCTTACAAAATTTCTACCTAAAGTCATATAGGCCCTCATTATTTTGTACCTATAATTTGATTTAAAAAAAAATGTTATTCCACATGGCACAAGTTAATGATTTGATTATCTTACGATAACTATTTCTTGTCGGGTAAAATATTAGTAATCGTTTACAGCGATCTAACAATTATTAATTCTGTAGATATCAATGCCCATAAAAATAATAAAAAGTTTTCATAATTTCATGTGAATCATGTTTTACATATAAATCATAAAAATATTGTCTACAATGTGTACTTTGAGGATCTTCCAATTTAATTCCCCAGTTAGTATCGGATATATACTTGGAATTTAATTGTGTATTTGGATTTTGGTTTAGCCTTAAAAATATATATATTTTGAATGGAAAAAAGAGCGAAGTTGCTTTGTATTTTTGTGTAAATTACGTACAAGAACAGAGGAAAAAATTGCATTGGACTATTTAGGGTGTGTTTTATTACGAAACATATTTTTTAATTTTTCATATCTAATTTTTTCATATTTTTTATTTTTAAAGAAAAGAATAAAAAATTTTAAAAATATATTCAAAAGATACATACTTTAAATTTAGAAAACTAAAACATATGTTCAAGTATAATTAAGAAAGCAAACTTTTATACCCAACTCTTTCCAATTAAACGAGTCTACCCACCCTCCATGTTTTTCAATTCTCCAAAGTTGGAGAATTTTAGAAAATATGGGTTTTATTTATAATAGAAAATAGTAAAAAATAATCCAAGCACTGTTTTTTATTTCTTTTTATAAATTAAAAAATTGTATTTTTTAATTTTTAATTTCTAAAAATTAAAAAAATATAATATTTGAATACAGTTTTATCTTCTTATAAAATGTTTTCTGAAAAACACATTTATTTTCCACGATTAAACGTAATCATAATTTTTCAAAGTTTTATTAAAATTATTCAATAATTGAAATAATTGTGCTAAATTAAATTTGGTCATTGTAGTTATTGATTGTCCCGTGTTTATGTAAATTGGAGAGCTCTGCTCACAGGTTTGATGTACTAATGTTTTAAAAGTGCTAGTGAGTTTAATTTGTGTAAATCTTAAAAATAATATAATAATGCAAGTAAAAGGAAACGAACACCCCAGTTTTCTGGTCTAAATGGCTCTTCAAGAAAAAGGTGAAACTGGTGTTGTGCACTGCAAACTAATCATTATTTCCCAAAAGCAAAATATATATATCATTATCTTCCAGAAATTGTAATTGATTAAGGTAAGTGTGATTTAGTTACATCTTTATTGAAGGCAAATCGAATATGAGGAGGCGGGTCCATGTACCCCTTTTTCATCACAAAAGAGCACTAGCCAGTCGGGTGTTTTTGGACAGGCCATATTACCCCCACAAAAATAGCTGGGTGAAAACGAAATGACAACTCAGACACTCCAGCAAAGTCCACGTCTCGATGGAGTTGGAGTGCAAAATTTGGAAAATGTTGGTCTTAATTCTATGAAAGAAAATTATGATTGCCTGTCAGGATTTCTCATCAGCTCAAAAAATACGAAAATATATGATAAATTGGGTGAAGAAGTGAGAAACTCTGGTTAGAAAGCTATGATTTGAAATGGGGTTGTCGGTCAAAGAAAAAGAAGAGGTGATTGAAGAAGGGCGGTTGGATTGGAATGGAAACCATGGGGGTGACTGAGACCCCACACGGTGGAAGAAACGGTGGGAATCCATAATGAAGGAAGACATTTGCCATCATTTGCACGTGTCCCATTTGGGCCACACCCTCCTGACAAACTCCACATTTACACCAACAAAGACAAACTGTAGCTTTAAATTCCCTCTCTCTCTCTCTCTCTGTGCAGTTTTGCTGTGGTTTATACTGATTGCCCATGAGTTATGATAACAATGAGTTAGAAACAATCCACACGGTTGGATCAAGAGGGTCACACGGAGACAAATGCCGTGCCATCATTTCCCTTCTGATAATCAAGGAGAGGACGAAGGAAAATTTTCATCCAATGTGGCTGGCAGAATTTATGGTTTCCCAAAGTAATTCTCTCATGCATGAAGACGTAAGCATTTTATTTTATTTTGCAAATCTCCTGTACCAATTCTAAATGAAAAGTAATTCCTATTAGGGATGAAAATAAATTTCAATTATTGATGTCATGTTTTTGCGGCAAAATGATACTTCCACATTTGTGAAAGATGAAAATTTGCGCCCAAAAAAAAAAATCAGTTTCATCCTTAACAGAAGTTACTTTCCATTAGAAATTGTTAAAGAAAATTTTGCCCAATTTTTTTTTTGGAAAAAAAAATCATTTCAATATATAAGAAATAAAATGCTAAATCCAATATTATCATTTCAGCAATTAAAAAATTATATTTATTAATATATAAATTACTAAAAAATTTTATATATTAAAAATTCAAATTTAGATAATCATTAGTTCTATTCTTAGATTAATTGGGCAACCAAGGCAACCGGCACAACTCAAATCAATTTAATATATATATATATATATATACATATATATTAAAGAATTTGAGAGCATCATGAACCCCAATTGGCGCTATCTCCGGTGACAACCCGACCGAATTCGGAAATTTCTCCTCTAAAGGTCCCCTATAAGAGTTTTTTTTTTTTTTTTTGGATACAATTTGAATTTGGGATTTTCAAATTAAAAGTTATGACTATTAGGCCCTGTGAGAGTTATTGTTTAGGAAGGATTCATCTCTTTCCTTATTTTCGTTCTATAATAATTGGTCTATTTTTATAGTTTTACTTATATCAAACATGATTGATCATCTGTATTGTTACTGTAACGATGAGTGAAAACTATGGCCAGAGTTCGAAGGGTATTTTTGGTATTTTGATTCTCCAATCTTAGGGCCTGCTTTGATGGGCTTCTTTGTATTCCAAAAATAATAATTTGCGCACGCGCACGCACACACGTATATATTTATATAATTTTCTTTTATCTATCGACATTTGAGTTTTGTTCAACTAATATGATCTGAGTATTATAGAATCAAATGACGGATTAACTCTTCCAAATCCTTTTTCTCTATTTTCAATATTCAAACTCAAGATAAAATAAAATATCTAACTACTTAACCCAAAAGAGCTATAGAAAATTATCTTCAAATATATTAAAAAAAATGCGGGGCAACCTTGTAAATTGAAACTTTATAATCAGAGACGACTCTTCAATATAAAATTTTATTTTATTTTATTTATATATTTATCGAATAAAGTAAAAATATTCTATTTGAATACAGGATTCTATAAATTTATATCAAGTTTTCCAATAAAAACAACTAAAATTATTCTTATATTTTTTTTGTTTCAGTGACCCTCCCTTTTCTTTTTCTGAATTGCTTGTTATTATTTCACAACTTGTTGATTGATTAAGTGGCCCGGAAGATTAAAGAAATGGGTTGGTTTGAAGGGGGGAAAGAAGAGAGTTTGTCATCTTCATGATCTACTTTTTGCTTGATTAGCTTTATATTTCTATGCCCTAGTTTTCCCTTTGTTTGGAAACCTTTTTTTAATTTGGAAATTGATGGAAAGAGATTGATTGATGATCGACTTTATTTTATGCCAAATAAAGTGAATGTGGTGTGGGTAGCCATCATTGTTTGGATCGAAATTTATTCCCGACTAGATTTCGGAAGTGGCAGCTTTATACAGATATGGATTCATTGGCCTTATGCATCATAGAACCATTCTTTTAACTTTTAGAAGAATTTTCATTTTTCTCAACTTAGTATATGGTGAAGCCAGAGAGAGAGAGAGAGAGAGATATGATTGTATAGTGCAAAAAACAGTCATGTCTTTGTTAGGAAAAGTAGGTGCAAATGTGCAAATGGGGAGAGAATAGAGATTTGCGGTGAGATGAATGGATGACAACGTAAAGCACAAATTTTGAAGTGATGGCACTGAAAGATGCTCATGTAACGACAAGCTTTTCCAATCAAGAAATTTTTTTGACGAAAATTTTCTTTTTCTTATCTTTTAAATAATTATTTTTTAAATAGATTTTAAAAAGACTTTTTTTGATAACAATTTTTGAGATGATGCAATAACAAACTTTAATCTCAAAATTTGAGATCGACCGTTTGATAGGCAATTTTTGAGATGATATTAACTTTCAATTTACTTTTAAAAATTGAATTGGCAAGAAATAATCATACCTTAGGTTGATATAGTTTCAACTGAATGAAAATTAGAGAAATTTGAACGCAATTCAAAAAATTGTTATATGTATTTACAAAACCTTTAATTACTGAAGTGATAAAATTTGATGCGGATAATTTTTTATGGGTGTCTTGACATAATTGTATTTGAAAAAGTTGAGATTAGATTCAATTAAGTTTTAATAAATTTTTTAACATTAGAAATTATTAACATAGTGATAATATTAAAAAGATTTCGCTGTTAAATTTGAATTTTACTTGTTATACTTTGTACTTTATATACCTTATAATTAGAAAATATTGAAATAATAAATTAAATAATAACAAATTTAGGTAAGGTAAAATATCCAAACAATGCTTATATAAAAATATGTGTGTGTGTGTGTATAATTTCTCAAACAAGACCATTAACTGTTAAAAGGAGTATCACATGGGAGCACTCTTTAATATTGTTCTATTCGTAAAATTATCCATATACATTTTTGTAACTTTTGAGAAATGACTTTTGTATTACAATATATATTTTTTAATTTAAATTAAAACGTAGAAACTTAAATTTCGAGTCAATTATAAAAATAAATGTCTTATTTGTCACACTAAAAATAAATGCTCATTTTATTCAAAGAATGGCTTGTCATTGGTATCTTTTTTTTTTTTTTACCATATTAATCGGTATACGAAATTATACTCTGATTAATCTGATCTGAGACTTATAACAGCCCATTTAGGGGACTATCCTCCCAACATAATTTGCTCTATACTAAACTCGTGAGTTAAATTTAAGATTTTGATTAAAAAATCTTGTATCATATCACATTAGGTCAATTCACCGTTGGTCTGTCAATGAGTTTTAGTTCAATTGGCACCTTCTCCCTTCCCCATTATAATAGAGTCGGGTTCAAATCCCAGCATATACTAAAAAAAAAAAAAAAAAAGCCTCACCGTTGGCCCTGTCATTGGTATCTAATTTCAAACATTGTATCGTTGAATCTAATTTCCTTTTCCTGGGTTTGAGAAGGACCCGAGAAGTGGACAAAGAAAGCAACAGAAAAACAAGGAAGCCCATCAAAGCAGGCCCAAAAAGAACAAAAGGATGCGGATGAAAAAATTTTGTGGCTGTCACATACTAAAGCCCATCAAGGGGGTGGCCAAGGCCATGTTTGGCCCAGATTGATTTTTTAAGGCATTGAGGTTAAGTTTTAGGTGCAGAGGACATGGTGTGTCCCTGATTTTTAGGCCAGTTAGAATTGGTTTGGTTTGGGGAGGTCCTATAGGCCCGAGCCTCGCCCAAAGGTTGGCACAGTGAGAATTATGAAAACCATCACAAGTATAGCCTTACCCTACGGTTGTTGTCGGGATATTTGAGTGGTGAAGAGAATTTGTTCAAATGTTTTTTCTAAGATCTATATTCAAACCTTTGTAGATACATGTATTTTCACGACTTTCGCGACCTCCGGGCAGTAAAAAAGAAAAGAAAAGAAAAGGCCTCACCTTACACTTTACAACCTCTATTGCTAAAAATTACTTTTTGGAATCATGATGTTAGAGGTGTTATATATGTTTTATCATACAAATGTTCGGTGACGTGGTTAGAAGGGAATTTCAATCACTTAAACATGGTCGGGGGTTTGAACTGTCATGGGAATGTAAAAGCCGACATTAAGAGACCTCCCCACGTAAAGAGCTCGACATCAGGTAGATCTAGATTAGTAGCGATGAAACCCCGAATATCGGGTGATACCCAAGTCGAGGGATCAAAAAAAAAAAAAAAAATACATGTCTTATCATAATTGATTAGGGTACCAAAATTGCCCACTATGGAAATTCCATCATATCCACTAAGTTCTGAATTCCAGCAACTGCTCCTTACATTCTAACCATCATTCTTAAATATCCTATCTTCCAACAATCTCTCAATTTTAATTTTCTCGTGCAGGTATGAAATATGAATGATTGTGTTTTCAACTTAGATCAGAAGGTTTGAAGCCACAGCAATAAAACAAAGGCAATGGGACGAGATTTAGTTTTGGTTAGACTAATAACCAATAACCTCGATATTTTTGTTGTTCACACAAACCTCATCAAAAATTCTCTGTGGAAAGCCCAATTTCGCTTTTTTTAGGTCATCTCAATTTGCTTTTCTAATCCTTCAAAAATCATTTAATTTTCAATCTATCACTTTGGGGAACAAAATGAATTTGTGGAGTGTATTTGGTTTAGAAGGAAGAGTCGTCATCAACAGAGAACACTCAATACATTGTTGGTGTCTGAAACCCTAGCTTTCTCTCAAATGTTTCGCCGGCTAAGCTGAGGTTGAGTGATCGGGCTCTGGTTTTGCTGGCCTTGGTTGTGTGCATGCATTGTGCTTCTTAATGGCTTATCGTGGATGTTGAATTGATGTACACCGTCTGATTTTCATCTTTTAGATCAATTTTCATGGCCAAGAATGGTAATCTTATCCGATTTGAGAAGCCAATGCCCAGAATTTGACTTTCTCCATGTTGAACCTCTAAATTATAGGAAATTGAATGCAATTAGGTTTAAATGCACTACTGAAACGACCGGGAATCTGAACCGAAAATCCAATAATAATTGAAAATTGAATAATCGACAAACCAAATGCTCACCCTGGCAGAAATAGAGAAAATTCTAAAATTGGGAAACCCTATGATCTCTCTCTCTCTCTCTCTCTCCCCACCAAACCCCAAAATGGCACCGAGAAAAACTTGCAGAACTGAATTTGCATCCGTTGTTTGTGGGTTTTTATCGATTGAAGGGTTTAATTTGTGTCAATAGGATTTGAGTTTCACAATTGATCTCTTTCACGTACTGATTATTTATTTGTTTGTCCAATGTTGGGGCTTACTTGCGGGGTTGGCAATCAAACGGAGATAAATCTTAAATTTTGCCTTTGATGATGATTGTTGAATCGTCGGTTACCAAAGATTGCTGCTTTTGGTGAAATTCTATCACTTGTGATGGTGATATCGTTGTTTTCATGTGGAGTAGACAGATAGTTTTCATTGTTGTCATTTGAAAAATGAGAGTGACAAAATGTTACTGAAAAAAGTTTGAGATAATTTTTGTGATTTTCCATTAAATATATTATATCTTTGTTACTTTAGTAGACAAAGGGAGAAAGGATTTGGTGTCCCAACCAATCACGTGGCCATCAATTTTTGTTAGACGTAATATTTTTGTTATTAGACATAATTTCTAATATATTATATTGTATTGATAAACAAATTCGAGTAATCCTTTACACAATAAGTCATGATCCTATGGAAAAGTAGTTACATTTCTTCAAAAAGTAACTTTGAATTTTTTTCCTATAATTTCAAAATTTTATGTACATTTTTATTTTTAAGTATAATATTAATTTTATGGTATTTGTGAAATATTCATCGGCGAGTTTGAACTTTTAGAATAACTCCTTGGCAAATGGTTGGGCTTTAAAAAGAGAGATGTGACTCTTAGTGCCTAGCTGGCTTAAACCTAACTCGAGCTCGCCTCTCCGATGTTCATCCCCAAGCTTTAAGCAATGGTTGTGAGCGACCCGGAAAATTCACACGAAAAATGTTTCTGTTGGAGGTGGGTCATAACTTCACAGATATCGGTTACTGAATAACTCGAACATTTACCGTTGACAGAATGTGAGACTTATAAAAATCGTCAGAGAATGTTCCGACAGAGGAAGTTCCGATATTCAAATCAGAAAAAGCGGTTTTCGAGTGTAAAATAATAAACTAAAAGTATTAGAGAGGGAGAGACTCCCTGTGATTAGTGTGCCCAATGTGTAAGGTTTAGAGAACGTATATGATTTAGAAGATTTAAGGGTTTCTTATACCGAGCCATATGTTTTTGGGGTGTTGAAACCCTACTTTCCTTATGGAGATAATCTGGAAATCTCGAAAATTAAATATTTTGAATCGTTCGTGGTCTTTATCGTATAAGAAGTTTTGTTACTCGGGAGGATCCTTTCTTTATCTGAAGATTTTGAAGATACTGTTCTTCAGTAGGGAATCAGAGTCGTTTGGATGTTCTGACCTTTTCGTAGGATCAATAAGGTCATTAGCCTCCAGACGGTCATTTAGTCAATGCAGAGTTTTCGGGTTTGTTCGTTAGGTGAACTAGGGGCTGAGTATCTAATCGGCAAGGTAAATCCTACTTGACAAATCTCGTTCGATAAGCGGAACGACTAAAACCCTATGGATTGGGAGATGGGGCGACTAAGGCCGTTCGGTAGATCAGTTGAACAAACATAGAGAGCAGTTGTTCGATAATAATAGACTGTGTCCGCCTATTGATCGGTATTTGTCTTTTATAGGTTTCATGTATGGGCTTTTCAAACGATGATACTTCAAAATGAGCATCGAGTTATGTTCCATCAGCTTCGTTTTGATTAAGGAAATTCTTTTCTAATTATTGATATCATAGGAATTTATTGACTTTATTCTTTAATTAAGGATTTTTATATGTTCATCGATTTGGAAAGACCAATTGGGCATTCCATTATTATTCTCTCTCTTCTCTTCTCCAACACCACTCCTCTCTCTCTTATCCGATTGCTGGCGTTCGGCCATTCTCTCGATATTTAAATAGATTTGAAATCCTTTCAAATTTAAAATTTTTTCTCTCTTAAAAGTGAAAAAAAATAGAAGAGAGAAAATATAAAAATTAAATATTTTTTATATTCCAAAACTAATTTTTAAAAGTTAAAAATAAAATTTTTTATTCACAATGAATCCTATTTATTTTCTTTCCTTTTATAAAACTTTCAAATAAAATAAAAAAAATTATAAATTTTATCTTTTTTTTTCTCTACTGGCTAATATTTTCTTTTTATTCAAAACTCCCAAAATATACCGTAAGACTCTCCCTTTCACTGCTTTATCTTCTCTTGTTTCTCTTCTTTCCACCTGTGTGGGTGGTCACCACTCTCTTTCTTCTCTCTTATCTCCGTTTCAATCCATTGTCTCCATCCTCTTTCACTTTCTCGCTGTATTGATCTCCTCTCTCTGTCTTTCTTTCTCAATCGATCTCCATCCTCTTTCTTTCTTCTCGATTGATCTTTGACCTCTCTTACTTCATCAATCTCTCATATTTGATAGATATTTTTTTATCAACTTTTAATTTCGAAAAGATAGAGAGTGGTGACTATCGTTGAGATAGAGAGCAAACAAAAGAGAGAGAAGAAAAATTGTGAGATGTCACTAGAGATCGAGAGAGGACAAGAGACACACATACATAATGAGAGATAAAAGATTGAAAAAGACAGAAAATAAATAAAGAAAGAAAGAAAAGTAAAATTATCCTTTCATATTTAATAAATAGTACTAACGAATAGTGTACTAAGTGAGAGATCCTTATCCTTAAAAGTGGATATTAATCCGGTCAATCCAAATTAGTTAAAATGAAATTTTAAACATTGAGTGATGAATCCAGTCTATGAGACACCAAAAAATAAATAAATAAAAAGTGAAAAATTACTAACCACAATTAGTGAATAGTGAAAAATCACATACTAAAATGAAAAAAAAAATGCCTATAGAAAAAAAAAGTTCGAATCACATTGAGAATAAAAAGGAAAAGCTTAGCAGGATTTAATTTTCTTTTACCACTAATAAACCAAAATTGCGCTTATTTGTCTTTTGCAATGCGTTGGCTTCGAGACTCCAATCCAAACAAACATTTTTAGGATAAAAAATTGGACTGTAAGGGGCGACCTCAGCCGGGGTCGTGACAGAGTGGTCTTTCTGGAGAAATATTAAAATTATTTATTCATGTCAAGATCAAAAGAAATTGAAGGGATTGATAGCAAAAGACAATCATGTACACAGATGTTGTGCATCACTATCAATATTGAAAATGATCAAATCTTACATTATTAAGTAGCAACATACCAAGACGAGTCAAAATTTGATTGGAGAACAGTTAGGCGGCCTCAGATATTTTTTTGCATTTTTTAAGAGACAACAAAAGAGAAAGAAATAGTATTATAAAGAACCGTCAAAGAGGAAAAAGAGAGCACTAACATAACATGCTTTGTCTTTGGTCCCCATACAGATCATTGGCTTTGGCTAGGGCATCAATCCACAAACATATATATTATAAACTTTAACATTAAGAAATTGAAAACATTATTGTATTGAATTTAATGTAAATCCTTATCAGAAAAAAATAATAATTATAATAAGGCAATTAGAGTCACCGCCCACCTGCCACGACCCATCTAAAGCTTCCACCCATTTCTTTGACGATGACAACCTCCCCGATTGAGGACCACTCTCTCCCTCTTCTCCTCTCTCTCTCTCTCTCTCACTCTCTCTGGTGGTGTCCACAGGCACGCCACACAGGTGACGTTTCGGATACCCGATTCTTCATTTCTTTCTCACTTCTCTCTACCTTATCATCTTATCTACTAGTTTGGCAACTGAGATGGAAAAAAAAGAAAGCTGGGGTAGGCCATGGCCGCCTCCATTCACATTAGGGTCATCCTCTTTGTTTTCTCTTTTCTTCTCGAATTTCCTATGCTTTCAAAAGGATATTTTAAACCCAGTTAAAAAAAAAAACACACACACACACACACACACAAAATTCAAAAAACTGTAAACTGAAACCTTAAACTTCAAAAGGAAATTAATGTTATAGTTACTTTCTCTTGCTGTTATCGATCTCTTGGGTTGCACTTTCGCAAGCCAATAAGACAACCTCGGTAATTTTCATCAGTCACCCTCTTCTTGTTCTTTCTCAATCTTCATCCGAGCTTTCGGGTTCGGGAAATTCATTCAAGTCGGGCTTCTCCATAGCCCGTTGACGCTTCTCGGGATCGGAGGCGGCGTGGAGGGTTTGCATGGCATCAACTCTAGAACCAACCTCAACTGCTTTCTTCCGAATTGAAGCTGCAGATAGGTCTTCAAGGGGGACTTCTTCTTTGACCAAGTGTTCAGGGAAGTTGAGTCTGGCCGATGACCCACGGAGACAATAAGCAGCGGCGTCGTAGGCACGTGCGGCGGCGATGGGAGTAGAATAGGAGCCAAGCCAAATTCTGGAACGCTTGTTGGGTTCCCTAATCTCAGCCACCCACTTTCCCCACTTTCTCATTCTTATACCTCTGTAGTGTTCTCTCTTTTCCTTTTGTTGTTGTTGTTGTCGTCGTCCTTGTTGTTTCTGTTGGATTTGCGTCCTCTTTTCCGTACCTGAACAGCACTGATCCCCTTCCATGATAATAAGAAAACTAAAAAATGACTGAGAATGAAAGGAGATACTCTTTACCTTAACTGGAGAAACAATCTCTCTCCCTCTCTCTCACAGAGTTGGGCATCACAGGAAACGTCTACGGTGGTGGTGTTTTATAGTAAATGGTTAAATAAGAATATATGTATTTTTTAATACTTATATATCATATAATATTTATATGTGGTGGAGTGGGAACTGTATAGGCAGCACGCAATGTCTTTGGACTTGAGCCTAATTGGCAGCTAGTGTGTCGACTGGTTTGGGCTGCCAAGATGATTTTCCCTTAAATGATATATACAAAGTTGGCCGACATAATCCCCCCCCCCCTTCGTCCCACCCAATTTTCTCTCTTTCTAGTTGGGCACTTCGATCTTTGTTTGTTTTTATAATTCCACGTAGCGGGTTTGCGGTCCCATGTGGTGTGGTCATTTGCCGACGTGGATTAAGGGAATACAGAGGGGTATAATTTGAATAAAATTTAATAAAGAAATCATCCAAAATTACCATTAAAGAGTATATCAATGTTTTAATATAATATATTAACGAAATTATAATTTTAGTATCGATTGCTTGGGTCAAACAGTATTTCGCCACCTGGAAGATGCTCATTGTACTAGACAACAACACGAGATCCCTTTGGTTGTACTTTCTTTCGAGGGGACTCGTTTGTCAAGCAACAGACACAAACTGGGGGTCTTGGATAAATTATGAATATAAATTATATAAATATAAATATAATATATATATTTTTATATATAATTGTTTTATAGCGATGTGCGGGTGTAAGGATCCGTCGACAAGTGGGTCGGGAAAATTGGCAACTGATGGAGAAAGAGGGAAGGCAAAAGGTTGGGCGGTGCGGCTATTTGTTTATTCAGGTAAATCATGAATGAGAGAGAGAAATAAGGTCGGTGGGAGGATAAATGGGTGTAAAGGATGACCTTGCGTCCACGCAATTATATCAGGAAATGACAAGGCCGGAACTACGACCACAGACCACGGCTCAATGTTTTACTGCTTACTTGATTTGGACCGGGACTCTTGAGCAGATCAAGTCGAATTTCCGTCACTTATAATTATTTGATTAATAATTTGATTCGATTCAAATATATCCCTAATTTAGACAGAATTCTTTTATATTTCTCCTGTCATGGAAACTAGTTTAGATAATATTATATTATAAACAAATTATTATAAAAAATGGCCCATGAAATTGGAATAGTTGTTTTTACATTAGCTATGTTATATATCGATATTAAATTATTTTTTTCTAGAATTATAATAATAATTTTAACCATGGATAATAATTAAAAGACATTGGTGGGGCTTGTATATTAAGTTTTCCAGGGGATAGCTATGTTTTATAAAAAAAATAAATATATATATATATATATATTCTCTATTTTGAAAAATAAAAAGGACGTACAATCGATCGGATAGGGGTTATGTTTGACCTTGGTCAGTCATATTGACTTTTGACATTTTTTTTTCGGGGGTTACTGTAAGAAGGCCCAGGACCCTATGGCATGGGAGCACATGGGCTTAATAAGCTCTTAATTTTTTAAAATTAAGAAATAGAGGTAATCATTGAATTAAATCATAATTAAATTGATTATTTTAATTTTGATCATTTTAATTTGATCACACAATTTTCATAACTATAATCTAATCAAATAAATTAAAAGTCGATAATTCATTTGTTTGAAATATACGATTAAATCAATTCGATTAATCAAATTAATCGAATCATTAGAATTTTTTATTCTAAAGACTTTTAAGTAATATTATTTTCTATTCATATATATATATATATATATATATATATGTAAATATAATATATATCATTCATATTAAAATTATAAATTGTAATTTTAAAATTCAACATTCACTTGTAATTTTAATTTATCAAATATTATTTTAAAAATTTCTAATTTTAAATTATAAACTAAATTTTGGAAGTGAAAAAGAAATGAAATAGAGAAGGAGAGGGAGAGATCTGAGTGAGAGTCTCAAGTTTAGAAATGAAAGAGTCGTCAAATAGATTGAATATTAAAAATTTAGAACTAGAAAGATGAAAACTAAAAACCTTTAATTAATTATGCACTCCTCACTATATTAGTTTAATTTTTAAGTTTTTTTCTCTTTCATTTTTTAATTATAATATTATAATAATATTTATATAAATGAAAATTATCCAAATATATATAATATTTTTAATTATTTTTATTAATTTGATTTAACTAAAATAAAAATTAATAAAATTGATAACCGTTCAAATAAATAAAATTATAATTTAGTTTTATCCAAAACTAAATTAAATACCTAATAAATCATCCATAATGTAAATAAATTATTCGATGAAAATAGTTTTTTCGGTGTTAAACAAATAGTGCTCATCCCAATTAATAAATATAATTATTATTAACTATTTTTTATTACCCTCATATATGAAGAGCCACTTATGGTTACTGTTCACGAGTGATTTTCACGCTCCTTATTTTTGAATTACCAAAATGCCCTTGTTGGTCATCCACTATTTTTCAGGACCCACATTTTTTTTTTTTTGGTTTCAGTCCTTGCACGTTTTCATTTCAAGGCCCTGCATTGTTTTTTTTTTTCGTTTTAGTCCTTTGACGTTTTCATTTCAGTCCTTTGACGTTTTCCCCAGTTTAGATTTTTTTTTTTTTTTTTAAATTTCAATCCTTCCACATTTTTCTTGCCCAGGATTTTTTTTTCTTATTTCAGTCCGCTACTATTCATCACACTATTCACCACTTTTCGGACGTTCCTCAATGGTCATCTGCAATTTTTCTTACCCCACATTCTTTTTTTTTTTTTTTTTTTGAGTTCTTGCACATTTTTCTTGCTCAATTTTTTTCTTCGTTTTAGTCCACTAGCTTCCTTTTTCAAGATAGTTTTTGACCATGATTTTTAATCACATTTTATATAATCAAATTTTATATTAGATTTAATATAATTTTAATTTTTTTTAAATAATAATTTATGTTCCTTTTATAAAAACCTTCTAATTTATATTTTAATATTAGAACAAAATAAATTTTCTATATTTATATCGATATGACATTAAATAATATTATATTATATTTATTTTATATAATACAATATTTTAACAATAAAATTATTTTTAATATTAAAATAATAAAACATTTTCATATTTATTTTAGAATAATATAATTTTTTTTCCAAAAATGTTAAAAAAACATTTAAAAAAAATACACCTCATGCACAAAGTGCTTCCTGACTTGCGAGAATAAGGAAAGGGTAGGCGTATATGTACGCAGTCTTTCCTTTGTATTTTTTTACAAAGAGGCTGTTTTCACATCTCGAACCTGTAACCTTTCAAGGAGCAAATTAACCGTTGCGCCAAGGTTCACACCTCTAATAAAACATTTAATTTTAAAAATATATATTTTTTTTCAGAATATAGAATTAGAACAAAATCTTCTAATTTTATATTTTTAAATATTTTTTAATGAATTTTAATTTTTTTTTTGAAATTCTATATTTTTAATATTTTTATCTCATTTTTTTATTTTTTCATAAAAATGATATAAATTAAAATTTATTATTTATAATATAATAAATTTTAATTTTCTGATTTAATAAAAACAGTTTAATTTTTTTTGATTTTAAAAAATTTTATTTAATTTTTTATTATTTCATTTTTCTGATATTAATCAAATAAAATATTAAAAATTATCATTAAAAAACATATATAATATTAAAACATCCATAATATAAAAATATTAAGAAATACTTTCTAAAATATAAAAAAAAAATGAAAAAAATTAAATTCTTTTAAAATATTAAAAAAGAACATAAAATCAAAAGATTTTGATCTCATTTTAATATTTTTAATATTGTAAAAGAATATATTTAAATCCTTTTAAGATTTTGAACTTGTTTTTTAATATTTTTGAATATGTTTTTTTATATTCTTTCCAAAACTCGTATAAAATCAAAAGAATTATAATTCTTAATAATATTGTTAGTAGTGTAAAATTAAATAATGTATATAGAAGAAATAAAATATTTAAAATATAAAAAATATATCTATAATTTAATTTTCATTTAATAAATTAACAAACTAAATAAAAATTTATAAAATCAATAAAAAAATTAAAATATTTTTATAAAATCAATAAATTAAAATAAATTACATTATAATTAATAAATTTTAAAGTTAGATCCTTTTTTATAATAAAAATAATATATGAAAAGAATGATATCAAAGAATATTAAAAAAATAAAAAAATTTTAAAGAACCTTCAAAAGTCACTAAAAAATATTAAAAAAAGAATATAAAATTAAAAAAAAAATTGATTTCATTTTATATAATCAAAAGATTTAGTAAATTTAATATTTTAAAATATTTTACAAAACAATAAATTGAATTCTTTTTAGTTTGTTAATTTATTAAATGAAAATTAAATTATAAATGTACTTTTTATATTTCAAACACTTTAATCATTTTATATATATTATTTATTTTTACAATATTTGGAAAAAAATTTTCACTATCAGATTTCTCAGATTGGCTTTCTCCTCTCTCTCTCTCTCGATGCTCTCGCTGTCTTACTACGCTTGCTCGCCCCATCGAAATTTCTCGTCCGATCATTCGAGCAACTCTCTCATGCTGCTCGATCAGGTAAGTGGTCTCTTCCCTTTCTTACTCTCTCTCTCTCCTCTTCTTGCTTCCCCTCCTTCTCTTTCCCTTTGAAAACCCACCCCCGTACCATCTTTCTATTGTATCTATCCCCTCATCTCTTGAGACCTCTCTCTCCCTCTCTACCTCTCTCTCGTGAGCTCCAGAAACTCCTGATCCCTAGACGAACCAGATTTGTCTACTTCCTGCTAGATTTACCTTTCTCGGCCCAGATCTCTCCTTCTCCGATCTAGATCTACTCAACACAAGCCTCGATTTTTGCCTTAAAACTCAGAAATACCTTCAGACCACCCAGATCTGCCCTAAAATCCTTGCCATCTTGCTCAAGGGATGAGTTCCATCCTTGCCATCTCTCCGTTAGACCTACCAGCATCTACACTTCGTTCAGAGCACCCTTCGCCTGATCACCCTTCGTCAGATCTCCACTTGACAGGCCTAGATCTCTCTTCGGAAGATCCCCTTCGTCTGATCCACCAGAATCTCTCTCGTTAGAACCACCTTTGTATGATCGTCCTTCGTTTGTTCATCTTTGATCTCCATCTATGCTTTCGACCGAGTTTCGCCATTGTCGGAGCTTCTCCTGCCTCAATCGTCTGAGCACCTCTATAACTCCCTGCGCATCTATTTACTTTTCCAGTAATATATATTAACATTAGTTATTATTATTATTATTATTATTATTATTATTATTATTATTATTAATATTAGTATTGGTATTATTTACCTATTTATTTGGTATCATAATTATTATTAGTGTTATCAGTGTTATTATTATTGGTATTAATTATATATGTATTAGTATTATTATTACTATCAATAATATTATAGAAAGTATTACTTACAGTATTATTATTACTATTGATAATATTATTATTTATTATTTATTATTTATAATTATTCATTTATTTATTTTTGTTTATTTTTTATTTGTTTTATATATTATTATTTGAAGAACTCTGCCTCGGCCGATCCCAAACTCTGATAAAGGAGCAGAATTGCGGTAGACTGACAGTCAGCGTAAAAATCTTTTCATCAAATTACAAATGAGAGACAAATATAGGAAAATGTATGGGGCGTTTTCTCCTCAGTGACGCGCTACATCGGATCCCGAATATAGTGATAAATTTCCAAGGGATGTTAGAGTGCGGACACATAAAATAATCCATGAGGATAGGATTCGTTTAGCCACTTGGAACATAGGATCTCTAACTAGAAAGTTAGGAGAAATAGGTAAAATAATGAATAGAAGAAAAATTATGATCATGTGTCTTCAAGAAACTAAATGGGTGGGAGAGAAGGTTAGAGTAATAGAGTTTTATGATCATAAACTTTAGTACATATGTAGAGATATGACTAAAAATGGAGTAAGAATAATTATACATAGAGATCTAGTAGGAGAGGTAGTAGAGATAAGAAGAAATGGAGATAAAATGATGTTTGTCAAGTTAGTAAATGGAGGAAACGTAATTAATATAGTTAGCGTGTACACGTCCCAAATAGGTGTAGATGCAATTAGTAAGAAACAATTTTGGGATGATCTAGATGAATTTATACAAATCATACCAAGTAATGAGAAGTTATTTATTGGAGGAGATCTAAATGGACATGTAGGAGAGAAAAATGAGAGATTTGAAACCGTACGCGGAAACTTTGGATTCGGCCGTAGGAATGAGGTGAGAAGTACAATTCTAGAGTTTGCAGTAGCATTTGATTTGGCACTAGTAAATACGTTCTTTAAGGAAAAAAAAGTCACACATAGTTACTTATAGAAGTTGGTCAAATCCTAGTTAAATAGGTTTTTTTCTCACTAGAAGAGGTGATAGAACGGTTTATAAGGATTATAAAGTCATATCGGGGGAGAGTGTAATGACTCAATACAGACTCCTAGTTTTAGACGTATGAGTACCGAAATGACAAAAGCAATGTCAATCATATATTGAGCTAAAAATTAAGTGGTGGAAATTGAAAGGGGAAAATGTGACGAGTTTTAGGGATCAAGTAATTAAAGTAACAAATTGCTCTGCTAATAATAACACAGAAATAATGTGGAATGATATGTCTAATAATATTAAAAATATAGGTAGAGAGCTTTTTGGAGTATCGAAGGGCGGGGCTCCAAGAGGCAAAGAGTCATGGTGATGGAACGAAAAAATAGAAACTGCGATCCGAATCAAAAGAGAGTGCTATAGGAATCTTAAAAATGATGGTAGTAGCGAGATTTATGAAAAATATAAAAAATAAAAAAAAAGACGTAAAAAAGATTATATATGAATCAAAGAGTAAAGTGTATAACGAATTGTACAATAGACTAGAGGCTCGAGACGGGGAGAGAGAGATCTATAGAATTGCCAAACTAAGGGAGAGGAAGGGACAAGATCTCAATGAGATTAGATGTATTAAGAGTGTATAGTACACTTGTAAGAAATGAGAATATAAGAAAGAAATGGAGGGAATATTTTAATAATTTATTTAATGTTGATAGTCCAACAAATAAAGAAAATTTAGAGATAGCTATGGAAGAGATTAATAGAGATTTTAAACGTAAGATCCGCCCCTATGAAGTACAGGAGGCTATAAAGAGAATGAGAAATAACAGAGCCATAGAATCTGATGGCATTCCTATCGAAGTGTGGAAATATTTGAGAGAATTCGGAGTAACAATGTTAATTAACAAAATTTGGCAAATAAAAAAAATACCCCACCTATGGAGAGAGAGCACAATTGTCCCGCTTTATAAGAATAAAGGGAACATTCAAGATTGCTCCAATTATGGAGAAATTAAACTCATGAGTCATACGATGAAATTATGGGAGAAAGTGATAGATCACATATTGAGACGGGAAATAAGTATCTCAGAATCAATTCGGATTTATACCCGGACGATCTACCATCGAAGCGATTCACTTGCTAAGACAGTTGATGAAGACATTTAGAGCGCAAAAAAGAGATCTACATATGGTATTCATTGACCTTGAGAAAGCATATGATAGAGTTCCCAGAGACGTGTTGTGGTGGGCGCTCATAAGGAAAGGAATCTCTTTGAAATGTATTAATCTTATTAGGGATATGTATGAAGGAGTTGTGACCAATGTAAGGAATTGCGGGGGACTGAGTAATAGCTTTCCTATTAACATTGGGTTACATCAAGGTTCGGCATTGAGTCTCTTACTATTTGTAATAGTGATAGATGAAATCACAAAAAATATTTAAGATAAAATATCATGATGCATGCTATTCGCAGATGATATAATTTTGACTGATAAAACTAGAGAAGATATCAGTAATAAATTAGAGTTATAGAGGGATACGTTAGAATCTAAAGGATTTAGTTGAATAGATCTAAAATTGAGTATATGAAGTGTAAGTTTAGTGACAACCATCAGGATAATGAAGAAACAATTAGTTTGGAAGGAAGAGAAGTCCCAAAGAGCGAAACGTTTAGATACTTGGTTTTATCATCCAAAATGATGGCAATATAGATGGAGATGTTAATAATAGAATTCAAGCAGGTTGGATGAAATGGAGAAAGACATCCGGAGTGTTTTGTGATCGCACGATACCATTACAGTTAAAAGAAAAATTCTATAAGACCGCAATAAGACCTGCTCTGTTATATGACACTAAATGTTGGGCCATTAAACAGCAATAAGAGCAAAAAATGGTTGTAGCTGAAATGAGAATGCTTACGTGGATATGTGGCAAAACTAAAAATGATAGAATTAGAAATGACGAGATACGTAATAACCTGAGAGTCAGTTCAATTGTAGACAAGATGCGAGAATACCGTCTGAGATGGTTTGGTCATGTGTAATGAAGGCCTATCGATGCATCTGTTAGAAAGGTAGATAACATAAATATAGGAGAATTAATAAAACGTAAAGGTAAGCCATTAAAAACGTGGATGCAATACGTTCGAAAGGATATGATAGTGATGGATTTAGTTGAAGAGATGGTTTTAGATAGGAATGAGTAGTGTAGGAGAATCCGCACAAACTAAATCTTTTTTTTTTTTTTTTTACGATTTCATGATTTATTTCTCATATGACCGACCCCAAATCTTGGGATAGAAACTCTAGATTATTGTTATTGTTATTATTTTTACAATATTTACTATAATATAAAAAATTGTAATTCTATTGATTTTTTCAAATTTTTGAAAACAAATTAAAAAATAAAATCAAAATCTTAAAATGAAATAAAAATATTCTTTTTTATTTTTATTAAATTAATACCAAAAAAGGGTCAAAATTTAAAAAATTAACAAATTAAATAAAAATTTATAAAATCTAAAAAAAAATTAAAATGTTTTTTAAAATCAATAAATTAAAATAACTTATATTATAAAAAAATCAAAAAAATACAGAAATTCAAAAAAATTTTAAAAGTCATCACAAAATATTAAAAAAAGAATATAAAATTAGAATATTTTGATCTAATTCTATATAAAGAAAAAAATTATATTTTTAAAGTCAAAAGTTTTTTTAATACTTTTAGAAAAAATTATTATTTTGTTGTAAATATTAAAAAGATATATTATTTTAATATTAAAAATAATATTTTTATTAAAATATTAAATTATATTAAATAAATATAATATAATATTTTCTTCGTGTTATACTGATATAAATATAAAATTTATTTTATTTTAATATTAAAATATAAATTAGAATGTTTTTATAGAATGGATACAAATTATTATTTTATAAAATATTAAAATAATATTAAATTTAATAAAATATTTTTATTATATAAAATAAAATCAAAACTATGGTAAAAAACTATTGTGGACCTTTTTTTTAGGCCAAATAAAAGATTAAAAAGGAAAAACCTATGCTAAAAAAAGATGGAAGATTAAAGTGAAAAAAATTAGGTGAAAAAATATTAAAAACCTAAATAGAGGAATGGAAAAAAAATAGAAAAATTAATGTCTAAAAATATCGAATGACTTTAAACAATAAATTTTATGTTATATATTTCTTATAATAAAAAATATATAAAAATGAAATAAAAATATTAAAAAATTTAAAATTTTTAAAAAATTTTAAAGTCATTAAAAATTTTTAAAAGGAATATAAAATCAAAATATTTTGATCCCATTTTGTATGATAAAAATTTTATTTTTTTAAAATCAAAAGTTGTTTTTGATATCTTTTAAAAATATATTATTTTAATATAAATATTAAAAAATAATATTATTTTAATATAAAAATAATTTTAGTTAAGCATGCAAGTTAAACATCTTCATATAAATGTATCCTTAAGAAAAGGGGACCAAAGGGAAAGTTCATAAGCTTCAAGCCCTATTTTTTTTTTTTTGGGTGGAGGGGGGGTGGAGGGAAAAAAAAAAGGAAGAACTTTAGTTGAAATTTGAAGTGTACACTTTTGTCCTTCGTGGGTCCCAATACAATTCATCTTTTATAATTTTAGGCTTACCGGGACTTTTTTATTTTTTTTTAATTAAATAGAGATCAGAAATATGTGGGGGCGATAACAAGTGATGGCTCGTTTTGCAAAAGTCAACCAGTTGAAGGAAGAAAGAGGTGTTGGCAGCACAAGAGCAAGAAAGCTGAGAGTGCTTTTTCAAGTTTTACCGGAGGTGGAGACTTGAAAATATGCGGTGTTACATTGCAAAATGGCTCCTTGTGCACAAGAACTCCTGCTTATGGAAGAAAAAGATGTCAGCAACACAAGGGAAGAAGAATCTAACGTCAACATTTTTAAGAGAATTGATCAAAATTTTTAAAATTTATTGAAATTGAAAAATATTATGGATTGTATCATTCATTATTTCAATAAGAAATTTCTTTTAGATAAATCTTAGTACAACAGTTGAGTTACTACAAGGGAAAAATTACGTACATATACTTTTATTCCAAAACCAATCCCAATTATTGAGATTAAGATTCTGATTGTTATTGTTGTTGTATAAAAATAATTTTAGTATTAAAATATTATATTATATTATATAAATATAATGTTATATTATTTTAGTGTTATATTAATATAAAATATGAATAATTATATTATTTTAATATTAAAATATAAATTAGAAAAACTATATGAAAAGAATATAAATTATTATTTTATAAATTATTAAAATAATATAAAATTTAATAAAATCTTTTAGTTGTATAAAATTAAATCAAATTCTTTTGATTTTATGTTCTTTTTTTTAATATTTTTAAATGAATTGTAAAAGTTTTTAAAAATAAAAGAATGATTATTTTAAGGTAAAAAAAAAATATGAAGGATTAAAGTGAAAAAAAATGGATCAAAGAAATAGTAAGAACCTAAATGAAAAACTAGAATAGAAAAAAAAAAGAAAAGAAAATTTCATATCAAATAATGATAAATAACTAAACAATAAGTTTTAAATTATATATTTTTTTAGAATAAAAAAATTAAATAAAAATGAGATAAAAAATATAAAAAAGAATAAAAAATTTTAAAGTGATCAAAAAATATTAAAAAGAGAATATAAAATCAAAAAAATTTTGATCTCATTTTTTACAATAAAAAATTATATTTTTAAAATCAAAAGTCTTTTCAACATTTTTTAAAAAAATCGACGAATGATTAAACCAATAAGTTTTAAATTATATCTTTTTTCATAACTTAAAATTTATTATTTATAATAAAATTTATTTTAATTTAATTATTTTATAAAAATATTTTTTTATTGATTTTATAAATTTTTATTTAATTTATCAATTTATTAAGTTTTTACTTCTTTTTTATTTACCGTCATAATGAAATTTTTATAAATTTTTATTTAATTTGTTAATTTTTTTATTTTAACTCAAAATTTTTCCCCTTAACTTATTCGTCTTTTTTAAACAGTAGTTTTTCCACTTTTTTAACCTCATTTCTCCATCCAAGTCTTGGTTTTTTTTTACCCAATTTTTTCCATTTTCGTTCTTTGTGTTTTTTGAACTTCTATTTTCCTCTTCTTCATTTTCCTTTAGCTCTACAAATAGTTGTCGTTTTATTTTCAAATCATTATTTTTAATTTTTTCTATTCAGATATTTACTCTTTTTATTTTTTTCCCTTTTTTCCCTCTTGAGTCCTTCATTTTTTTTAATATAAGTTTTCCATTTTTATTTTTTTTTAAACTTACAGTTGATCATCCCAATATTTTTATTGTCTTTTTACTTTATTTATTCCTTTTTTTTCCTTATTCTTTAGGTTTTTTAATATTTTAATATATAGACTCTTTTTTTGATTATTATTATTGATATATATATAGTATTTTTTATTGATTTAAATAATAATTATAAATTTAATAAATATTTATATAATAAAAATATATAATTTACATTTTATGCATAGTTATTAAACCTAGACCGACTCGTCGATCAGACCGGGTTAACTCGTGACCTGTACAATGTATGGATCGGTTTGTTATACATACCGCAGCTGCAGTTAACCCAGATAAACCCACGGGTCAATGCGAGTAACCCGCAACTCGTGTGACCCGCGGGTTTGTAGGGTTTTGCTTGTCTTGACATTCTAACGATGTGTAACACAACAAAACAAAACTAGGCTACTATGCGACATAGGTGTCCACGCTCTATGATCTCTGCCAGTATACAATTCTCTCTCTCTCTCTCTCTCGCCTCAGAAAACAAGCCCCGTCTTTTCATTATCTTCCCATGGGAACTCTCTCTCTCCCCCCTCCTTGATAAACGCGCTCTCTTTTCTCTCCCTAGAGTTACTATTTCAATTTTCAAAACAATAAAAAAATAAAATATAAATTTTTATATTTTATAAAATTATAGTGGTACATATCTATTATTTTTACATGAAAATATAACTTCACATATCTATTATTTATATTTTTTATTTACAATTTCAAAACAATAAAGATATAAATTATAGTGTTAATTTTTATTTACATTATACTCTATTATTTTTACATGAAAATATAGCTTCACATATCTATTATTTATATTTTTTAATTTACTATTTCAAAACAATAAAAATATTAATTTATAAGTTTTTAATTCTTATTAATGATTATATTTTATTTTATAAATATTATGATTGATAATTTATATTTAAAAAATATAATTATATAAATTTTTATATTTTAAAATAATAAAAAATATTTAATAATTAAATTAATGATTTAACGATTCAATTAATCAAATCATAAATTTTAACATATACAAATTAATATACGAATCAGATTTAATAATTACGATTTCATGGCACCACGCGCAAATACGCGGGGCATTAACTAGTTTCTAATAAAACCGCCTTAAACGGCTCACGGTTTTTTGTTTGTACACAAAATATCGACTCTCGTTGTTTGTCGCATTCTGGAATTCAAAAAATATGAAAATGAAGTCAAATGGTCTTTTGAACTCTCCGCTTCACTCTCGCAAAATGCGACACACAGCCTTCAAAGTCAAACGATACCCACCGTTATTGGGCTGGATAAGCTCACAGCGCCGCAACTTTAAATCGTGTTGGTGGGTGAAATGTTACGGCCTAAATGACCTGCTTGTGACTCTGATCATTACAGAGTTTTAATTTTTGGGGGGGGGGGGGGTAACTTCCCTTGTGCAACAGCGAGGAGAGACGTTTTAGGGTTTAAGCCCAAGACAGCAGAAGTCCACCCTTCGTGCACTCATGTGGCTCTAAAAAGATGAACAATGAACATGATTGACAACCTTCTGCTTAGGTAGAGAGAGAAATACAGTGGTTGCAGGTTGCAATAATGAAATTTGTGCTCCTAATAGACGTTAATTTGTTCCCCTTAGGGACACTAAACATTAATCCCCCAGAAGAGATCACTTGCTTATCTCCAACAATATATATATAGGAAACTCTGAAAAGGGCTGCCTGATGAGAAGCCACTAGTGAGTCGAACTGCAACAGGTGTATTGCTTGTCTCTCTTACGATGTGAAAGTCAAGCATAGTAACAAACATATACCAGCCATGCAAAAGCTTAAAAAGACCTGCCATGAACTAGGTTATCAACTTCATCTAGTCTATGTGATCAAGCCATAATCTTATCTTCGGGCGCACTCTGCTTCTTCCTGCTTTGCTTAGAACCATACTCCCAAAGTAGCCCTTGGCCTCCAGGTTTATAAGAAAACTTTGAATAAGATCTTTCCGACCATGAATAATTTACTTTCATAGATCGGAGTATCTAACAATTCCAGACCGATTCAATGAAACCACGATCAGAAAAACACATTTTCAAATGCTTAGAAAGCCATGAAGATCTGATTGAGACATCAATGCTAGATTGCTAAACTCGGAGGATGACACAGGTCTAAATTAAAATCCCTGGTAAGAAGTCCCCGACCTTCATGAGTATCCTCCTCTGAGCTGCAGGCTGCTATTAAGTAGATTTATAGTTGAAAGAATCAAATCAAGCACGTTTAGAATTACACAAAAAAACCTCAAACAAAGTCAGTATATGAGGATAAGTATACCTTTTTCGGCCTTTTGGCTAAAACCAAGTATATGAGGATGGGTTATAATTTTTGAAGCATGCCTCTTTCTCTATATCCAAAGTAAGCATCAATTTAAGATATTAAAGAAGAATTGGAAACATATTATTTCATTATATAGATAAATCTTTTACACAATTTCTCATCATAAAATAAGATTTACATATTATATGGATGGGTAAGCTACTTGACATTATTGCAGGTAAATTTTTGGATGAAAATTCCATGGAGGCAATGAAATCTTATGAACATGGAATGAATGTGGACCGACATTTTTGCACTGCTGATGGAATTTCTCTCGAAGGGTTCTGAAGATCTCTTACAAGACAACTATGTCACAGTAGAAAAGCTGGATGTCATCCATATCTTTTATTAACTCAACCACGAGCCAATTGCCCAGTACATTTTTTTTTTTTTTTTTTTTTTTTTCTACCTTCTGAACCCGTACAATTGAGGTGCCTAGCCAAAAGTCAATCCCTTTTTGCTCAACGCCTACATAACTGTTCAGAAATCACAACTGCAGCATCACCTCCAATTTCCATAACCAACGACCAAAATTGTGTGGAACCGAATATGCTGGATCAATAATATCTATCTTCCTCTCCATCAATGTCCAGTAACAAATGATCATCGCCAATACCATCATCATCATCAAAATAGATTTCAACGCCCACATCTCCATGACTTTCTTGACCCAAATCCTGTGCCCATTCCTCATCTTCCCCTTCAGAGAAAGCAGACGCACTAAACCCATTAAATCCTGACCTCAGTCCAGAAAGTTCTTCCACTAAAAGATCCAAATTCCTCTCACCCTCATCAACCTCGCCATCAAAATGCGTAATCGTAAACAACCCGCTATCACTCCCATCGTCATATTCCCTTTCCCTTCTCCTAGGCACCAAATCCTTCTCCTTGACATCCCCTTTCTCCACACGACTCCAAGGCATCCACAAATCAGCGTGCCTACCCAATGCTCTATCCCAATCACCAACCACAACCGTCCCTAGGTGACTCTCTCTAGCCCTTCTCAACATGTCTGAAAAATCAGAATCATCCGAAACCAAAAACAACCAATCAATACCTCTACTCATTGAATGCTGCATTTGCCTTTTCAATGCCCAATCTGCGGCCTGTGGCTTGTCCTCCACCATTTTCACAAAAACCCCTGCCCTTCTAAGCTCACTAGCTAGTCCATACCCAACTTTTGGAGCAAGCAAAGTCCTCGCAGTTTCATTATACTTATGATTCCCTGTGGGGCGACAATACATTTTGTCACGGAGAATATGAGTTTTATCGTAAAACAATTTCCCATGATTTATAGAATGCAGATGATTATAAATCATTAAATTTGTCGAGGAATTCAACAGCATGATCCTTACAAATTACCTGTAACAAACCTCTCTTTAAAACGCTGTCGTTTTTTGCCCTTTAAAGACCTCATCCGATTCAGCTTTTTTTGGCGCTCGCGTTCGTGGAGTTGCCTGAAGTGCTTTTTTAGGTCAAGATTGGTTTTACATTTTCGACCACAAACCCCACAAATGTAGGGTTCTGATGAGGTCGAGAGACCTTTCCGTTCTAGGAAGTCCAAACGGCGTCGTTCTCTTCGCTCCTCGACAACCCAGTGAGGGAGGTGAATGAACGCGTGACGATTAGCGTAGGCGGAGATATCGACGATATCGCCGAAGGCTTGCGCGACTTGTTTTAACGCCATCGCTGCCTCATAAGGCGGTCCTCGCGGTGGCTTGTTGTCGAGGTCCCACAGGACTACGACTTTTTTAGGTTTTGCGGACCAGACACCTTCTCTGTTCCTCACCATGTCGATTTCGGACACGGCGGAAGCTCCAGGGGAGGAGGAGGTTGCGTGATCGGAGAAGATTGCTTGGATTTGGTATTGGCGGCGATTGAAGTGTGATGATTTAGAGAGTGAGGGTTTGAGAGAGAGAGGAATTTTGGAGGGGAGAGTGAGAGAGTGACAGAGATTGGGTTTAGGTTTGGGTTTGGTGACGAGAGGAGGTGATGCGAAGAGAGAGTGAGGTTTTAGAGTATTCATCTTTCTGATCTTTACCTCTGTTTCAGTTCGCCCCTGAGATTTTTTGGGGATAGGGTGGGGAGAAGGAGGAGGAAGATGACATGTTCAATAGCGAGAGAAGTGGATCAGGTTGCAAGCCAAGACAACTGTGGGCCTCATTTGGGTTTGTGGCCCGTGATTTTGGAGGGTTTGGTGGGCTAAGAACTTTGAGAGCAGGATTCGGGCCATTCCCATCAAAGACCTCCCAAACAAGGTTAGCTCCCTCCCCCCCCCCCCACCCCCGGGTTCTCTCTCTCTCTCTCTCTCGTTTTAGAGGGTGTTTAAAATTATTTACAAACTGATCAAATTAATTTACTAACTTATAAACTAAAATTAAAATTTTAACAATTTAATAATTAAAATTTATAAACCCAAAAATGCTCGTAACAAAACAAAAAAATAAGCTCCTCCTGCTAGCTTTTTTATTTTTGTGTTTTTAAGTACAAATAAAATAAACTATTTTGACTAATAAAAATATATTTTTACCCTTTATATTTTAACAAAAATTATAATTATGCCACAGGTTTTATATTCTCATCTAGACATAAGGTTTCACTGTCACTTAAGGGTTTCTCTTTTTTCTAGTGATATTTTCTTATCCTATTCTCTGTCAAGTATATTCTTCATACTCTTCTATTGATACATTGAAAAAAATTTTATGTTTTGATATAATATATTTTCACTGTAATACATTTCTCTCTCCTTCCGAATATCACCAACTTACATGAGAAAAAGATTATCAAAAAAATTTTAAGTGTCATTTTCTTAATTTTAAGAAATTTAGATATTCAATAATATTAAGAAATCCCATTTTTCCAATAATTTTAAGAAATCTCATTATGTCAACTTACGTATTTTTTTGTAATATATCTCTCTCCCATCCTAAAATTTTTTACTCTGATTTTTATAATATATTTGTGATTATGAACTCTATTGTAAACCATGTTAATTTAAATTATATCTTTTTATTTGTAAAAATAAATCTAAAAATTATTTACTTTATTTATATGTTTTTAATTGAATTATTTTAATTTTTTTTCCTGTCATTTAAATTATAATACTGTTTACTTTTAAAATATCTATTTTATAGTTATGTAAAAATATCTTATATCCACAATGATTTTTTATCTATTTTATATAGTTTATAAGTATTTATTTTATCAAATAGTTAACTACTTTTAAGTAACGTTTATACAAAAAAATAATAATTTATTTTTTAAAAAAGTTAAAATGATATTATAAGTTAAAAAGCTGTTTATAAACACACGCTTATAAATAACTTTTTTTAAACAATCCGATCCCTTATTTATTTATTATTTTTTTGCTCCCAATTGAATTGAAAACCTTCATGGTTGAAGATCAACCGACCAACAGGCTTAAATATTATCATAAAAGTTTCGTATTGCGAGCACTTACCAAATAGATTTTTTTTTTAATTAAATCATTTTTTGGGAGTGTAGACAAATAAAACTATTTAAAAATCCTAAACAGTTTTCGTAATAATTCAAGATATATATATATATATATATATATATATATATATATATTTAATTCTCCTTCTTAACTATGCTTGATTGTAGTAATCACGTTATTCTAACTATAAATTAAAAAGTGTTGGGTCGATTTAGTTGACGGGTGATCTATTATATGGCGATTACACATATGGAGGGACATTGTCCAACACACAGTTGGAGGAGCACCGTCTGTCGATTATGGATTTTCCTCGACACCCCAAAGAGTTGCTAACGTTTGAATTATGAACAAATGCGGATGGGTAAGGTTGAGAAATTAAGGATGTGTTTAGTCGTAGAAAATAAAGATATTTTTTAAAAAATGTTTCTAAGAAAATGAAATTATGTTCAAATATTTTTATTTTTGATTTTTAAAAAATAAAAGTAAAAAAATATGATTTTTTAATTTATGAGGAGAAATAGAAAACACCCTTAGAAGTGTTTTTTACTATTTTCTATTATAAATAAATCCGTATTTTTAAAAAATTTTAAATTATTAGAGAAAATTAGAGATAAAAAAATATATATCATTTGAATATATTTTTTAAATTTTTTAATCTTTTTAGAGGTAAAAAATATAAAAAAAAAATTAAATATGAAAAATTAGAAAACGTTTCTATAACTAAGAACTTTAAAACCCACTTTCCTAAAATGCTCCGAAAAGCACCATTGAACAGTTTCTTAAAAGAAAAGAAAACTAACTAGAAATTACATGAAAGAAGTTTTGCTTGTTGTGTTCGGCCCAACTTGTTCTACTCCTGCCTTTATCCATTTTTTTTGTTTAAATTAATTTGAATTGCATTGCCCAGAATTAAAACTCATGGGGTCCATTGAGAAGATTCAACATGAAAAGTGTTTAATTTTATAAAATTCATGATCCAAAAAATAGGTATACCTAGACATATTCATAGACTGAGATCAATCTCATTGAAAGACGAACACGATTCGATACATTAAAAGATTGTCATCGACATTATCTCAACTGATCATTCGGCTGACTACCGATAAAGGTAATTCAATTGACACCTAGAAACGTTCGACAATCCTGAACCGATGCCCTTTTTTTCCACGATCGATAAGCAAACGCTCCCTAAAAAACCGATCGTACTATCTAAAGATGAAATTCGACTAAACCTCACATTGATATTTTGTTTCTTATTTAAACATGAATCGTATCTCTAAGATAAGGAAAAAAACTTTCAGAACCTAATTAATAAGAGAAGAGATTTTCCTGTACCACTGAATTTCCTAAATGATAACTATCACAAATCATACAAAATTTTTGATTATAAGATTTCGAGATTTTCAGACCCCCAGATAAAGAAATTAGGGTTATAATATTCTGGATACACACAGTTCTTACGGCGTCAATATATATAATCTTTCGGTATACCGAAATTCATGTACGCTCTTTGAGACCCACATATTTGACACACAAAACACGGGGAGACCAGAGCTCTCTCTCTCTTTCGCTCTCTTGCTCTTGGTCTGTTTCTTTTCTATTAAAACCGCTCTTTCTGACTTGAGTATCGGAGTCTTCCCTGCCGGAGCACCCTCCAACTGTCTTTTATAGGTCTCAAACTGCTCCAGCAACCAATAGATCGGGTCAAAAGGAGTCAAAATTTGTGAAATCAAAGGTCAACTCCAACAGATTAGCGTCGTATGTGGGAACAGATTAAAGTAATTTTATCAAACTTTCCAGATCACCAAATAGTCATGCCTCTAAAGAAGAGAATCAGAACCGCATCGAAAGCTGTATCCATTATAAACAGACATACGACCACCCCGACTGATGCCGCCTTACCAGTGGCCCATACTCGCCTTATCGATAACTCTAATGTCCATCCTCAATCTCCTCAACCAAAGCAGGTTCCATAACTTGCGCCTCAAGAACATTCGATTGCGCTCCTACACCAATGTCCAATCGCCCTTCGTTGGAAATGTTGGAATCCAGAATACATGATATGAGTAAACAACTAGAAGAATTCAGTTGTACCGTTAGACTAGAAGGAAATTCAGCTGTACCATTAGACGAAAAGGACAATCTTCCGCAGGGGGTCGGGACATGCACGACCCCGATGACTAATGCCACGTCTAAGTTATGAGCCATCAGTAACTTCCAGACATAACCCTGACGATCTAAGAAAACAGGTTGAACAACTCGTAACTGATGAACTTAAATGAGCAGGCACAAGCAAGGACGAAGCTCCCCTTTACCCTTCTGGTATGTCGCCTATTGAATCAAAAATCTCTTCGGAACTGATGCCACAAGATATACTTTTGCCTCCTATGGAGAGGTATGATGGTACGATTGACTCCCGTGATCATGCATCACACTTTATGACAGTGATGATCATAAGAGACATGATAGATGCGGCCATGTACAAACACTTCCCCATTACTCTAAATGGGAATGCACTAACGTGGTTTAACTCCATACCACCGCTCAGTATCAAGAGTTTCTCCTAATTTTGACAACAATTTGAGACTCATTTTATGATTAGTTGCGGAACCAAAAGAAAGTCCAACTCTTTATTATCACTACGGTAGAGGGACGATAAGTTCCTGAGAGACTTCTTAGATAAATTCAAAATCGAGATAATAAAGTTCATAGCTTTGGACCATTCTATCACGTTGACCACATTGCTCACTGGGTTATGCCTCTCAAGCATGAAAATCTCAATCATAGAGAACTCTCATTCTACTATCCAAGAGTTCTATATCCGTCCTGAAAAGTATATAACAGCTGAAGAAGTCGAGATATTCGATTGGCGCAAAAATTGATTATCCTGAAGAGAATGCAGTCGATCGCCCTAGCAACCTTTGCCAAAAAAGAATTGATCTAGTCCCCCATCCTAGTGAAAGTTTCATATTTATACTCCCCTGAACGAGACTCCTACTTAAGTCTTATTCCAGATCAAGAGCAAGCCATACACCAAGTGGGCTCCTCGTTCTACAGAGGACGACTCTAAGAAAGATAGAACCAAGTATTACCATTTCTATCGAGACTACGGTTACACAACTGATGATTGCAGAAAACTCAAAGATGAACTGGAGTTCTTAGTTCGAAGCGAAAAATTGTAAAAATTCATCAGTATGGAAGAGAGGAACATACCCTTCCCTAATCGATGTGATCCACCACGGGAAAATAAACCAAATGAACAACCAACCGATCAACCGCCGAATAATGGATTGGACAGAGTAATCCTCTAGATCTATGACAAACAATCTTTGCACGAACCTTACATTCCCACTAGTGTTTTTCTGACTTACGACTCGAAGTTTTCTGCACTCTTCTCCAAGTAAATTCTGAATCTCTCTCTTTTAGCGAATATTTTCACAATGTCCTATAACGAACGACTCTTATCTCTCTGTGTTCATTTTTAATTTATCTGTTACTAATCCCCTGTTATGGAAACATGTTTTAACCAATCAATCGTGTTCAATGAAATTATCGATGGGATCTATCTCCCCAAACGGGTTATGTCGTCCTGACCTACCAATGGAATCTATCTCCCCGACCTAACGATGAGATCTATCTTCTCAAACGGGTCTAGATCGTCCTGACCTAAAAATGAGATCTATTATGTCGCTCCGACCTAATGGTGAGATTTATCTTCCCGAACGGGTCTTTGTCGTCTTAATCTATCGATGAGATCTATCTCCCTGAACGCTCTATGTCATCCTGATCTAACGATAGGATCTATCTTTTTGAACAAGGCTTTGTTGCCCCGACTTATTGATGGGATTTATCTCCCGAAATGGGTTTATGTCACCCTGATCTACAGATAAATCTATCTTCCCAAACGGACTCATGTCACCCTAACTTACTGATCTACCTCCCCGCATGGGCCTACTTCACTCTAACTTATCGATAGGAACCGTTCCATCAGACAGACTTACATCACCTTAATTTATCGTCGGAAGGTATCTTCTCTAACCGAAACATTACCGCCGAGGTCTTCGAAAAGACCAATGAGATATGGCCTATAGAGAAATAACTACAATTCGATTGGTAAACCCATTAGCGAAGGAGATATATCCTTAACTAAGTTAATGCTTACCCGCTAATCAACCGACTCGAAAATTATCAAAAGTGACAAGTTAGGATAAGAGCATGTAAAGGAAGCCTATTCAAACAATAAGAAAATATCTTTCGCAAGATACACATATGCAAAAAGCCTTTCGATCAAAAACTCCACGGTACAAAAGTCATACAAGGTCATAAAGAATAGGGGGAAATGTTAAAACCTCTCGAGAAGAAGACTCCGTGGCTGTCTGAGTCATAATCGATCCAGCGTGATGACCAACTGAAGCCATAGGGACCGAACTCTGGTCCACTACTACCCTACCCGCTGTCTCTTTGAAAGAGGGTAAAGTATCGTACCTGTCAACCTGACGAAATATCTGCTCAGCACATTTCAACCTTTCAAATAACTTACGATGAGAGCGCCTAAGGGATGCGGCATCCCTAGTAATGGATTCCTCAAGGTTGGTTATCTTCTATTCGGTCGCCTGGAGAGAATCCTCTCGCAATTGGACTAATGTGTCGATAGTTATCAAACTCGCCTTGCAAAGTTACACCTCAGCCTCCAGTTCTTTGCAACGCTTCTAGGATAGGGCCAAATCCTCTCGTAAATGCCTGATCTGCTCGTCTTTCTCAATAAGCAAAATGCTCGAGGTTTTCCCTACCTCAGCATCCTTTTCCCTCTGTTCAAGGGCGTCTTGAAGCGCCAACACTTAATTACCCAATTGGTTGACATGCTTCTCAGATCGCTTTCTCCTCTGCCTTTGGAATTCCATTAAGGCCGCAGTTTGGAAAAAAGAACACAAGTCAGATACAGTCAGACAAAAAGAAAGCAAAACCAGTGCAGGTAGGAAGTAATACCATCAGACAAAGAGAGTGGAGGGTTTTGTCGATTTGTTCCTGAGATATTTTATGCAACTCCAGTTTAGGGTCACAAAAGTCAAACCGCTTTGCTAACTAGAGTGCCTCTTTAGTGTCGACATAATTGTACCAGTGGCCCCCCCACACAGATGACAACCGATCCTTCCCCCTGCACGTCTTTCCGACCATCAAATGATCTAACAAGAATAGGAGGCGAAAGGCCAACCTCCTCCCCTTTTTCTCGAGGAGAGCACTGGGGCTCCATAGGAGACTGCCTGGACACCTCACCCATAAGGGCAATAGGAATACTCGACTTCGCTGATGACTCCTCCTGTACCGCTGGAATAGAAGCGCCTATCGGTCCCTCCACTTCAGGAATCTCCCCTATCTAGACGCTTCTCCCAGCCTCTCCTATTGATGAAGATGCGTTCAACGATAGGCTGTCAGCTCCCTCTGACTCTACTCCTACTGGTTTGGAATGCTTAGATGCCGTGAGGGAAACATGTTCCCCAACCTCCTTAGATCTCTTCCCATCTTTGAATAACTCAAACAATTGAACTTTTCTCTTCTTCGATGACTAAACCCTAGAAGGCTTATTAACTTCCTCCAATGGCCTTTTAGCATTCGACCTTACCTGCTTGTTGGTCGAAATTTCCTCCAAAAGGGATTCCTTAACAAACGTCAACACATCAACCAAATCTTTCTTCTTCTATCTCAACAAAATAGGCCTATTAATTTTCCTTCTCTCATCAATTAACAAACCCGCCAAAAGCAGCATCTGGTCCTCCATAAGTGAATCCACCCAAATATTCTGCTAAGTTGACTCGTAATAGCG
Organism: Dillenia turbinata; assembly: GCA_037126225.1. Classification (NCBI taxonomy): domain Eukaryota; kingdom Viridiplantae; phylum Streptophyta; class Magnoliopsida; order Dilleniales; family Dilleniaceae; genus Dillenia; species Dillenia turbinata. The sequence goes on from JBAMMX010000005.1 coordinate 4,873,127, forward strand.
TTTACCAGATCGAAGAAAACGGGAATGGTGAGTGGGGGTTGGAGGTTTTACCTTTAACAATGGTGCCTAATTGACATTCGGCAACACGGGCAGGAGATCTCTATCCAGAAATTTCACAAAAAAATACTTTTACATTCAATACTTGTCTTTCGACTTGCTAAAATAAAACTTCCAATAGAAATCTTAACGAGTTTACAATTTGGACCAACCTTAAGTGGAGCCTTGGCCTCCGCACCGTACTAACGAAAAAAGAACTGTCAAAATTTCTAAGTCAAAATGGAGGCGACGAACCCTAGCAGAGAAATCACTGCAATCACAAATGCCAAGCACTAGGAATAAACAGCGTGGGATAAACATTTCAATATTGAATCACATCACTAAGCGAGACCCTATATGGAACTTTTAAACCATATTTTGCAAATTGTTTATACATGAGGACACAACCATCAGGTGCTTTATTCGCCCTATTCTTCTCAGTGGCCAATACTATTGCATAATTGCTCCCTAGTGACATATCATCCCGAATCTCTTGAAGTTCCTCCTTGGTCATTATGCTCCGTATATCATTGATACTCTAATGAGAAGAGGAAGAAGAACTTTTCAGCATTTTTTCTAGAAAAACCCTTATATGAAAGAGAAGGTTCATACAGGGAAATACAGAAATGTACGCTAAAACATACGGCTTTATAAAGAGTATTAAAGATGATTCGCGAAAATCGAAAAGATATCTGTTGCATTAAAAGTTTCGTGCCTTTTCGATAGTCATCACTCGCGACGCCTTTCTCACGAAACGACATCATGAGTCGAGAGTAAATGATGGGACCCATTCGAAAGATCCAATACGAAAAGTGTTCAATCCTACAAAGTCCATGATCCAAAGAAGCAGGTATGTCTAGACATATCAATAAACTGGAATCAATCTCTCCAAAAGACAGACACAGCCCGACACACTAAGAGAATGCCATTAGTATTATCTTAACCGATCGTTTGGCTAACTACCAATAAAGGTAATCCAATTGACACCTAGAAGCATTCGGCAAGGCCGAATCGATGTCCCTTTTTTCCTCGGCCGATGAGCAAGCACTCCCTAAGGAACCGATCGTATTAGCTAAAGCTGAAATTCGACCAAACCTTATATTGATTTTCTGTTTCCTATTTTAACACAAATCGTATCTCCAAAATAAGGAAGAAAACCTTCAGAACCTAATCGATAAGAGAAGAGATCTCTCCGTACTACTAAACTTGCTAAATGATAACTATTACAATTTATACAGAATATTTAACTATAAGATTCCGAGATTTTCAGACTCCCAGATAAGAAAACTAGGGTTGTAACACTCCAGAAACACATGGTTCTTGCGGTGCCCATACATTTAAGCTTTCGGTACATTGAACTTCAAGTACACTCTCTAAAACCCACACATTTGATATACAAATTACAAAAAAGATCAGCTCTCTCTCTCTCGCTCTCTTACTCTTTGTCTATTTCTTTTTTATCAAAACCATTATTTTTGACTTGAGTGTCGAAATCTCCTCATCAGAGCACCCTCCAGCGTCTTTTGCAGGTCTCAAACTGTTCCGGCAACCAGCAATTCGGGTCAAAAAGAGTTAGACTCTATAGAGTTGAAACCCACCTCCAACACCTACTATCTTAATTTGATTTAATCCCTTCAAATGCCCTTCTGTTGCCCAATTGGAATTTTACTAGACCCAATTCACACCCGATCAACAGATGCATTTGAACCCACTTCTTACCTACAGCTGCTAACGCCACATGATAAAGTAGACCTAGTTAAGTTCTTTATTTTTCAAGTTCTCGACAGAATTCTTAATAATCATAATATTTTAATTGTATACTTTATGACAAATCAAGAAATATGTCTATTTTATTTATTTTTTATATTTATGACGTTTAAAAGAAATACACTGTATAAAAAAGAAAGAAAAAACCTTATATTTTGATGATTTTTTCCCCCTTTCTATACTTTACGTCTTTGATTGGGAAAGTTAATGTGATCGATTCGCATGTCGTGCAGGCATTGATAGTTAGAGTAGAACTTTCTTTTTTGTTTCATGAGTTTGGGCTACACAATGAAATAACCCTCTAATATGCAACCACCAAATAAACTAGAGTCACTATTAATATTGAAATCTGTTACCTTATAAAAAATACTATGTGCACCAACCGTTAAACTATGCTTGCTCGTGTAGCTACCGAGCTAAAGTATTGCAATGAACAACATAGGTTAAATTTTATCCTCTGGAACCAAAAATTGTGCGTGTCAAACTCATAATTCTTAAGGGAGAACAAATTGCATTCAAGTTATGGCATCAAGCTTGTGGAGCCTTTGGGGTAGTCTCAGTTTCTATGTTTCCGAGATGATAGAAACTCCTGGGACCGAAGTCAAACTTTTGCAGCCAATGATGACTAGTGGGGTCTTTTGTTTGGGAATGAAGGGGACACTTAAAATGCAGTTGCTTTTAGTTTCATGTTCCTGGCTCAGTTTACAATTTTAGTTGCTTCTGCAGCCTGAAATTTTTGCCTCCCTCCCCCTCCTTGGTGACTTTCCTCCGTCTCTTTTTCACTTTCTCTTCTTTTGTTGTTGGACACTTATCTTCACTTATGTCCCACCTTGCCAAATGCAAATCACAATAGGCACGGGATAAAAAGAGGGAAAAAAAGACGTTGAATTCAAATCACAATATTTATTGCGCAGCGGCAGTATTTTCGTCTTGAAGCAAGAAGCACTACAAAATTAAAGCGTTGAGATAACGGTAACATTTATAGGCGGTGACATGTAGCAACCGTTTTTTATGGTGTATAGCAACACTTGTGACGAAACCGTTAAGAAATGTATATATTTTACGACGGTATAATATTATTCGTTAGGAAAAGTTTAACAATTGTCAGTAAAGGTTGGACAACCGTTTATAAAAAGTGCTGTTGAATTTTCACTGTTATTATTTGTGGTCAGTAAATATAAAACTTTTAGTGACAATTAAAATTAAATAATGTATATAAAATAAATAATACATTTAAAATATAAAATTTATATCTATAATGTCATTTTAATTTAATAAATTAACAAATTAAGTAAAAATTGATAACAATAAAAAATAAAATGTTTTTATAAAATCAATAAATTAAAGTAAATTACATTATAAATATGAAAATATATAATAAAAATAGAGAGTAATGAAAAAAATATATAATAAAAAACGCGGTGAATAATAAAAAAAAAGTGGGTGTGAATCTTACAAATAAAATGTAAGTGATAAAAATATGAAAAAATAGCGGATAATGAAAAAATATATCCAATAAAAAAGGCGGATGAATAATAAAAAAAAGCAGGTGAATTTTAAATAAAATGCGGATAATGAAAAAATGTATAATAAAAAAAGGCGGGTGAATAATAAAAAAATGAGCGGGTAAGTAAGTGAGAGTTTTAAAAATTTGTTTCGTAAAAATTTGTTTGTGAAAATAGCGTATACATGTCCATATGCTGTAATGATAGTTATAATGTATGTTAACAAGTCGTAATAAGTGGTAATAATAAATGGTAATTAGTGGTAATATAGCTATAATGTATGTAATGAGTCGTAATAAGTGGTAATATAATTCATGATAATAAGTTGTAATAAGTGGTAATATAAATCATGATAACAAATGGTAATATAATTTAAGGTAATAAGTTATAATAAGTGGTAATATAATGTATGGTAACAAATTATAACAAATGGTAATATAATATACCGTAATAAATTGTAATAAGTGGTAATAGAATGTATGGTAACAAATATTAACAATTGGTAATATAGAATAGTTATTAGTTGTCATCAGTAAATATGGCACTATAAGTAGGGGTAACACATCAATCTAAAAATATATAAATCGATTTCACAAAATTAAAAATATATAAAATATAAAAAAATAAAAAAATATATCAAAAAAATTTTTCAATATTAACAAATATTAAAAATTTTCATTAAAAACATCTATAATATAAAAATATTAAAAAATGCTCTTTAAAATATAAAAATATCTATAAAATAAAATTTTAAAAGCCATTAAAAATATTAGAAAAGAATATAAAATCAATCATTTTTAATATAATTTTAATATTCTTTCAAAAATTTTTATAAAACCAATAAAATTATGGTTTTTGATAATATTGTAAAATTAAATAATGTATATAAAATAAATAATACATTTGAAATATAAAATTTATATCTATAATATTATTTTAATTTAATAAATTAACAAATTAAATAAAAATTGATAACAATAAAAAATAAAATGTTTTTGTAAAATCAATAAATTAAAATAAATTACATTATAAATGTGAAAATATATAATAAAAATAGCGAGTAATGAAAAAAATATATAATAAAAAAGACGGGTGAATAATAAAAAAAAGCGGGTGAGTTTTACAAATAAAATGTAAGTGATAAAAATATGAAAAAATAGCGGGTAATGACAAAATATATCTAATAAAAAAAATGGGGATGAATAATAATAAAAAAGCGGGTGAATCTTAAATAAAATGTAAGTAACAAAAATATGAAAAAATAGCGGGTAATAAAAAAATGTATAGTAAAAACAAGCGGGTGATTAGTAAAAAAATTAACGAGTAAATAAGTGAGGGTTTTAAAAATTTGTTTGTGAAAATGACGTGCACATGTCTGTATGCTGTAATGATAATTATAATTTATGCTAACAGGTCGTAATAAGTGATAATAAAAAATGGTAACCAATGGTAATATGCCCATAATGTATGTAATGAGTCGTAATAAATGACAATGTAATTCATGATAATAAGTTGTAATAAGTGATAATATAATGTATGGTAACAAATGGTAATAAGTGATAATATAATGTAAGGTAATAAGTTATAATAAGTGGTAATATAATGTATAGTAACAAATGGTAATATAATGTACGGTAATAAGTTATAATAAGTGGTAATAGAATGTATGGTAACAAAAAGTAACAAATTGTAATATAATGCACGGTAATAAGTGGTTACAGCTAGTAAGACGACTATAATGCATGGTAACAAATAGTAATATAATGTATGGTAACAAGTGATGATAAGTAGTAATAAGTGTATGATATGAAGGCGTTAAACAACTCACAAAATCTAGGTTTTGATGATAAAAATTTAATTTGAAAATTATTTAAAATTTAAATTAAGTTGAGGCAAACATATTTATCTTCTTGATTTCTTTTGGCATGATTTTTACTGTGACATATTAATTTAAACTAAAAAATTAAAAATATAAATAAAAAATTATCTTAAAATTAAAAACTATTATTTTTTAGTAATATTAATTTTATGATTTTTCATTTTTCTTCTAATATTAATTTTTGGTATTATTTTTCATCTCATTTTTGTAATTTTTTGAAATATTTTTTTTGTAAGTGGTAATATGCCTATAATGTATGTAATGAATTGTAATAAATGGTAATATAATTCATGATAATAAGTTGTAATAAGTGATAATATAATGTCTGGTAACAAGTGGTAATATAATATAAGGTAATAAGTAATAATAAGTGGTAATATAATGTATGATAACAAGTGGTAATATAATGTACGGTAATAAGTTATAATAATTGGTAATAGAATGTATGGTAATAAATGGTAATATAATACACGGTAATAAGTGGTAATAAGTAATAATACGACTATAATGTATGGTAACAAGTGGTAGTATAATGTATGGTAACAAGTGATGATAAGTGGTAATACATGTATGATATGAAAACGTTTAACAACTCACAAATACTAGGTTTTGATGATAAAAATTTAATTTGAAAATAACTTAAAGTTTAAATTAATTTGAGACAAACATATTCATTTTCTTGGTTTCTTTCGGTACGATTTTTACTGTGACATATTAATTTAAACTAAAAAATTAAATATATAAATAAAAAATTATCTTAAAATTAAAAAATTATTATTTTTTGGTAATATTAATTTTATGATTTTTCATTTTTCTTCTAATATTAATTTTTGGTATTATTTTTTATCTCATTTTTATAATTTTTTGTAATATTTTTTTTGTAAATGGTAATATGTCTATAATGTATGTAATGAGTTGTAATAAATAGTAATATAATTCATGATAATTAGTTGTAATAAGTGATAATATAATGTATGGTAACAAATGGTAACAAGTGGTAATATAATATAAGGTAATAAGTTATAATAAGTGGTAATATAATGTATGATGACAAGTGGTAATATAATGTACGGTAATAAGTTGTAATAAGTGGTAATAGAATGTATGGTAATAAATAGTAACAAATGGTAATATAATACACGGTAATAAGTAGTAATACGACTATAATGCATGGTAACAAGTGGTAATATAATGTATGGTAACAAGTGATGATAAGTTATAATAAATGTATGATATTAAAACGTTAACAACTCACAAAAACTAGGTTTTGATAATAAAAATTTAATTTAAAAATAATTTAAAAATTAAATTAAGTTGAGGCAAACCTATTTATCTTCATGGTTTCTTTCCATACGATTTTTACTGTAACATATTAATTTAAACTAAAAAATTAAATATATAAATAAAAAATTATCTTAAAATTAAAAAATTATTATTTTTTGATAATATTAATTTTATGATTTTTCATTTTTCTTTTAATATTAATTTTTGGTATTATTTTTCATCTCATAATAACTAGTAATAATATATATATAGTGATAGTAATATAAAAGAACAAAAGAAAAAAAAAACAAATTAATTAAGAAAAAAATATAAAAAATATAGGATAAAAAAATCAAAAGAAAAATATAACTTTCACTTCTTAAAAAAAACAAAACAATCGTAAAAAATAAATAAATAAATAAAGAAGTAAAGAGGGCTGCTCCCGCCTATGTAGCACGAGGGTAGCCCTCTTTTAAGAAAGCAAATATGCTTTCTTTTCTTTTAAATAAACTTTTTTTAATATTATTTTTTTAACTCTCTCTCTTTTTTTACTATACTTTTTAAATATTAAATAAAATAATAAAATTCACATGATAATTCAATAAAATTATAAATATTAATATTAATTTAACATAAATTAATAAATACATAAATAATATTACGTGATAAATAATATTAATAATTACGTAATTTTATATAACATTAATAATTACATGTTGGTAAATTAATGGTAAGTAGTGATAAATATTGATAAATTAGTGGTAAGTTATGGTACGTCAGTGATAAGTGATAAGTAGTAATAAATTGTGGTACGTTAGCGGGTGCAAGTTCAAGCCTCACGGACGCAACAATTCCTCACGCGGGCGCAGCCATGCCTCACACGGGTGCAAGTGCAAGTCTCATGGGTGCAAGCATGCCTCACATGAGTGCCTCTCTATGCCTTACGGAGCCCTGTGAAGATATTTTGGGTTTTTTTTTTACACTCTTCTTTATTCTTTTTTTTAATTCTCTCTCTTTTTTTTTTTTCCTCCTACACTCTTTTTTTAACTTTCTTTTTTTTAACGCACTTTCATATAAACAAATAAAAATTAAATATATAAATAAAAATTATCTTAAAATTAGAAAATTATTATTTTTTTGTAATATTAATTTTATAATTTTTTATTTTGCTTCTAATTTAATTTATTCAAAAATTTTGATAATATTAATTTTATTAGAAATTCATCAATTCAAAATTTTTGATAATATTAATTTTATTAAAAATTCTTCACGTAATTCATTTTTTCCATTTTATCAATTCAAAATTTCTTTGCAAAATTTTATCAAAAGTTAATTATTTTTTTTATAAAGAGTCACTCTAAAATTTTGGTTGGGTATTTGAAAGATTCGGATGAGGATTATAGCTGACACTAAAACAAAAATATGTAATGAAAAAATAGGCGGGTAAAGAGTAAAAATGTGAAAAAATTGAAAAAGTATGAAAAATGCGCAAAAGGATAAAATATGACGGATTTTGAAATTTTATTTGTAAAAATAGCGATCAAATGATTAAACTGAATTTATTATAAATCATCTCCTTCCTTCCCTCATTTTCTCAAAAGCTCTCCTCCCTCAAAACTCTCAAAGTCCTTCTAACTCAAGAAAATATATTTTCAATCTTATTCCCATCGAAACATATTTTTAACGAAAACTCTCCAAAACTTTCCTTCCCCGAAACCAAGTATATTTTTAACCTCCAGATCTAACAAAAACTCTCACTCAAGGTCTCACACTGAAGCAAACTCTATAACAAATATTTAGACACTAACGAACAATGACTTTGCAAAGTTTCATCAAAAGGTAATTGTATATTTTTTTTTTATATAAAAAAGTTACTCAGTTATGTTGGATTCTATTGGGTTGTATTATTAGATTCCTCCAATACCAGATGGTGGAAGTATACATAGAAGTCAACCATCATCATCATCATCACCTACTCCATCCCACTTCATCCCAAAAATAATATTTTCATTTACAACTATTTTTCACATTGTCATGTAATTATATTCATTTCACTACCATATAATTATATTCATTTTGGTTTCTATGAATAGATTGACGGAGAATTGTGCATAAAGTTGATCACAAAATTGGTCATTGTTATCGGCTTAATTTTAAAGTTATCTGATTTTGATGCTGAATTGTGTCTTCAAGTGATGGTAATATTTTGATCGAAGTGAACATTTTTTGTTTAAGATGATGATATTTTTGTAGTCGAAGGACATGTAATCTTTTTTTTTTGGTTTTATATGTATCCATCATTGTATTATAAATAAATGTATCAATAATTTTCGGATATTAATACAATTATTATTATTACGTTTATATTATTTTTATAATTTTTATAGATAAAATATAGTAATTTACATGCGGACTATAAAAAGTAATAACATTATGGTATCCGATATTAACACATGGTAACCGTTGATGAAAGTAGTAATATCTTATAACATATAGTAACCAATAATAAAATCACTAACATTTTCTAACTCAATGCTAACCAACAATGAAAATAGTAATATTTTATAGCATATGGTAACCGATGATAAATCACTAATATTTTCTAACTCAATTATAACCGACAATGAAAACAATAACATCTAGTAACACATGGAAAGCGATGATAAAATTAGTAACTTCTCCTAACCAAATGGTAACCGACGATAAAAGTAGTAACATATGGTAACTGATGATAAAATCACTAATTTTATTAACATTTTATACCGTCAACATTTTGTAACATTTTGTCACTCACCGATAATAAAAGTAATAATATCTCGTAACACATAATAACTGACGATAAAATCACTAGTTTTACTCACACTTTTCTAGTGTCAACATTTTTTAATACTTTTTAATATCTCGTAACACATGGTAAGTGACTATAAAATCACTAATTTTACTAATACTTTTATAACGTCAATATTTTGTAAAATTTTGTAACTCAATGGTAACCGTCAACTTTTGTAACATTTTCTATCTTAATAGTAACCAATGATAAAAATAGTAACATTTGGTAACACATGGTAACTGATTATAAAACCACAAATTTTATTAATATTTTTCTATCGTCAACATTTTGTACCATCTGATAACACATCGTAACTGACAATACATCACTAGTATTACCAACACCATCTTTCCGTCAATATATATATGTGACATGCTCCAAAGATAACCCAAAGCGTCACGATATATCTATCCCGACTGGTGTATGTCTAACTGAACGTGCATCCATTGGAGAAAGTATTGCTGACGGATTTGGTGTGTTATGTAGACGATTTTTTACCTTCACCTCATCGCTATAATTTTGTAGCAAAGGTCATCGGTCTTTCCAAATGCAAGTCAAAAATTAGAATTGTTAAGAGTGTTTAATCCCGTCATTAACTTATTGTATACAGGAGGCTTACCTCGCTGATCAATCAGTAGGTGAAGAGTTGAAATCAAGCATCAAATAGTTCTAATAACAAAATAATCAATCCCTAATTATGATATATCCCTTTACTATGTTTTTATTCATAGTATAAAAAGTTTTCTAAGCATTTTATTGAACATTTCACGGATATAATTTGTGCTTAGCTGTAATTTGACAGTTATGATTATGATATGTCTCTGTATAGTTTATAATGTAAAAGTTTTTACATGTGTATTGAATAAATTTCCCCATAAGTTAATAGTTGCTCATTGTACGCAACATATAATTTGTAAGTTTTATCGTCGGAATAGTTTAGTGATCACGGTCCTCCTTCTCTACTCTGGAGATTCCAGGTTCGAATCTTTCTATAACCAAAAAATATATATATAACCTGTAAGTTGTTGTTTGTATATACCGAACAATTATTATTATTATTTTTTTTTTTTTTGGGACAAACCTATTGATCAATATATGTACTTAAATATAATGCAATGCATCTGGTGTATCATGCATCTAAAACATAGAGTCAGCATACGAATAGGAAACGCTTGCTAGATTATGAACTACCTTATTCAAAGTAACCTCCTTATATGCATTTGACGAATTTATCATATATGCTTAATAGGTAAATGTTGAAATTTTCACTCTCATCAAAAAGAAAGAAAATCAAATCAAAATCTTCTATAAGTTAGTTAAAAGTATGGATAGTTTTCCGTCTTTTACGTAGATTAATTCAATATTGAATTTCTTCCCTCTCTCTAGGTAATCTTGTTCCTTCAATGAGATAGATGTCAATTCATTAGAATTGTCTCTTTGGGAGGTGGATAAGAAACCTGGAATCTTTTGCTGACTTTGATAGAGCATCCTCATTGTTTTTGCGGACAACTTTCAGATTGTGGGACACATAGGACTATCTAACCCCACGTCCATGTTGACTTGTATGCCACAATTTATTGTGGGACACAGAGACTATCTCACCCCACGTTTATATTGACTTGTATGCCACAATTTACTTTTCTTAAAGAAGTCGAAATCATAAAATTATTGCAATTTCCCTGTTACTTAGAAACCTGAAATTTCTGGAAGCACAGCATTTTCTTATGGGTGAGCCAAATTCTTTTTCATGGTGGGAGTGGGAGGAGGGAGAGCACTTTAAATTATTAAATACTTCCGTAGCACACAAAGTGGGCCACTTATTAATTGGATGTACTTGTGCTACATTAGTGGTCATTCCTATTAAGCGGCAATATCATTACCTCAACAACCCCAAATCCATGTTTTGACAATTTCCTTTGAGTTTTACTTGAATTAAATGTCATTTTGGGTACGAAAAATAAACTATCCACACTAAGTACCAACATAAACACCGTTAACAGTAACCATGCGGTTTATATGTTTCATTTCACCTCTCCTTTTTATGGACTTTATAAACAATCCCCACCTCTAGCTGATGGTGGTTTGTTGTGGGGTATCTAGTCTTTCCATCTCTCTGCCTTGTTGTCTCCGTCTCCTTTGAAAGTCCTAAAATCATCAGACAAAATTTTATCCTTTTTTTTTTGTTTTTTTGGTTGCTTCTCTAGAATCCCCACACCTCTCTCGTTTGAAAGCGCAATGAACCAACAAACGCGTATTTTAATGAGACAATGGGAGGGTGTCGGTTTATTAAATTAATTAAAAAGGCAATATAAAGAGGTTCTCTTAATGTCATTCCAAAAAATAAATAAATAAATAAATAAAATTCCTCTATACACTTTCTTCACTTTTCTGTTTCTTCCACAAAGCCACTTTCCTGCCCTTCTTGAACCTTGCATGGTCCACGCCTGCTCTTTAAATTCTTCATCTCAAAAAACATCATGATCTTTCCAAAAACCGTGACTTCCTAAATAAAACCACCGTATTAAAAGCAAAGAAGAAGAAGAAGAAACATATACAGAGAAGGTTATTGAAGATTGAAGAACAAAGGATATGGTGGGATGGATTAAAATTTTGGTGGTGGCGGTGGCTATTGCAAGTCCTATAATTCTTCTTGTTTATTGTCTCTGCAGATGTTATCTCTCCAAACAACGTGTGAATTTTAGTTCTCCACCAACAACCCATGTTAGGACTGATCATGGGTTGCAATCTGGGATTGCCAAGTTTCATGCGGAAGAGAATTTAAACATTCAGAGTGAATTAGACAGCAAAAAGGGAGCAAATTACTACGTTTTCCGAAGTGAGTTTTCAACGAAACCCGTGTTTAATTGGGCTGATCATCCTGCACTTATAACTGATGCTGTTGAGAATGGATGGTCAAGATTTGGTTTTGCAGGCTACATGTCATCTCCATCCACACGATCAACGATCAGGGGGTTATGTGCTGCGGGTGATAGTGGAAGACAGAGAGGAGTGGAGATTAGTTGGGAAGTAACTCAAGGATCGGTGGATTTTATGCAGAAGATTAGACTAAATTCAGGGTTGAAGAAGATGTTTGTAAATTTTAACAACCCTAACTCCATGTCTGCTTCAGCTGTAATCAAGACTGCTTTGCCTTTGCCAGGTCCTCCTTTGGGAAACTCTCCTTTCCCACAAGAGGCTTATTTTGAAATCACAATTTTGACATCGCAAGAAGATAATGATGTTGATAAAGGGAAGATTAGAGGGAATAAGCAAGAAGGAGAGAAGACCAAGCTCATACAAGATAAGTCAAATTCGAGAGTGAATTCAGAATCTCTTGTTCATATTACTAACGTTCATGGTATTGATAGCAAAAGGCTTGAGGATTCAATGCTTGTTAAAGAAGATAAGAAAGACGGATCCATGATGATATCTTTTGGACTGGCTGTTGGAGGCCCTCTTCCTTTGAAACTTCCCGGTGGCTATCCAGGGTCAATTGGATTCCACTCTACTGGTTCTGTTTATCTTGATGGTATGTTTTCTCTTACCTTTTGCAACTTTTCCTTTTTGTTTCCCCCATGACAAGAAAAAGGAAATTTGTGATCCTAGGTTGTATAATGTTTATTATGTCCGGCTGAGATAGAAATGGGAAGGTGGGAACCTGCAAAGGATGACCCTTTTGAATTGGTGGGATTAGTTAGATATCAATTTCAAAAGTGATAGGTCATATATTGAATTTATGACCATACTCGATAATTGGTGAATACTTTGGTTGTATGATGTTAATTATGTCCGGGCTGAGATTGAAATGGAAAGGTGGGAACCTGCAAAGGATGATCCTTTTGAATTGATGGGATTAGTTAGATATACATTTCAAAAGTGATAGGTCATACTTGGTGAAGACCCACTATATGAAATCCATTTAAGACTTAATTTATGGTTTGATTTCCTCTTTCCAGGAATTAGACTTGTATATGAAAGTGAGAAAGCAGAATGGGGAAGAACAGACCAGGTCATTGGTTGTGGGTATGATCCCAGTCAGAAGAAGATTTTTTTCACGGTAGACTCGGAATTAGTACATGTCATCCATTGCAAAGCCGAGGAATTTAGTACTCCACTATACCCTACTCTTGCGGCAAACACAGACGTTACAGTCCTAGTTAATTTTGGACAAAGTTCATTCATCTATGCACCGGCAAATGCTCATCGGACTCCTAATCCTTGCTTCATTGGCCCACTTGTAAAGTCACCAACCCTAGGATACGAAGACAGCAAAGAGCTTTTCTCAATGGGTAGAATAGACTCTCAATGGCTCAACAGGCCATCAACTGCAGAGAACACCCTGAATAATTCCAGTGTTAATAGAAATCCGGAATATGATGTGGAGTCTGAAGGTGATTTGTTTGAAATAGTATTGGATCGCTGCAGTAGATCTCCAAGCATTGCATTGTAGATATCAGCATTTTTAGTAGTAATTCGATACAAAATAGTCACATTTTTGGCAGCCGAATTGTGCCCATGTAAATTACCTACAGCTTCAAGATTTGCTTGAAGAGTTCAATTTCCTTTAAAACATTGGAAGGAATATAGTGCAGTTATGCCTTCTCCCACTAACCTATTTCTTTGTCATTTTTAATGTCCCCCCCCCCCGGGGATCTTGGAGCAATGTTAATAACTTGTATTGTTATGTTTGATCTGATATTTTTCTATACAATGTAATGGTTCCATCATTTTTTTTTATTTTTCCAATTTGATTTATTTGATGGGATTGAAAAATGGTTTTTTTTTTTTTATAACCAACTGATATCCAAAATTATATCTCGATTAATCTGATTTAAGCGGCCTAATTTAGAAAGAATTTTCATAATATAATTTTTTTCATTTTTAAGTTTTGAATTCAAAATTTAATTAAGAATTCTAATATTTTTACTCATTAGATCAATTTTTCATTAGTAAGCGGATAACTCTAAACAGAAGTGAGGTCATAGAGGATGTCAACAAACATTAATGTTTAATTTTTTATACTATAATAAATTATGGTTCAATAATTGATAGTTGAAAGGCACTATTGAACTGCTGGTTTAGTTTCAAATTTTGTATGCATTTGTCCGATGCTATGTGCACATCAATTTTGCTCTGCTGGACTGCACCGAATCTTGTATACTAGCAATACAGATACTCTCTCTCTCTCTCTCTCGTGTGCACGCGTGTCAGTTGTGTGGGGAGGAGGGTATTTGTTGGGTATTGAATTGAAGAAAAGATTCATGAAGCAGGCACACGTTGATATCTTTTGTTGGCTGCGGATCTTGATTATCTCATGAAAATGGCGGAAATACCTTCTTTGAGGTGTGTGCCATTTTTGAAAACAGACATGGGCATGAACCTGTTCGGAAAATTAAATGAATTCTTTTTCTTATAAAGGGTTATAACTAGAATTAAATCAAAAAAAAAAAAATAAAAATAAAGAGATTTTATAATTTGAGATGAAAAATACAAAAAGTACGCAAAATGATCAAACCTTTTGATTCCATTTTTTGACCCTTAAATGTATGTTAAAATTCAAAATTTTCATCCAATTCTTACTTCTCATCAAATTCAATTAATTTTATTTTTCTTATAAATTCATCAAGATATTTTTTGATTTTCACTTTGTAATATTACAAATTAATACTAAGGGAACCAATACGTTATTTTGGATAATGTAATTCTAGGGTAATTTTTTATTTTTATATTTTAAGGCAACAATAATTCAAGTTAAATAGAAGGTGAAAAAAGATAAAATTTAGAAGAAAGAAAACTCAGAGTTGGACACAGAGCCATGGCGGTGGCGGTGGTGGTGTTTAAGAGAGAGAGAGAGAGAAGGGGGTGGTTTGGGGAATTCGGTTTAGTTTAATCATTCTTTGCCTTCACGGTGATGGTGGAATTCTCGTGTCTGCGTGAAGGAATTGGTCAGACAAACGTCATTATTGGAAACCCCTTCCCCCCCCCCCCTCACACACACAAAAAAAAACCCCAAAAAATAAAAAATAAACAAATGGGGATTCATTTGACATTTTCAAAAATGGGGAACTGGACAATTCGTCTCAAATCATTTGACAAAAGATTAAAATTTAGTCTTAGTTTTTACCCTTGATAATAATTTTATTTTTTTAACATCAAAATTAGTTTTTAGTTTTGAAATATTACTTACAATATTTTACATTTTCTAAAATATTATGTTTACCTTAATTAAAAATTAAATGAATTAATTAAATAAAAATAAATTGAGAATTTTCCAGCATATGCCGTAGGGCATGGCAAATTCCATTAAAGGGACATCACTGTCGCGTCTGATAAATAAATTCCAAAGCAGTAACCGTAACGGTATTTAATTGCACGGAAGAAAAGTCCTTTTCCCCACTCTACCCTCCCCCTCCCCCGTGCTATTAAAGTCAAATTATAAGATTTTTATGTGTATAATATATGGTTTAATCTCCAAACTTATGAATCCATTTGATTTAAATTATCTCTTTATTTTTTGAAAATGTTGTATGGCCAATCAAAAAACTCAAACCCTTTTGAAGGGAGGAGGCAAGAGGCGGTTTGTGTGTAAACTTATATATATATATATATAATTGCTAAAAATTATAATTTCCCACTCCTTGAAATTATAGTTCAAAATTTATATTATTATTTTTTTTTTATCTCATATAAATTTTTTGCTCTGTCTCTATGTATACCATGCTAAAACTATTATCTTAGTCGTTACTTTAATGTTTCCAATCTTGATCCAATGAGCATCGTCAGTCAATTGAATGAAGTATAAACGTATTTGAAATTATTTATAAACTAGTTTAATCAATTAATAAGATAAAATTATAATTTTTTGATAATTAAAATTTATAAAAGTGATTCTAATTTCAAAAAATGCTTATAAGCCAAAAAAATAAACTACTTATATCATTTTTTTATTTTTGTACTTTGAAACATAATTAAAATAAACTATTTTGATAAATAAAAATATATTTTCACCATTTGGTATTTAAAATAAATTACAACTATACCACATACCCACTATAGTCTTTTTCTTATTTTATATAATTTATAAATACTCATTTTGTCAAACAGTCAACTACTTTTAAGTAATATTTATTTAAACAGATAACAACTTATTTTTTAAAAAAAAATTAAAATTACCTTATAAACTAAAAAGTTGTTTATAAACACTAAATGTTTATAAATAATATTTTTTAAATAATTCCAAATAAACTTTAAATCCAACGCAACATCGGTGGTGCGTGACAATGACACTGACAATTGGAATAGGATCATAGCTTTGCAATTCACATTTTGTATTATCAACGAATAGTTAACGTAGTGATAAAAACACTAAAATCCTTATATCATGATTTCAAATTTAAGTCATGAGAATAGAAAAAATTATATTGAAAGAGTTTTCTTTTAATTTGAATTCAAATATAATTTGAATCGAATTAATCAAACTTCGATGGATAAGCAACCAAAAAAAATAACATTTTGTACCGCCCACATTAAATAACGCACGTGCAACCACCCACTCATATAATCATCTCTTCAGTTTCAATTTATGTAAATCAATCCAAAATTCCCGTCCTCTCATACGAAATAAATCCATGCTACTCGCTCTCTCTTCCTCCTCCCCCCCCCCCCACTCTCTCTCTCTCTACACCTTCTTTAGGCAGTGCAAGCATGGACCTCGAAAAATTCCAAATCCAATTCTAATGACTTGAATGTGTGCTTCTTTCACTATTTTGCCGGGTCACAGAATACCTCTCATAGACATCGCCTTATTATTCACATCAAACAACGTAAATGTGACCATTGTCACCACTCTTTATAATGCTCAACTCATCAACAAAGCCGTCCATGATTCGGGTCACAAAATCAATCTCCATGTACTTCAATTTCCGTCTGCCGAAGTTGGTATGCCGGAGGGCATAGAAACCTTTGGCCTAGCAACTTCTTTAGACATTGCTGGCAAAATATTTAAGGCTTTCATGTTGCTCCGACAATCCATGGAACAATTTGTTCGTGAGACCCGCCCCGACTGTATTGTCGCCGATATGCACTTCTTTTGGGCCTCCCATTTGGCTCATGAATGGGGGATCCCGAGGCTTGTGTTTCATGCTAGAAGCTTCTTTGCTCTCTGTGCTGCGGAGAGTATTTCCTTGTATAAGCCTCATGAGATGGTGCAATCGGATGAGGACCCGTTTGTGATTCAGGGTCTTCCGGGTCGGATCTGGATGAAGAGGACTGAGATTCCGGATTGGGTCAGGCTCCCAAATGGGTACACTGAGTTTATGAAGAAGATCGCCGACTCGGATCAGAAAAGCTACGGTGTAATTGTAGACAGCTTCTATGAGTTAGAAAATGATTACGCTGTTCATTATAGAAATATTTTGGGCCGAAGATTTTGGGCACTAGCCCCAGTTTCTATCTCCAACAAAAGCAATACTCGAATGAATGCCGAAGGGCATGAAGATCCTTGTCTGTCTTGGCTCGACTCAAAGAAGCCCAAGTCAGTGATTTACTTGACCTTCGGTGGCCTGTCATCTTTCAACTCGGCCCAGCTCATAGAATTGCCTCGGCGCTTGACTCGTTGACCCACCCGTTCATTTGGGCGGTGAAGAAGGCCCAAAATGGGTGGCTAGACGATTTTAAGATGATGAAATCCAAAAAGGGCCTAATCATAAAAGGTTGGGCCCCACAAGTGATGATTTTGAATCACCAATCAGTTGGACTCTTTGTGACCCACTGTGGTTGGAACTCGGTATTGGAGAGCGTGACAGCGGGGGTTCCGATGGTGACATGGCCGATATCAGCGGAGCAATTTTATAATGACAAATTGGTAAGTCAAGTTCTTAAAATTGGAGTTTTGGTGTTGGAGTAGAGAAATGGACTCAGTCGATTGGAGAGTGTCGTTGCCTTGTGAGGAGGGAGAAGATGGATGAGGTGGTAAGAGAGATGATGGATGCAGGGGGAGAATCTGCAAAGAGGATGAGAGAACGAGCGGCGGAGCTACTAGAAGCGGCAAAGAGAGCGGTGGATGTTGGTGGCCACTCTTACAATGAGTTGAAGAGTTTAATTGCAGAGCTTCAACTGTTGAAATCTTGTCACAAACAAAGCTTAGTCTAAGGGATTCTCTGAGAAATTCCCTCAATCCTTCTTCCTTATTACGAAAGACTCGTTTGAGCTTTCCCATATACCAAAATAAAAAAAAACGAGTCCCTCGAACCGAAAGATTTAGATGACTACTTTCTTTCTTCGTTTTTGGAGGTTCCTCGCTTCATTGACGTAGAAAGTGTTAGATGCTGATCTCTTTAAGTGCATATTGCATCATCACTTTGACAAAAAGTCAAATCATAATGATCAAACCCATGTTTATTTCAGAAAGAAAAATATTCTCACAAATTACGTTAATGGTTTTTCATAAAAATAAAAAATAATAACTTTTGGGAGAAGAAAGTTTGTGAAATGGCAGACCTAGCTTCTCTATGCAAACATATTAGAATTCATAGTTGGCAAGAAAGAAAAAGAATGAGGCTGGCTAACTCAGGCTTCGATTAGGTCAAGTTTGGAATCTTAGTCAAGGGAGCTTTTGAGTTGAGACAAGGCGATGGACTGTCGAAGGCCATTCAAAGTTTAAAAATAGGCTTAATTTTGAGAAAATTATATGCAAAGTTCATCAAAATTCACGTAAGTTTTAAATTTTAATTTCACACTAAATTTTTAAACTTAAATATTTGCAACGATTAAGCCCTTCGGCTGACAGATGTTAGTGACGTGGCCTTGCTAAGGTTGCAGTATGCCGGCTTGGATGGTGATGACATGGATTTCATGTGCTGATGTGTCATTTGGCAACTCAGAATATGAGTACAAGTATTTGAGGTGGCTTGATTCAAAGAAACCCAGCTCAGTTCTATATCTGTGTTTCGGAAGCTTGGCTAGGTTCAGCAGAAAGCCGACAAAACTTGTTAGTGAACTTGAAGATTTGGGTCGCTCCTTCCCGGGGCCGGTCAGGATAGTACTCAGCACCGGCAATGAGGAGGTGATGGTTGCCGGAAGGGTTCAAAGAGAGAATAAGCAACAGGGGAAGGCGATTAGTGATTCAAGGTTCGGCTTCACAATTTCTAATTTTGGAGCACAAAGCCAATGGTGGCCTGTTGACTCACTGTGGTTGGAACTCCATTCTCGAAGGCGAGTACTGGCATGCCAATGGTCACATGGCCAATCTTTGCCGAGCAATTCTTAACCAAGAGCTGGTGACTCAGAGTGCTAAAGTTCACAGTTTTAAGCGTCAACATGAAATCCCAAGGATATTGGCAAATGATGAGACGCCAGTGATGAGCAAAGATCAGGCAGGCAGTGTGCATGGTGATGGATGAAGGAATTGAAGCAGAGGGGATGAGGAAGAGAGCAAGGCAACTTGGTGAGTGGGCAAAAGAGGCTGTTGATATATTCCTTATTGTCGAAGAGATTAGAGTATACACGCAGAGATGATGATCCTATGAGGCTACAACTTCAATAACCAATGCTGGTAAGTTTAGGACTACCTGGTGCAGGTCTGTTCAATTCCCAAAAGATATCAAGTTTTGATATTAAATCTTGCTTGCACTAGTTCTAATGGGTTTACTGACGGGGAAGACCCAATCCCACATCTTCAATCAGTTAGGAAGAAAAAATTAAATAAAAAGAGCAACAAAACCATCAAAAAGAAGAGAGCAGCAGACGTAGATGTTCAAAGAAAGCATTTCCCATGATCAGATTTTGAGAAAGCAAATTCTCAAAATCTTGGTAAGATGTTCACCATAATAGTACATTAAACCTCGTACTAATTAGACAATGATGATGGCAAGCATTCCAATGTTGTTTCATCACGCAAGCCAACCATTTTAATTGCAAACACATAGACGAATTTAACAAAGTTTTACCTCTCTTTTATGCAATGAGATGTATAAATTTACAGTTGCAGAGGCCTTCGGATAACTAGTAGAAATGACAAGTCACACATGTATGAGAGCATCAAATAAATCACGTAGAAGATGCAATTTCAAGCCAAAGAAGGTAATTTCTATATGCATGTCCTCCATCAGACAATGCCACACATCTAGGAGCAGAGTGATATGGTGTCACCATCTAATCAAACATCATCATGCTCATTTAAAAAAAAAAAAAAAAAAAAAAAAAAAAAAAAAAAAAAAAAAAAAAGAAAGAAAGACAATTCCAGGTCAAGATAACAAATCTTCAAGCAACGTTGACATCACGATTCATTCAAATTTAGAAAAAGAAAAAAAATACAAAAGCTCCGCTTGGGTGTGGAGTTCATCTCTAATCCAAATTTCTTGCTTGAAACAAGAGTTTATTTCTCTCCATAAAAACTATAAAATTTTCAAACAAGCAATAAAAGGGTAAAATTAGCAAATTAACTCCACGAGAATTTATAGGCACCCTCACTTTACCTCTAAATTACCATTTTATCCTAATTATCGTAAGAAAACTAAAAGTAATTAAATAAAGAACAAAGTTAGAAATCAAATTCCACATTTTATTTTTATTATTCCAAGTATAGAAATACGATTAAATTCTGCATTTTTGTTTTTCGTTCCAAACACAGGAGTTCATTTGCAAACAAATTCCCCAATTTAAGTTCATTCCAAATGAAGTGAACTCAATTTTCATTTCCTTCCAAGAAGGGTGTGAATGAAGATCAGCATCATTTATACTTCTCCATTGGGAAGCCTGCACATTTGTTGCTCCAGTTTTACTTCTCAACATTTTTATTGTTGGACAACTACAACTCATCGGTTGTATCCCATTCTGCAGTAAAATTAAAGTGCCAGCACTTAAATTTCTGGAAAACAACTTTTATCCTACCATATTCTACACAATTTTGATAATCAGTACAATGATAAATTTGAATGACAAGCATACAAGTAAAACTTGTGTCATGTTCATAAAGGATAATATATATTACCCTTTTGCTGTTCAATATTTTTCATAATCATAATGAAACAAAGTTTGATGTCTCCTCTTAGGAGTTGTCAACTTGATGCAGTGAAACATAAGTTTTGTTAGAAGAAAAGATTTGGGGGGGAGGGGGGAAGATAACCCTCTGATCAATAAAAACCAACTAATACTTAGTTTGATTTGGTTCTTTAGCTTGAAGGATAGGTAGAATCATGTAATCGTATTCGAAGACTAGAAAACAAGAATGCCAGAATGAGAATCCATGAAAACGAAACCAATTGCACCAACAGGATTCAAGACAAATTCTAAAAACAAGCCAACAGGATTCAAGACAAATTCTAACAAAAAAGGACCTAACTGCACATCCCAAGCATAATATTATAGGAGAGGTGGATATTGCTTTGCTTGCTGCCGCACCCTTCTCTTGTACTCAGCAGTATCCTGCACATTTATGCATCGATTAAAAATTTTCATACACTGGATGCATGATCAAAAACAGGTAAACTTGAGACACTTATAATACCTGGATAAAGAGCTGATAGCCATCAGTTTGTGCTGGATCATTAGGATTGGGCTGATCAAGCAAATCCTGGATTCCAACCAGTATTTGTTTCACCGTAATGGCTGGTCTCCATCCCTAAAAGAAAGGGGCCAGAGGTAAATCAGGCTTATCTGATGCAAATGAAACTGTGAACACAAAACCACAAAATCCTAAAGCGTGTGGAAAAAGAAGTTTGAACTTACACTGTCCTCGTTCAGAATAGATAGGCAAACAGTCCCAGAAGGGTAAATGTTGGGATGGAAAAAACCTGGAGTGAACTTGCACTTGGGGGGCTTGCTAGGGTAGTCCTCACTGAAGTGGAGAGTTAGCGGGTAGAAGCCACCTTCCCAGTCAGTCTTCAGGTGCCCAAATTGTTGAAAACACATTAGATAATTAGATAAAGTGATTAAAAAATAGAAAAAAAAAATCAGGTTAAACAATGAAACAAGGCTGATATGCCAATTCATCTAGAAACTCGGCTTTTGGGATAAAATTGGAAAAACAAGATTTAGAAAAAACTGAGAGGAGAAATTAAAGTGCATTAGTTTAAGATTTTGAAGAAAGATATAATAGGCCATTAATGCATAAACTTATGAGGTTTATTCTGGAATCCTACTTAGGTATTTCACTCGTTTATCCTCTTCAAATATGTTCCAGGTTGCCAAAAACAGTAATGACAGCCTAGAAAAATAAACAACTGCACAAGAGAAGTAAATGATTTGTCAAAACATCAACTGCAGTTAAAAGATGACAACAAGCCGATATGCATTAAATAGGACAATAGATCCTAGAACATTAAACCCATTAAGAAATCATCTTAAAATAGTACTTGTGAAGTAAAGAATACTCTGACCAATATCCATTAATCAACTTCTATTTTGGCGCACCGATGAAAAACACAACATTAAAAACTCAAC
Source organism: Dillenia turbinata (assembly GCA_037126225.1). Taxonomy (NCBI): domain Eukaryota; kingdom Viridiplantae; phylum Streptophyta; class Magnoliopsida; order Dilleniales; family Dilleniaceae; genus Dillenia; species Dillenia turbinata. The sequence continues at coordinate 4,895,847 of JBAMMX010000005.1, forward strand.
TGAGGACATCTTAATGTATAGTAAACTCTTAAACAGAGTTCCCTATTATCAATTTCCCGTTTTAGTGAAATGAAATGGTGCCGTAGTGCTAAATCTGGGAAGCAGCAAAAAGAACTTGTGCAAAGAAAAACCCTGGACAAGAGAAAAAAATAAAAGGAACATACGCCAGCCTTGCCAGGGATTGTGCACTGCCAAATCATCAAATTCACCGATCCGTCTGGTCCCGTCTCTGGCTTTGCCACGAAACCCTAAAATCAACCAAAAAAAAAAAAAATTCAAAACCCTAATAGAGAGTGCGTGTTTAAGAAATTTAAGAAGGAAGAGGGGGAATACGGACATGGGGATGATTCTTACGCCATGCTTTTCGCTCTTCTGCAAGGCGACTGCGCGCTATTCCTCCCGACATTCTCTTCTCCTCTCTCTCTCTCTCCCGCTGAATTCTGAATAAGGGTTGACCCTCGCCCCTTTTTTTCTGTTCTTTCTGATTTATCAAGAAAAGGAAAAACGAAGGGATTAATTTCACCTTTCCTAATTATTGTTCACTTTATTATTTATATTGTTTATTTCTGAATAATTATTATTATTTTTTTTTTTGCAATAGAATTAAAACCTAAAAAATTAAATAATAGAGGATTATTCTAGACGTTAAATTAAATATGTTACCATCTTTTTGCTCTTCATTGTGATAATTAAATACATAAGTCGAAACACAATATATATATGAAAATTAAATTGTAAATAATATCTTATTTTTATTCAAATTTTAAATTTTGTATATTTAGACTAAAAAATTTACATGAAATCGAATTTAAACAATTCGAATGAAAACGTAAGACAAGTCAAAATTTAGTTGGGAAGCGTGACATCATTAACTAATCATTTGTACCTCATTGTTTGCTAAAATCACAGAAATGGAGAAATCTTTGTTAATCTTAAGCTCTTATTTATTATTGGAGGCTTTTGAACTTCCACTAACGCTTCAATTTGTTGGTTGGACAGCTCGAAGTGATCTTGAATAGAAAGAATAATATATATATATTTTGAGTTAGATCCTTTTGCTTTAGACAAACAATAGACAGAAAAGGTTTTCATTTTCTATTAAATATATTAAGAAAAAAAATCCAATCATTTTAATTAGTCTTGAGAATGAGAACATGGGAAAATTCTAACCAATAGCCTATGATAGTAATGTTGTGTCTTGATAATGATGTCTCATGTGGTTCCTGATACGATAATTTCTAGTTCAAATCCTAATTAAAGAAGAAAAAATGATGCCTCATGTCCATTGGGTTACACATTATGTTCACAGATGACTTTGCTCTAAAGCCCAGCCCAGTCATATATATCAACACATACGCCTTTGGTTGGGCCCATTAAGGATCATTTGACTTGTCCCATGCATTGAATGTTCAAGGGCATCAAGTACTACCAGCTAGTTACTAGAACATTCAATTGGCAAACTGATTGATAAATATTGATGAGCAATAATTTTCTTAGGAGGGTAAGTCGAATTGGCATTGTCGCTGGTTTCTTTAAAAATTATTAACCATAGTAAAGCATTGTCTATGTCTATGTGGGAGCAACGCCTTCCAAAATGTCCTAACCCAGCTTGGCCTGTTTTGATTGAATCTGTGACATCTCATCTCTGTTATGATCGGATGAGCTACGTAGTCGCACAAAAATATAAGAGAGAAAAGTGTAAAAAGAGTGGTTAGATTAGATTTTGCCCCATGCTTTCGTTTCTCCTGAAATTACATCATTTGCAATAGCAAAAGGCAATCCAAGTTCTGGTTATCTGCTTGTTTGGCTTAGGGCACATTGTGGCAATTCTTTCTTTATATTATTGATTCAGTGGCAAATCACCAATTTTTATTTATTTTTAGGAGATAGCTAGGAAAGTGGCTTTGCTTTTTGAATGATGTAGACTTAAGCTCCTAGAATACTGCTTTACTACTAAATATCAAGCATCCATGATCAAGTACCAAGACTAGACTGCATCCATTTCCATGATGAAAATGTTCAGACGTTGCACATGCTTTGTCTCGCCCTCCACTCCTTTTAAAGTTTAAGCAGAGAATATGAGAGAGAGAGAGATTCTAGGGTGGTTGCAGTTTATACACAAGACAAGATATGATGGAGGACAAACTAAAGGGGAAGAAGCAAGATTAGATGGGGCTTACTTGCTTTGAGATGACCAATAGGGCCACAAGTGATAATTACAGTCCTTGGAATCATATTTTGCTCCATGAGATAAGATGATATACTCAGGTCTTACGTTAATGTACTTGTGTCAAAAAAGAAGAATATGAGTGCACTGATTAAAAAAAACTATGCGATTGGACCATAAGATTTCTTCAATCTCAGTTTAAATAATTGTCACAATAATTCCATTAATAAACAAGATTAGGTCTGCGACAATGATCTTTAAGAGGCGACAGGAAAGCTACCGATTGATCAGCAAGGGGAAGAAAATGAAAAGGATGGGATTGGGAATAATGTTAGGATGTAAAGGGTGGTGGGAGCATGTGATGAAAAAATTTCACATGGGTTGAGAAAGCACAAGGAAAAAGGAGGAGGGTTGTGGAAATAAATAAAGCATAGCTTCACTAGTGGCAATCTCCGCATGAAACTTTATAATTAGGTGATGCTAATGACTAAACTAAGTTCTGTAAAGGAACTAATTTTGATTTTTGTCAGACATGTGACTTGTCCTCCTGGCCTAATGAGAATGTTGGGTTAACTTGCATAAACATGAACTTAGATGACTGAAAGCTGTCAGCTTCACCGAAATGTGAAAAGGGAAAAACAAAAGGTAAAGGTATATAGATCATGAGATGTTGCATAGTCTCTCTCCATAAGATTCAGGAAGACAACATAACCATAGATTAATACATAAAAAAGAAACATTATAGGTGAAAATCAAACATCAGCCAAACAGAGACCATTTCCATCAGATTGGTAGGTGAGTTGAATATTTCGAAATGTATACTTTACAGAAACATAAGTTCATTTACCTCAAGTGCCGTTTATTAGGTTGGCTAGATCAGTTTAAATACAGAAAGCCAAGTTAACTAACACTATTCAACTAATCTATGTTGTTTCAAAACTAATCTTAGGACATTAAGGTGGGCCAAATGTGTGTGGATTATTTGGTCTGCAATCTGCGTCCAAACTAACGGTCGAATTAAGAAAATCCAATGGAAGAGGTTAGGTTGAGAAAAAGGAAACTTGGGTTTGAATCCTTTTGTGGGTGTCAGCTTTCTCACTCATATCTTTCTTCTGAATGAAGAGATTGTGAAGAGGAGAGAAAAAACTGTTTTGGGGTGTGCGCGTGGGAACATTTTTTGCTTAGCTTGTAGTCTAACATACCAAGAAAAAGGCATTGAATTTGGGGGATTGGTCTTTGGTTTTTGGTGTCTGTTGTGTTGTTTCATCAGTTCCAAAGTGAAAAAGAAAAATATGCCTCTCCCGTCCAACACTTGTCCATCCGAAACAATATTATATTTGCTACTTGAAAACTAATTTTTGGTAATGTCTTTGACAGCTTGAACAAGACTCTGTTGCCTTTGAAAAAAAAAAAAGTTGTGCTATAGAATCAAAAAAAAAAAATGCTAGTCGGGATTCATGTATAAAAAATGAAAATGAAAATTGGCAAATTCTGATCTACTGGATTATAAAAACAAACCCACCTCATATAATCAAATCAATAGATACAGTATGGTCATAAGGAACTCCATAGTCTTTTCATCTCTCTCTCTCTCTCTCTCTCCCCCCCCCCATTTCCATTTCTTAATTTGTTACTATAATCTATCAGTTGTTGACATCATCATTGTCAACAATTTGACAATCCCTTTGCTTATAATTTTATAGACTGAGACCTAGTTTTATATTCTGTTCTATTTAATTTTGATGGCTGTGTTAAGGTTAGAATGATAGATTAATTAAACAAATACAATAATTAAATATGCAAAATAGGGCAAATATGATATTGCCTTTTAGCATTGGTCCTCCTCCGGGATTGCCCAAGATTAAATGCAGTGGTTGGATCTAAGTAGTGCCCAATAAACCTCAACAAACGCACTATTCAACTATTGGGTATACTAGTGCAGCTAGGATTGTCTTAAAGCAGGCAGATTTCGTAAATTGGACCCCCATTAGTTGTGTGTCATGTGACCAGAACTGGGAGCGATTTCAATGCCAAAGTAGTAGTCTAACAGTAGACTTCAATGCAATGTTGCTGAGATATAGCAAATGACTCCAAAAATGGGACCAAAATGACAAATGCAGAGGTAGGATCCGTTGTCACATTTAATTGATTGGTTCTTTCATTCACCCTAATTTCCAAGTGACACGAGAGCTTCATAGATTGAATACCCTATCTTATTATTCAAAAGTATATTATGGAGACCAATAAGATCATATTATTATTTTACTTCAATTTTATTATTGATTTTTGGACCAAAAGCAGTGAAAAAAATACATTGTTTTTATATTTATATATCGCATCTAAAAAATTAAATTAATCAAAAATAAAATTTAACATCCCCATTGAGTAAATTGATATAAAATTTAGCACCTCCCATCCATAGACGAGTAACTCTCCCTCTGCAAATGACTAACTCCTCATAGATTCAAAATAATATATTACTTATACGTGGTTGAATTCATCATAATATAGATACACTTTAGTGTAACTTTAATATCATATTAAAAAAATGAAAATTTTATCTTAAAATTTAGTTATGAGTGAGTTTTCATATTTATATAACATGTTCAAAATATTAAATTTGTTAATATGAAATTTAATATCTCTAGAAGGTGTTTTGGTTTGATGGGGTTTCTTCCAACATGACTTAAAGTTTGATGATTAGAGAATTGATCGGTTGAGAATGAAAAGGCTCCGCTCACTGTTGAGGAGGACCACTCTTTTTGGATGTGAAATATGTGCTGTCCTAGTAGAGCCTTCTCGTTTGCATGTGGCATCACATCTCAAAGCGTGTGTCGTAATGTCGTGCAGAAATGGAATTACGGAAATAGGCCAAAGGCGATGAGAAATGATAAAATGCTTCTTTAGACATACCACCAACAAGAATGTGGGAGTGACACAATACAGTACATACAAATATTGTCAATTCCCACGCCCCCTCGTTGTATTGTATCATACTTGTAACTAGATTGCCGTGGCTTTGCCCTCTTCTCGTGACGGTGGGACACCCCACCCCAGTCCATCAATCTTCTCATTTCTCATTTTCTCTTTATATTTAATTTTAAAATTAATTTGTCCATGTTGCTCCCTTGGGATTGCAAACAAGGGAGGTTGGGTCAAATCAAAGAGCGTGGTCCAATTTTCTTTTTCCTAAATTAATCAATCCTAGACCATACATTTTTTTTTATAAAAAAATTTAGATTTAAAATTTTTAAATTTAAAAAAAGAATTATGGCTATTAAATTAAATTTTTAAAAATATCTTCTCTAAATTTGATTGTATGAATAACTCGAGCTAAATTTGTATCTCATATTTGAATATGGTTCATTAATCAATTAAATAGATTAAGTTATTTAGCAACAAAACCCTATATTAAATATATATATATATATATATATATATATTTAACACCGGAAATAAGTCAATTCAAGTTAAAAATCTATGTAAACTCGTTTTTTTTTTTGTTTAAATTACTTGAATAATTCATAACAAACTTATAAGCTGGTTTATACATTTTGATAGATCTAAATTTATTTAAATACATGAAAGAAGTAAGCAATTCAATTCAAGACTTTTAATGATATTATTTAGGATCATTGCAATTTCAAAAATATCTCATATAACTAAATTTATTTTCCAAGTATGAATATTAATTTTGTTTATTAATCAGTTTTTAAATGTTTATATCTAATAAAATCATTGAGATGTTGTTCATAATAATAGCAACATATTCAAAATTTTCAAAAATCTTGACCGTTATTTTTTACTATGTTATCTTTTATATTTGTAATGTTAACATCTGTCATTATCATTATTTTGCGATATTTTGGGAAATACCCTTAGTATTTTAAATTATAGTTTAGAGGGCACGAGCATTTGCAAAAGAAGATACAGAGAGAGGAAGCATATTAAATTAAGGGCCTCAAAATTCTTCGAATCAGAGAAGAGGGGAGCGTCAATTGTCTGACTCAAATCGAACCGAGAGAGAGAGAGAGAGAGAGAGAGAATGGGGAAGCCATGTGAGTAAGTGAGACCACCAGCTGGAAATGTCCATTTTGTGGGTCTCCATTTTTATGTCCTCTCCTTGGTTGGAAGAAACTAAAAAGATTGTTGACATTGGTTGGTGAAACTTATAGTCTCATGCCACACTTGTAAGCACGAGAACGCAATGTGAATGGATATCATCAACTACACAGCTCGCAAGACATGCTGTGGTTTCATCTCTTTTAAACAAAACATCCCCTTCTCTGCACCAACAAAAAAATGGTGTGTTTTTTTTTTTAATTAAAAATAAATAATTTAATTGAAAAAGTAATCAAAAAATCAAAATATTAAATTTTTATATTGAGAATTAAAAAACCATAATATTTAGTCTTATAAATTAATTTGGATTAATCATAAATAGCAATTTGTTAGAATAAATTGCCCATGCGGGGTTATGTCCGGGTCGGGTACCAAAACCCGAATACACTATTTTGACCCGACCCGAGATACTCAGGTTATATTTTTTTGACCCGAATTCGAATCCGAACAAATTACTTAAATTAGGGAGGGTATCTGAACCCGAATTTTTTTTTAATCCAAAAATTTAAAATAATATCTAAATATTATTTTTTTAGTGAACATAGTAAGGGGATTTTTTTTTTTTTTTTTTTGCAATGTAGAAGTCAAAGAATTTTTTTTTTCAAGGGTCGTATTCTTTTATAAGAATCAATATTTTATATAAAATATCTTAGAAAAATATATATTTGTAATAATAATCAGAATCAAAATTAGTATTAAAAATGGACGTAATATTCAACAAAAATTTAAACCAAATTGTCAGATTTTATCTATAAAATATGATTTTTTTTACTACTATGGGCGAGGTTCAACTGACATGAAAATGAAAGATAAGATGGATAATATGCAACTTCATCGTACTCCAAGGTTGTACCATTGTGCAACTAAATAAATCCTAAACATAGGTAGGTAAGTAAAACAACAACAATTCAATTCCAACCATGATACTCGTGAAGTACTTTTTTCTTTTTTTTCTTGGAATTTTTTTGTACCACGATTTTATTTACATTTACAGCCAAATCTAGATTCAGATAAGATTTTTAACTACCAAAATCTGAAATTAACAAGTCCACACAACACTATGCTATTATACTTCACATAAGAACAAAGGGGCATTCTTATTTTATTTTTTTTATAACATATGGTAACATAAAATTTTTGTACTCATATTGAAGTCTCTAAAAAAGAAAATCATTGTCCTTACTTGAATATCATTCCATAATGTGCACAAATCATCAATCATGGAATCGTAGAAGCCTCGCACTTGAACCCAAATTTCTGGTGCGTCCTCGTGCCCAAAGGAGAAAAAAATAAAATAAAGAAAAAAAAGCCAGCATAGTAACGCAATCTCGGCATATGATTCCACATCACGTGGCTTGTTTGGCGCGCGACTAGCCTACCCTTTACATTTCCACTGCCATATTGCGAGGGGAACAACCGGAGATTGAATGGAGTGGAGGGCTAAAATGGTAATTTCATTGAAAGACTTTCTTGTTTATCACTGTTTTGACGGAGGAAAAGAATGGAATGACTTGTATATACAACGACCTGCTCTGCATGTGACCAAAGAATTGTTCCTTATTACGATTTTTTTTTTAAAAGAAATAACGTTTAAACTACCCCAAATAATAGAATACAGTTCTACTAATTTTTTTTAGTTAATTAAATTTCCAAATCCCAAAAAGAGAAAAAATAAATTTAAAAATTACACGAGATAATATAATCATAAAACAAATCAAAATAGAAAACTAATATTCTATTTTAACTAGTAGCATATATCAAAGTGCATAAGAATTTGTAATTAGGATCCAAAACACTTGATTTTTTTTTTTAAATACTCTATTTTCAAATTGATTGTATTACCTTTTCTTTTCATGAATGGGTTTTTTATAATACAATTTAGGAGACAAAAAACAAAAAAGTAAAGGGGGGCAAAATGGTAATTGGAGACGGAGAACAGTAGTAGTGGAGGAAGTTGTGGCTTAGCTGGTTGCCATCAGGAGAGGGAGCCGTTGAAGGGAGACAGAGAAGGGGTAAAATTGGAAGGAGCGTGGTAAAAGTATATGGAGGTGTTTGGTTTGGTATTAGTGGAATGAACGAAAAACAAAACAACCGTCTGGGGGTGGGGGGTTGTGTGCAGTGAAGAGCAAGGAAAATGATCGTGGTTGTTGTCCTTGCTGTTACTTAGCTCCCCTTCAGTACTCTTCCATTCCCTCAACTGCCCTCTCTCTCTCTCTCTCTCTCTCTCTCTCTCTCTCCTAACTGTTTCTCTCTCCGGTTTTTTATTTTTTCATCCCGTCTGGTGCGGTGTCACTGTCTACTTCTGAAAAAATTCGTCCTCTCCTCTTTCTCTCCTCCGGTTCCAGACATTGAGAACGATTTTCCAATCACCTTATTTTGTTCCTTTTTTTCTCTCTCCTCTCTATTAACTTCTTCAACTTTCTATTTCTCTCTTTCTCTTTCTAAACTGCTTGCCAATGGAAGCAACAGCCGCAGCAACGGAGGATTGTTGTGTTAAAGTCGCGGTTCACATCCGACCGCTCATCGGCGATGAGCGGTTACAAGGATGTAAGGACTGCGTCACTGTCATTCCTGGAAGGCCCCAGGTACAATGTGAACTCATACGGACTATGATCTAGATCTTCAGGATTCTCTCTCTCTCTCTCTCTGGAGTTTTGTGCACTTTTCACTGTTGCTTTCACGATCTGTTTATTTACTCGATTTAGCCCATTGACCTATTTTTTTCCATTTCTAGTTCGATTTCTTCGATGCAAAATCTGGGGAAAATCTTTTTTGGCGAAAATCTTTGTTTTCTTACCTAGTCTCAGTAAAGGGTTTGGATTTTTTTTTCCGGTTAAGTCCATGAATTCCAGCTCGTCATTGTGTGGGATTTTTTTTTTTTTTTTGAGTACTTGATTTCGCGTAAAACAAAGCCGTTGTGGAGTCTGGTTTTGTCTTCTTTGATATTTGGTCTAGAATTTCTCAATTGTCGTTTGGAGTCTGTGTAGAGTTCACCTTTTTCTGGTAATATCTGTGGTTCATCTATTGTACGTATTTTGTCAGAGTCTTAACCTATTTGGGAATCATTTCTGAATTTGTTTGTCCAGGGCGTCAGATATTTTGACAACAAAGTCAATCAATTTAATCGTAGAATGATGTAGTTTCTCTTTTCTTTCACTTGTCAATTTTCCTTTAATTGTCCTCGTTTTAAAAATCAATTGTTCAATTGAGTAGGAATTGCTGCTTTTGTAGATTTTTTTCTCTTTTTTATTTTTAGTATCCCATTTCAGTTTTGATTTTCATTTCTAGTTTCTGATCACGTTCGCTAATTAAGATTTTCTCTAAGCTTCCCCTTCATTTGTAAATTTTGTGCCAATTTTTCCTAGTATTTTATCTAATTATGGGTTAAACAATATTTTCTTTTTCCCGATTAATTTCATAATCTGACCCTTTTTTTTTGTTCAATGTTGCATGGAATAAGGCACAAATTTTGTCTGTTCAAAAAATCTTGAATATATTTATTAATTTTATGTAAATTAAAGGGTGATTGAGCAATGGGAGAAATATCCTAAACTTTTGCAGATTCCCTGGCGTAAGTTTTTCCCGACATAAATATTTAAGTTTCAGGTCATAGGAAAAAGGAAATGAAAAAGTGTTCTATTTTTTTTAAGTGCCTGTTATGCCCTTGAATGTTCTCACCTATGACAGGGAAAAGCTATTGGAGACTAATAACATGGCATTAAGTTGTTGCTGTTGCCTAAAGGAGTTTTGTTTGTGCTTGTGATATATTCATTTGATTAGTCAATGTAGTAAGCTCATTGTGTTTAGTTATTGTTGAGACATGATTTAGGTACAACTTGGCGCACATTCCTTCACATTTGATCACGTCTATGGCAGCACCGCTTCTCCCTCATCTGCAATGTTTGAGGATTGTGTGGCTCCACTTGTGGAGGGCTTGTTTCAAGGATATAATGCTACTGTTCTTGCTTATGGTCAGGTAAATATTTAAATTCTCATTCCTAGTGAATGAGAAGATTTCAGGTTGTATGTATGCGCATCTTGGTGTTGACAATTTGATATGTTGCAGACGGGTTCTGGAAAAACCTACACCATGGGCACAGGATTTGACGATGGTAGCCATACTGGTTTAATCCCTCAGGCTATGAATGCTCTGTTTAGCAAAATTGAAACTCTCAAGCATCAAATTGAATTCCAATTGCATGTCTCCTTTATTGAGGTGATTTTTCTTATCTCTCCTGCCTTTAATCCTTTGTTCTAGTAATCATACTATGTAGTCCATCCGTATACCATTGCATATTGATTTGCTGAGAATTGTGTCAATTTCTATGCTGCGGCATCTGTTGTGAAACTATAGGAAATTAAGGAAGACTTAAATGATGGTTGCCATAATTATGAACACAACATATCATGATAGAGACCAAGACTCATGGTATGATTTTAGGAGAAAGAGAAAATAGTATTAGCTTCTGATGTCATTATTCAGGGTGTAATTGGAAGTTTTTAATGTGAAGATTCTAAAAGAAGAAGTGCGAGATTTGCTGGATTCATCTTCTATAAACAAATCAGAGACTGCAAACGGGCATGTTGGCAAAGTAGCTGTCCCTGGAAAGCCACCAATACAAATTCGAGAAACATCAAATGGTGTTATTACACTGGCTGGATCAACTGAAGTTGGTGTCAGCAGTCTCAAAGAAATGGCTGCCTGCCTTGAACAAGGATCATTAAGCAGAGCAACAGGGAGTACAAACATGAATAATCAGTCAAGGTTGATCTGATTTTTCCTTGTTTTTAATCATACTTTTATGTTTTATTTCTTCTGGATATGGAGAGATTTATAAAATTAGGCTGTTTAGATTTTTCTTCTTTAAAACATTAACGAGCTTCATATCTCAATTTTTGCCTCATGAATCTACCGTGTTTATTAATATGTAAAGCATCATCTCGATTAGCATGCAAGCTAGGTATCTCCCCCCCAACAAATCCCCCAAGAACATATACACCTTAGAACTTACCAGGACATCTAACCTGTCCTTGCTACACAGAAGTTTTAAGGAACTCAAACCTTGGTATGCCAAACTAATATGAGTAGTGCCTGTTTGCACTAATGTGATGATCTCCCACTTTCCATGTGTTGATACCTATTTTATGTGCTTAACCATTCTTTTTGAAGCCTGAACCCACTGAGAGGCTGACCCATAATCACCTTGCATAGCTAGTCTTTATCCTTTTTTTTTTCTCCTTCGCACATTTATATAATAGCATATTGTGCCTAATATTAAAAAATTATAAGGCTGGACACTCTTTATGAAATCAAGTGCTATCTTTATGCTTGCATGCCTTGGCTTTTATGTTTGGCTGGAGTTCTTCTCCAATGAAGTAGCTAGTCTGGAAATATATGTTGTACTTTTGCTTGTGACATTTTTCAGTCATCTTAGCTTTCGTGACACGCCATTTCTTGGTTTTGTGTTTATGTAGCCGTTCACATGCCATCTTCACCATCACGTTGGAGCAAATGCGTAACCTAAACACTAGCATTCCAGCTGATGGCAGTCTTAATGAAAGCTTGAATGAAGAATATTTATGTGCTAAATTACACTTGGTGGATCTGGCTGGATCAGAGCGAGCCAAGAGAACAGGTTCTGATGGTCTACGTTTTAAAGAAGGTAGAGATCACGTTTCAATTGGCATGTTTCAAAATATGGATCAGAGGCTAAAGAAGCAATTCCTTTCTGTTTTTCTCTAAATAGGGGTTCACATCAACAAGGGTTTACTTGCACTTGGTAATGTCATTAGTGCTCTTGGTGACGAGAAAAAGCGAAAAGAAGGTGTGCACGTTCCTTATCGAGACAGTAAACTGACTCGGCTGTTACAGGTGCGAGAATTAGCTTATGTATATAGGACACTGTAAACCATTTAAAAAATAAGTTCCTTGTATGTTGGTGACTTAATGATGTATTGGTTCTTTAGCATTTCCAATGGACATTCTAACCTGCAGTAATAAAAAGTAACTGCAGTAATAATTCCTAAAGGGAACAAAATGCTTATTGTGGACTTGTTCCTTCCTAAATACTTCTAATTGAACCTACTTTGCTCAGTGTATTATTTGAAACTAGTCTTGCTTCAATGGGAAAGCATTGCCATTGACATGTTTGGGATGTACATAAATGGCCAAAGAAACTCAAATTTCTCTTTTCTTGTTTGCTTTACTTATTTCTCTCCATGAATTTAAGTTATATTTGTTTTTGTAGGACTCACTTGGCGGAAACAGCAGAACTGTCATGATAGGTAATTTTTTTATTTTTTTTTTCTTTTGTGAATTCCTCTATGTTTGGCGAGAATGACCTGTAACATCCTTGATCAAATTATCCTTCTTTCTAGCTTGCATAAGTCCTGCTGATATTAATGCTGAGGAAACTCTTAATACCCTGAAATATGCTAATCGTGCTCGCAACATCCAAAATAAGCCTGTTGTAAGTTTTCTGCGATTTCCTTTCTCCCACTTATCATTTTAATAAAAGTCCTTTGCTTTTTTTGAGATCTCACAACTGCAGTTACTTGTCAACAGGTCAACAGAGATCCAGTTTCCAATGAAATGCTGAAGATGCGTCAACAGCTAGAGTGTTTGCAGGCAGAACTTTGTGCTCGTGGTGGAGGAGCCTCATCTGATGAAATACGTGTAAGCCTTCACTGCCTTATTGACTGCATTTAATGTCATCATCTTTTCTCTTGAGACATTATACTGGACAAGATCTTAACATCTTGTCTTATAGGTTCTCAAGGATAGAATTGCTTGGCTTGAGGCTACAAATGAAGATCTATGTCGGGAACTTCATGAACACCGCAGCAGATGCTCAGTTGTAGAACAATGTGAAACAGATAGTCAGGTATATGATCAATTACTGAGAGATGACTCCCTTGACACTTGGTGTCATGTCTTTCCTTATTTCTTTTACTTGCTCTTTACTTGGTTATGGTATTCAGTCTGTCACAATGTCTGCATGACATCCATTTGATGCTTCATTTCAGGATGGTGGTGCATATTCTGTGAAACATGATAGGCTGAAAAGGGGTTTACAGAGTTTGGAATCATCTGATTATCAAATGGGAGAAAATATTATAGGTTTCTGCCCTCATTCTGCTATGGAATTCACTGAATGTGTCTTTTTATTTATTTTTTTGTTGGGAGGGTAATATCAGCTACAACTGCACATCACCTTGAAAGAAGTGGAAATATAAACTTTTTTTTGGGGGGGGGGGGTAAAGGATTAAGTGATGGCATAGTGTCCACAATAGTATGCTCCTTTTCTTCTTTTTAATTTCACACAGAAATATACCCAGATTCTGGTTTTAATTTTAACCTAGTTTATGACTAATTGCTAACCCAAGCAGGTGATTCTAAGGAAATTGATGAAGAAGTAGCAAAAGAGTGGGAGCATACACTTCTACAAAGCACAATGGACAAAGAGCTAAACGAGTTGAATAAGCGTTTAGAACAAAAAGAGGTGAACTTTTTTTGTCTGAACAACAAATTGCAGCTTATTTTGAACAGTGATCAGACAGTTTGATCCTCTAGAGTTCCATCTTACAACATTCATACATGATGTGCAAAACATGGTACTGTTGATATTAAGAAAAATGCAGAGGAGATCATTTTGTGATGTCCCAGGATTAGTCCCAAAACTTCTATGGAGTATTTTCCTGTGACTGCCCTACGGGTTACAAAGGCTTTAATTGCTTATGCAAATAAAGTAGCATTTATTACATAGCAATCCCAAACTAATCATTAGAGTCTAACTCTGTTGATCTTGATACTTCATTAGTACCACCTGCCTTCATTTATATGCTTCATTTGCGGGCAGAAAGCATGAGAAATTATTTTCCCTTGGCTGCAGTTGTCACACTTAGAAGTTGACATCTCCATAATTCTTACTCCATATTTGTTGTTTACATTTACTTTTTGATGCTGATCCCATTGTTTTCCTCCTTAATCTCTGGTATTGGCATTTAAATTTTTGGCAGTCCGAGATGAAACTATTTAATGGATCTGACACTATGGCACTTAAACAACACTTTGGGAAGAAGATTATGGAACTTGAGGATGAGAAGCGAACTGTGCAGGTTTAAATCATATTTATATAAACACATATGTATTATATTTTTTCAGTGAAAACAAGGATATAAGTATAACTTATTAATTTCTGTCATTTCAGCAAGAGAGAGATCGTCTGCTTGCTGAAGTTGAAAACCTTGCTGCTAATTCTGATGGACAAACACAGAAGATGCAAGATATTCATGCCCCGAAGTTGAAAGCACTGGAGGCACAGGTCAGGGTTATATTGGGTGCCTTACTGAAATGCATTTCTAAACATATATAAAATTCTTATTATATATGCAACTCAGATACTGGATCTCAAGAAGAAACAAGAGAACCAGGTTCAGCTTTTGAAGCAGAAACAAAAAAGTGATGAAGCGGCTAAGAGGTTGCAAGATGAAATACAGTGTATCAAAGCACAGAAGGTTGGCTTTCATTGATTTTAAGCTTCAACCGCTAATCTCTCTCTCATATTTACTTCTAAGTTCCATATGTATTGCAGGTTCAACTGCAACAAAAGATGAAACAAGAGTCAGAACAATTTCGACAATGGAAGGCTTCTCGAGAGAAAGAATTGCTACAGGTATCCTTCTTATGTGCATGGTGAAACTTATTTCACCAATTCTTTTTTTTTTTTTTTTGGCATGTTACTCTCTTTCTCTCATATGATAACTTTTGGATAAACTTATGCCCCCATAAGTCCTTGTGTTGCATTTTAAGACGCTCATTATTCAGACTTTCTGCAAATTGTTGCCGTTTTTTATATAGTTTCTAAATGATTGAAAATATTTATGTTTAAAAAGGCAACCTATAGCATGATCCTTTGCCATTATATGGCTTTTGATGTATAATGTCCTAATAAACATAACACAACGCCCCCCAATGTGATTATTTTCATGTGTAGGTGGATCATTTAGTGAAAGCCCTGTGTGAAAAAGGTCAAAATCATACACAACACAATTTTCTTGTTTTAGATGCGAAAATTTTATATTTTAGTAATGCATCTCATCCATGTATGAACTGTTGGAACATTTTGCTGATCACCAATATTGCCGGTCTAATCAGAAGTGTTTGATCATAATGCCGAATTAGGTCTTTTAATAATTTGAAAGAAATAGAACCTCCTTGTGGCCTCATATGATTGCACTATAAAGCTATACTAGTGCCTCAGGAATTAGGACTTCTGGGAAAAGAGGAAAAAGAATGACTATTCATCTGGTAAGGCCTTCTACTAATACTTGTCCCATTATGGACGATGACACTCGCATTGAAAAACAGATACCTCCAGTTTAATTCAAGTGATGATTTCAGTTGAACAATGTGAGATTCAGTGATGGATGTTTAAGCCTCATGTCAACATTGCATATCTTTTGGTGATATTATGTGCATGTGGCTACTTGTGTCTTCGTGTTTATGGTGATTGAATACTTCTGTGAACAGCTACGAAAGGAGGGCAGGAGGAACGAATATGAAAGGCACAAGCTGCAAGCTTTAAACCAGCGCCAGAAATTGGTAAAGAATTTTTCTTACCCCGTTCGTTAATAGGCTTAGTTCCATTTTCCATTTTCCATAAAAGACTAACTTTAGTTGATTTTCTTCCCTTCCCCTCATTATCACTCCCAGTCCAACCTACCTAAAAAATTCTTCATTTTTGAAACTTACATCTCATGTCACTACTGAATATCTTAGTGGGATTGACCAACATATAAACACAAAGGATTTTTACTTCTTTTTTTTCCTTTTTTTTTTGGGGGGGGGGTTGTGGGAGGGTTGCTTGGTGTGGTGGAAGGGAAGTTCAAAGTGGTAGATGAAGGAAAAGGCTCCAAAATTTCTTTCAATATGCTGCTTCTTTGCTCCCTCTTTTATAAGGATTAGGCTCTAAGAAATAAAAGTTTACAATATCATACATTTCAAACATATCAGCTATCTCAGCTTTTTACAGTATGCGCTTCCTCATTTTAGGTTCTTCAAAGAAAGACAGAGGAAGCTGCAATGGCCACCAAAAGGCTCAAAGAGTTGCTAGAGGCCCGCAAATCTTCTGGGCGTGATAACACAGGTGAAGTTCTTCTCTTGAGTTGCACTCATTCATTGAAGCTGCTAGTTTTCTCATCCCCTTAGCAGCAAAGCAGAGACTCCACTCTTCTTTGGATGGGCATTAAAATATCTAGTTGCCTCCCAATCCTCTTGCATATTAGATTATCTAGAGATACAAGTATCTTTGCACAAGTAGTTTTTAAATCTGGGACTCATAATTGCCTTTTTCTTTACATATTCTGATTTGCTAAGTTCATGTAATTATCCAGGTGTTGCCAATGGAAATGGAGTGGCAAATGGGCAGGTGATTAATGAACTTCTCCATATATTTTCTATTATGATGTTTGCTCGACTCTAATTGCCAGATAGATGCATTTGCAGAGTAATGAGAAATCTCTACAACGCTGGCTTGATCATGAGCTTGAAGTAATGGTCAATGTGCATGAAGTTCGTTACGAGTATGAGAAGCAAAGCCAAGTGTATGCCACTGAAGACTTGTATATTTTCAGAAAGTATAGTCCTGATTTAATGACGTTATAATTATTTTTACTTCCAATACAGGCGAGCTGCACTGGCTGAAGAATTAGCAATATTAAAACAAGTTGATGAGTTTGCTTCAAAGGGGATTACTCCTCCAAAAGGGAAGAATGGACTTTCTAGGTAAGGGCATTCCCAAATTCATTTTCCAAGCAGTTGCTTCTATTTGTAGGGGGATAATATGGCACGCACTGCATATGGATTCAAAAAAAATCCAAATCTCTCATTTTCATTTTTGTGTTCTGCTGCTTGATTCTACTTGTCAGAATTTCCTCCCTTTCACCTAATGCAAGAATGGCAAGAATAGCATCTCTCGAGAACATGCTAAGTATCTCATCGAACTCACTTGTAGCAATGGCTTCACAACTGTCTGAAGCAGAAGAAAGGGAGCGTTCCTTCACTGGCCGTGGTCGATGGAACCAATTACGGTCAATGGCTGATGCAAAGAGTTTGCTACAATATATGTTCAACACTCTTGCTGACACAAGGTATTCCCACTAATTGTTTATGTACCCTTGTGTTACCTGTAACATAATGATCTGCCTAAACCTTAACATCACTGTCCAAATATTATTATTCTGAATTCTGCCTTGCATGGCCATTGATAACTTATAACCAAATTGTGAGAGAAAGTAACCAAGCAGATCAGATGATAGAAGATCCAGTTCACTTAACAGCTATAAGTTTCAAACATACAGGGAAGTATTCCTCATTTTTTGGGCATCTTTTACACCCATGCTTGTTCTGTGGAGCATGGAGTAACTCTAGAGTCCTAAAGTGTGTTTGATGGGTTCAAGGGGTTACATGTCTGGATATTGCAATATCGTGCATGAAGATTACTTTTTAACCCAGTTTCGCCCACTGCTTACAAAATGGTCAGGTAATAGCTAGAAATGATAGAATGATTGACTGTGTAATCTTTTGCATTGTCATAAAGCTACTTGATCTGTAATGCTGCACTATGAAACTAAACTTAGATTTGTACACTATATGAATTGCATATTGCTATCTCCCACTAATTATTTGCCTTCATAATATTGTAACATATAGCTCTCCTTACATGGCTTCATTTAGGTCACATGATATAGCACACTAGCAGATTACCACAATTAATGGGATGAAGTTGAGCTTTTCTTTTAGAAAATGTTACTAGTTACTTTCCATCTAAATGACCAAAAATATTTACTCTTACAACGGAGTGCACTGTATTATTATTGTTTGGTGGGCTTGATTTTTCAAAGTCTAAAAAGATAGTTCCTGTCTTTCCAATAGGTGCCAAGTGTGGGAGAGGGAAACTGAAATCAAAGAAATGAAAGAGCAAATGAATGAATTGGTTGGTTTACTACGACAAAGTGAAGTACGAAGAAGGGAAGTAGAGAAGGAGTTAAAGTTGAGAGACCAAGCCGTTGCCATGGCTCTGGCTACATCTGCCCCGGTGAGGTTTATTAGGCTTTCCTTAAATTCAAATTTCATCTTGAATATAAATTTTGGTTAATGAAATTTAACTTAAAGTGCTTGAATTCATCTTAAACACATATAGCACCAAAAATTGTGAGGCCATTGCAAAGTTGCATGCATGTTAACTTGATGTTGATTTCCACTGTCAACTTGGGTACTTAAAAATTCTTTACTGGACTTGCAGTTCCAAGATGAATGTTCTGATTGTTCTTTTACTTCTATTGAACATATTGAGAAAATAAAATATACCAGAAAATTTTCCAATCCATTACTGTGCTAATGTCAAACTGTCATTGAACAGGGGAATTCACCCAATTCTCTGAAACACTTAGACGATGATATAAGCAGTCCATTGTCTCCGATCTCTGTACCTGCACAGAAACAGCTCAAATATACACCAGGCATAGCTAATAGCTCTGTCAGAGAATCAGCAGCATTCATAGATCAGACAAGAAAGGTACTTTTCTCATCCTTCCTTTGTAAGATATCTACTCTATTAGAGGGTGAAGTAGTTAAAAATGGAATTTCATTGTGCCAGATGGTGCCACTAGGACAGATATCAATGAAGAAATTAACCGTTGTTGGTCAAGGAGGCAAGTTGTGGAGGTGGAAAAGGAGTCACCATCAGTGGCTATTACAATTCAAATGGAAGTGGCAGAAACCATGGAGACTCTCAGAATGGATTCGGCACAGTGATGAAACCATTGTGAGGGGTAGGCCTCGTCCACAAGTTCTGGTAGATATGATATGATGCATCACAGTACCAGCAGTTCTTGCCATACACTCACCTTTAACCTCCACATACAACACCAACATGTGGAACAGGGAAGAACCTATAAGTTCGCACAAGGTATGTTTTATATGATTCAGAGCCTTGACAAGTACTTCTGTTAGCGTGAGATACTGACCTTCCAATTGGTGTATGTGCACTCCATCTTCACTTAATACAAGAAAAATTTAAGCAGAAGCACTTCCACTGAGATAAGACACAAGCTTCTGATACATCCATAATTCGCAAAGCCTTTTGAAAAAAAAAAAATCTGGATAAAGATTCAATTGGTTTAAGATAGTGTAGACCATATTTCTCATAGCATTTCGACTTCAGCTAGGACTGAAGATTTGTAGCAACTATAATGCATGCGAACACGACTAAGTTTTTTGCCATAACTTGTTGGGTGTATTATAACATCTTTATCACAGTTTGTTCAACACAATAACAGAAATTTTATGCAACACAATATGTTTGTCTATAATTCATCAAGAAAACTTTGAATTTCTTTAATTTTTAAGGCATCTTAATCGCTCTGCTGGTTATTGAAATTAGTGCACCAAAGAAGAGATGAATATGACATACTTTTTCTTCCTCAGTGATGGAGTGTGCTGCTCAAGGCTCTTGCTGACGTCTTCAGCTTGCCTTCTTGTTTGAATGGATTTGCATAAGTTTGTCTTTGGAATTTTAGACTACAGTATCCGGTGCATCTTGTAAAGCAGTATTGGTGTTACCAGCGGCTCATCCAAATTTTCACAGGACAGTACAAAAGAGTATCAGGTGTGCGGGAAGCATTGCTCAGATTCGAGGATCTTCTTGCACTAGATACCTTTTTTGTTCATAGGTTTTACTTTCGGTTTTGGGGAAGAAATGCCTCCATTTTACAGTTGTAGGTTCAAGGTCTTTTATTTTATTTTTTCATATATGTTCTTCAATCATTAATTTTTCTGGCTAATTTGTTTAGTTATAATTGTGAGTAGCACAACCCTAATTTTTTGTGGAAATTGGAGGATCAAACTTTGTATCAATATATTAAGAAATGTGAAGCTTATTTCTTTGTAATTGTATCAACCTCATCTGCAGGTTATGCTATATCCGTCTTTTCTCAAGACAAGATGCTTCTGACTTCATTAACTAGAGCTTATTTGAGAAAGTTGAGATGAGATTAAATCCAAACTAAAATTAACTAAAATATGTTTTTTTTTTCATTTATATTTTCAAAATTTTACATTTTTATAAAAGAAAAACGTTAAATTAAAAATATTGTAAACAGAATAAAATAATATAGAGAAAAAATTCAAGATTTTAAAAATATGCTTGTATGGGAGGTATGATTTCATTTTCTTTTTCCAATTTATAGGCTTCAACGCCTTTGAAACTCAACTTAGAAAGTAGGTATTGTTCTTAAGGGATAATTTAATGATCATAACTCTCTCCCCAATACGGAGATATATGGAGATTCTAGGTTCAAGTCTATGTGATACCAAAAAAAAAAAAAACACAAGTTAGGCATTTGGGGTCTCAGGCCCAGCCCGAGTAGGTCTGATCAAATATAGAACCAGTCTGCACTCGTAGAAGTGGGAAACAAAACTTTTTCACTTTCAGTATTTCCAGTGGGCGTGTGGGCGTGTTCTGGCCGACTCCTGGTCGGCCCAAGACGATTATACCTTAGGCCGAACCTAAAACCTGCCCACTCGGACTAATTTGATGAGCCGCATAGGGATCAATAGCTTGACCTGAACCCGAACAACGTACATATTTTTGGCTTAGTAAATTAAAAATTAAAGATAAGAGATTTACTATTTTTTCAGTCTGCCATAAAAACTAACCAGGACAAAGCTGAGGTTATGATGTATTTCTTGCAAGTGCTAAAGTGTCGGAAGTGCTTGCATATGTATAAATTGTTAATTTCTCAAGTAAAATAATTTTAGATTGATAATAATTTTATAACTTTTTATACAGATTTTAATTTGGTTAAGAAAATCACACATTTCTATACAAAAGCTCTTTTTTTTTTGGGGGGGGAGGAAAAATGCATCCACAGGCAAGACGGTTAAGGACTGGAAAAAATATAGGAGATGGAAAAAATGCAACATCAAGCTACTACCAGAACTTTTTATAATTATACAAAGCCACAAAAAGAGGTGGTTTTTAATTTCATAATCCCCACTCGGGTAAATTACTTTGGGAAAATGACAACCAACAATATTTATACTATTATTACTCATGACAACATAACTACTACAAGGATACAAGCAATGAAGCATCAGTACAAACTATATATTCGTTGCTTACTGCTCTCTAAGGATTAAATTAACTCTAAGCCACAGTTTTGCATTGGCAATTAATTTCTGGTATTTGGGACCTAAAGCCGAAATCAGCATATGAGCAGTCCCTCCCGCCCCCCCCCAAAAAAAATGTTGACACCAGGAGAATCAATCATGGAGAAAATATTTGCATCCAAATAAAACACATTTGCAGCCCATGTACCTGGAGCAGGTTCCAAGCAGCCACACTCAGCAACACCAGTATGCACAGTGTTCGTCTTTCCGATGGTTACTAACAAGTCCTCCACACTGCAAGCAAATGAAGCTGCTGCCATCTGAGAAGGCATCCAGTACGATCTGATTCCTGCCAGTTTCTGCAAGTATAGAACTTTCATAGGCCTCTGGTGCCATTGATGTTGTACTCATGTCATGTGGTGAGCGACCAAACTTCGTAGACTGTGCCTCAGCAATTGCACACTCCGCAAACAAAGAAGCCAGTTGATCAGCAGCTATATTTGCTTGAAGTTTGTTCCTGTACAGTTCACGAGCACGGTGCAAAGTTTGAAAGACAGCCCCATCCCCACCATTAGCCCTCACTGCCATCACAACCTGGTTCAAGAAACTGGATAAGTAATTGCATTTTGCAAAAGTCCCCAATAATAATAAAAATATATATATATATATTTCCTATTTTTAAAGATTCAATCAGTATGCAGAAGCATCCAGATATGGTCCTCATGTCAGCTCAATGATGATTTTATACCAATTTATCATGTACTTTCCTCCAGAGGTGCTAACTCTTAAAAAATCGCGGCAAGCAATCCAAAATAAGAAAACCAACAAGTCTTTTAAATCTGTTCTTTCAAGCAAAGCTCTCCCATCTCCTAGGCCAAACAGAGCTGTAAGGGACAAATAGCATACTCCAATGATTTCAACTACATGCTTTGTACCAGGAAAAGTCATGAATTGACTTAATTACATACAAGGCAATCCAAAGCATTGCAAATGACAAAGCACTAATTTCTGCAACCACTTTCTATGTGGATGTGGATTTTCACTTAATGAAATATTCATGAAAAGCTCTTTCCAAGCTCGGGTAGAGTTAGAAAGGACTAGGGTCCTTCCTTTTGAAAGCTGTTTGGAACGTTTCAGCTCCTCAAAAAGTTAAATTGTTCACTTGGGCAGCAATTTGGAGAAGGATCAGAAGTTAAAGGCAATCCTACTTTTATTTTTAATAAGAAAGGACTTCAATTAGAGAAGAAAAATGCAAAAAGATGTGTGAATGTGTGTGATATGGGTAGAATCTATCAAGTCAACAGAGTTTTCCAATCCCCATAAATATCTTGAAAAGAATATCCACTAAAAGCTTGCCTTAACGAGTTCCAAAGAGATGACAAGAAAATAATCTTATTCCAAAAAAGATTAATGGTAAGACATTGATACATTGATATTTGCAAACCCAGTCATTCCTATCTAGCAAACACACCATAAATCCACAAGACTAGTGCATGCCCAAAAGGATCTCTTCAACCATCAACAATGAAAACCTTTGAAATCCATAGGCAAAAGGGACCAACCCTAGTCTGCCAATAGGTACGCTTTTTGTCAGAGACAGCTTGAAGCGCTAGATCACATTTTACTCATTGCTTGAGGAGAAAATGATGGGGAAATTAACTGATCAGTCATTACTAGTGATTGGACAACATACAACGTTATTTGATTGATCCATCTTGCAATTTTTCAATTTGTATTTTCCAAGGTTCGTAAGAGTGTACCCTCCTGGAGCTTTATCAATTTTTCTCTGCAACTAATCCCCCTCCCCCCCCCCAAAAGGGTTAGTTCGATATGTTGCAAAACTTGCTGATGAAATCATGAAAAAAAAAAAAAAAAACTGTATCTTGATTTAATATAATGGTATTTGAGTTACGGGACTCCAGTTGGTAGGATGAGGAGAAAAATGCAGCACATATACTTATGTATAAAGATAATCTATCCTAGAGTGCCAAGATTCTTCCAATAGTTTACTGCAGGCTAAAATAATAGCAAGTTGCATCTTAAAATCAATAAGATAAAACCTAGCAGAATGCCAATTTGAGTGCCTAATTTTTTTATTGAACTTCATTTTTGCTCAATCAAGTGGCTGAACTTTTAAATTGCGCCCTGTCAAGCTCATTTAATTCCTCCACACAGTAGAAGTTGGAAGTAAATATAGTTTCATGCATATACCACTGGCAATGATGCATCATATTCACCATCCTCGAAGATCAAGTTTAATAGGAGCCCCAATCAGATAAGTTTGTTTTGCTTGAAGCATTCAAAATGTCAAAAGAAATAAATGTGACAGACAAATTTGGGAACACCTGAGGTGCTCCACATGATGCGGCTCACCTAACATGCCAAATTCGCTCAAAATTTATCTAAAATAACTGCGGATTTTAACACAATAGTAAGATCCCCCAAACACACGCTAAATTATACCTCAATTCACTATATGCCTACCCTGGAAAACTTATCTTGGCATGCTTTATGTCTTAACTAAGCAAGCTATAATCTGAAACCTAGCTTTATCTCCCACTATCAAATTCTTTCTGAGTCAACTATAGAACCCTAGGTATTCGTACAATCCAATTCAATCCCAACAAGATCAATATACATTCCTCAACCACATAAATTTACAGACTACCACCCATATCCTAATCCCAAACTTTGTCAAAAACCCTAAAATAACTCAAATAAAAATCCAATGTGCATGACGAAACATTTAGTAGAAAAAGTCAAGAACAAATACCAGATTAACAAACAAATGAAACCAAATTAATAAAAAAAAAAAAAAGTAGCGGTCCAATCCAAAGGCAATCTAATCAATACAAATCCCTGGATAAGAGTAATCCATTTAGGGTAATGAAAATACCGCTTGAAGAGCCTGAGAAGGTTTGCCCTGCGAGATGAGTCGACGAGAGGAGGTAAGCAATTCCCGTATGACGTGATCGTGATTGTTGCCGGTGGTTGCGGTATTCGACGGAGCTGACGTGTTCTGTGCCGAGTTCATCGTCGACTCCGTCTCCATCATCTCCATGTCTAAATGATTCATGGCATTGCCTCTCGCTCTCTTCTCTCTCTCTCTCTCTCTCTTGCCCGCCTAGATTTTTCTAGCGAATTCTGAGACAATCGTGCGAGACCCTGATTCTGATTTATGAAGAGAAGCAGTAAGTGGCGGGCCTTTAGGGAACCCACCTTGGGCCTCATTGGAATCTGATCGGTTACCACACTTGGGTTAGCCTCTTTGGGTTACCCCTAACCCAATTGCTGACTGACTAACGTAGTCTGGTTCTCAAAAATAATCTTTAATCCTAGTCGATCTAATCCAATACGCAAAGACATTAACTTCACCAATTAAATCTCAAATTCAAAATTTAAAATATAAAAAATAAAAATTTCTCTAAATTAGATTCAATAATATTCAAATCAGATTAATCAAAAATAATTCTAAAAAATAACTAATTATTAAAAAAAAATAGCTCTAAAACATTAATTTTAACCTCATGGATTCCACGTGCATTTTTTTTTTTTAAGGTTTGGTCAACATTAATCGTGTTTGGCCATTTAGATCAAAATTATGGATCCATTGTATTGGAAAATTGATCCTTCCATTATATTTACATTGAAATTTAAATCGACTCTTTTTAAAAATAAAATAAAATAAATAAAAGGACAATGGCCCTTGGGTTGGGGTTGGGAAGAGACAAGCATTGCATATTTTTGTTTGGTGCTAAACCAATCTTGGTATCTAGTATAAGCTAAATTTTAGTATAAGCTGAATTTAAAAACTTGCTAAGGAAAAAGATATTAGAGAAGTTCTTAGTAGAAATGGGAGCCTTTATTCCCTACACCTATTTTATCATATTCAGTGGTGTAATTCTAATCCAAATATGTTGGAACTCGTGTTAGCTACGCATGGGCTACCACCCTCACCCCCCCCCCCTTCTCTCTCTCTTTAGGAGGACTTTTGGGTGGTAAAAATCACGATGTTTAAATCCCATATATTTTATTGATGTATATAATTAGTTTCAATGTTTCTTACTTTGGCCCATGCCGCTGTGCAAAGAGAAGTTAGATTGAAATCATTCTGAAATGTTACAGTTAAGTTGTGTTTGATGGTGCAACTACTGACACAAAGTTCAACTTTTCAATGCAAATAATTATAATATAGTGATAATTAAATTTCTATTATCAACCCATTTTATTTCTATTTGCAAAATTGTACGTTCTTATTAGAAATTTGATACTTAATATATATATATATATATCATATATATATATAAATAAGACAAAATGGATATAAATTAAACTAAATTCAGCTTAAAAATCTATCTCCCAAGCAGGACACTCTTTATTATTCCTTAAAGTTCACAAATTTTTAAATGCAAAAAACCAAAGATTTTCAAATTTTTCTTTAGAGATTTAGTGGACAACTAAATCTTTCTTAAAAATTTAGTATGTAATTTGATTCACTTATCATATTTTCAGTAGGGCTAGTAGGTTCTACTTTGACATTGGTCCATTAGGATGGTGGGTTTTATTGCAACAAGCTTTCTACACATCCCTTTTCTCACAGATCTTTCATTGAAAGAAGATAACTATTCTATTTTTATACTATATACAACAACAATAACCTAAACTTTCGATTCTAAAAATTTGGAGTCAACCCTATTTTTATACTATATATAATTTTTCTATTTTTTTTTTTACCATATATTGAGTTTTCTGTTACTTATGGAGTATCTATATTTATGATGTTAATATTGTTGAATAATCATCCCATCCAACGGCTACCGTTACCAAAATATAGAATAGAAGAAAGATCGATGGTGGTAGAATAATAATTCAACAAGCAACAACCACGTGGGTATCAATGTTTGAGTTGATATAAAATTTTTATATACTGAAGTATTAATCTGTAAGCTTGAGCAAAATTTTTACATTGCCAACAAGATAAATCCAAACACCCTACGGTAATTAGCATAGACAAAGACAGAAGGCAACCATGTAGCTGCTACACTAATCTTAAATGTCATTATCCTAACTTAATTCGCCTAAGAAAAGAAGAAAATCTCAAATTGGAAAGATTGTTGCACCTTCCATTAATGCCTAAATCTTAAAAATTAAGCAATGGTGATCTGTGACAAGGCTCAAGAGATAATTCTAAATTTTTAATGTTAGCCTACTTCCAAGTGGGGCTAAATCTGAGCTGGACCACAAGGTTAGCCGCTCGTGAAGGCAATGCTGTGGCTCTTTACTTGAGTCAATTGTCAGCCCCTCATTCTTGTTGGAACTTTTATGAAGTACCGGCCACTGTTGATAAAAGACTTGAATCAAGCACAGTCTGTCCTAGTATAGGATAGTCATTGCGTAACAATCAAGAGGCTGGTGCTGTCAAATGAGACTCATTAAATCAATCAGGTCTACACTACAAAGACGAGGAAAATTAAAAAAGAAATTGTTGGCTGTTTCCCAGGTGACAAAAACTTTTAAAAGCCATCACTTAATTGAGGAAAAGAATTTGTAAACAAGAGGCAAATTGGAGAAGTTGATTAAGGTAGAGCACCAAAGTAATGAGGAGGCGTACAGGGAATGAAACTGTAGGTTGCACCGTAGGGACAAATTGGAAGGTGTGAAAAGAAAGCAGAACATTCGGCCACTGATCTCTGATATGGTAGATCAGGAACGCAGTTCCTCCTAATGTCTAACACACCTCTCCATATTAACCTCCTACAAACAGGCCCGACATGTATGAAATAATTATCAGATAGTGACAAATTCACCAGATTTCCAAGCTGACAGACAATCTCTGGCACCATCCCGTAGAACTGATTGCCTGCAATATTTAGCTGCTCGACCACCACTAAACAGCCCAAGGAAAATGGTAGAGGACCTGTTAACCTGTTGTTTCCCACGTCAAATACTCTTGCCTCTTTCAGAAAGCCTATTTCATAAGGAAGACAACCAGATAGCATGTTGTTTAAGAAGAGCACTTCAGTTATTCCTGACATTGCTTTAGCAATGCTATATGGGATTGAACCTACAAACTTGTTATTGGCTAAGGTAAGAAGAATAATATGTGTGCTGCCTAAATTATCTGGAAGTTGCGCCATGAAATCATTATCGTTAAGGAAGAGATAGTAGAGTCCTTGTGTGAAAATCTGAGGAGGCACAGACCCTGAAAAGGAATTGAATCGGATGTCTAAGAAAGTTAATGTATCCATACCCAAAACTGCACTAGGAAATGGCCCAGAAAATTTGTTGTTGCTTATGTCGAGTTCATAGAGGTACTTAAGCTTGGCAATATTTGGTGAAATTGTACCAGAGAAGTTGTTTGAATTTGCGTGGAAGAGCGCAATATCTGGGAGTTGCTCAAGAAAGCCATCGAGAGTTGGAGCGGCTAATTGATATCCGTTGAAGTCAATGGATGCAAGAGCTGTGGCAGTGTTGTTGTCTGGAGGCTGATCACAGTAGAAGCCTGTGTAGTTGCATATATCAGGTCCTACCCATGATTTGGTGACACCAAAAGGGTCTGAAGTTATGGTTGTTTTGAAGTTCTGGATTACCGGATATACCAGTGCTAACCTTTTGTCTGCAAAGACTAAAGAGTTCTGTGCGGAAGGAGAGGCTTTTAGTGGAAGTAGAGGAGAAGATTGTGAGGCTTGTGGTACTTGTGGTACTTGTGGTGGGGGTGGAGGCCGCAGGGTTGGCTTAGGAGTATCAGAACAATTGCATGCACTGCTGCCCCTACCACCACCGAATGTGATTTCAAAAATATCTCTAGTATTAGTACTAGTGCCATGAAGGGGGTTAAGCATCAATAAGAAAATAGAGAGAAGGATTTTCGGATTGAAGTTGCTCATTATATGGCTGCTAATTATGTGGGATTATGGGAAAATGCTGAAAGGGCTCTAGTTAAGTAAATGTTTAGGGGGAAGAGATTGGTCTACAAAAGGATGAGCAATAGAAGGGCACCATACGAAAGAGAAATTAAACTGATATTATGGTTTTCTTTATACCCATAGTTACACATGAGAAGGGTCATTGCCTCTCTCAGTGGCTGTCCTTCAATGTGCAGAACAATGCATTTTTTGCTAACCAGACAATGATTGTAGATGGCCTCCAGCTAGCTTCAACACATATTGCTTTCAGTACACAATTTTTATGAGTCTCCCTTTCTTCTTCACTTTTATTTGTTTCTTGCATATTTTACAGCCACATTTCCTATTCCAAAGCTGGACTTCACTCCAATTATTTGTATTTCCGTTTTGACTTTTAACCTTTTTCTCTCTTTCCTCGGCTTTCCTCTTTTCCCCTTTCTTTAATCATATCTCTACCGAAACCTGTCGTTTTTTAATATTGCCTTGCATTTGTTTTCTTGCCGCAGCTGGGCTTGGGCTGGTGGGCTGGAAGGTTGGCATCAGAATGTTGGGCTTATTTAGAATTTAACTAGTTTGGGGGAACTCCACGACCACCTATGCTATAGCACAAATATCTGTTTCAGAGGAACACGGCAGACGAAACTCTAAAGAGCATGAGTCAAGTCGGAAAATCTCATCACTTCTTTTTTTTTTTTTTTTTTTTATTTTTTTTTTAATTAAAAAAAAAAAAAAAAAAAAAAAAAAAAAAAAAAAAAAAAAAAAAAAAAAAAAAAAAAAAAAAAAAAAAAAAAATTATATAAAGAATAAATATAAAATAAAACAAAAGAGACAAGAAGAGATAGATAAACAAGCTGTTTGACAAAATTATTCACAAAAGACAAAACAACACTCCCCAAAAAGAAAAAAATAAATAACAAAAACACACAATAAAAATCCTCTGGTAGATCACATCTTGATCTTATTCCCACGTCATTACACTAGTGGTGATTACTTGTAAACCAACAATAAAAACTTCAACACAGATGCAAAGATAATCAATGGCGGGGCTTTTCAAGAGCAGCATATGTCCTCGGACTTGGCGGCCTGGTGAACTCGCTCTCTGACATGGGAAGCTCAGAAACAGTAGTAAGAGGAAGCGTACAAGGAACCAAGCTATACTCTTCCGGTCTTGGACAAGTCCTCACTTTAGAAAAAAATGCAGCACAAGTCCTCGGATTTCTCTGTCCTCTAAGGCCAAATATGCAATTCTTCCTCACATCAAGACTCCCCAACCTAATTAGCCTCCTACATTGTGGCCCAACCTGCGTAAAATAATTGTTGGACAAGGTAAAATTGTACGCTCTAGGAAGCATGCACAAGGACTCTGGTATTGGGCCGTAGAATTTATTGTGGGCCAAGTTTAAAAACTGCAATCGGGCCATGCAGCCGAAAGACTCTGGTATTGGACCGGTTAACCGGTTGAAGCTGACGTCAAACACGTGAGTCAGGTTCAAGTAACCGATTTCATAAGGTAAGCAACCGGTTAACCGGTTTCCTAAGAAAAGGACTTCAATTAGAGTTTTTCTGTTGTAGTATATGGTTCGTGGGATTGGACCAGTGAAGTTGTTATTGGCCAGAGTGATATAAAGAGCCGGAGTGTTGCCAAATGTGGTAGGAATCGTTTGGGTAAAACCGTTGTTGTTAATAAAGATGACATCAACGTCTAAGTTGAATAGTTGGGGCGGTACCGGACCGGAAAACGAGTTGAATCGGAGGTCAACGAAAGTCAACTGTCTCGAACCAATTAATGAAACCGGGAATGTGCCGGAGAAACCGTTGTTGCTCAAATCAAGCTCAAAGAAAAACCGCAACTTGTTAATGTTTGGGAAAATGAGGCCACTGAAGTTGTTAGAGTTTACGTGGAAAATACAAATGTCCGGTAAGAAACGGATGTAACGGTAAAAGTTAAGGTTGCCTCGGAAGTTGGCGCCGTTAAAGTTAACAGCGATGAGTCCGGTGATGTTCTTGTCGGGGACAGTGTCGCAATAGTAACCTTTGAAGAGGCAGTAGTTGTTTCCAACCCATGAAGCAGCGTAATTGTTGGGGTCAAAAGTGATGTTGCGTTTGAGTTCTTGGGTGATGAAAAGGACGGAGTTTTGGCTGCTGAGTGGTCCGGGGTTGTTTGGGGGTTGACGTGGCATGAGACGGCCCGGCAGTCTCGGCGGCGGAGGTGGCAGAGGGAAGGTAGGCGGGCGGGCCGGCAGTGGCAGTAGGCGAGAGCAGGAGCGAGGACATGGAGCAGGCGCGGCTGATTCGTTTAGAAATGGGTCGGATGAAGTTTTGGGCGGGAGTGGCATTTTGGCTAGTGTTTCTACGGAGAATGGGGTTATGGATGACGGGTATACAAATCCATGCATGAAGCATGAGTGTAGAACTACGATTGTAAGTAAGAGTGATTGAGGAGACATCTTTGCGTCTGTGTGAAGGAGAGGGTGGGTTCGTAGAGGAAGAAGTGTTGGGGAAAGTGTGAGTATGAGGAGAAAAGGGTGATCACATTTATAAGTCTAGTGGTTAGGGTTCTTCAACGGATATGCTTTAGCATTGTTGTTTCTTTAAACTCATCTTACTTGGAAAAACTATTATTTATCTTTAATTTTTTTTTTTTATAAAAAAATTATAAATTCAACTTTTGTGAATGTTCACAAAATTGTAATTATATTAAATCATAAAATATTAATCACTATACCGTAAAAGTTTAACAAAGATTAGATATGAAATTTTTAATACAACAACAACAATTTAAATCTTCTATCCCAAAATTTGGGATCGACCAAGACATCAAGATTTTTAATAAAAAATATTATTATAATGATATATAAATTTTTTTTATAAGAACGTTATGACTTTTTATATTTTTATTAAATTCTTCTATATTAATTCAAAATATTATATATAAAATAAAATAAATTTAGACAAATTTATTAAACTCAATGAGATTTCTCAAAGAGCAAATATGTCGGTCCAATATGCACTTAGATCAAAAAATTTGCCATCGCCCTTCTTCCTCTTTTTAAATTACGAGAGAACTCTCATCAAATCAAACCAATTGAGGATTTACAAGCCCCTAGTGTAAAAGGGGTAAATGAGCCTTTACAGCCAACGTATCTTCTCTAAATATTGTTATGAAAAATTATATTTACTGAGTCTACATCATAATTCTATTTGTTTTATAATAAGTTTGTCCTTATAATCCTATCTCGAAATATCAAGCAACCTTTAATATTTTATTATAATTTTAAAAAGTTTTGAATGCATTTTTCCAAACAATTTTGCTTAACTAGATTTGAAGGCACGAGCTGAAATGCACTGCAATCAAGTAGCACTTAGAGAATGATTAATATTTTGTATTTTATAAAATCATGGAGACGAAGAGTTTGTGGCCTCAAACTGTTCTTTTTCTTTTTCTTTTTTTATTGTTCCCATCTTTTAAGTATTTCTCAGATATAAATCACTTTTATTTGGTAAAGCGCTTTAACGATTAAAGCAAAGGAAACTTGTGGATGGAGAAACAGTTGGAATTCCACGGAGACTAAAGCTGAGGCCTATCTCTATCAAAAAGCATCGTCCTTGATTATCACACTCTATGATTTCAAATATCTTATTGAAGTCTTGTTCAATGCATGACTTGTACATTTAGCAAATTACATATGAGGTCGAAGTTTTAATGTTTAAGTACTCATGGAATCTGGTTGAGTCTCCATTTTATGTTTATTATTTTTTTTTTTTATAGGAGAGCTACCAACAAGAAGATCACTGTGGATAGAAATTGATGCTTTTTAAGCGTAAAGATGACACAGTCTTAAAGTATGAAAAGGGACTCGGAAAAAAGGAAAGAATGAAATTTGAAGCCTTTGAGTGGACAAGAGGAATTGGATAATATGGGCGTGTTTTGTGAGGTTCATCTAGAAAGGTGATGCTGTCGAGGCATTAATATAGGCTTCACCAAGACATGAGGTGAGTCTTTTTTCACCCCCCATCTCCTTTCCTTACGCCCCGTGTAGTGAACTAGCAGAATGAGTTCAGTTTACATTTCCTTCTATGCCCTCTTTAAGGCTGGTTCTGAACTTTAGTTAGGACTAGTTATATAATCCGATCATAAAGCAGGATACTTTGAAATTTATGTAAAAGCAGCACACGCAAGACTGCTTGGAATGAAAAAGCACGAGTTTGAAAATGAGGGTAGGGAGCTTCGTCTTTGTCTTTGCTTTTAGATATTCGCCGATGTGTTGGCAAGGGCCCTCTGCTGTTCCTGTTGTTGAAGCAAAGAATTTTGTCTACAGAAGAAAAGTATCTGTGTCATAAGTTTAAGGTCTTGCGATGATTTAACAAAATTATGTAATGTTAACTTATCAAATTTACGAATAAGAAAGCTATATCATAGTAATATATCACTTTTTCAGTTGTAAACAGAAAAAAACTAAGTCACAGTAAAGCTAAAAATAGGAATGTAACTGAGTTGTGTTATTTAACCCCAAAAAATGTGGGACAAAAATTGACCAAAGCATAATTATATATGTATAATTTTTTTTCACAAATTTTTATTGTAATCTCAATCTATCCACAAATGAAAGAAATTTTTTTTTTTTATGATATGGAGGGCTTTATCCCTCTTTTTACTATGAACCAAACGAAAATAATCTCCTATTTCACCCGACCTTTACTTTCTTTTCTTTTTTCCTCCCACTATATACCCCAACCAAACCTACTATAAGTGTTAATTAACTAATGTCACCGCAACACTAACAAAATAAAGAAAGTAATGACAGGGTTTTATATTTGATAATCATCTTTTTACGTCCCCAATAATTCAGGGGTGACGCACAGGTTCTCCACCCTTCAACAAATTGAACAAAAAGGAAAGAGCGAACTCGTTTTTATTAAGTATTAATTAACTAGTGTGACCGACAACACCAACAAGGTAAAGAAAGTAATGATAGGGTTTTATATTTGATAATCTTCTTTTTACGTCCTCAATAATTTACTGGACCATGCAGAGCTACTCCACCTTCAACAAATTGAAGAAAAAAAAAATACGAGCGAACTAGTTTTTATTATATATTAATTAACTAATGTGATTACAATACCAAAAAAAAAAAAAAAAGTAATGATAGGGTTTTATATTTGATGATCATCTTTTTACGTGCCCAATAATTCAGGGACCATGCACAGGTTCTTCGCCTTCAACAAATAGAAGAACAAAGCACGAGCGAACTTGTTTTTATTAAGGTTTGATTTAAGTGATTTTAAAAAATAAGTCGTTTACTAAAGACTATTGAATTGTATGATAGCAAAAATCTCTTTTCTCCAACTGAGATTTTGAGTTGGAGCTACATCTCCCTCACTAGGGATACCCTCCTTTATGACCCCCCCCCCCAAACAAAAAAAAGGCAGCCAGAAGTCGGTCCATGTTAGCATGAGTATCGGTGGTTAGGTCAATGAGTTATAACTCAACTGTACTGTCTCCTTCCTCTTTATAAAGATCTCAAACCTTTATGTATTAAAAAAAAAAAAAAAATAAGAGTTTTGGTGGCTGGGCTGGAGAATCCTAGGGTTTCAGAGTTTCGGCCTGTCTTCAAGAGAGGCTTTTCTATGTTGTGATGGCCCACTTCAGTCAATATTGTGAGTTGTGACGCAATGGGATCAATATTTTAACCAGACTCGGCCCATCTCCAGGCCGATGCTCAAAACAGAATACGTGCGTTCTCTCTGGCCTCTATGAGCTCTGCTCCGGTTAGGGTTACAATCCAAAGGCCCAACGTTGAACGACCTAAATAATTTTAGTAATAAAATTGGGGAAAAAAACTATTAATTCATAAGCTGTTGGATAAGAAAAACAAATAAAATTTCATTTTACATAGTATCGAGTACAAAAATAGTTATTAAACTTCAAAGTAATTACCGCACAAGCTTATTTTTCTTTGTCAAGTAAAAATATGAAACGAGATCACTAGCAATCTTATCAATTTTCTAAAAATATTTCACCATTTTTGTGATAAAGTAATCAACCTAAATGATTATTTCGTAATTTTTGTAATCAAAGATAAAATTATTTTATTAACTAACACTTAAAAAAGAAAAGGGAGCAATTGCCCCTTGAACCCTCTTTTTTCTTTGCTCCTGGTGAACAATTTAGCAAATTTTTATCTATGAAAGTTATACATAGTAATTATTTAGAAAATTAAGGGTTTTCTTTTTTTTTTTTTTCTTTTTTTACTTCCAATAAGGGAGTAAAGCCAATTGGATAATTTAGTTATTTTTAGTAATGTAGAATTTCTTTATGGTGTATTTAATAATCAGTCATCTAAATTAAGATTTTTTTAAAACATTCTATGTATTTAATTAAGTTAAAAGAGCCCATTAACAAAAACATTATGACTCTGTAAAGGTTTAATGGATAAGCTTTAGTTCCTTGATGGAAGGACGTGGTTTATGTAGCAGAGAGCGTCTCTAACGTTACCCATTTAAAATCTAAGAACAGTGTCATCCCTCATATACAAAATGCAGAGATGGGAAGCTATCATCTTCTAAAATTTGAGAGGTGATTGGCATTTTAATCAACCATAACATGACGTGTCTCTAAGAGTAGGCTAATGGTTACAACCCCCTCATCCAATCTGGTTATCCCATATTCAAATTCTAGCATAACCAAGAAAAAAAAAAAAACCATAACATTTTGTATGTTATGGTTTCGATTGAGGCCTCCCATAATACCTTTCATAAAACTCTTTTCTCCCCGGCCATTTGCTTGTTAGTTCATGATTACATATGTTTGGGCTGCCAGTGCTACATGTTAATTAAACCAAAGAGAGGCAAGCTCCAATAATGGATTTTCGTTCAATCTCTTCCGGCTCTCTGTGAGCTTTGGTAACAGCCCAAAGGCTTCTAGTACCATAGTCCAACATCCAAGAACTTGAGTAAGCAGATTTTTTTTTTTAAATAAATTATCCTATAATAATATTAAATATAACTAATTCAAAATTAATTAAATTTTTAATGAATAAAACTCTTTTAATATCTATTTTTATCATATATAAGACACACGAAAAGAATACACGAATAAATTTTAATTTTATGAAATAAAATTAATACTTTGTTTGCCTTTTCCTCCCAAAAAAAAAGAAAAAGCCACAAAAGAATTTCATAGCCCCATATTGTTTGTTAATGAGCCAACAAACCCCCATGCCTAGAAAGTGGTTTATGGTTTGAGGAAACCTATAGAAGTCAACGATTAGCTGTTCCTTTCAGTTTACAGATCAAATTATCCGAAACGACAGCATGCATTAAAAGTCCAAATTGAGCTTATAACCTACCCTATACCTACACTAAGCCTCCATGTTTCCCAAATCTCAACCAACTCATGCACTATTAGTCAACTCCCGAGTTTTCCTGATAATAAATTTAAGGTTGTACCTAGTGATTCTCGAATACGGCTTTTCAATTCTAGAAGTTGGGTAAGCCTCAACATTGAATAAGATCTCCCCACAGCTTCCACGGGATTTGTGCTCTCCAACTCCTCATTTTTACAACTCAATTAGGAAAAATCTATATCTTATGATATTATTAAATTAAAAAAAAAAAAGAAAGTCGAAAATTTTACCCTCTAACGATATTGAATTCAAAGGATTGGAAATGGAAAAATCAAAATAATAAAGTCAATGCTCCCCATTGCAATAAAATTGTTCCCTATTACTTATTCCTGCCTTTAAATTTCATTTTGGAGTATGTTTTTTTTTTTTTTTTTTATAAAAGGTGTTTTTTTTTTTTTTTTTTTTTTTGTTTGGATAATGAGATTTGATTATTGCCAACACCCTTTTTTTTTTTTTTTTTAGTGTTGGTCTTTGAGGCAACTTAAACCCGTTTGAATAAAATTAAAGTTAAACTCAGAGGAAATTTTAAATTTGTTTAAATTAAAAATATTACAAATAAAAAGAAATTAAGATAAATAGAAATAAGGGCCATATAGATCATTCACATCAATAATTAGTGCTGTAGACCGCCCAAGTTTAAATATCAATTTAATTTTTTTTTAATAATAAGATTTGAATTTCGAATCATAAAATTAAAAAAATATATATATATAAATATAATTTCTTAAAAGATTTTATATGATCAAATATCAACTTCCAATATTTAAAAAGCAACAGAGAGCATAATTAACATCACCGCCTCGTTTGACTTTCCCTTAATTCGTATATCATTTCCTCTGGCTTGGTGGACAACCCCAAAATAATGCCCTACTTTACTTACTCTTCCGTCTTTATATGCACCACAAAAGCCCTTACTAAAGCAATAAATCAACACACATAAGAACCACCCAGATTATTATTCAATTGTCAATGAAGTATGACTCAGTTCGCACCATCTCCTTTCTCTAGATGTCTCCGGTCTCTCCTATGTACAATAATTAAAAAAAAAAAAAAAGATGATGAGCCAATTCAATGTGATAATTTGCAATATTTTGATTGGAATTCTATTATTAACGGAAATGATTTGTTAAAATGTGTAAAATATTTCATTCATAAAAAGTTTTACAACTATTTAATATTTTAATAAAATTATAATAATAAGCTCTTCTAAGGAATAATAGATAACAATCTAAACAGTAAATTTACCGTTGGTATTCTCCAGGTAAAGTTTACATAGGATGATAATGTTGGTTTTCCCTAACATTCTTTTTGTCCAGAAAAAAAAAAAAAAAAAGAAACACAGCAACCATTGTAACAAAATTTTAAATATATATATATATATATATATATATATATATATAGCTCAATTTCACTTTTTGTTAACAGAAAAATATGAAACATAGCCACTCTTCCTAGGCAAGGGTTGGCAATGGTGGTAATTTTAAAATGGGGTTAGTGTCAAATTATAAAATTACGGGTATTAAGTGTAATTTTTTTTTTTTTTTTTTTTTTTTTTTAAGAATATGGAGTCAATAGATAGAAAATCAAGAAATAAATAACGCCATTCAAATCTTTGCAGTATATCTTTCTGGATTTCGTAACAGCATGTAATAAGATGTGTAGTCTAAATTCATATATTTGTTTTCACAGAATAGGGATTGAGAGTGAGTGGTCAACCCTTTTGGATGCACCCCCTGCACCACACGTCGCTCTCCTCTTACATTAATTTACTACAAGTTACATATTTTTTTTATAGTTACTCCCCATTGACCCTTCCTCAATTAATTAATTAACAATAATATAATTCAAGCATTTCTTGAGTGGGAACACGAACAAGAAAAAGTGGGTATCCAATCCATCTTTCCAAGAAGCCATAGCGTGATGGCACCACCATCATACGCATACTAATATATATTTATATTATATATATATATATATAATAATTTTAAAAACGCATATTCTAAACTGAAAAATCTAAATTAAGATATATATTGAGAAAAGAGAAATAAAATAAAGTGACTCCCCCGCCCCCACCACTAGCATGATTCAACCCCCCAACCAAACACCGATCTCTATTTTTCCTTTTGCCTTGATTACAATTTTTCACCCAAAAAAAATAATACAAATAAAAAGAAAAATGAGGAATCGCATCTTGCGTAGGTAATTAGGTAATGCGTGTCCTCCACATACCCCACCCAATCCTTCACTAACACCGTTCTTGAAGAGGGAGCCAAGCATCTTTTTTTTATGGTGATGATGTGTAATTTGACTTTAGGGCTGCGCCTTTTGTGGCCGTTTGATTCTTATGAGTTATGATTACTCTAACCCTTTTGACATTTTTGTTTTCTTCTCCCAAAATGGACGGTTCCGATTCGATTTCCATTGAAGAGGAATAAAATTTCAAGAGGATTCAAGGACTAGAGCAGCTGTAGCGTCGGTGAGTGATTGGGGGTGATTGTGATCGCCTTCGTAAGTGACAATAAGCATAGCTGGATCATCAAGTGCTCTCTCTACATGTTTTCTTGCCGGGCATCCTCTCACACTGCTACACTTATAATATCCTCTGCAACCACGTATCATAAAACATATTACTCAATAACTTAGAAAAAGTAATACGTTTTCTTTTCGTGTCAAACAATGATAGAAATTGTTGTTACCTTGGATGAGGAGAGCCTTTGATGGGTTTTTGGCCATATTTTCTCCATGAGAATTCATCTGGAGGTATATCTGCCATTTTCAAACTAATAGCAGGAACTCTTACCACTCTCTTCACTCTTGATTTCCTGAACAATCAAAAAGAGATTGACAGATAATTAAATTGCTCACTGATTCCAATAAATTTAACAATTTCACACAAAACCCATTTCCAAAAATTTAATAAAATCAAAGATTCGTACTGGGGAACTCTTACTTTCTTTTACTACAGTGACACCGCCCAGAAGAGCTTCCGCACTTAATCGCAGCATCGTCTGTGGAATTGCACTTTCTCTTTAGGGAAGACAATGACAGAGGAGGTTTACCAACAGAGGAGACATGTGAGACGTGCGTGATCTGAAAAGCAGAGGACGTAGATGGTTGAAAACTCTCCGTGTCCCCTGTTAAGGAAGACACAAACGACGTCGCAGCAGATATCTGAGGTGGAGACGAGAAATTAATCGTCGTCGTAGCCGCAGATGATTCTTTCTTCTCAAGAGAAGGCTTTTGATACTGGGAAGAAGCAAACGGAGGAAAGCGCTGAATCGGTGTCGGATGATAAATTTTCGAAACAGAGTCACTCTGTTTCTCTCTCTGTGTCTCCTTACTCTGTTCTTGAATTTTCTGATTCTGTTGTTGTTGTTGCGGTTGTTGGGATGGAATCGGTGCTCTTCTAAACCGGGCATGACCGGTTCGAGTTCTATCCAGTAAAGAAATCACTTTCTTGAATTTGTTGACCGCCACATCTGCAACAGCTTTACAATCCAAATCAATATCCATGGAAGAAGAAGCAGAGTTGTTCGAATTTGAAGACGATTCGATTTGATTGTGGTTGCTGTTTCGTTGAGACAACAATTGAATCAGTTTTTCGACGCTTTGAAGCCCCGCAGAAGCAGCTTCTTCAAGAGCATGATCTTCCATCTCTGTTGTTGTTGCAAAGCTATGATCTCCTCTGTAACCCATCATTAACTCCACTGCCATTTTTTGTTTCCTCTTTTTAAGAAAAAGGACAAAACTTGAGAAACAAACATACACCTCTCAGAGTCTTTACGGGCAGTAGATAAAGAGAATAGAGAAAGGAAAAATAAAAAAATAAAGAGAGAGAGAGAGAGAGAGAGAGAGAGGGGGGGGATATTTGAGTCAAACCTGATAGGTAGATGCTGTTAGCCTTCTTTCCATTCTTAATGCTGGGTAGTATTGGGTTGGATGCTCCGATAAAGCTTTGGTCAAACAGCTCCACCGGTAAAAGATCATCACGTGGAATGGCGTTGTTTGGAACCGGGACTCAATCAATAGTACTGTACGTGAACGTGAAATGGTACTAACACGGTAAAAAAGGGCAAGGTCGGGGACATTGACCATTTCACCTGCAGTGGGCCCGGGTTCTTGTTCACCCTGTGGAAACGACTAGAGAGAGAGAAGGTCAAAAGGTTGCCTTAAAGCCGTTGGGATGATCGTAGAAAGAGAGGAGCATATGGAAATCGAATTAGTTGGTGCCAGTGAGGTAGAGTTGACCTTTAGGCTTTTACAGCTTTAAATGCAAAAGTCATTGCGAGTTAATGAAGTGGGGAATTGTGGGACCTACTTCACTTCTTTTAACCGGATACCGGAAGCGGTTCTTTCCCGAAATTTCCTTTACCAAACTCGCATGAAAAAGTAATTCCCGTCAGGGATGTAAATGATATTTCCTCAAAATTATCGTGGCAATTTGCAATTGTTTACTATTTATACATTTCAAAATATTATTTTACCCATTTCCATCTCACTTCTCCTGGGTGACCACTAATGGTTTTGGACCGATTTATATAAAAAAACTCCAATTAGACTCGAATAGGAGACCAAATTTCAAAGTGCACCTATTATATTATTTTATAGTATCCGTTGGTTGGAGATGAATTTGTTCTTCATAGATTATAGCTCCATGGGTTGAGTGATATAAATATTTATTGAATCGTTAGTGAAATCTATAAAAAATTACGGGAGGGTTTAAAAGAAAAAATAGACTGAAAGAGCAAGGAAGCTCTGTGTAGACTTTTGTGTGTTATGTATTCAATCAAGAGAGCGTACTTGATTGATGATCTTATGATGTATATATATAGACTGCCTGTATGAGTCTTGTGTGCATCTAGAGTATTAAAACTCTAATTTTCATATAAAAGTATTCTAAAATTACAAGATCCTTAACAAAAATTTTTTTAAGAGATTTAGAATCATTCCGATTAGAGAAAGTTTTGAAATTACTTTCTTTATCGATTAGAGTTCAAAATCTCATTGCTAATTATAGAAGGTTGTTTCTGTGATTTAAGAAAAATGAATACTACCTTAACAAGTCAAATAACAATACTGAATATCAAGGGGTTGATGGGACCAATCAGCTGATTATCGAGAAAGATATGACCGGTAAGTATAGAGTAAGTGGGTCGTTCCTATCCATCTGAAAGATATATCTCGTATAGACGACACGTTTCAATATGTTTTGTTTATTGGGTCACGGATTTGAAGGATTTCAAACCCTATGATAATAGGTTTTTGAACCTGTGTTCCATCATTATCAAATCCAATAACAAAGATCAAATATGTTCGGGTTGATGAATTGATTTTTAAATCTTAATTAATATAAATAATTAAAAAAATTCACCATGTACACAAAGTGAATCAATATAAATAATTATTAATAAAAATTTTTCCAACATCGGTTCAGTAAAAACTTATTATCTAAACTCTTCATGAAAATAAAAAAGTAATAAAAATGTGAAATTTGAAATGATATTCATAAAATCAACATCTCCAATAATAACATAAAATTTAAATTCATTTTACAGCAAAAATTTACAAATTTTAATTAAAATTACATCAAAAAGGAAACAACTATAAGACTCAAAATCTATAATAAAACAAATAAAATATGCATGATTATATATATAATTATAATTACAATTAAGAAAAATATAACAAATAATGAATATAATTATGTAAATGTGGTGGCCGAGTTGAGTTGACAGCACGACCCAACCGAATATAATGAGTTGCAAAATTTTAAGTTGCTAAAAATTATATAATAGTGTAACGTGACGTGATGGTACAGAATCCAAATTATGTGAAGGCCATAGTTAATTAAGCCCAAAAGCCCCACAAACAGGGCGTCCCAGCCTATACCAACCACCTCTCCTCCGTGATAGCCATCCGCTAATTAATTCAATTGATCTGATTGGTGCTCAATGGTCGTCACTTAACCAATCTATATGATGTTCACTCTCGATAGATTACGGAAGCAATCTCATAAATAGAAAAAAAGAATATATAATCATAGCCGACTAAGGAATAGATCTTCACGATGATCTGAACTTTTCATGTTGATAAAATTTGACAATCTTTGAATACCTCACGCCATGATTCTTCAAAATCTTGAGACATTTTCATAATAAAATTAGAGTTTTATCACCCAACAGACACATGATTCTCACACTCAAAAGATGTATAATCTTTATACCCCTCCCGCCTAGATAAATTTTCTTGGCCTATATAGGCACACGACTCAAATAGAACTTTTTCTTTTTACAAAATCAATCTGTTATTTCCTTTCGAAAATCACTTTCAAACTTGAATATCGAAATTTCTCTCGTCGGAGGGGAAATTTCTCTTATCGAAGCATCCTTTGACGATCTTTTACAGGTATCATCGGTCGAGATTACTAGGAGATCAAATCTTCTCGTTTGAGTTGCCAGAGCTATCATCTTTGGAACCAGACCCACCTTTAACATGACGGATTGCGGATCGGATTTGATGGACCTACTCTATCTTTGTCTCATGCCAAAAAAAGCTCTCCCCCTCTCAAAGAGAAGATCATATATAAGAAATAGACGCAGTGATTGCCCAGAGAGAGAGAGAGAGTGAGAGAAGAAAAGCCTTTGTCACTAGCAAAGGATACAGAGGAGTGAGAGAAAAATCGTTCTTACTGGTCTTTCCGCGTCTATAGATAATAAGTTGTTTAACAAGATAAGAGAGACACAAAAGACTATTGTTTGACAAACACAATGAAAGAAAAAGAGATAAATAGATGGAGAAAAATAAATATTTTTGTCTGATTAAAATAAGTGAACACTGAACACTCATTTCATAGATAAAAAATTACAAACCGAAATATAAAGTTTTAGTACATCAATAATTAGAAGGAAAATTTATTTCCATCACTAAACCTGAATTAATTTTCATTTAATATCAAGGAAGGAAATGTGACTCATTGTTTTCTTTTCGTCGACCTCGAACCAACGCGAACCCACTTGTTTCACAAAAATAATATTTTAAATAAATTCTTTAATTATGAATAATAAATATGTTTAATTTACATAGATTAAATTCTTGAACTCACGTCATTTGCTTCCAATCCAACTAAAATTTTTTCACTTTAAATTAGGAGTGTCAGTGATTCGAACCGACTCATCCTAAAATTTTAATAGCCCAAGTTTAGTATAAAAATTACTTACTTTAATTTGGCTGGTAACTTATGATAGATTAAAAAATTATATTTAACCTCACTGGTTATGTTACTTC
Source organism: Dillenia turbinata (assembly GCA_037126225.1). Taxonomy (NCBI): domain Eukaryota; kingdom Viridiplantae; phylum Streptophyta; class Magnoliopsida; order Dilleniales; family Dilleniaceae; genus Dillenia; species Dillenia turbinata. The sequence continues at coordinate 4,938,903 of JBAMMX010000005.1, forward strand.
ATTAGATGACATCAAATAAATTTTAAATAAAAATATAAAAAATTTAATAATATATGTAATAATTATATGATATAAAATATATTTAAAATGTACTTTATATATAATTAATTATATAAAAACATGCTAAACTTAGAGGCCGTTTGATGTAAAATAATTGGAAGAAAGGAGTTCGGAACCCGATAGAGTCATGATACTAAATTCACCCCATAGATGTTGATTATAGCCCTAACTTATAAATTTTATAACAATGGAGTTTTCATAAGGATTAATTAAATTATTCAATGTCTGAATGTGGTTTTTATATAATTGTATATTCATTTTGAATTATTAATAAAAAAAGAAATAAAATACACTATGGAGTTGTCTACCTTTTTAGTCGATGCTCATGGGATTCTTTTCTTGGAGGTGTTGATGTTACGAAACGATATAGCTCCTTCCTGCAGCATCCTATGGAAATTGGATTCATCGTCATCTGTTTTACTATTCGAATTTGCCCATGTTTGACTCTTCCTCTTGGTCTTTGTGGTTTCCATTGCACCCAAACCCAGGTCACACCGACACCGCGAGGCATTTGATCCGGGGAGATCTCTATAATGCAAATGCACATTATACATATGTATACGAAGCTTATCAAGGATCCATATATAACAAATAAACCACCTGGCAAATCAAAGTTGGGACAAAAATGGAACTATTTACAACCAAAATATTGGAAACTGCTAAAAACCTATTTAATATTATATTATATATTTTTTTATATAATGATAAAATTGTTAACGATTATCTTTTAAATATCTATCAATAAACGTCCATTAGAAACAGCTCAAATGGTAGAGTCTCTCTATTTTTATCTTCTCTTTTCCGATTCGATCTCGTTTGATTGTATCTTCTTATAAAAAAAAAAAAAAATCTATTAGTAAACTTAAAAATCATATGTAGTATCTTGTAAATTATCCGCACAGAATATGTGAATACTATGATATTTAAAAATCAAATGTATTTACAGAATATATATATTTGAGCTGATTTTAAATTTGGATGCGTATTATCGTGCGCGGTAATATCTTAGAATCATATTTATAAGGTCACCGGTGAAGCTCCTTGTCAGATAACTCCCACGGGTGTGATGTGAATGTGTATTATGGTCCAGGCAGACAGAGAGTGCGTGTTGTGTCAGATCGTGGGCCCACCGTAGGCCCAACTTGACAGAACCAAATCCATTTCAAACCAATCCCACCATTCCTCCCCTTCCTCAAAACTTGGTCTCAATGCATGCACAGGCACAGCACAGCTGGCAATGGCGTGCGGAGGCGATGGTATATCTTCTATTCAATGATATGTTATATTTATTTGCAGAATAAACTTGGTCTCACCCCATAATGCTCTATCATAAATTTTCATTATAATTATTTTTCTTAAAATTTATTTTTTTAAGTGATAGACTACAAATTCATTTTCATATCGAAGCCCTGAATCGCAAGGAGGAATTCTAAAGCACCCAATGTGGCCTACACAAACAAGTGCAATCGAACACAGCTTATATATAAAATGTTTTTTTTTCCCCCAAACTATTTCCAAGTTGTATTAACTGAAAACAACAATAATTCTTTTCTATTTTCTGATTGAACATGTCATATGATGTATAGAATATGTAAATAATAATCATGACTGGTTGGTGCTTTGCTGACTTTGTCTCGTCCCCTTTTGTTATGTGTCATTGAAAATTTTGAAATTGAATTTGAAAGATTTGATGGCTTGAAGTATCCGAATTTGATCCCCACATTCATTATATTTTTCAGGTCAACATGTTTACTATTTGTTATCTTTTCTTCTCAACTGGTTGAATCTTGGGGGTCGATGGTGACATCAGGCTAGGAAATTTAAACCTTTTGACATGAATTTCAATTCAAAAGTACCGGAAGTCGCATAAATGTTTCTAATTGAGACTAGGGAGAGGACATGCTCTTCTTTCTTATTGATTTTATGAAATCCTTCACCAGATTATAATTTTTAAAATAATATATAATTTTTTTAAAGAATTTTAAAAGGCAGCTGTCCCCCGTTCTTGCCCTAGGGCCCAGTCTCCCTTTTCCTTTTCTTCTTCTTCTATTCTCTGCCATGTATTCTTCTATCGGATAGATGCCATTATAAAAGCCAAAGGGCTCTTCAATGCGACGGTGATGGAAAGCAACGATATGCCTTTATCTTTTTCATCTATCGGATTGACCCTTTTCATCTTTGGAATTCAAAATAGCACAAAGTATATGGTCTTGAATATTTGAATATATTGACAGGTTTTCGGTATGTTTGGACATCATCGAGTGAGCTTGTTTAGGTCATCATAATTTTAAGTTGATAATCAGTTAGGACTAATCCTCATAAACCAAGATTCCCATGACAATGTTACTTCAATGAGATTAAAATGGATAAACACATCTCAAAATTTCAAGGCAAGCAGTAAAGCACTCAAAAATCTAGAGAAACATTTCTCTCAACTCCAGAAGATTACAAAATAGTTCAAACCACATGGGGTTTGTTTTATAGTTCTCTCATCATTTTTATGAGGCTTGGTTTTAGATTTGATAAAATTTTAGTATATATTAGATAAAACAGGAGATCTTTAATAAAATTTTTATTCACTTTTCTCTCTCTATCAGACGGAATTATATCATAATTTCCATAAGTTGACCTTTAAGGGGGTGAGATAAAATTTTTATTAGAGTTATATATTTTACCAGTGAGTTTTAACACAAATTTGATAAGTGAATTACATTTATTTTGTTAAATTAAGGTTTGAATTATATGGGTCATTTAAGAAAGAGAGATATAGTAAGCATGTTAAAATATTAAAATAATTGATAAAACCTCTTCTTTACTAGTTAAATAATATTCAGAGACCCCACATGACCCCTTTCATGTCTTTCCATGCTGATTGACCTACACATCTTTGCACCAAATAATGGGGAAACAAACTATGCCCTCCCACCAGGTTGAGCATCTGACTGTCATGCTTTCTGTGCATATGCGGTCCTTTGCATTTGAAGGTAAAATGTGAATTGTTGTGGTTCACTGCGATGAATTCAGAATTTGACCTTTTTCTCTTTTCTTCAATTCTCTTCCACGGATGTTGTATTTTAGTGTCGGGTAGATGCCGTTAGAAAAGCCAAAGGGGTCTTCAATGCAATGGTGATGGAAAGCGACGATATGACTTTGTCTTTTCATCTATTGGATGGAGCCTTCTTCCGTTTGGAGTTCATAATAGCGTAAGGTATATGGACTTGAACATTTGAACATATTGACAAGGTTTTTGTATCATTGAGCTTAATTGGGTGGACTTGTCTAGCCCATTATCAAGTTGGATAGTTCACTCGGGCTTGAAGGCGCTAAAGGCCCATTAGTACCGGACAAGGTTTGGATGGTGGAGGTAGGAGTTATAAACCATTTTGAGGCATGGGTGGTAGATTTGGTATCATTTTGATATTATATAAAACATGAGAGGTTGTATAAGTTTTTCATTAGCCTTTTCCTCTCTCCCACTCGAAGTGGATTATTTTATAATTTTGATAAGAAGGCCTTTACGGGTGAGATTAATTTTTTACTAGGGTTTTATATTCTACCTACATGAATTATTCACATACATTTGATAAACAGATTACATTTATTTGGTCTAATCAAACTTTTGAAGTATATGATTCTTTTACGGTGGAGATGAGGGAAAAAGGGTATACACAAGTCGACGGGCTCAAGGGATACAGTTTTGAGAATTAACCTAAGCCCAGTATGATTACCCACGAAAGGCCCGCTTGACCTTTTGAGATGGCCGAAAGGCAAAGAGATGGTGCTTCACATGGACCATTCTCCGGTGACTGAAGTTGCAAGTCCATGTAGTTCATCCCTCTGGCCCGATTATAATGTCAGCGGGTCTTTCTACTGTCAACTACAAGTGGGGCCCACCCCGCGCAGTATGGTGTGGAGTGTTCCGTGTTTGCGCAGTCCAACTCCAAGCACAGAAAAAGCGAAGAAACAAATGGACGCGAAGAGTCCCACGACAGCTCTTGCCAAATGACGGTTCAGGATATTCACAAGTAGCGGCTAAAAAAATCTTCTGCGATGAGAAAAGCTTAGATTAAAAAACAACATTTGTACCACTTGCTCTTAGAGAGAGAGAGAGAGAGAGAGAGGGGGGGGGGAAGAGGTAAGAGTGCGGTGAATTATTGGAGGCGGATTAGGGTGATGGAATATGGGTCCTTGTCCGCATCTGTCTGCGCATGTGTTATTTAGATGATGGGTCCTTGTCCGCATCTGTCTGCGCATGTGTTATTTAGATGAAACTGTCTTTCGATGCCGTGTTTTGTTTTGCTTAATGGGCTGTGGGGCCCAATGTCGGTCCCTATTGAATGAGCTGATCAGCCAGGCCTCAGCTTTTAAAATGGAATCTCTATGGAATCTTGTTGGATCTGTTATGCATTGAATCCTTTCCCTCGATTCATTTCGATTTCCATCTTCCGTGGTTCTTTTTTTTTTATTATTATTTTTTAAATTTTTTTCCTAAATTTTTTTTAAGACGAGAAATAGGACTGTTACGTAAATCAAGTCGAGTTTGAATCACTCGATCAATAGATCAACTCAACTCAATTTTGATCGAAATCAAATCGAATTCGAATAATAGAATTTTAGATTCGAAAATTCGTCAAATAACTTAATAATATATATTAATATATTATATATATTTATATATGATTATGATATAAAAAATAAAATAAAATAAAATATGTTAATATATTATATTATAATCGAGTTTTCGAGTTAAATTCAAATAATTTTATTATATAATCGAGTCGACTTTGAGTCGGGTTAAAAAAATCGAATTCGAGTTTAAGAATTAAAATTTTCAGAATCGATTCGACTCGATTACACCTTTATCGTAGAGTAATGATGTTTGGACCTGTTATGAGATACACCTCCCTCACTCCCTCTGAAAAGATAGTTATATCAAGCGAAAGATTGTTAATTTTAACAATCATCTACCAAAACGTAGAAAAGGTAAAGATTAAAAATCATACTTGGGTAGGTTAAGATGATAGGCATATTTATGCAAGTTTAATAAAATAAGCCTCCCTATACATTTTGAATCAAATTTATATTTCGTATTTTTTGAACCTTTCCTTTTATAGTGTGGGGTTTTGGGAATAACTTCTAAAAAGAACACAGAGTTTAAAAAAAAAAAAATGATCAAAAATCTGATTACACACATTAGTACGAACAAAAACACATCCTTTCTTATTATTCTCAAAACAAACAAAGCAATTGATTATAATAAGATCCATGGACTATGGACTAGTTTGATTAAGTGCTGAATATATCAAATTGCATAATAGGAGGTATTTATATACATTCTTGATATGAAAAGAGTTCGTCGTGCCCCTAAACATTATGTAATTATACAGAAAAATTCAAAAAGATTCAAAAAAATAAAAAAATGAAGACTAAAGCATTGGAGAAAGAAAATATCAAGAGCAAAATCAAAACCCCATCTAAGTTTATACCAACATTTCTTAGCTTGTTTTTTTTTTTTTTTGTCTCTGGTCCATCACCTAGTTTTTGAAACTTCGTTTCGACTAATCTAAATCGAGTCGTTAAAATCTCTCAAGAGGATAGAGCTCTCCACGATACATTTTTTAACTCAATTGTTTTATCTAGAAAATTGTGAATGAGTTCTTTTGCAGGTATAGAGATCTGGATTGGTGGGTGGAGATTATCCATCCATCAAGACTTACGGATAATTAGAATTGTCGGACGTGATTCTTCAATCAACCACAATTAAATTCTTTTGATTCACAAGAAATGTATTGGGTTTCTTTCACATTTAAGGAAAAGGTTAAACAAAAGGTCTTTCTGCCTCTGTTGGTCCCTCCCAACTTGGATGTCTATTTCTTCCTTTTATTAAATTGTAAATTTTAGCAATATGGGTATTCATAATTTTGTCCACTTATTAATTAATTTAAGGTAGGGATTCATTACATTCCATCGTTGGGCCCGTAGTGGCTTATATTTCAAAACCCAATTTTGTTTTTTGAAATATGTTTTCGTTGGGAGTTACGTGTGAGTGATGGAGATATGGAGAGGATGTGGCTGTGTTCGTCTCTATGATGATGGGCATGGGAATATTGTTTAGTGGGTGCAACGGCCATTTATGTCCTTCCCAAAACCATGCATTTTCATTTTATTTCAAAAAGCTAAGATAACGCTTGGTTTTCACTCAAAATTAGATTCAAAATCGAAATAAAAAATCTTAAAAATAGAAATCAGAATCCCCGATATCAATTATTTAATTTAAATTTTAAAATAAATATAATTATATTTGATTTGTAAATTTTTCCTAATAGTAATCATATACTTGTTAATTTTATCATTAATAAAAAAATGTTTTAAAATTAATATTTTAAAATTTTTATTTTGTTTCTTAAAATTAAAATTTTAATTATAATCTATTTTATTTTATTTTCTAAAATTAAAACTAAAATTAAAATATATTTTAAATAATATTTTATTTTATCTTCTAATGTTTAAAAATCAAATTTGCCTACGGTGAGGCTTCTTCTCTACTGAGATCGGATGCTGAGGACAAGGCGAGAAACCCTAGATTGGAAGGGTTTGCGGGGGCTGTTGCAAGACTTGGGGATGGTTAGAGATTGAGAGAAGGAATGTGTAGGGAGAGAAGCAGAAGCCTTAGGGTTTGATGAAGAGAGAAGAGCGGTAGGTGAGGTTGTTGAGCATGTAGAAGCAGCAGCCGCCATTGGAAAATGCTGTCTATCTCTCTTCTTTCTCTCTCTACCTAAGAAGACGCTCTCGGGGGTGGCTGTGAAGATGAAAAAAGTGGCGGTCGAGGAGATCGAATGGATGTCGGATGGACATTCTCCTCCGATGAAGGTGGCGACGAAACTAGGTGGAGATTATGTTCCAATCCAAAATTTCTAGAATTTTAAAAAATTTGAACATATATTTTTTTAAAATTATTTTATTTTAAAAAAATTGTCCAACTCATTAATCAAGATCATGACGTGTTTGATCCAGCCAGTCAAGCAAATCGTCTCGGCGTTGTTTTTAAGAAGTGTGATAATAACAAAAGTCCAATTTCACTTCCCCCACTTCAAAAAGAAAAAGAAATATTTTTGTTTTATTAGAAATAATTTCCGCCAGTTGTCCAAATTTCCCTCGAGGGACCACTAATTTTGTTTCCAAAAATTAAAAAATTTATAATTCTTAAAAAACATCTTTTTTGATCTTGTGTTGTCAACCGATGCATCATTCCAATAATGTCACGTAGTTGCAAAGCAAGACAATAAGTTTGTTTCATTCGACTAATTATGGGTTAAAAAAATAGCAGAATGTAATTAAGTTTAATCGATAAAAATTTATTATTAATATATTAAAATTAGGCTTTTAATTACTTTTTTGAAGTTAGCCAAATATAAAAAATATAATTTTCAAATTGCGACGCAAGAAGTTATAATTTCACAGTTTGTGCATTAAGTAGATTTATTTGACTGAATATATTTAAATTCTAATAATAATTATTATTTATTAAGAGAGACAATTATTTTTATTATATAGTATTAGATTTATGGTCGTTAATAAAAAATATTGAAAAAATGTTTACATATTGAAAATTTGTTGAAATAAAACAATTTTGTGGATACCATGGCACTGACCCTGAGACATCACTGGGCACAAGCATGGGCACGAAAGTTCTTATTTTGGTGGGGGGGGTTTTTTTAAAATAAAAAAAAAAAAATTTTTTTTTTTTTTTTTTTTTTTTTAAAAAGTTTTTTTTTTTTTTTTTTTTTTTTTTTTTTTTTTTTTTTTTTTTTTTTTTTTTTTTTTTTTTTTATTTTTTTTTTTTTTTTTTTTTTTTTTTTTTTTTTTTTTTTTTTTTTTTTTTTTTTTAAATAAAAAAATTTTTTTTTTTTTTTTTTTTTTTTTTTTTTTTTTTTTTTTTTTTTTTTTTTTTTTTTTTTTTTTTTTTTAATTTTTTTTTTTTTTTTTTTTGGTTTTTTGGTTTTTTTTTTTTTATTTTTTTTTTTTTTTTTTTTTAAAATTTTTTTTTTTTTTTTTTTTTTTTTTTTTTTTTTTTTTTTTTTTTTTTTTTTTTTTTTTTTTTTTTTTTTTTTTTTTTTTTTTTTTTTTTTTTTTTTTTTTTTTTTTTTTTTTTTTTTTTTTTTTTTTTTTTTTTTTTTTTTTTTTTTTTTTTTTTTGTCAAGTTAGCCCTGCAGCCCCGACTCAGGGTAGAGTTCTAGTTGGAAACCTCTTCCCTTTTCCTTCTCTGCCCTGCCCACTAAAGTCCATCCATGATCATGGGACTGGACTCAGTTTACAAGTAACATCTAACCCGAAATTAATAAATGGAAAAGAAATTTCCCTTTTCTTTTATTCAAGGAAAAAGTGATTTTTCAAATATTACAAAAAGTGAAATAATTTTTAAATATTAGGACATTAATCATTTGGTTGTGATTATTAATATCAGAAATAGTGATTAGCGTGTGACTATTTAATAATTATTCATGATTCTGTTATATGATTTCACTATGCGATTACTGTTGAATTTATTAAATTTATAAATATTAATAATCATGAAATAGTAGAATAATCTTGAAAAAAATGAAAGCATGAAAAATTAAATATGGTTCTACGAATTTCTCGTCTTTAATCTAGTTGGTTCGTCTGGATTATAACAATAATAACAATCAAAATCTTAGTTCCGAAGTCAACCGTAAAAGACGAATAAAAAATAATTAGAATATATATATAATAATAATAATAACGACAATAATAATAATAATATTTAAAAAATAAAAGTAAATAAAAAAATATATATACACACACATGATCCAACTAAACTTAAAAAAAGAAAAAGAAATGATAGTCTAACATGCTCTGATTCCTTTACGCTACTCTCGAAATTATTTTTTTAGTTAGTTTTTTTAAATGTTATATCTTTACGAATACATTGTATTCATATTTTTAACGGTTTATTTCGTCATTTAATTAAATCTCCTATATTTAAGTTTTCGATATTCCTAACTGATGCGTTTTTGGATTTTCATCATATATGATCAAATTATCTTAAATGATACTATTGCATCTTATTCACAATTGAGTTCACTTTCAATTTAGTACATATGTGTTTATTTCTAATCCTATTTTTCTTAATTTTACCATATATCCATATTAATATTTTCATCTCGACGACAATCATTTTTTATTCTTGTTATTATTTAATGGTTCAACATTCAATATCATATAACAGTACAGATTTTGTTACTGTTTTATAAAATTTTCCTTTCAAATGCAGTGGTATTATGCGATTACAAATAACTCTAGATGTTTTCTCCACTTCATTCAACCAGTTTGAATCATATGGTTCATATTCTCATCTATATTGGCATCATTTTGAATGACGAATTTTAGATAATTAAAACGTTCACTTTCGGTATATCATTCCTTTCTAACTTGATCGTTTTTTTTATCATTTTGGTATTTGCCACTAAAAATGTAACTCAAATATTCAGTTTTTGATCGATTCAATTTAAATCTTCTAGATTCTAAAATCTTTCTTTATAACTCCAATTTCGCACTAATACCCTCTCTTATTTCATCGATTAATACTATATTATCTGCAAAAAGTATACACCATAGTATTTCATCTTGAATGTTTTTTGTGATCTCATCCATTACTATTGTCAAAAGGATAGGACTCAATGCTGATCTTCGGTGAACTCCAATGTTAATTGAAAAACTGTCACTTACGCCTCCACAAGTTTTTATATTGATAACAGTTTCATCATACATATTTTTTATTAGATTGATGTATTTAACAGAAATTCCCTTCCTCATCAGCGTCCACCACAATATTTCTTTACGAACTCTATCATATATTTTTTATAAATCAATGAATACTATATGTAAATCTCTTTTTTGTATTCTAAATATTTTCATCCAATGTCTCAGTAGATGTATTATTTTGGTGGTGGATCGAAATAACATAAATCTAAATTGAATCTGAGTCACACTTATCTTTAATTTCAATCTATATTCAATCACCATTTCCTACAATTTCATGATATGACTCATAAATTTAATTTTTCTATAATTTGAGTACTCTTATGTGTCTTTTTTTTTTCTTATATAGTAGCACAAGTATACTATTCCTCTACGTTTTGGGCATTTTCTTGGTTTACCATATCTTATTAAAAAGATCTATTAGCATTATTATTTCAATTTCACAAAAATATTTCCACATCTCGATGGAAATGCCGTTGGGTTCTATGATTTTATTAATTTTCATTCTTGTTAAGGTTTCTTTTACTTCATGAGAATGAATTTTACGTTTAAAATCTCTATTGATTTCTTCTATAGATATCATGGTATTATTGATATCTCTTGTACTCTTTGTGTTGAAAAGATTATCCAAATAATCTCTCCAACACTTTTTTATATTCTCATTTCTTACAAGTATACTATTGGTCTCACTTTTAATATACCGAATCTCATTTAGATTTTTTATTTTTCTCTCCCTTAACTTGGTAATTTTGTAGATGTCTTTTTCCCCATTTTTAGTTTCTAGTTTCTTATATAATTCATTATACATTTTACTTTTTGATTTGTAAATGATACTATTCATCTCTTTTTTTGCAATTTTGTATTTTCTAAATGTATCATTATTTATCTTACTTTTAAAATTTCTATAACACTCACGTTTATTTTATATGACATTTTGAATTTTTTTATTCTACCACAATGACTCCTTACTTATTGGAGTCCGTCTCCTAAATACATCGAGAACATCTTGACCTATATTCTTAATATTATTAGATATTTTTAATTATATAGTTTCTGAATTATCATTAGTAGACCAAGTTACTGTTTCAATTAATTTACTTTTGAAAGTTGTCACATTCTTTTCTTTCAAATTTCCACCATTTAATTTTTGGTTCCACCAATGGATGAAATTCTTTTTGTTTTTGAGACACACGCATATCTACTATTAAAAGATGATACTGAAACACTACACTCTCTCATGATATGACTTTGCAATCCTTATAAGTTATTTTATCACTTCTCCTAGTGAGAAAGAAATCTATTTGATTGACATTCGACCAACTTCTATATATAATTATATACGATTCTTTTTTCTTGAAAGCTTCTATATTTATGATTCATGATTGGTTTGGATTATATGAATCATTTTTTTGGGGATAAATATCCGATAGTTATATTTGTCGATTAAATCTAATTTTATGGAGTTAATCCCTTTGTTTTATGTTTGGTAACTTTTTTTTAGAATATTTTGTTGATATTCCATTATCTGAATTTATCATCGCAGATAATCATGGAGTTGTTTAATTAGGTAACAACATCATCATCACAAACAAAGTCCGGTAAGGGCAGGGCCACAAATTTAAGGTTAATAAATCCAATATTGTTTGGTCTTTTTATACCACTATTTTCCATTTCCTATTATACATATATATATTTTTAAAAAATTATGCATAATATTTTTCTACTTAATTGAGAAATCAAACTTAATAACCCTAAGATTTAATAATTAAAATTTTTATTATTCATCGGAGATCACATGTTTTTCATGCCGGTTCAAACTTACCATTTCCTTCGTTATCTTCTAGATTATTATATACTTTTTAATTAATTAAATATATATATAAAGAAAAATCCAAATAAAGTCAAAAATTGAAGGGAGGGAAGGAAGGAACACCTATTGCCACCGACAGTGATAGGAAGTGAAGCCGGAAAATTTTAATCTAAAGGGCAACCCTATTCTTTATGGGTGGGTCCTACTCCTCTCCAAAAATGACTATCTACACCAGACTCCAGAGTCCCACCTTCTTAAGGCAACGACCCCGACGCCGTACGTGGCCAAATTCCATTGGCCCAATGAGGAAAACCCGAATATTAAGTAACTGTGAGATTGTCTCCTCCTACGAATTTATCTCAATGAGTCAGCCCATTCTGTAAACAAATCACATTTCACATGCATGCCGATTTTGTATTATTGTATTTCTGAAAATTAAAAAAACAACTTTTTTAAATTAGCCACTAGTTAGGTAAAAAAATTACCAAAAAAGAAAAAAAAAAAAAAAAAGGGAAAAACGAGTATAGCGGAGTAAATACTAAGTTGACTAGCGAGTGGAAGTCGAAAATACGAAGGCCCAATCATTACTCCCCAAACTCTCCGAAATCCAAGGGCTCTTAATTAGCCAAGTTTTGCGTTCAGTCTTAGCCAATCATTCTACATCCACATGGTCTCTCCTCTCTCTCTCTCTCTCTCTCTCTCTCCCCCCCTCTTTGGGAAATTGAATTTCTTTGACAACTCTCAAACGCCAAAAAAATTTGTTTTTTCTTTTTCTCGAATTTTTTAATATTAATTTTATATTACCAGGAGATTGAATAGCAACCCTCGGTTCCTCCTCACTTCCTTTATAAAAAGACGATTTCCACATCTCCCGTATCCATTCTTTCTTAAAATCTCTCTCCGAAAACCTTCAATCCAGCACACAGAACAGAGAGAGAGAGAGAGAGAGAGACATGGGTTCGATGTCGAGAGTGTTGGTTGTATTAACGATGATGTTTGTAGCATCATCGGCGTTGGACATGTCGATAATCAGCTACAACGAGGCACACGGAGTGAACGTGAACCCTAGTGGAAGAACGGACGAGGAAGTGATGGGTATGTACGAGCAGTGGATCGTGGAGCACGGAAAGAACTACAACGCTTTGGGAGAGAAAGAGAAGCGGTTCGAGATATTCAAGGACAACCTTAGGTTCATCGATCAACATAATTCTCAGAACCTGACTTACAAGTTAGGGTTGAACCGGTTTGCCGATCTGACCAACGAGGAGTACCGGTCCAGATACTTGGGGAGAAAGATCCATGAGAAGAGAAATCTTTTGAAGGCAAAAAAAAGCGATCGCTATGCTTTTCGTGTCGGTGACTCCTTGCCGGACTCCGTTGACTGGAGAGAGAAAGGTGCCGTCGCTAAAGTCAAAGACCAAGGAAGTTGCGGTGAGCCTCTCGTCTCTCTCCCTATTTTTTTTTTTTTTTTTGGCTGGGCATTTTCTTAATTTTATCTATTATATAATCTTTTTTTTTATTTTTTTGGGAATAATTATGATCATGATCAACTTTTTCTTTTTGGGCGGCGCATACTTTGGTCTTAGATGACGAAAAGATCCATGATCTTAAGATATGTTCTATTATTGGGACAGGGGCAATTTGGCTGTGGAGACTGGTTTGGTTTATTGGTTAGGTAGGGCCAAGGGGATGATTTTCCGGGTTAAATGTTCTAAGATATTTTTGTATGTAAATTTTGTTTTTTCTAATTTATACGATCAATCGTTAATTACTGTTTTTATAAATCAATCATAAAACGTTGAATTTGATGTGGGTATTTTAGTATTTGGAAGAAGTTTGGGGGATATGGTAGGGAATGATCTGTCATTTATGTAGATCTAATCTGTGTATGTATTCATTGAATCATATTTAGATGGAATAACTTCTCAGAGAAATTCGTGGGTGTCACGGGCCAACATTTATCCTGAATTTTGTATCTGTGATCAAGACATGTTGGTCAAAATCTGCACATCTGGATCTTAATTTGTTCATTCATTTTTTTTTGGTTCATAAAGACTTCTAAAGGTGTCGAAGAAATTTACTAAAAATTATATGCACAATCCCCAAATTATAAATCCTAAGACATGCTTAGTTAATAATTTGTCTGACTTGAGTCTCTATTAAAACGTGATTTTTGTGGAATGTTTTACTTTAGTTTGATTATTTCTGCTGAGCTTCGAACCTGTCTAGAAGCCAACTTTTGTCAGGTCGCTTGTCTGTAGTAGTACCATTAGGTTTTGTTTGAGATTCATGAAATTTCTTCTGTGCTTGCTGCTTTGTATTTTTCCTTGTCTTGACTGCACTGTTTCCAACAGTAATCATATTTAGTGAAGATGACTGGGAAATGTAGTCTCTAGGATATTGGATGTTACTTTCCATTGCAAAATTGATACTTGGGGACTGGGCTTTCTGTGCTTCTTTTAATTGCAGAAAGGGGCGAAGGTAAGGGGTGCAGAAATCCACCCCCCCCCCCCAAAAAAGGGTAAAATAATTAGTATATATAATTTTAAAACCCCCGCCCCTTGAAATTATTTAGAACTTTGACATATTGTAATTTTCTGGCTTTGTCCCATTGATGGTATTGTTTGTCAAATTTTTCATCAAGGTTGTGTGCGCAAATTTAAAGATTGCTAATCATGTTTAATACGTTTAAGATTTATTTATTGTTTGTCTTTGCTAATCATATTTAATATGTTTAAGATTTATTTATTGTTTATCTCACGCATTATTGTGAAACTGGGCTTGTGTTTCCCTGAGAAATAGATGATGATACTATAGCCCTTCCTGCGACAGCTTATCTTATCATCCTCTTAGCTCATTTAATTGGGAATTTGTTATTGGTATAATAAAGTTTCAACTTGGAATTTATTTTTTATTAAGCCATGGTGACAAGAGGTGGAGCATTTTATATTATAATTGGGTTACTGAATTTGCAATCATGATGCGAATGCAGGAAGTTGCTGGGCATTCTCTACCGTCGGTGCTGTTGAAGGGATAAACCAGATTGTAACTGGTGATTTGATTGTGTTATCAGAGCAGGAGCTAGTGGACTGTGATACAACATACAATGAGGGATGCAATGGTGGTCTGATGGACTACGCCTTTGAGTTCATCATCAACAACGGTGGCATTGATACTGAGGAAGATTACCCTTACAGAGGTGTTGATGGCAGATGCGACCCAAATAGGGTTAGTGTTGGGAATTTGAGATGAGACTTTCAACCGAAATCATTAGGAATAGTGTTTGCTTAAATGTTTCTTTCTCCTGCAGAAAAATGCCAGGGTTGTTTCAATTGATGACTATGAAGATGTCCCTCAAAATGATGAGAACTCGTTGAAAAAGGCAGTTGCAAACCAACCAGTTAGTGTGGCCATCGAAGCAGGCGGCCGGGAGTTCCAGTTATATACTGAGGTATTTGTCTTGTTCTCACCTTAGCCCAATTGGATTGGCTTGTAGTTTTGTCTTTTCAAACCAGTTATTATATTTTTTTGCTAAACTAAAAGATGAACCTGATAAGCTTCCTAAGGACATTCTAATTATGTCATTTTTAATTTTCTAGGGTGTGTTCACTGGAAGATGTGGGACCGCACTTGATCATGGTGTTGTTGCCATTGGATATGGATCTGAAAATGGTCTAGACTACTGGATTGTGAGGAATTCCTGGGGTGATAGTTGGGGAGAGTCTGGTTACATAAAGATGGAGAGGAACATTGCTAATGCTGTCACAGGCAAATGTGGCATAGCTATGGAATCCTCTTACCCTATCAAGAAAGGCCAAAACCCTCCAAACCCCGGTCCATCCCCTCCATCTCCAATTAAGCCTCCCACTGTTTGTGACAGCTATTATTCCTGCCCTGAAAGCACGACCTGCTGCTGTGTCTACGAGTATGGAAATTATTGCTTTGGATGGGGATGCTGCCCCCTGGAAGGTGCAACTTGCTGTGATGACCATTACAGTTGCTGCCCCCATGACTATCCAGTCTGCGATGTCGCTGCTGGCACCTGCTTAATGGTAAGTGCATGAAAAAGGGCTTCTGATAATGTATACTGATCAGAACGTGTCTTTAAGACTCTTAAATGCTAAAAACAACTGTTCATGTGTCTTTGTGGAACAGAGCAAGGGTAACCCATTGGCTGTGAAGGCATTGAAACGCACGCCTGCTAAACCTCACTGGGCTTTTAGTGGCGAGGGCAGCAACAGTGCTTGAGCAGAAACCTCACTGGAAGGATGATAGGAAGAAGATACAAGTGCTTGTAGATGTAAGCTTTGAAGCACACCAAGATTTCGCCTCCCAATTATAGTTGCAAACAAGATGACGGTCTGCCATTCTTATTGGATCCCCATTATGTATATTTAATACTTTCAGTGTTTCTGCAACGCATTTAGGAAACCAATCAGATCTGTCTTCAGTTTCTGGATTTCTAATATCACCTCCTGTATATTCCGTGACATTTGCATGTTGCTTCAATGAAATAGACTGTTCTCTCCAAATATTGGCAGTCTGTTGCTTTTGCTCTTGGCGGTGTCTGTTTTATATGACTTGAATGGTTATTGCTGCACTTCTTTTGAGCCAGGAATTGTATATAGAGCGCAAGCCTTTCTTTACATGAGAAGGTGAAAAATGAATAATGCAATATCCATAATTTAATGAAATGACCAATATTGTCCTTAATCACGTGTTCTGATCTTTTATTGTGTGTCCGTAATCTGTGTATAAAGTCTTCTCATTCTCAACCACAAACGGAAGACAAAGAATATCCACACCTTTTCAACCTCTGCGATACAACCTTTTCCGTGCAAAGAGGATTAATCGATGATGCAGGGGTTGTCTATCTGTATTTGATTTTTTTATTTCATATATTTTTTTAATATAAAAAAATATAATTAAACGATATTAAATCAAATAAATATAAAATAATGTTACCATTTGAATCGTTAACGAGAACTTTTTCCATTATTTTCAACAACCAACTTCTATTAACTTCAAACTTAATTTTGAAATTTTAGGGAGGCAGCCCAACATACCAAATCACATCAATGGTAGTTGCTAACAAATGATACCCTGGACTTTGCAGATACCTTACCCATAGCAACTTCCATCACACGAGCATGTTGAAGCTAGATGCTGTGCTCACCATATGAAGGGTCACTTCAGTCAAATCTCTATACTCTCTTTCTGGCCACTTCAGTCAAATTCCTATACTCTCCCCCCCCCCACCCCAAAAAAAAATTTTCTGCACCGGCAGCAATGGCAACAAGGGCATGTAAATTTCCGCATCACTATATAGCGGCAAAGTTCATGAAATTCGGAATTATATGTTGTGGAGTTAAAACTTGAAAGGTTAGTTCGAAGAAGTTAACAGGAAACCCACCATCACTTCCCCTTAGATTGAACTCTGACAACAAATTGGCTTTATTTCATACTACATATGATGGATTATTTTTTCTACGTACATTGGGAGGCTTTCTTTTTCACCTCAGGCTCCCCAAAATCTCCGTTTTCAACTTTTGCAGTTTGGGGATCAAGCAAATTGTTGTGAAATGGTTGTATACAGATATTTCTCATCATAAAATGGTGCCAAATTTCGCACTCATTGAATAACAATTGCCATTTCAATTCCAATCCCATCCCTATCGATAAGGCTCGCAATCGAGCTTTTTGAGTTGGGCTTTGCAAATCCCGGACTCAACGCGGTGAAATTTCTTTGAACCCGAGCCCAAGCCTGACTCGTGAAAATTCAAAAAATTGAGACTCAAATTTTGCCAAAAAAATTAAACAGGCCTTGAACCCGTTTTGGTTCAAATTAACCCAAAAAAAAAAAACTATAGAGAAAAAGAGAGACCCCAAGAAGACAACCTGGTGGTTACAATCCTCTTTTCCAGTCCGATGATCCCAGCTTTAAATCACAATGTAACCAGAGAGAGAGAGAGGCCGTCGACTCACCACCACCCTACGTTGAGATTTGTCAATGATGCCACTGGACGGGAAGAAAAAGTGCCGAAAAAGGATGCTCAGGTGCCACCAAAGTTGGATCCGGTGTCTGATCGTTTTGATTACACCTCACGGCCGCCAATTTCTTCCTTGTTATTTTCGATGTCCATTCGTCTCCCAACCCAAATCTATCAAATTGGCCATCATCATCTGATGACGAGTGCTAGTGATTGAACAGGAAGAACCTCCTTGATACCTCTTTGAATCAGTGATTGATTGTACACTTATTCAGAGAGAGAGAGAGAGAGGAGAAGAGGGAATAGGGCTAAGCTAGCGGGAAAAGGGAGTAAGCTTAGGGCTTCGGACACGAGGCTTGAGAGAGAGAGAGAGAGAGGAGTGAGGGAAAGAGGGAAGAAGGGCTTCGAGTTCAGACATGAGAGGAGTGAGTGAGAGAGAGTAGTCAGAGAGAGGAGTTAGAGAGGGAAAAAGGGTTGAGACAAGAGGGGTGAGAGAGAGAGAGAGGGAAAGAATGCTTTTGTAAAACCTAAAAACAAAAATAAAAAATAAATATTTATTTTTAAACGGGTTGGACTTATATTGGGTTGAACCCGCTAATATGCAGATTCAACCCGTAATTAAAATGAGTCAAAAAAATGAACCCAAACACAGTCTAACCCTAAAATGAGTCAAACTTGACCCTTCAAAATGGGTCAAGTTTGGGCCGATTCGGCCCAATTGTCAATCCTATCCATCTAATGGACATAGAAACCCCACGTAATGCAATCATCCCAATTCCCATCACCATTGCTGACATGTCCTTATAGTAGCATCCACTTTCATATAGATCACCACAACGGACATTGTAAATGAAATATGCTATTCATTAATGACAAAATACCTCATTTTCTCATAATTCATGTCACATTTTTTTATTGATTGCTACACAAATAGAAAATTAAGTTTTTTTTTTTTTTATATATATATTTTTTAAGTCACAACTAATCATAACCGAATACATCAAGCTATTGTAATTTTTTTACCATGAGGAATAGTTATTTTTTTATTATTTTGCTTCACTACAAGAAGGAAAATAACTTGGTCATTTTATTGGTAATCATTTTTACTAACGTTGTTATTCTTTTTAACAACAATAACAACAACCAGAATTTTAATTCTAAAATTTGAAATCGACTATTTGAGAAATAAATATAAGATAAAAAAAACCACCACACACATATACTATCTAAATATATTTACAATACAAAATGTGTTAATTTAATTTATTCTAATTCTCCTACGCCACTCGTTTCTGTCCGAAATCATTTTTTCAGTTAATAGTCTTCATCGTCGTTTCACTAAAGGTAAGTTTGGTTCGCGGAAGGGGAGGAAGAGGGAAAGGGGAAGATTTACTTCACCTGATAGAATTAAATGGATTTCTTTTATTTTTATTTGGTAGGGATAGAAGAGAAGAAAATGAGTGATACTTTTTTTTTTATTTTATTGGAATGAAAAGTGGAAACAAATACCACAAATTTTACTATTATATCTTTATAAAATAATATTTTTAATATTTCTCACCATATTTTTTTATTTTTTAATTTAAAATATTTTTCTAAAAATATAATTTTTCTAAAAATAGTTATTTAATATATTTTTCTTATTTTTATAAATTATTTTCATTATTATTTTATATTAAATAAAATTAGAATATTAATATAAAAAAGGTAAAAAAAAAAGTAAAATTAGAAAAAATAATTTTTTCAATAAAATTGATGAAAAAAATTAAATTTTATTAGGTTATATTAAATAAAATTAAAATAAAAAATTGATAATTTCGTAAATGTCAAAGAAGGGTAAGACAAATTTGTTCAAAAATTTTATTTCCTTTCATTTCCGTCCACTTTAGGATGGAAATATTTTTTTAAGAGAGAAGAAAATGGATTATACTCTATTTTTCCTTCCCCTCCACGTTTTCTACCTTACTAAACAAGTGAAATATGTCATTTTCTTCCACTTTTATTTTCCCTCCCATTTTCCTTCCACTTTTCACTACAATCAAATTATCTCTAAATCTCTTATATTTAACCTTTCGATTTTCCTAACTGGCGCATTTTTGAGTTTTCGTTGCACATACTCAAACCATTTCAAGCGATACTCTCGCATTTTATTCATAATTGAACTCATTTCTAATTTAATGCATATCTCTACATTTCCAATCCTATCTTTCCTAATTTTATTACATATTCATCTTAACATTTTCATCTCAATTATAGTCATTTTTTGCTCTTGTTTTTATTTAATGGCCCAACATTCGATACTATACAGTAATGCAGATCTTACTGTTGTTCTATAAAATTTTTCTTTTAGATGGAGTGACATTTTGAGATCACAAAAAATTCCAGATGCTCTTCTCCATTTCAACCAACCCACTTGGATCCTATAGTTTACATCCTCACTTATATTGTCGTCATTTTGGATAATTGACCCAAAATATCTAAAATGTTCACTTTTCGGTATATCATGTCTTTCTAAACTAATCGTTTCTTCATCGTTCTAATGATTATCACTAAATGTGCATTTCATGTACTCCGTTTTAGATCGACTCAATCTGAATGCTCTACACTCTAGTGTGTCTCTCCATAACACTAATTTAGTATTAATACCCTATTTAGTTTCATTTATCAATACTATATCGTTTACAAAGAACATACACTATGGTATTTCATCTTGAATGCTTTTTATAATTTCATCTATCACTATTACAAACAGGATTTGATTTAATGCCAATCTCTGGTGGAATCCAATGTTTATTGAAAAACTATCACCTACTCCTTGCAAATTCTTACATTAATAATTTCATCATACATATTTTTAATGACATTGATATATCTAATGAAAATCTTCATTTTCATCCACGCTCGTCACAATGTGTTTTTAAAACCCTATCAAAAAAGAACCCAAATAAAAAATGACTAGGTTACTAACTTAGCCTTCCTCTTCTCTTAGAGGGACAAATCCCATTTCCACAGCCACATTATTTTGCACGAAACCCGAATATGACTCATTTGCATCATGAGCTATGTCTTGAATGCAAGAGGGATCCACTATAACTTGAGCTACTTGATTGTCAATATGGGAGAAGTAAGCCCCATCAGCATTGAATTTGTTGCATGAACTAGCAAGGTTAATATTGATGTCACCATGAGACCGGACAGGACGGCTCCAAGACTGCAAGGTACGGTGGGAAGAAGAGGTGCAAAGGACCAAAAGGGTGGTGGTCCATTATTGAGGACAATTTGGGCCCCGTTCCATCCCAAGTTGATGGATTGGAATGAACACACTTGTTTGTCACTACTGCCACCACACACTTCATTCCTGCCTAGTGTTGTTGCTAGTCACTGAATGGCATGTGGTTGTATGTTCCATCATCATATGAGTGTTGATTTTTGTGGCGTTTTGGTTTTGCTGAACGGATAGATATGGTCTTTGGATTGAGAATGCACCTGGTATGCTTTGGAGATGGTTGAATTTCCTCTGTTTGCTCATCACAAAGTTGAGATCTTCCGGTATCTAACATCAACCATTGACAGCTTAGCCTTTCATAAACATGAGAGAGAGAGAGAGAGAGAGAGAGGGAACAGAAATGACTGCGAATATCTGTGCGTGAGAACATGATACACATCATTACAGTCACGATGCAGGGAAGTAAACCTGTAGGAGGGAATGAGTTTGCGAAGTATATAAACAAACTGAATTGAACTTTCCCATGCTCTTGGTTGCTACTTATATTTTGTGATCATCAATCAATCAACAATGGAAACCAATTAGCAACTCTTCAATTTTCTTGATGTTTTAAGTGGCTGAAAATAAATTAATCGTACACACTTACAGGTTCAATTGAGACATTCAAAGAGGACATGAAATTAGGATCATGCTCATCTGGGTTTTCTCTGAATACCCTTTCGTGACCCTTCTCTGCCGCCACTTTACCCACTAATCTGCACACCCAACACCATAAAATTTAGAAAAATATATAATATTAACTGCTTAACAAAGTAATATTTTTCTGCCATATGATACTTACCCTTCACCATACCTAAAGACCTCGTGGGACATTTTGGAGAAGACATCAGCTGCAAACCTTCCCTTCACATACCCACTTACTGCTCTTTCGCACTCGCAGAAATCGTAATACCCATCCTCCCAAGTTAATCTCCTGAATTCAAAATTCAATTATGAAATGAAGTGGAGCAAGAGAATTCAAAAATGGGTGATATTTTTTTTTGGGGGGGGGGAATAATACTTTATTTACGCTTGCCAGTTCCTTTAGCTTCCTTTAGAACGATCAAGAGAACCTCCTCCCTAATCCCACCCACAACCATTAGATTTTGAAGTACTCTATAAGCCAAATTCTTCTTTTCTTCTTTTTGATGATGATGTGGGAGTAGTAAGTTGATCACAAACTTCCTCGGTGGGGGATAATTTCTAGGATCCTCGGAAGACAGAACAAACCGACTTAGAAGAAGAAGAAGAAGAAGCAGCAGAAGAGCATGAACATAGACTTCTGAATGCTGTAAGAGACAGTCAAAAATGGGAACTCCACCTTCCGTTGTCGAGCGAGAGAGAGAGAGAGAGAGAGTTATCATTCCCACTGCAATGGATTTAGTGTGGAAAACACGCTTTACTGAATTTAGACTGGTAGTTTGCATATGGAAAAATGTACCATGCTGTGGGACTGATAATGGTGTGGGTATTTATTTTCATTGAATATACATCAAAAAAATGAATTTTGCGAAAAGAAAAGAATTGATTAGAACTTGCAGCCTAGCTGTTGCACATAATTCGCATTGTAAACTTAAATTATCAACCGGTTGCTTGTTCAACTTTTATTATTAAACTCGTTTCAACCCAACCCCACGGTATATTTGGATGAAAAAATTTGAAAAGAAAATAAAAGATTAGGACAAAAAATTATTTATTTTCTTTCGTTTGAGAGTTTTACGTGAAAAGAAAAGAAAAAAAATGGAATGATTTTTAACATAAAAAATTTTCTTCCCAAAAGTGGAAAGAAAATAAAAGAAAATGAGAGAAAAAAAAAATATCTCATAGATATACCAAATTTACCCTTTAAAAATTGAAAGTAAAATTTTTTATTTCTAATGAATCCTATTTTCTTTTCTTTTCTTTCATAAAACTCCGAAATAAAATGTAGAGAAAATTAAAATTTTCTCTCTTTTTTTTTTCTCTCCTAGTTAACCTTTTCTTTTCTCTCCAAAACTCACAAACTGTTAAAGCTAAAGTGAAATACCGAGATAAAAATAATTTTTAAAATTTTATATTTATTGTGAAGAAAGAAGATTTAATATGCGATAATGATAATTTTCAAAATTTTAAGTATTAATTGCGACAAAAGTCGTGACATGATAATGACGACAATACCCAAGTTCGGGTCCTTCATCTTACATTTGCTACAAAGAGCAAGAGACTTCCATAAAAGTAGTTGAATTGTGTCCCTAGCACTTGATATCCGAAGATAATAGTTAACTGTACTGCAGAGGCTATGCGCCTCAAGTAGAAAGCTGAAAAGTCGGGGATGATGCACCCTAGTGTGCAAGCAAATAGAGACTTGACAGCTACAGACCGTTAACGGCAAACAGGCAATGCGACCTCCCCCCCTCCCCCCCTTTTTCTCTTTTCTTTTCTTTCACTCATCTCCAAAAACGTCTCCGGTGGTCATGGCCCCCTAACCCTTCCCCTCTTGTTATCTCCATTCCTTCTCTCCTTATTCTTTTGGATTCATCACATACTGCCAATATCCTCCTATTGGTGCAACTTCGCACTCACATCCCATCTCGTATACCCACCACATTTAAGGTGCTGAATGCCCCTCACTGCATAGCCATAAAGAGAATCCATTCCTTTGAATTCAACTCCTATGATTTTTTCTCTGTTCTTAAAAACACATTGCATCACTCTTGCCACAAATGCCTAGTTTACCAACATCTTGCGTATGTAGTGGTAAGGGCACTAAACTCTCGTCGGGAAAACTAATCCCAAATGAATCCCACAGTTCTCGAATCGAATTAGTCAAATAATCTAAATACCGGTCGATGAAAACCCAAAAAAACAAAACAAACCTAGGTTTCTAATTGTATACAAACCTTTTGGTACAAATTTTAGGAATCCATTTACTAACATATCACAATGTCAGCAAAAGACAACTTCAAACATCTAAAATCAAATGGGGAATAAAAATCATGAAATTAGAATTTTGCACCAAAGTTGTGCCCCTGCTAAGGATCAAATATATCAACTAGAGTAAATTCAGGCTACACAGCATGGTTTTCCAATCCAATATCCAATACTCTTTGGCACCTGGATATAATGACAACAGCTGGATTTTAACGAGAGAAGATCATGAAGATTTTCAATATCCCAGAACCAAAAGGAGCAATTTATTATTATATTATTAATCACTCAATAGTATATGAAATTCAATCTGTAGGACCTACAGCATATGCATTTCATGGGGGTATTCTTTTCACCAACATTGACGAAACTACAAAGCAAAATGAAGCAACTTTCTTCACCAATAAAAGGAAGACAAGCTTGCTGTAAGTTACAGGGCCCTTAGACTACCACCCCACGTCCCTCATCCAACAATTAAAGGGCTCTTAGGAGCATTTCACATCTAAGGAAGATCCTCATATAGATCCAGAAGATGATTTCCTTGTGTACATCCTCAGAAAGCTCCTGATTTGGGGAAAAAAAAAGGTAAAAATAATTTCGATCACCATTATTTTAAAAGTAAATTATTTATATTTATCAACATTATTCCACAAGTAAAGCTATTTACCTCATAAAATGCAGGTTTTTGGCTACATGGTCAGTTCAACCTTAAGGCTCAATCTTTTGGAAGGTCAGTGTCTCCAGTTGGATATACTTTCTTTCCTGAGTACTTCTGAACAATGAAAAAGCACATTGTTTTTTAAAACAAAAATAGTAGCACTAGGAATTGCAACTTTGGTTGGAATTTACAAAGAGACAAAATAAATTACAAGGTAAAAAGGAGAAAGAATGAATACCTGCTTCCCAAAAGAGAAGGGAACATATTTGTACTTAATCATATGCATTATCTGCCTTTTCATTGTTGAGACGAATAGCACAAGCCAGTAAAACAACAAGATTGGCCAAAACACAGGAACATCAAAAGCGCTGAAGAATGTTAATACAAAAGCAATGCAGAAGGCTTTTGTCAGTGAGTACCTGTAATATACATACAATCAGATTAGAAATGCTCAATTCTCATAGACCAACTCAAAACCAAAAGAACTCTTTCTATGAGGAAGCAGCATGTTCAAGCTTCATTAGTAAAACAAAAAGATGATGTAAACTATTACTTGTGGACCTCTTCATTTTTTCTTCTTTGTAGTGACAAACCAAGAAACTGGGTTATGCCGTCCCCACGAGAAAGAATGTTAGGGAGAGTCAATCCATACTCTTCTGCACCCCCCATAAGTTGACCATTTTCCATGATCCCTATTTTATCTTACTTTATTTTTTTGTCATAAAGTGACATATCAAACCCTATTGGTAATGTACATTATTGCTACTTTTAGGAACATACAAAATCATCTACACTGCACATGCATGGAGTGCGTCAGTAGAACAAGAAGAAAACAGATCAAAACAGAGGAAATTCATGAGCAAAGGGAGTAGCAAATTAGAGAGAGAGAGAGAGAGAGAGAGAGAGAGAGAGAATCCCTCCAACTATGACTTGGTTGATGCAAAAGTGAGCAAGTACCAATAGTCGGAAACGAAGACCCCCAATAACCCCCACCTCCGGTGGAGCCTTTGCAGCTACCAAGACAACCTGTAGTCCCTCAGGAGCAATCCCCTTGATGCCAACCAGAAGAACCAACACATTTGATTCTCACACATAAGATGACTTGTACCAAAGAATTAGAAACAAAACTTCACTACTCCACTGTTACAAAGCGGTTTTAGCATTAATGTACTAAAGACTTGTCTCAGGAACAAAATTTTTCACAAACAAGACCCCTTCCATGAGAAATATGACATGGCTACAGCCTACAATCTCAAATTAGAATTACTGCATATTACAAGGAATGCATATATCTGAAGAACATTGTGGGCCATCGTTTTGCGCCAGGATAATACTAATATAAATGTTGTTCCCAACTATTCAAGCCAAACAAGTTTTTAACTTTCCAGATTTCTTATCACACTAATGCTTTGAATTTTGGAATTAACTTGATGGAAGTTATGTTGGATAAATAAGTTCCACCTCCATACCCTCATGTCCCATTAGTGGGATTTCTTTCCAAAAAAAATTATCATTTTGGATATATCTGTTAACTGAAGAAGATAAAATTAACCCTGAATTCTTTCAACTAAAACAAAAAAAGTGTTTTTCAGTGCCATCGACATAAATCTAATCCCGCAAGGTGTGCAGCACATGCATGGTGCATGCCAAGAAACTCCAGCTGAAGATAAGGCAACTGATGTCGTCACACTGAAAGCATAAATCACATTTTCGGGATATAAGACAAGGACAAAGCACAGCTTTATTCAAGATACCGAAAAAATGCCTTTGGGGATTTAATCAAAAAAGACTATGCACTAGAAATTTCTAATTTTAAACAGGACTAATATTAGAAAAGCATTGTTACATCCAGGTCAACAGACACAAACAAGCTGCTTGCATCTGAACAAGACCCGAGGCAATTTCAGCAATGGACCAACGAATCACTAAGTGCTTAGGTCAAAAGACAAGGAAAGTCTTCAGTTCAGCACATTCCTCGAATTTATGAATCCCCAAGCCAGAACAGCATACAATCTTCTTGACAAGTCGAGATCCTAAGAGTCAATTACATCATCCATCGGCTATCAAGAGGCATCACAATTGCTGTTTCGTGAGTGCCCCAAGTGGCTTATATACTTTCATCTACCAAGCATGTACACTTGAAATTCATACCAAAGACAAGACCATTTCCATTTCCAACAATAGCTCGACCTATGCTGGATATAAAACATGGCTTGTTCAATTCTTTGTCATGGCATTTCTTAAAGCATTAGAGGTATTTTATAATAATAATATGATAAAATTATGAAGCCTTTTGCTTTGTGTTGCTTCAAAACGTTAATTGTAAGAGTCTCCTCATAAAGAACAAAAGAGTTAGTACTACTCAGGTTACCCTTTTTCTTACAGACACAATGCCATGTTCTATGACCCAAATTACTGGTCTAATGTAAACCAATGACACC
The DNA here is from genome assembly GCA_037126225.1 of Dillenia turbinata. Taxonomy (NCBI): domain Eukaryota; kingdom Viridiplantae; phylum Streptophyta; class Magnoliopsida; order Dilleniales; family Dilleniaceae; genus Dillenia; species Dillenia turbinata. The sequence continues at coordinate 4,965,814 of JBAMMX010000005.1, forward strand.
ATGAGATACATATATAATTCCATGCCCATTCCCATGTTGCACGGGCTCAATTTCTAAACTCCCCCACATAAACCCTAAACCTAGATCAAAATTGAATCCGGAATAAAATATTCAGTCGTCACAAAATTTGCACAAGAATCATTGACAACAGAAATTAACGAAAAACTCACCAGAATTTGAACTCAGGAAGACGGCGAACGAAGGGACGAAACTCGTCGGAGTTGGAGGTGGGAAGAGTAGGACCATCGAGAAGGTCTTCGATCTCGGGATCGACCTGAGGAGAGAGAAAAGCGATCAAGAGTTGGAGAATGTAGATACCGAGACCGTAGGTGATGATGTAGAAGCCCTGGATCAGGTAGACGCGAAGGGCGTAGATGAATGCGATGGCGGAGAAGGCGATCCAACGGCGGAAAACATGGGGAGTCGATTTGTCGAGCAGATATTGGAATCCCTGTGAGATTGTGCAGCTCCATTTGGACAACGATGTCGATGATGGATCTGATGATGAGAGAACGCCTGAACTACCTGGATCCATTATCTCTCTCTCTCTCTCAAATCGATTCAATCGAATTTAATGAAATACCGTTTCTCTTTTCCCCCACTAAAATACAGATCTTTTTGCGGAGACGAGATTGTAAAAGCGTCAAGGAATAGGCCTCCCCCCTTATCTCTCTCTCTCTCTCTATCTTTCTGGCCTTCTCCCTCTCGACTCATCTCAGGAGAAATTGAAAATTCAGGAAGGAAAGGAGGGGCATGTGAACATGGGCTGGGCCTGCCTACTACGTGTCTCCTAGGGATTTATCGGGCCGAATCAATTTTGTTGGGCCTTCTCTCCTCATGTGATGGCCTCCTCATTATATATATATATATATATATATATATATATATATATATATATATATATATATATATATATATACACGTATATGTATATATATTCCTAAAACGATAGTCCAGCGGTAATATCCATTCTCCCCTGTCCCAACCCGTGTGTGTCCTCTGGACGTGTTTAATTGATACTTTTTAAATAAAATTTTAAATTTAAATTTTATTTATGACAAAAATAATTATTAAAAAATATCCAATCTAATTCTAAAAGTATTTAGTCAGTTCCAACGTTATTATCATTTATCGATAATTTATTTAAAATGATGTGAAGTTAAAAATAGAACTAATTAACTAAATTAAATATCAAAAATTATTTATAAATGAACTTAAATTTGATAGCTGATTCTGAAAATGAACTTAAGTTTATTAGAAAATATTTTGAATAGAATAATATTAAATAGAATTGTTAACTGAACCTAATATAGTTTCATTATAATTTATGCTATTTTTTTATGATTAGGTGTATTGATACATTGTGTTTCATCAAATACAAACTAAAAAAAAAAAAACCCAAGGCAATTATTGTTTTCTATTCAATTTTTTTTTTTTGGAAGACGGATTATGAATAAATGGCTAAATTGTGCAAACATAATAAATGGCTAAAATACCTAGACATGGGGTGTATTTTGATACATGTTTTAGACTATGAGATTTAATAAATTTTAATTCCAAACTATAATAGTGTCATTTAAAATATCTAATAATAAAATTATGAAAGGATTTCTTTTACTAACAAATAAAGATATATAAAACATTCGACACATTTTGAACTGAGTGATTAAATAATTTTAAAATTAATATTTAGATGGCTAAAAAAATTTATCATCAAGTGATTAAAATAGAGTTGGGCCGATTTATTTAATACATTCAACTACTTTCTGAAGTTTACCGAAATGGTCTAAATTTTCAAAATGGTAGGGTTTAGGATTTGATACTAAGGATGACAATATCTAATTCGATCCAACAGAATAATATAATTTCTTTTTTTTTTATTTGAAAAATAGGTTAGGGATAGATTTTTTAATTGAACAATTGAATCGACTCGAATACAGATTTAGCTCTTGAAAAATTTCAACCCGACCCGACCTGGTACTCTCTTATCTATGTATATCCCTTAAAAGGGGCTTGAGAGATCACGTGAGTGACGACCACTCACGTGACCCCACCCTCTCTCTCTCTCTCTCTTTTTTGTCTGTGTTTTTCTTCTTTCATTTTGCTTCCTACTCTCATTTTTTTTTCATCTACTTTTTTCCATTGTTTTTTTTTTTTACAATCCGGGTATTTTTTTGTCCGTTTTTGTCCTCTTTTTTATTTTAGGAGTTCAATTGCACTTTTTTTTTCCTATAACTCACATGACTCCACTCTCTTTCTCCTTTTTTTTCTGTCTACTATTTTTTTTCATTGATTTCGGTTTTTTTCAATCCGGATCTTTTTTTTTCATCCAAATCTTCTTTTTTACCAAGTCCTTTCTTTTTTTTCACTTTTTTTTCCGTTCGTTTTTGTCCCATTTTTTATTTTAAGACTCCGATTGTATTTTTTTCTATATATCTAAATAAATTTTAAAAAAAGATTTGTAATGTCACATATGGTCGTCAAGTCACGTGACCGCTCATATGACCGTGATCATGATCTTTGTCTTTTTAAATATTAACATTATATTAATATGTTTTAAAATTTTAATTTATCTATATATAAATTTAAAAGGTTATTGTGAAATCATGTGAATTACGACCACTCATGTGACCCCACTTTCTTCACTCTTTTTTCATTGATTTTGCTTTTTCTTTTTTTGCAATCTGGATCATTTTTTTTCCATTCAAGTTCTTTTTTTTTTTTTACCAAGTCATGACTTTTCTTTCCACTTTTCTTTCCACTTTTTTTCCCGTTCGTTTTTTTCCTATTTTTTATTTTAGGACTCCGATTATATTTTTTTTCTATATATCTAAGTAAATTCTTAAAAGAGGTTTATGCGGTTATGTGTGGTCGTCAAGTTATGTGACCGCACAAACTCGTGATCATAGTCCTTATCTTTTTAAATATGAATATTATATATGTTTTTTAATATTTTAATTTAATATATTTAATGTTAAATAAATATTTAAGTATTTAAATTAATTATTTAATTATTTTTGTTATTATAAATTTTTAAATTAAATATTAATATTTATAAATTTTCTTAAATTATTTTTAAATATTATATGAATATTAATATTATATAAATATTTTTATTGTTCTAATTTAATATATTTAATGTTAAATAAATATTTAAGTATTTAAATGTTTTTTTATAGATTTTGAAATTAAATATTAATATTTATAATTTTACTTAAATTAAATTATTGAATATAGTTTTAGTTTATTTTTAATATTTTAATTTTTTATGTTACAATTTATTTTTTATTTAAATATCAAATATATAAATATTAATATTAAAATATTTGATATTTCAAATTATCATTTGTATTATATAAATATTTAAATTTTAGAATTAATTTTAAATTTTTATATTTAAAAAAATTTAAATTAAATATTAATCTTTATGAGTTTTTCACAATTAAATTATTAAATTTATAATTTTAAATTAATATTTTTTAAAAAAATCAATATTTCTTTTTTCCTTCTTTCAAGAAACGACATTTCTTTTTATTATTATAAAATTATATGTTTTTTTTTATATATTTTGTTGGTTCCAAAAAATACACACAAGTCTATAATCCTTTAAAAAGCAACATTTCCTTTTTTTTTTTCTCTCACTTCCCCTCGATTGCGTGCTCCAGAGTCCAACAACATATTTTTAAAGCTTTTTCTTTTCATTTTTTATATATTTTGGATTTTTTTCAATTTTTGGGATATATCTATCTATCGTATTATTTTAAAATTTAGATTTATAATTCAAATTTTTAAATTTTTAACCATCGAAATCTCAATATTTATTTTAATTGTGTTAATATTATAAACTTAATAAATTATAATTATTTTTAACTATTTTTTTCACAGCACACACCGTGGTCTGTTTCCCACCTGCTAGTCGGAAACGCGGACCTCTCTCCATATTGATCGGAAATACACTTTTCATTACATAGTATTTTAATAGTGGTAAAATATAATAAGTATGGAAGTAACTAATATTTTGAAAATGGTGATACTTTTATGATATTTAATAATTTTTATGATATTTAATAACATTTTAAATTTTTTTAGAGATATATTTTTTAAATATCATTAAATATATATATTAATTTGTTTTTTTTATAAAAAAAATTGAGGGATCTTCCATAACTACTGGCACGACGAAAGTGGCAACCACTCAATAAGAAATTAGGTGAGAGAAACCAATTATTAAAGACAAAAAAATTTAAAAATTATCATATAATATCTGAAATAACTCTAATATAAATTTAGAATTTGGTAAAATTAGAAATTTCTATTTTTAAGGCTAGTTTGAACTTACATATTCATACTCTGGATTCCCCTCCACCGGAATCATGCAAATTCTGCGAAAAGATGTTAGTGGTCCCCATCTTCCCCGAAGATAGTCTCCTTTAGGTCTGGGCATTTAAAAAAAAAAAAAAAAAAATCTTTTCTCACAAGAAAAAGGAGAAAACATGTTTATATTTTTACTAATACCACATTGACATCCCCGCATAAAATTTCTAGAATTTTCTCACCCATTTCCCATGTGATGGAAAATTCAATATTTAGGACAACATGCTAATAATACTAACCATGTTCTACACAGGTATTTTTATGATCATCCACATAAGTGCTTACATAGAACCCCTTCATATGTATGAATGTAGAATTAAAAAAATAAATTTCGTCTGAAATTCACTGAAAATGTTAGGAGAGAATCATATCGCGAAATTACAAGTTGCAGCCTATAACTAAAATAGGCTCACCGACCGCTAATTAGCATTGAGAACAGTGTTGTGTATTGCTAAAGATGGTACAAGATCATAAGATGCCGTGAACATTCTTGAAAGCTTGTGATTAAGGGCATGTTTCGCAAATATAGCTCAATTTTTTAAATGAAGTATGACTTTTTAACAATCATTTATTACAATATACTTTAGGTGTTTCATGCGAGTAAGTCTATTTTGACGGAAAGCAATAAAGAAAGACTGGTTCGAGGTTCTTTAGCACTCAAGAATGAAGTCTGTCCGGCAAGGCAATCACCGCGTGGAGCCCCACACGGTTAAAAGCGTTCGTGGTGTGAGGCAACATAGAAGAGTTCACATGCATAAAGGGTTTGTCCACCACCCCCTCGCAAACACCACCCCCCCCCCCCCTTCAGAGTTCACATGCATAAAGGGCATGTCCACCACCCCCTCGCAGAACACATGTCAAGAAATTTCGTGGAAGATTGCAGAGTTTGACATTTATAGAGGCGGCACTGGCAATCTCTCTCAAACCAAAATCTCAGAGAATAATGTATTTAAAATAATAGCATTATTGAGGGTATTAGTTTATTGGTAAAATTGGGATTTGCTCATTTCAGAGTGAAGAATTCCTTGGCTTCGAATCATATTTGAGGATATGTCAGAATCTACTATCCGGGATCAGGAGCTTCAGATCTTCGGTAAGATCATTGTAAACATATACCATTCGACATAAGACAGGTTTACCATTTTTTCTGGGTTGGTTTTAACGTGATTTTTCCTTGTAGTTGTGGGATGCAACAACTTGAAAGACAAGAAGTGGCTCAAAAAGCAAAATCCTTACGTGTGTCTAGAATATGGGCAGGCCAAGTTCCAAACCGGAACATGTGAAGGTAGTAATTAATCTTGCTTAGCAATTAACATTCTCTTTATTCTATGTGCAATCGATCGTCTAATGGGACTTACGCGCACACTTGCCTAGGTGGGGGTACTACTCCAGCTTTTCAGAGCCAGTTCAATTTGAGGCTCATGGAAGGCATCAAAGAACTGAATGTATCAGTCTGGGGTAGGAACACTTTTTTTGCCGATGATTTCATTGGCAGTGTCCGGTAAGAAGGCTTTTTTTATAGCATAATCAATCCTTGTCCATGTCAATTTCTAACTTATGAATCTTCATGAAGGGTTGACCTCCAAAAGGTCCTCTCGGAAGGCTTTGATGACAGGCACTGGTCACTCCGGAGTAAAAGTGGCAAGTAAGGAAATGTTGCTTGCATATAATTTATTCTTCTTCATCTTCTCCACGATCTTGTTTGACTCTAAAAATTCCCTCTACAGGCACTCTGGAGAAATTTGCCTCATAATGCGCCATTCAGCCCGGCAGCAGTCTGCAACTAAACGGCCATATGCTTCAGCCCCTTCCAGTCCTCAGTGGACAAACACCCCACGGCCATATGCTTCAGGTTACCACTCACCACCACACCCACCTTCCAATTATTATCGACAAGGTATTTTCTCAGATATTTTCCTTGTCCTTTAATTAATTGGTCTCCATCTCTTCTCCTTTTTATCGTTTAATCACCTTAATCAATTGCAGGTCCAAGCAAGGGATTCTATCCACCACCATATCCGTATTGAGAGATCTTTTCTGGTAGTATGTGGAACTGACTCAATTCAAAAGCTGCTTCTTCAGATTTGAAAACTTACCATGTCTCTTGACCAGTTGAGTTCTATAATGCGTTCGAATTACATTTTATCCCTCAAAGTTTCAACGTGGGCCCGTGGCATCTCCAAAAGAACTACTCACTCCTCCCTGCTGCTTGTAATAGTCAATCAGTCCGCCATGTTACACTGTATTTTGTTTGGTATATTAAATCAAGAATATTAATATATAGTCGACGATGAAGTAGCTCTAGATAGTGAAGGAGAAAACTGAAAGTAGAGGAAGAGGCTAGAAGACTTTCAATTTTATTTATTTATTTATTTTTTGAGTGTGTCTTTTGAATAGAAGAAGTAGATCTGTCACCTTTTCTTTCTTTCGTTTTGATTCCTTTTATATTTTATAAAATACGAAGTACAACTATAGAATTCTTTTTTTCTTTTCTTTTGCTAACACTGCATATTTTACATACACAGCCATAAAAAATGGACTTAAAGTAGAAGGAGCGTGTGTACACTACAAGAAAACACAGCGACGAAAATTAATGACAGATTTGCGACGGAAAAATTAACGACGGATTTTTCCGTGGCTAATTTTTCCATCGGTAATTCCGTCACAAAAATTAGCAACAGAAAATATCTGTCGCAAAATCCATTGCTAAAACCATTAGCGACGGATATTTTCCGTAGCTAATTTTTCCGTCGCAAATTTTTTTTTTTATTTTTATTAAATATAATTTTTTATTTTTATTAAATATAATTTTTTGTTTTTATTAAAAATAAATTTTTAATTAAATATAATTTTGTGTTTTTATCAAATATAATTTTTTTTTGTTTTTATTAAATATAATATTTTGTTTTTATTAAATATAATATTTTGTTTTTATCAAATATATTTTTTTTATTAAATATAATTTTTTGTTTTTATTAAATATAATTTTTTTATTAAATATAATATTTTTTTATTAAATATTATTGTTTTTATTAAATATAATATTTTGTTTTTATTAAATATAATTTTTTGTGTTTTTATTAAATATAATTTTTTATTTTTATTAAATGTAATTTTTTGTGTTTTTATTAAATATAATTTTGTATTTTTATTAAATATAATTTTGTATTTTTCTCAAATATAATTTTTTTTGTTTTTATTAAATATAATTTTTTGTTTTTATCAAATATAATTTTTTGATTAAATATAATATTTTGTTTTTATTAAATATAATATTTTGTTTTTATTTTATATAAATTTTTTGTGTTTTTATTAAATATAATATTTTGTTTTTATTAAATATAATTTTTTGTGTTTTTATTAAATATAATTTTGTATTTTTATTAAATATAATTTTGTGTTTTTATTAAATAAAATTTTATATTTTTTTAAATTAGGGTATTGTATTTTTAATATTGAGTGTTAGAAATAAATTATAGAAATAGAAAAAAAAATAAACTAATAACACAAAAGTGATGGTGATATGGTGGTTAAAACTCTCAATATCTCTCTCAACTCAAGTTCGAATTTGGATTGGTGCATTTTTTGAGCATTTTTCAAACAATTTAAAGGCGGGCGGGCCGGGTGCAGGGGCGTGCGGGCGGGGGCCGGGGGGTGCATACGGGGCTAGCCAGGCGGTCGGGTCGAGTCGGGCTCCCGGATTCGGGCATTTGGGTATACCCTTACTTACTTCAGTGACGAATTAGTGACGGAAATATTTCCGTCACTAATGATCCGTCGATAATTAATAATAATAATAAATTTTCGACGGATTAGCGACGGTCCGTCGCTAAATTAGCGATGTGACTTTCAGCGACGAAAATTTCCGTCGCTGATTTTTTATCGCTGAAACTTTCAGCGACAAAAATTTGGATATTAGCGACTGATTTTCCCGTCGTTGATACCCGTTTTTCTGGTAGTGGTATATATGTACGCAATCTTTTTCAGTGTATATGTTTGTAGTTTTTTCCTTATATTTTTGTAAAAAAATTATTTTCACGTCTCGAATCCATAACGTTAAGGTCACCAAAAGAATAATTCTACCATTATGTCAAAACATCCCTTTTTACATACACGACCATAATGGATCATAAAGGAAGAACTTCATAAGAGTTAAGTGACAATAACCAACCTTTGTTTCGTCCCAACATAACAATAACTAGTAATGTACTTTCAATGCGATCTTCTTGAACTTAAAAGTAATTGTTGATCTCTGTGACAATTAAAAATGAAGGTTAAATTGATTATTTTTAATTGATTTTTAAAAATTTTATCTAACTGTATTTAGATTTATAATAATTTTATAGTCAATCTAAATATACGTAGCAAAAAATAAAAATAAGGATAGAGACAAATCTGATTTATAGTGGTTCGATTTTGTGTCTATATCTACTCTTTCAGTCAGCAAGCTGGGATCTAACAACCTACTAATTTTTCACTACGATACTTGATTATATAATACAACCCACTTGTTGATTTCTGATCTTCTTACCATGAATGAAAGACTTTTTAAAGGCAGCAGACAGCTTTCGAAAGATTGGCTTCAAGTGCAGAATTCTCATCACTTTATGTTATGTGATTTTCTCTCGAATATGGTGCTATGATATATTTCAATCATGTGCAGTTTGGCTGATTATATTTTTTCTTTTAAAGTTTCAAAATCTTACTGTAAAAACTCAAGTTTACTGCTCCTGAAACCTACTATAATAGCACACATTTACCAACAAAGACAATAGTAATTCTCATGGAAAACTTTCATGTTTTGGGGGCTAAATCTTCTCTTGATTTTCTAATATTTACTAACTGTTGTAACTCAAATTTGAATTTAAAATATCAAACTTGAAATTTAAAAACCCAAATTTGAATTTATCCATAAGATAAGGATATTGAAAATTCAAATTCACCTCCAAAAAATCAATTTCTATAGTTTAGAAAATTAGAACAATCGGCTGACTCTGCCTACTTATTTATCCATTCAGATCTTTAATTTTTGTTGTTCAAATTTAGAATCCAACAATAACCTTGAAATGTAGAACTTTTAAATTTGAAAAACCTTGGCCGATAGTGAAGATATTCTTGAACAAACAACTCTTGAAAACCAATTTCAGAGAAATGTTCCTACTGTATAATATGAGTGACTAGCCATCTTCGCGCTGATTTTTCTCCAACATATCCATGAATTTTTTGTGCCGTAAAGACTTGAATTTCAAGTCCTTCAACTCTTCTATGAAATGTGACTTTTGAATTAAAAATTGATTGACCCCACAAAATGATATGCTTATCTTACTGGTTGGGTTTTCAACAAATAAGAGAAAATCCATTTTGACTGTGCAGTAGTCTCTATGATCCGAAATGTCTTGTCTCTATAGCAACATCTATGGCATCCTTTATAGATCTAAAATTTTCTTTTTATCTCAACCTCTTTGGTTCATAAATCCCTTGTCTCTTTAACAACTTTTATGGTAATCTCTATGAGTTTAGAATTTTGCTTCAGTCTCAAAAATGACTAACTACTTCTGTTTTAGGCTTTGTGTTGTTTTTATAACAATTTCTATAACAACTTCTATAACCTACTTTTATGATAATTATTAATTAAAACTTAATCTGTACGGTCAATAAAAATGTTAAAACAATATAAAAAATTTTGCTATCATCAAAATCGCAAAAAAAGGGGAATCATGAAACTTTATCGAATAAACTCACAGTCGGATGATAATCACGAAAAATCAAACTATCACTACGAATCCATAACCCACAATCCAAAGTCCAATGATTGAAAATGGGAATTCCCTACTTGGAATTCACTAAGCCCTCAATCTCTTTCTCTCTGGAGAATGTGATTAACTCAAAAAACCCTCTCACTACATGTTGTGAACAACCACCTCAAAATTGATGTTCAATTAAAATTAATTAATATAACTCATGTAAAGTTTAGTGGGAGAGAGATTGGGGACGCGGGGTGTCCCTACGTGAGCTACCTACAAAGGAAAATGCTAATAATACAAATCAGGGTCCAATATGAGTAAGTTTTTTTAATGACTACAACAGCAGCAAAAGGAAACCTCATAGAATTGACAATATAGGCAAACTACAGACAAGAAACACAAAATAAGTAGGATAAAAAACAAAAAAGAGCAAAAAAAGCTTTGTCAGATGTCTAGATCTTCTTAATAAATTTATCTGACACTGCCAAGGAAACTTCCTCCACTACATCTCCCAGCCAGAAACGCCGAGAAAATAGAAGAGCCATAGAGAATACTTCTGTCGCATCTTGCATAGAAAATGCAAAAATGCTGCAAAAGTTGAGGCAATGAAAGGATAATAATTTTCACTTTTTTTTCCTATTGGAAAAAGAAGCAAACTCACACCTAAAACAGGTAACTAGGATTGCAGCTCAAGCAAGTATCTGCTGCAGCAAAATTTAGCACAAGAAACAGGTGTCTCAACTATGAACATGTTCTCCAATCTCAATGCTGAAATTCATACCAAAAGCACGAGTTTTTAACGGCCAATTTCACCCAACTGGGAGAAACTAGTCCACGTTTGCAATTCCTTGAGACAGAAGAAAGGATAGGCCGGAAATAATTGTGGTAAAAGGTCACCAGATTATTTGCACCTCTTCCACTTTCCACAACCAGATAATGTAGGCAATATCCAGCATCTAGAATGACTGCTCAATTGTAATATGTGGATAAATAATTGATCTCTCTTTCTTTTATCTCCTTTGTCCTTTCCTTTAGCCCAAGATAATGCATGTGGTCAATAGCACCATCACAAACCTATGACATCTAATCCTTGGAATTTGGCAGGTTGATTCCCAGGTGACCTTCCTCTGTTGTCCATGTTTGCTTTCCTTTCATGCAGTTGCCATCGGCAAATGCCCACACCTTGTCACACAATCTAATTTTAGTTTTTTTTACATCCCAAAAACAAAAATCCATTTACACCAGCAAATGAAGATCATTTTTCCATGAGGCAAGGGAAGATGCTAGTGACGATGATGAAGAGGATAAGCTTATATTGAAGTAAGATCAATATCTATTAGGCATATTTACCAAATTGAAGAAAAATTAGAAATCCTAGTGATCATGAAGTAGATACACATTAGCTGCAATGAGGGAAAGGAAACGACAAGCATGGCTTTCATCCTTATTTGTACAACTACCAAATATGGAAATGAATACTCTATACAAATTAAAAGAGATAAAGTTTGTTAGAAAAAACAGAATAAAACAGAAAAACTGAGAAAATAAAGAAAAGCAGACTAAGAGAAAATAGCTTTTGTATATTATATATTCAATAGATTGTACAATAACCCTATAAATAGGATGATTCCATTAGGCTAAACCCTAGAAATATAAAAAGAAAGAATATATAGAATATTTACAATATTGTAAAGAATAAACTAAATAATTACAATATTGAAATTTTAAAAAGTCAATATTCTAAGACTTCTTTAATTTGAAAATCTTCAAAATTTATTCCCAATACTTACAATATTAATTTTTCTAAAATCTTTTTAATTTAGGAATTGCCAATATTCTTTACAAAATTGATGGCGAAAACCCAACAATCCACCTCCATGACCCCAAAGGCAACTACAAACAAGAATTGCAGCATCAAAAATTCACAAATGATTCAAACCATAATTAGGGTCTTCGATTCCCCCCCCCCCAAAAAAAAACGTAATAATGTGCAAAGAATTAAAGAAATAATCAACAGAATCTTCAAAGCATATAGATTTTCTTAAGCTGATACATTCTCCAAAACAATCAAACAGTAAAGTGATGGAGCTGCGTCTCCAATGGGCGGAAGAGTACCTACAAGATTTCGACCATGTTGCTTTTATTTGATGATTTGGCAAGCCAGTCTTGAAAAGAAAATAAAAATAAAATAAAATAAATATAAAATTCCAAATAAGTTTATTGAGGATCAAAAGTCATTTTAATTTTCGTTGACTATTAACACCGACAAGTTATAATTATAGAACGAGTTAAAATTAAAATTTGATAATTTAAAATTTTTTAATATTTTAAATAATTAAAATTTAATTTTACAAATATTAATATTTATAACATAGCAGATAAATGATCAAATTAAATCATGAGAGATAAAAAAGAAAACTATTAAAACACCTTTTATCATCACAGCTTAAGCAATAAAGTCTTCACACTTTCATCACCTCATTTCTAATTCGATTTCACTTAATTATATCTCTTTATTAAGAAAAAAAACATAATAACCAATTTAAAATTACAAAATTATCAACGGGCACAAACACCAAGACACACACGGATCCCAGGGCCAGGACTAGGATATTGGGTTTGGATCATTTAATTCTCCGCGGGCTCAACAAATTTCTAGCGCAGCCCAGCCCACTCGGGTCGAGCCAGTAAAGAAAGAAGACCAAACCCTAGGCCCGTGGGCGGAGTGACCCAGATTCAGTCTCTGTCTCTCTCTGGTTTTGATCGTATCCGGGTGGAGAAGTGAAGGCCCGGGACAGAGGGATCTTGGAAATCGTCCTCTCTCTCTCTCTCTCTCTCTTCACGGTGGAGTGACCCATATTCAGTCTCTGTCTCTCTCTGGTTTTGATCATATCCAGGGGGAGAAGAGGAGGCCTGGGGACTGAGGGATCTTGGAAATTGTCCCCTCTCTATCTCTCTCTGTGATAAGCAATCATGGAAATAGAGTTGTTGGGAATGAACTTTACTTGCGCTTTCAGATCTCTTAGCGAGGGTCAAATTCCTCATAAAGAATGTATACTGCCACTCGTTTCGAAACTCCTAGGTTACTGCATCGTCGCGGCTTCCACCACCGTCAAAGTCCCTCAGGTTCCCTTCTTCTCTAACCCTAATTTTTATCTTCCGTTCTTTAATTCATTATTTTCTACTCATTTGAATTAATTTATTCTGTTTTAGGTCAATTGACTGCATTCAATTTACAATATTTCCTGATAATCTATTGTGTCTCAAGTAAAATTAGCTAATTACTTTCTTTATTCATGCATATATTTTTAATATTGAGACTTAAATTTGGCAATATCATTTCTTTCTGCCCCAATTCTCAATGTATGGGACAGTATGTAGAGTCTTTGAAATAATTGAGGAATAAGAACCACGATTGAACTAGTTATCCATGTTTCAAATTTTATGATGTTTTTTTGTGACTTTGATATTATCTATGTTTCAAATTTTCCAACATCTTTGTTTGCAGATACTAAAAATATTGAAACATAGAAGCGTGAGAGGACTAAGTATGGTGGGCTTTGAGCTTGAAGTGATTGGTTATACCATTGCCCTTGCATATTGTCTTCACAAGGGACTTCCATTTTCTGCTTATGGGGAGTTGGCATTTCTTCTTATCCAAGGTCCTTTCTTTTACGGATCAATAGATGAGAGTGGAGGAAATTTTTTTTGAATCGTGTTAAATAAAAAATAAAATTCTTGTTTAGATTTGTAATCATAAATATTTCATATAGCGGTGGGATTTTTAACTCTAATTTCGTATAGCAGTTTGCAGATAACAGATTCCTTGATCATTGGTTTTAGTTCTTTTTTCTCTTTAGTTTGTATTCATTTAAGGCTAGTTGGTGACTACGCTTTTGTCTTCCAGACTGACATGCCTATACGGTCTTCGTCTTTGCTACAGCTATAATCCTGGTTGCTATTATTTACTACTATTCTCAGCCAGTAAAAATGACAACATGGGCCCGGGCGTTGCTGTATCCTTCTCACTTACTCATCATACTCTGCATTCTACTTGCTTGAGAATTTTATCATAATCGCCTAAATTTTTCTTTTACCTAATAATTGCTGTTTTACTTTCCTTAATAGTCATTTCATAGATATTGCGCTGTCGCACCAACCGTTTTAGCTGGTCAGATTGATCCCATGCTCTTCGAGGCTTTGTATGTAAGTGACAATAGACCTCATTCTTTTACCATCACTTTATATTTTTTCTTGTTACCATATGTTTTAATTACAAATTAGATGCTTACACGAACTAGCAAGGCTGCCCTCCTCCCTTTATGCATTAAGCTCTTTTTCCTTGTTGGTTATCCAATGCAGGCATCCCAGCATGCAATCTTTTTCTTTGCCAGGGTTCCTCAAATATGGGAAAATTTCAAGGTAAGTTCAAAAGCAAAGACTTTGTTTATTAAGAAAAGTGCTGTATTTACTGGAACTTGATCTTAGTAATAAATTATTAGCATTCTGTTTTTCAAGTATTTGTAAGGACGTCGGATCCATTTCTTGATTGAACTACCACCGAGATGGAATGGAACCATGAGGCCAACAACTTGAGTCGGACACTGTGAAAGAATAACGACAACAATAACAACAATCAAAGTCTTAATTCCAAAATATGATGTTGACCATGAAAGACAAATATAAGATAATTAAAAAATATATAATAATAATAATAATAATAATAATAATAATAATAATAAAAAAAAATATTACTCATAGTATTTTTTAAAAAACACACACACACTACCCAACAAAACTTATAATACGAGGAGTGATGGTCTAACATGCTCTAATTCTCCTACGCCACTTATTCCTATCTGAAATTATCTTTTCAGTTAATTTTTTAATTGTTATATCTTTGCGAATACATTGCATTTATATTTTTAACGGTCTATCTCGTCGTTTAACTAAAATCTCCTATATTTAGACTCTCTATTTATCTAATTGGTGCGTCTATAGGTTTTCATTATATATGTCCAAACCACTTTAAGCGATGCTCTATCATCTTATCTACAATTAGTTTCACTTATAATTTAATGCGTATATCTTCATTTTTAATTCAATCTTTTTTACTTATACCATACATCTACTTTAACATTCTCATCTTGACAACAGTCATTTTCTGTTCTTATTGTTGTTTAACGGCTCAACATTTGGTACTATACAATAGTACAGGTCTTACTGCTGTTTTATAAAATTTTCAGTTCAAATATAGTGGCATCATAAGATCGCAAAGAACTCCAGATATCCTTCTCCACTTCATCCAACCTGTTTAGATCCTATTATTCACATTCTCATCTATGTTGGTATCATTTTGAATGACAAACCCTAGATATTTAAAACATTCACTTTTCGGTACATCATGTTTTTCTAACTTAATTGTTTCTTTATCATTCTGATGTTTTCCACTAAAAATACAACTTATATATTTAGTGTTTGATCGATTTATTCTAAATTCTCTAGATTCTAATGTCTCTCTCCATAACTCCAATTTCGTACTAACGCCTTATCTAATTTCATCGATCAATACTATATCATCTGCAAAGAGTATACACCATCGTAGTTTATCTTGAATGCTCTTTGTGATATCATCTATGACTATTGCAAAAAAGATGAGACTTAATGTTGATCCTTGGTGAAATCCAATGTTAATTGAAAAACTGTCACTTACACCTCCACAAATTTGTACATTAGTAAGAGCTTCCTCATATATATCTTTGATGAAATTAACGTATCTAACAGAAATTCCTTTCTTCATTAGCGTCTATCACAACATTTCTCTAGGAATTCTATCATGTGTTTTTTTCATATCAATGAATAACATATATAAATTTCTCTTTTGTACTCTAAATATCTCCATCAAACTTCTCGGTAGGTGAATTGTCTCGGTAGTAGATCAACCTGACATAAATTCAAATTGATTTTGAGTCATATTTATCTCCGATCTCAATTTATATTCAATCACTTTCTCTCACAATTTCATAGTATGATTCATAAATTTAATTTCTTTATAATTTGAACAATTTTGTATGTTTTCTTTATTCTTATATAATGATACAAGTGTGCTCTCCCTCCATTCTTTAGACATTTTCTTGATTTGTCATATCTTGTTAAAAAGATTTGTTAGCATTGGTATTCCAATTTCATCTAAATATTTCCAAACCTCGATAGAAATGTCATCGGGTTCTATTACTTTATTAACTTTCATTCTTTTAAGGCTTCTTTTATTTTATGGGGCAAATCTTACGTTTAAAGTTCTTATTGATTTCTTCTAAAGGTATCGTGGTATTGTTGATATCTTTTGTACCCTCTGCATCGAAGAGATTATCAAAATAATCTCTCTATCACTTTCTTATGTCCTCGTTCCTTATAAGTATACTGTTGGTCTCACTCTTAATACATCGAATTCCATTTAGATCTTTTTCTTTCCTCTCCCTTAACTTGACAATTCTGCAAATCTTTTTTTTTTTACCATCTTTAATTTCTAATTTTTTGTATAATTTATTATAAATCTTACTTTTAAAGTCGTAAATGATCCTCTTCACCTCTTTCTTTGCAATTTTATTTTTTTTAAATGCATCGCTATTTCTCTTACTTTTAAGGTTTCTATAGCACTCACGTTTAGTTCGTATGGCAGTTTTGATTTTTTCATTCTATCACCATAATTTCTTGCCTATTGTAGTCTGTCCCCTAGATACACCAAGAATTTCTTTATCTATATTCTTAATATTATTAGATATTTTTAATCATATAGTTTTCGAATCATCATTAGCAAACCATGTTATTACTTGGGTTAATTTGTGTCTAAAAGCACATTTTTTTCTTTCAATTTCCACCACTTGATTCTTGGTTCCACCAATGGGTGAAATTCTTTTTGCCTTTGAGGCACACGCACATCTATAACTAAAAGTCTATACTGAATTGCTACACTCTCTCTTTATACAACTCTGGAATCCTTACAGGTCATTGTGTCACTCCTCCTAATGAGAAAGAAATCTATTTGGTTGACATTCGACCCGCTTGATACGTAACTATGTGCGACTTTCTTTTTTTGAAAAAGGTGTTTATGAGTATCAGATCGAATGCTGAGACAAACTCTAAAATAGTATTTCCCACCTCATTCCTATTACCAAAACTAAAGTTCCTATGTATTGTTTCAGATCCCTCATTATTCTCTCCTACATATTCATTTAGATTCCCTTCAATAAATAACTTCTCCCAACTGGATATGGTTTGAATAAATTCATCCAAATCTTCCCAAAACTGTTTTTTACTAATTGCATTTGTACCTATTTGGCGTGCATAGACACTAACTATATTTAATATGTCTTCTCCTCTAACTAGCTTGACAAGTCTATCCCATTTTCTTTTTATCTCTACTACATTTTCTTGTAAATCCTTATGAACAATTATTTTTACCTCATTTCTAGTTCAATCCATATCTGTGTACCAAAACTTATGTCCATAAGGTTCTACTAGTTTAGTTTTCTCTCCCACCCGCTTAGCTTCTTAAACACACATAACGTTAATATTTCTTCTATCCATTATTTCTCCTATTTCTCATAGTTTACCCGCTAAGGGTCTTATGTACCAAGTAGCTAATTGAATCCTATTTTCATAGACTGACTTCTTTAGCCGCACTCGCCCACATGAATGCGGGAGCCCTTACCTATTTAACACCACATCCATGCGGTGATGTAGCATGTCGCTTCCGGGGGATATCTTAGAATTTTTTTTCTTTTTCTTTTTCTTTTTCTTATATTTGTCTCACATTTTAGTATCTTGACATATGATTTTACGCTGACTATTAATTTACAGCAACTCTACTGCTTTACCCGGGTCTAGAACCAGTCTTGATGGAGTTTTTCAAATAATAATATGTAAAATGGAATAAAAGTAAGAATAAAATAAATTCAATAAAAAAAACAGTATATTTCAAATTTTAATTTTTTTAAATTCATAATATTATTTAATTTACTAATAAAATAACAATGCAAATAAATAAATAAATGATTATATAAATAAACATAGAAATAGAGAATAATATTAGTGATAATAATACTAATAATACTATTATTACTAATAATAATAATAATAAATGATGATGATGATAGTAATGGTAATATAGTAATACTAGTGATACTAATAGTCATAATAATAATAATGATGGTAGTATTATTAATAATAGCAATAATATTAATAATAATAATATTGTTAATAATAATGTAGGCAGGCAGAATGGGCAATATGATAATAATAACAATAATAATAATAAGGAGAGGAGACAGTGGGGATGGGGGGAGAAGGCGGAGCACGAACAGGGGAGGAGGATTGAGGGACGGTGATGGGAGTTCTTGTTGGGGCTGCAAGAGTAGGTAACAGAGGAAGGCAGATCGAAGACAAGCAATCTGATGTTCGCCAACAATCTGATGGATATGCGAAGGCGAACACAATAATTTGTCAAAGACCAAGACGAACGGACGAAGGTAGATCGAAGACGAACAGATGAACATGCAGACAAAGACGAACAGATGAAGGCAGATTGAAGACCAAGATGAAGGCAGATTGAAGAGCAAGATGAACAGATTACCAATCTGACGAAGGGATTGAGTGGGAGCCAGACGCATAGACGAAGGGAGCCGACAAAAGGATCTGACAAAGGGATCGAACGATGAGAAGGAGTGATCGGGCGAAGGGGTATGATGGTAGATCTAAGCGGTCTAAGTGTAGATCTGAGTTGTCTGGGGTTGGATCTGAGAGATCTGGAGTGGATCTGGATTTGTTTGGGGAGAACTTGAGGTTTGTGAGGTGGAGAACAGTACTGGTGAGGAGGAACAGAGGAAGAGGGATAGAAGGGGTAGGGAGCGGGGTGGACGCGTTGGAGAGAGGGAAGAGGCTACTTACCTAACCGAGCAGCGTAGGAGAGCTGCTCGAGTGATCAAGGAGAGAGAGAGTGTCGGGATGAGCTCAATCCAGCTTTAGTTACAAGCAGTAATACTGGCATCTATTTCTGAGTTCCATGGACCTTTCCAATTATTTAATAAATTGAATAAGTACCCTTGACCAGCCTTGGCTGCCGATATCAGAAAATGGTAGAAAATCAATTTGAAACCTACATTGTGCTAAGGCTAATTAGTCTATGTTTTGCATGACGTGTTATCCATGACAAACATAATCAAGGGAGAGATATGTTGATTATAATTCTTTGGTAATATATATTTCAATTGAGTTAAAAAATTTTAGATTTAAAATCTGTAAGTTTTGGTAGCTAATATTCAATATTTCATTGGAATCTCTATTATTATGGTTGGAAACAACTCATAGAGTGGTCTAGGATTCTATTATGGAATGTCTTCAGATGTTTGGACAATATACAAGATGTATTGGGATTGATAAACACCTATTTGCTGTATAGAATGCTGCTAATATGGTTTTGTTGAAAGACTAAAAAATATGCAAACTCTCAACAATATGAGAGGAAATATGCAAGATTTTCTTTTATATGAGAAACTCTCCAACATTTAATATCTAGAACAATTACATTTATTCAAAGAAAGACATGGTCCTTAATACAGCAATGTAAGTTGTTAATGATAAGAATTGTGGATAAAGGTTCTAGGAGAGTATGATAGCCCCGATAGATGATTGAATTAAAGATATTATATTTGATTCTTATCTTCAGTCAAGATGTGTGTACGAAGCTTCAAACACTCCAGATTTTATCATGTATCTAGCCATGAAATATTTGTTTATTTTTCACAATGTTGTAGGCTGATTTGCTAACTTTTTGCAGCTTTGCTCATTTACCTTTAATTTGCCACATATGATATTGTTATAATTTTTTGCAGGACAATTCTTAGCAGATTATGGGATTTTGGTTGTTTAGTTTATTTATCTTAATAATATATATGCAAGTTTATGTGACCAAATATAGTCAAAGCACGCGATGACTAGGCTCTCGACTTTTCCTCATGTTTGTGGGCAGCTTTTTTTATTTTAATAATGGAAAATATCTTCTTTTATTTTTTTTCTGCAGAATAAAAGCACAGGAGAACTCAGCTTTATAACGTGTTTCATGAATTTTGGGGGCTCCATGGGTGAGTTTTCTTGGTTTTATGTTGCTCCAAGGTCTCAAACTCCTAGAAAGAAACTACTGAACAATTTTATTTATTTATTTTTTTTTTACAGTAAGAGTTTTCACAAGTATCCAGGAAAAAGCTCCATCAAGCGGTATCCTTGTCTCTAGTTCGTGTATACATTATTTATGTTTCATTAAAATCAGTCTCTTTGCATGTTGATAATCTTGCTGCAATTGGTGCAATTGAAGTAGGATGCAAATGATCCAAATTGTTGAAAGGTATTTGAACTTAGATTTTTTGCTAAATTACCCAGAGCTGAGTTTTCCATCGTTTTCGTTGTTGAATGAGTTGAGAATAGCTTATGTCTGCAAAATTTGGTCATGTGCTAAACAAGACTCCCCAGCTTGAGTTTATTTATAGACGGTAGAAATCGTGGTGTTCATTTAGGATAGATGTTTGTATTTTAAGGAAATAATCCCAGCCTGTAAACATGGTGTGCATGGAACTTCCAAAAACAAAGTAGTAGAATCTTTTAGTAATTACAGAACATTGGTTTGATTGTGCCATATAACCACTAGGAAGCTGGCAATGTTGCCTGTCTTTTTGGATTCCTGCACCATCTCTTGTTTATAGACTATCTTAGGCTGCATGAGCAGTTTACTATCTTTGGCTGCTTGATTTATCATGTGTTGATTGAGAATGTTTCTTGACGATTCTGTGCTGTCCTTGACTTATTTAAAGTTGTCCTGGGTTCTGTGATTGGCATCTTGACCAATGGCACCATCTTGAGTCAAATTGTTCTGTACCAAAAGCCACAGGCAAAGAAAGATAAGAAAACGGAGTAGAAGAAAATGACCTAGTTGCTGGTTGGCTTGCTTCAGTTGTAGGTTCAACAGGTGCTGCATGGTGCTTAGCTTATAGTCGCCAGTGAACTAAGGCAGAGATTGCACGTTCATTCTATTTTATGCTACAATGACTCAACAAGCCTTCTTGCGGTGTGGAAACTACAGAAATTTGGCCCACATATTTCTTGTAATTTTCCTATACATATTTGATTCAGTTTTTAGAGTTGCACTCGGATAATGATCATACAACAAAATGGCCATTTGACAACGACAGGGTATAGCATGATTCATCTTGTGGACAGTCGAATGGCACATACCCACGAAGCAAGTACTGCCTAAACATTTAAAGTTTGTATCATTTCATTTCTCAATTCCCACTTGAGTTGCCTCCTCATATTGTAGTAATTCACCTGGTTAACACAAACTCTTAATCCAGGGTTAGAGCATGGTTCATGGAACTTAAAAATGGCGAAAACAGAAGTTTAAAAAACATTTTTATAGGCTATGCCAACCAGCCAAGCCGATCACAGCTGGCACTAGACGTCGAGGTATTAGTCCCAACTCGAAGGACGAGGAAGCGAGAGATTGAAAATGTCCGCATATGGTTAAGATAGACCGGCCGGGGAAGATCGATCCATGGCCGGCGGACACAATGGTGAGTATAAATTTGTCATATCGGACCCTTCCGCTTTCACCCACAACACAATCCACAATCTGCCGCGTTGTATTATTATACAATTCAAAGTAGTTTTAAATTTTATAAATTGCATGTATTCAGTTGTGCGACGGTCTCAACTTGGCCCATGCTATAAACATATAATTGTATATGTTATTTATTTTAATTTTTCTTAATTTATGAATTGAAATTATATTATCCATTTTATTATGAATTTCAGATTTTGTAGGTTGATATTATTTTAAACAAATATTTACAAATTTTTATTTTAATATGAATTTAAATTTTATACTATTATTAGATACATGTGCTTTGTGTGCTTCATTTCAAACTGTATATTTTTATTATCTTTTTTTTTTCTTCATATAATGTTTTAGTGATAATTTTTTATTGAATCAACCATTACTGAATTTTTAACGAAGAATGTTAACATTAGTCATGTGACATGATGGCAACCCACCAACTCAAGGGCACCTGCATTACCTTATCAAGACGAGTCGGCTTGACTTCCCCCCGCATATAAATGCGCGGACGGGCGTTACTGTTGATAAAATTCTGACATTCTCAAATGATGTCCCTTTATTTTTTTACCATAATTTTTTATTTTTTTATTGAGATTCTTTTTTTTAATCATTTTTTTTCATTTAAATCTTTCAATCCTCTTTTTAACATAATTTTTTTTCCTTTCATTTTTTTAATCCACTTGTCCCTTTAGATCCCAATTTTTTTTTTTCCATTTAGATCTTTCTTCTTTGTATTTTCTGACTCAGTTTTTTCCCTTAATTTTTTCATCTTTTTTTTTATTTAAATTTTTCTCCATTTATTTTTATTTCTTCTTTTTTTCGTTTAGATTTTTTCTTTCTTTATTTTTTTACTCCTTTTTTGGCTTAACTCTTTCGATTTTTTTTTTTTTATAAATTTTTCCCTTTTTGTTTTTTATCCCACCCGTCCACTTAACCCTATTAGACCACAAATTTTTTTTTTTCATTCAAATTCTTCTTTCTTTTATTTTTTGACCCAATTTTTTTCCATAAATTCCCCTTTTGTTCTTTTTTTTGGCCCTCTTGTCCACTTAACCCTTTTAGACCGCAGGTTTTTTTTATTAATTCAGATCCTTCCTTTTTTTTATTTTTTGTTCTAGTTTTTTCCTTAAATCCTTTGTCTGTTTTGATATGGGCTTTTTTTTTTAGCCTCACTTGTCCCTATATGTAACTCAACACAAAGAAAGTGACTCACTCTCTATTTTTTTTAGAAGAAAATATAATTAAACGAGATTAAATCACAAAAATAAAAATAAAAATAAAAAATTTCTACAGTTTAAATTGTCACTAAGAACCGTAACCAATTCTCCATGCCTGCTCTTCATAATCACTCAAATAGTTGATCTCTTTTTTTTTAATCTATTTTTTTTCTCTTCTTTTTTTACCCTTGTTAGCCTTTTATACGTATATATATATTTTCGTGTTACTTTTTTACTCCACTTATTAACTTTTTTTTTTTCCTTATTCATTAGCTTTTTTTAGTTAAACTCTTTTTTTTTCCTATCATTAATATATATCATATTTTTCTTTAATTTAAATATTAAACTAATTATAAATCTAACAAATATTTGTATATCAAAAAAATATAATTCATATCTTATAACATCCCCGTTTATTAGCACGGGACAATAACTAAGTCCTGTATAAAACCGTCCATACTCACCCTAAACAGATGGGTGAAAGACCATCATCTCACATTTGCACTTTCCTTAAAATAAAATAAAATAGAAAATCCTTTTGTGTTAACCATAACCATGAGACACCTACAAACAAATGAAAAGGCCACTTAAGCAACGGATAGAAGTAATAAACAAGGCAAATGGGCATTCAGCCATTTGAGCCACAAAGCAAATAATCATAGCTTAACCATGATCTTGTTATTTTTTTACTTCTTGCCCAATTTCAGGCAGCAGCGAACTTCATGTAATCACAGAACCTAGAGTTCTGTAATAATATTCTAATGACATCCATAACAGCAACAAAAATAAATAAATAAATAGACAGATAAATAAAAACTGAACTTCCAAGGGGAGGTCAGTAATGGTGTGCGGGATTTATTATTGGAGACCGTCTCCCAGTCAACCAACCGCCTGAAAAATATCCACCAGGTGGCGGCAGGGTCCCGGAGATTGTTGCAGTTAACCTCTCATGGGATCCATGTGGGATGCACTTGACATGCTTATCATCCTGCCCGAAGAAAAATAGGTTAATTGAGTGTTCAGATAATTTACTCTCTTATCTAAAATTAAAAAACAAAAAGAATTTAAAAGAGTTAATCTCTCGATAGGCCCATAATACTTGGATCGAATTAATTGAACAGAGTCCAAATATCGATCGGTGAAAAAAAAAAAAAAGTTTCAAGTCAGTCGATCATCATTTGGACAGAAACGACCAAACGTAGACATACTGCTATGAATTATCTCTTTCACCAAAACTGAGAATAGATACCTCTGTAATGCAAACCCATTCAAAGCAGTTAAATGAAGCCCACTTTCGTCCAGAACAGAACTATGGTCCATAAGGAACACACCGGTTTCCTTAAGGGCAATTTGATGATCTCTTGCATCAGGTTCATGGTCCCCTTCAATATTTGCAATAGCACCATGTCACAGTGAAATTGGCCATGAACTCTATCAGGATTCATATTTCTCATTACAAAATAATAATAATAATAAACAAAAACAAAGACTTCCAAAACACCATGTCAGAGTCAAGCATCATGTCAGTCAAATTGAAGATGAACTCTATTCATATTTCCCTTTTTTTTAAAAAAAAAAAAAAGGAAAAGAGAAGGACTTCTAACACACCAAGTCCAAGTCAAGCACACCTATAATTATAATGTTGATAAATTCTTGTGATCTCAATTTGAAATTCCTCCGGGCAGAGGGCAAAACAAAGAAATTAATCCACGGAACATTAAATTATATGTTGGAACAAAATAAATAAAACTCATCAATAAGCTTAAGATTAAGATACTAAATCTGTTTTCAGATAATTAGAAGACCAGATGTTGACATCCATAATATAAAAGTTCTGACCTTCAAAATTTATCACCAAAACAGAAAGTGGCAAAGACAGGATAAGACCTGGCCATCATCATAAAAGGAGGGATATGAAATTATATCATCTAGCAAGTCCTGCATACAAATGACCTCTAGCTTAATTGGCTCCAAATTCACCTCTCTTCAAGCAAGTTCCAGGGTTGAAATCTCTTAGTTTGCTTCATAGACATGAAGACTGCAAAAAGGGTAATTCATTTGCAAGCTATTGCACTCACCATGGTCTTACTGATCTAAGAAGAGTAGTTTGTGACGCACCTTTGTTTACATCCACTTCTCGTGGAGGGCACAATTTAGACTTCTAGATTCAAGATTATAGCTCAGACCCCGCAGCTCAAATTGGATCATTTTAAAAACATGAACAGCAGCAGCACATTATTTATGAACTTTAGAACATAGAATATACAGTTCCTACATCACAAATAGATCATAGTAGAAAGTTGAAATCTAGAAGCCCCAGCAAGAGAAACACTTCGCAAACTTGAAATATAAAAGTTGGGTTAAATTTCTCAATTTTCACAAACTGCTAAGAGAAAACTTGGATAATAGTATGACTGCTGGAGTGGGAAACAAGGACATGAGTCGAAGATTCCCAAATTGATATGCAAGTCAACAATTGGGGAAGAAAGCCAAACGGCCAGAAAACCCAGTACAAATGATGCACAATTTGACCAAGTCCAAATCAAAAGGCTTTAAGATATCTTCCATACATGCCCAAAATTTTTAATTCCAAAAGACGGGTGATCTCCATCCACATAAAAAGCAATTCCTTATTGAGGTCCAATTACAGGCTATTTGCAATTAATTATATTGCATATCCACAATGAGAAATCAAACTTCCATGCCTGGTGGGCAACTAAAAATATAGCCAATATATTAAATAATCCCCCTCCATGTCATCACTCTCCATGCATATCCAGCAAAGATGACAATTTCATTGAGGACAAAAACTATGGCGAATTCAAGTCAGAAATGCTACTATCAAAATATATTTAAAGTTGAAACAAATGTTTACAGGTCAAGTCCCAAATGTGCAAATATTATATTTATTGCAAAATTCTAGTAGATTTCTAGAAAGCTTAGGACAACTTTTGTTTTATTTTTTTTTTCAAGATGTATCAAATTATCAACTGGCCAAACATATTACATATGTCTCTATCAACAATAAAGGAAGAGCATGCATCCAAATCACGCACTAAGAAAATATAACTAACAGTGACTAGATATAATGCAGAACATCAAGGGAAAATGAAGAAAAATCTCGATCAACCTCATTTTCTCGGGAGATATCAGCATGCAACATCTTTCCTCCAGCAGCTAGCATCCAATTCCGAAGCTGACGACAGAAATGCTTGTCAGCCTCAATCAACTCTGGGATTGGACAACGAAATGAATCTGAAGGTCTGACACTGTTAGCATAACCCGGGCAACAGCACAAATAAAAACCTGCAGAAGAATATCAATAGAAAACCGCACCACATCACACCAGTTTGGCCGCAAGCTCATCACACCAGTAAAGTATCCGTTGTATGTGCCCCAAAGAGTGGCCTTCAAGTGGACAGAGGAAGAGAATATCGTTGATGCTTTATTCTAACCAACAACTACCTACACTAGCAGCACATACACCAATCCCCTCACACAGCCACGGCCCACTTACTAAATGGCTAAATTTGTTTCCCTTGCATTAGTTAGAAGGTCTAAAAGTTCATCAAGCTCATCTGGGTTCAAGAAACTTGACAAAAGCCAAGCGGGAAACACAAGATCGTGCAATTAGGTTTTGGGTGCAAAAAGTTACGAGGTTACCCAACTAGGATTAATCCCTTACAAACCCAACCATTTCAAATAGTACCTAAACGAGGCTAACTCACAACTCTAATCACACCTATATATAAAGAGGGAAATGAATACTCATGGTCAAGACTATCCCCGCGTAATACTATTTCAATAATGCAAACTATGGACGATAGATAAAGAAGCACAAAATCATAAAATACAGCATAAAGGCAAGCAAAAGAATAACACCAAAATTGTTGTCTTGCAACAACAGCAACTCCCAACAGTGAGATTTCCATTTCTAGCACAACAAGAAACACACGTGAATTAAATACATAACAAGCAACATATAAATTAAGACAATAAATTGCAAGAGAAACATAAAAATCCTCATCTTTCCTTTTTTTTTTTTTTTCTCCTTTTTCCAATTTTTTTCCTAATTACCGCGGGAAGAAGTTCCATTGTTACTCGACCATTTCCTCAAAGTGCAAGCAACAAAATTCTTCCCCGTAAAAAGCCCAAGCCTCGCCTTGAAAGACGTAGATCGAATTGCAGCGACTCCATTACTGCTCGAAGCAGCATCTGAAGCAACTGCTGCATAACTAGCAACAGAACCAAATTCCACATTATCTTGCACGCCACCACCATCACTAGCACTGGCATCCAAATGATCATTTTCACCGGAATCCAAATTAACCGATAAGGAACCCCTACTCGCTCTCAACCAATCGGCACCTTCGCAAGTAACTGCCCGACACTTCTTCACCTTAACCTTAACCAAATTAGGGCATCCACTAGCTAGGGCTTCCATTCCGTGATCCGAAACGGGACAGCTCTTAATACACAACTTTTTTAGGGCATTGCACTTAGCGGCAATGCAGGAAATTTCGGCATCTCCTACTGTGTCGCTTCCGCAGAATGCTAATCTTTCTAGTTTTTTGCAGTTACAAGCTAACTGTTCTAAACTAACATGAGTGGGATTTACTCCGATTAGGACAAGTTCTTGCAAATTAGGGCAACATTTTGCAACAGCAATTAGACCTTCGTCACCAATTCGATTCGCCTTCCATCCGTCAATGTGAAGCTTCCGGAGAAGCTTACAGCGATCGGCCACAGCTGTCAGACCGACATTGGTGCACTCCGGCGTCTTCACCAGATGAAGAATATCCAGATCTGGACAGTTGGCGATTGCCAAAAGACCTAGATCGCTTACTTGAAGTCTTTCCAGATGAATCTCCATCATACTAGTGACTCGTTCGGCGATTAACTGTAGAAGCTTGTCCCAATCTCCTGAACACCGGAACAGCTTCAAAGTCCTTAGCTTCTTCGCCGCCATAATCAATGGTCCAAAACACTGTCCATTGTAAAGCTCTTTCAAACATATGATCCTCAGAGAGCTGGCAGCAATTCCAGGACCAATCGGTTCTGTCGCAGAACCGTCGGTTATGCCACGTAGGCGCTTAACAGACAACTCTTCAAGCGAAGAACAGTGATCAAGAACAGCATTCATGCCCCTAGCTCCGAAAGTACAAGATCCACAGGAAAGCTTCTTCAGATTTTTACAGTTCTTCGCGAAAACAGACATTCCGGCGTCGCTTAGCTCTCGGCATGCTCGGAGCTTGAGGCGGGCAAGGTTTTTGCAGCGGAGAGAGATTTGGATGAGAGCGTCGTCAGAAATGCTCACAGATCTA
This sequence comes from Dillenia turbinata, assembly GCA_037126225.1. NCBI lineage: Eukaryota > Viridiplantae > Streptophyta > Magnoliopsida > Dilleniales > Dilleniaceae > Dillenia > Dillenia turbinata. Next base: position 4,994,138 of record JBAMMX010000005.1, read on the forward strand.
CGGTCACATTTCAAAGCGAGCTTCGTGACCGCGTCGAAGCGAGAGAAGAGAGAGGGGATGAAAGGGAGGAGCTCTGATTGGGCGTTGAGGGAGAGTCGGTGACGGCTCTGTCCCTCTATCACAAGCCACCGGCGACACACGAGTGAACACCGTTTCCTGTCACCGGATCCGAGAGACTGGAATATACAGGCCAAGCATTCGTCCGGCAAATCAGAGATGTAGTCGGCGTTTTCGTTGGGTGTGATTTGGTGTGGCTCGTCGTTTTTGTTTTCGTGCATGGGAGGATTCATCACCGCTGATTTGGATCTGGTTCGGTGGTGTACGTGCTTGGTGGCGTCGGATACTGTTGAAGATGTCTGGCCCATTCACGGCTTATCGTGGGATGCGCAACACAGGAGGGAAGCTTTGGTTTCTTCGTCGCTTGCTATGGCAGAGGGAGAGCTTCTTCCTCTAGTGCCGCCACGTTTGCGTTTCCCGTCAAAAGAGGTTGAGAGGCGGACTCCAAATGTGATTTTAAATCGGGTTCAATCTTTTCTTCAGGGTCCGATGATCTTCTGGCTCCCTTTACAGCTCTGGCTGCCTGCCGTCGTTCGAAGGTAAATATTTGTGTCGGTTAATGGCTTAACCTGAAGAGGGGGTGAGATTGGATTAAATTTAGACAGATTTTCAAGATAAAATAGTATCAATTAATAATATTTTTATTTTAAATATATTTTTCTAAAAGCTCATATTTTTATAAAATATTTTTTATCTAAAAAGATTATGAAATATAATAAAATGAAATAAAAATAAAGTGAATCCAGCTGACACAAATTAAAATTAACCAAAAAAAGCAATATATATGTATATAAGTATATGTTTATCTTATGTTCAACCAGTGTTGTTGTGTAGCTTAATATTCAAGTGTAACTAGAAAATAAGTATTAAAATTTGGTTCTTAAATGTTACATCAATAAGCGAAAGATCAAACAAACAAGATATCGAGAAAACAAATTGAAGTCGAAATGGAATGGAATTATTGTTTCAACCACGAATTCGTTGCTTATTTTGTCAAATCAAAAATAGTTGTACTAATTAAGAAATATGCTCTTTTTTTTTTGGTTAAAATTGAACAATGAATCGTACAAAATTTTAAAGGGAGAGGAGCGTCAATAACTACGAGTTTGAAGGTACGTGCGGTGCGGTGCGGACAAGAGCCAGTGAAATTCACGAAATCTGACGATGCCACCAATACCACGATGCCCGACTCTTTCCATTCCATTTGTCAAAATTATGGTACACCAGAACAGACCGGACCATCACCACCTCCACCGCCACGTTTATTATTGCAGATCATCCCATAACTCATGTGATTTCAGGGTTATTTACGTAAATATCGTAAAAAAAAAAAAAATCTCACAAATATCATATATTTTTTTTTCAAATTAGTAAAATCGATATCCAAAACATCAACTTCAATCGTGCCTAAAAAACTATTCGTGAAGGATTTTTTTTTTAAAAACGAAGTCAATATCTAAAATATCAACTTTAAAATCGACATTCAGGATATCGACTTCAAAGTCGACATCCTGAATATCTACTTCAATAGTTCTCAAACACCACCTATATGGTATTATTTAAAAATAAAAAAGAATATAGGGAATCATTGACGTCGACATCCAGAATATCAACTTTAAAGTCGACATCCTGAATGTCAACTTCTATTTTTAAAAAAAAAAAAATTTACTTCGCGGGTAGTTTTTTGTGCATGATTAAAGTCGATGTTCAAGATATCGACTTTAAAGTTGATATCTTGGAGATCGACTTCACTAGTTTATGAATAAAAAAAAATACGATATTTGTCAAATTTTTTATTTTTTTCATAATATTTATGTAAATACCCCTGTGATTTCGTACGTCTAATTATTTATGAAAAAAAAAAAAAAAAAAAAGAACGCACACGAACAGTCACACACATTAGGGATAAGCATTGGAGGGTCGAGATATTGGGAGAGTCACGCCAACCCGTAACTCTCACTCCTTCCACTTTCATTTCAACTCCTTTTCTAAAGGAAACCTTCCTTTGCCTTTTCTTCTCCTACATCGGTTGCTTCCTCTGTGAGGAATCCCACAAGTCAACATGCTGCTGTCATAGATATAGCTTATTCCCCCAACTTCTTTTCATTTGGTTTGGGTGTTTGCATTTTAACCGAATTGGGCCCTAATAGAGCTTCTTACCACTCGGCTCGTCATTTCTAATTTAGATTTTTCTATGGATTATTTCATCATTTCAATTATCAAATATAACTTTTATTTTGTAGAATGCTTAAAGTAACGACGGTAAACAATTCATATGAGTTAAAATTTGATTTACTGTAGTATAATACAGCTGAGTGTTAGTAAAATATAGCCATGTCTCTTTACTAAAAGTTTAGTATTAGAATATCACATGTATTTATGTTAATGATATTCAATTCAAGTGATAATTTTTTCTTTTACTTCTTATAATAAATTTGAGTTCAAGTCTCGTGTACAAAATATATATATATTACATGCATGTATTTCTTAAATATACATTAAGCGTTTAATTAGATAAAATTGACACAAAATTATGAGTTTTAAAAAGATTTTTAATTGATTTATTTTAATTTATTTTATTATTACGCTAAGAGTTATAATTAAATTTTAATTTATCGATGTAATTTAATTTATGGTCTACAGATGGTGTTGTTTATCTATTAGTAAAAGCATTGCTTTTTGTGTGCTAGTTTCAAAAAGCATTGTTTTTTGGATAATTCATTGTTCCCTCTTATTAATTTGCGTGTTTATTAAAAAATGTTATTTGTATTTTATCACCGAGAGTAAAATATTTAAACTTGATTTATTAAATTAATTAAGTTTAAAATTAAAACTAAATTCTGTTTAGTATTATGACACGAGTTAAATTAATGTACGGGCTTTTCTTCAAAATATATATATTATTTAATGTCAAAGAGTTTCGATTCAAATGACACATTTCTCCTCACTCTTGATAATATGTTCGGTTTCAGATTTCGGTATGTAAAAAATATATATATTATTTAATTTATATAAAAAATGAGTATGAGTTGTGTGACTTAAACTTAATTATGAGTCAATATTCAATTTTGAATAAATTCTTTCCAAAGACAACTATTATTATTGTTCTACGTCTTTAAATGAGAGTAAAAGCACTTCAACCAAATGATTTACCTTCTTTTGTCTAAAGCTCTTGTACCCATTTTATATATTTAGTTGACATTTTCTTTTTAAGGATAATGACTAAAATTAATGTTATTACAACTTGAGAAGAGGAAAAGTTGTAATCAAATAATATTGTTTGAATCCTTAATTGCATAATTAATAAAAAAAGGTAAAAGTACTAACCAAGCCATGCATGCAATGCACGTGATTGAACACAAAAATTGCTCACCGATAATATCATAGCATGCGACTGCAGAAAGGGTCCCCAACACATGAGGATAATGCTATGTGTGGTGGTATGATTTTGTCTCTTAATTTAATTAGAATAAGACTTGGGATTGGAAGAATCCAAAATTTGAAATTTTGGTTACTTGCGAATATGGGTTTTTTGAATATTCAATATTCACGAGCCTTGAGGCATTCAACATGACATGTAATGATCCACTGTGGTTTCTTTCATGGTCATGGCCATGGCCATGGCCATGGTCAGCTTCCAAGTATTAGTCAATTTTTGAATTTATTAAAATTAGTTTAGAATAGGTGGGTGAGAAGAGACCCACAATGCAAAAATGTTGCTGAATCAAATGATGATGTTGTGTAAAAGAATCCCCCGAAAAAAAAAAGCCTGGCATGGCAAACCATTTCTATTCATTGAGTTAAAAGAAAGAGAGAGAAAATGCTCATGAGGTTGGATGTTTTGTAATTATAGGTATCACTATGTCCCAAAATAATTCATCATTCATAGGAACTTTCAGAATTTCCTTAGGCTAGGCTTAGAACATCTGATACTAACTTTTGTTACTTAGGAAAATTAATATTTATTTATAAGTTGTCAAAAATATAAATTTCTAAATTATAAAAAAAGAAGAATTTATTAATAAATTCTACAAAAGTTTGTAAGTCCACTACTTTCTGATCAACATAATTTCCTAATTTTCTATGGAGGGGAACCTAATAATTTAGGAAGGAAATTAATTTATTTTGGGGGAACCATTTTGTACATAAAGAGCATATTTCGCCTTTTTTTTAATGTTAAAAGCTCTTATTTTTAGTTTATAAGCTAAACTGAGAAATAAAAGTTTTAAAATTTAAGTAAAAAATTGTTTGTCAATTTTAATTTTTTTTTAAAAAAAACATTCCTTTCTTAAACAGATTATGTGTCATAACAACTTATATAAATTTTAAAATAACAATAATACGAGCATTAATCTCAAAATTTGATATCGACTATCTAAGAGATAAATATAAGATTAAAAAATATACAAGTACTATCCAAATAAATTTATAATATGAGAAATTATGATTTAACTTATTTTCATTTTTCTACTCTATTCGTTTCTGTTTGAAATCATCTCTTCAATTAATCTCTAAACTATCATATTTTTGTGAATACATTACATTTAAATTTTTAACGATCTATCTTATCGTTTCACTAAATCTCCTATATTTAAACTCACGATCCTTCTAATTAGTACGCTTTTAGGTTTTTGTTGTATATATTCAAACTATATCGAGCGATACTCTGACATTTTATCCACAATAGAGTTTATTCCTAATTTAGTATGTATCTCTTCATTTCTGATTCTATCTTTCTTAATTTTATCTATAGTTATTAAACCCGAACCGATTCGTTAGTCAGACCAGGTCAACCCGTCACCCGCACTATGTACGGGTCGGTCCATTAAATGAACTGTTTGTACAATTGAACCGAAAAAACCCGCGGGTCAATGCGGGTTAATCGAAAAACTGTGTGACCTGCAAGTTTAGAGCCAACCGAGAGAGAAATGAAGATGGCAACAAAACTCCTCGGTAATAGGTCGCGACCAAAGCTACTCTCAAATCGACTCCGGCCATCGTCGGAGTTAAGAAACTCTACCGTTTCCATCCTGGATCTGTATACTCAAAGACGGTGAAGACTCAAAAATCTCAGAAGAAGAAGAAGAAAAAGTAGTTACACCGCCACAGTCTTACCAAAAACCAGAAATGAAAATTCCAATGTAGAAGGAGCAAAGAAATCTGTAAGTACTAGTGGAGAGAGAGAGAGAGAGATACTGAGACCCAGAGAGGAACTAAAAAGGAAATAAGTTTTCACTTTTGTACTTGCTATTAGTTTTTCCTTCATGTCAGACCACTTTCGTTATTTCCTTCCCCCAAATATCATTGTACTTAAAAAAATATTAGTTTTGTTAAATGTTATTTAAAATTATTAATTTTATTAATATAATATACTATTATAATATCTTTATTAATATAATATCTTATTATTAAAATTGAGAAATCAATATTTCTATTGCTCATAATGTAAAAATATTTTATATTCTTCATTAATAATTGATTTTTTATATTTTTAAAAAATATAATTATATATATTTTAAAATTTTAAAATAATAAAAAATAATCAGCGGTTGAACCAGCGACTCAACGGTTCAACCGATGAGCCATAAATTTTAAGATATATGGGTTAACATGCGGATCGGGTTTAATAACTATAGTTTTATCGCACATCTATCTTAACATTTTCATCTCAGTTATAACATTTTCTGTTCTTATTGTTATTTAATAATTCAACATTCGGTATAATATAATAATACATGTCTTACTATCATTCTATAAAACTTCCATTTCAAATACAGTGGTATCATGCGATTGTAAAAAACTCCAGATACCCTTTTCAATCTCACCAAATCTACTTGGATCCCACGGTTTGCATCTCAATCTATATTTGCGTCATTGTGAATAATGGATCCGAAATATCTAAAACATTTATTTTTTTGTATGTGTTGTTCTTCTAATTTAATATTTTTTCGTCATTCTGATAATTATCACTACGTACATTTCATGTACTCAATTTTTTATCAACTCAATCTAAATCCTCTGGATTCTAGTGTATCCCTCTATAACTCTAATTTAATACTAATACTCTCTCTAATTTTATCTATCAATACCATATTATCTGTAAAAAACATATATCATAATATTTTGTTTTATATGCTCTTTATAATTTCATCTATCATAATTGCAAAATGATTGGATTTAATGTCGATCCCTGATGAAACCCAATATTTATTGGAAAGTTATCACTTATCCCCCCATAAGTTTTTACATTTGTGACAATTTTATCATATATATATTTTTTTAAAATTAATGTATCTGATAAAAATCTTCTTTTTTATCAGTGCTCACCACAAATGTTTTTTGGAATCCTATCATACGTTTTTTTTATATCAATATCATGCATAAATCTCTCTTCTGTGTCTTAAATGTCACCATCAAATGTTTTAGTAAATGGATTGTTTCGATGGTAGATTTTCATAACATAAATCTAAATTGATTCTAAAATACATTTATTTCCAATTTCAATTTATGGTTAATCACTCTCTCCCACAGTTTCATAGTATGATTCATAATTTTAATTTCTCTATAACTAGAATAGTTTTGTATGTCTCCTCTATTCTTATATAATGGTACAAGTGTACTCTCTTTCCATATTTTAGACATTTTCCTACTTTGTCAAATTTTGTTAAAAAATGTCGTTAACATTACTATCTCGACTTCCCTCAAATATTTTCACATCTCAATAGAGATACCATCGAGTCCTATGATTTTATTATTATTCATTCTCTTTGAAACTTCTTTTATTTCATGATAACGAATTTTACGTTTGAAATCTTTATTAATCTCTTCTATAGGTATTGTGATATTACCGATATCTCTTGCACCCTCTAATATCTCCAATATTTTCTTATAACTCTATTTCTTGCAAGTATACTATTGATTTCACTGTTGATATATCTAACACTATTTAGGTATTTTCTCTTTTTTTCTCTTAATTTGACAATTCTGTAAATCTCTTTCTCTATATCTTTGGTTTATAACTTCTTGTATAATTCATTATATATCTTATTTTTTGATTTTTAGATAATTCTTTTCACTTCTTTCTTTGCATTTTTGTATATTTCAAATGTTTCGCTATTTCTCTTATTTTTAAGAATCCTATAGCACTCCCGCTTAATTCGTATAGTAGTTTGAATTTTCTCATTCCACCACCATAACTCCTTACCAATTAGAACCCGACCTCTAGATATGCCAAAAACTTTTTTACCTATATTTTTAATGTTATTAGATATTTTTACCCACATAATTTCTGAATCATCATTATCAGAGCAAATTGATCATTGGACTATTTTTTCTTTAAAGGTTGTTACTTTTTTTCATTCATTTTCCACTACTTAATTCTTGACTTTATTGATAGACGATATTACTTTTACCTTTTAGGCACACATACATCTATAACTAAAAGTTTATGTTGAGTTGTTATACTTTTTCCTAGTACAACCTTATAATTCTTACAAGTCATTTTGTCGCTTCTCCTAATGAGAAGGAAATCTATTTAATTAGCATTTGACCCATTTTTACAAGTAATTATGTTGAATTCTCTTTTCTTAAAAAAAATGTTTGTAAGCATAAGATCGAATGTCATAGTAAACTTTAAAATTGTGTCTCTCGTTTCATTTCTACTACCAAAACTAAAGTTTCCATGTACGGTTTTAAATTTTTCGTTATTTTCCTCTACATGTCCATTAAGATTTTATCCAATAAATAATTTTTTTTATATTAGGTATGATTTGTATAAATTCATCTATTTTTTTTAAAATTATTTTTGTTAATTGTATTTATATTTATTTGGGGTGTATAAATACTGACTATATAAATTATATCTTCCCCACTAACTATCTTGACAAGTAAAATTTTATCTCTATTTCTTTTTTTTCCACTACATTCTCACATAAATCTTTATATACAATTATTGATACATCATTTTTAATTCTATTATTATCTATGTACCAAAATTTATATCCATAAAACTCTATTAGTCTAACTTTCTCTTATACCCACTTAATTTCTTAAAAACACACAATATTAATTTTTCTTCTATTTATTATTTCATTTATCTCTTCTAATTTACCGTTAGAGATTTTATATTTCAAGTGACTAGACGAATTCTATTTTCATGGACTAAATTTTTCATCCTCACCCGTTCACCTAAATTCGGAAACCCATACCTATTTAATACCATATCTTTATTACTCAATAAAGTTACAATAAAGTGCAATTAATATTCAAGTGTCATAAATAATATATAAACTAAATAATTTCATAAATAATTCTAAATTATTCAGGAATTAAAAATAAATATTTAAAATTCATATATTTTTAAGAAATAATTTCAAAAATTGTTAAATTAAATATATATATAATAAAATATTTTTCTGTTTTATTTAAATATTTTTTGGATATATATAATAAAGTTATAATATTTAAAATAATCGGGAATAATTTTGTCGGGCTAGATTTTCACTAAAAAAAAAAGAAGTCAAAAGTAGATAAGCCAAAAATTTCTCTTAGAAGATTCTCCTTTTTTTTTATTGTTTCCTTCATTTTTTAAGCAATTTTTGAAAGCCTAACTTTTAACTTTAAGCTGGATTGAAGTTTTCTCTCTTTTTTTTTTTTTTTAAAATAATAAAAAAACCAAAAAGGCACAAAATCTTTATTTCTTCACTTATGCCCCATAATCACTTCGGAGGGCCTCATAGTGCATAAGCTTTGTTTAGTATCTTGACAGAATATTTGGGCCCAAGACTTTGAGCCTGGAACTTTAATATTAGTGTAAAATTAATTTTTTCTTGAACTTGCTATAAAACTCATTACTTTGAATAATTTACAAACATGTAAGGATTTTACAATTATTCTTAAACTTATAGAACTTTCTAAAGAAAGAGTAAAAAAAAAAAAATGGTAAATAGTAGTATTTAAAATAGAATTTCACAGTTAATTTCTTAAATTCCAGTACAATATTTCGATTGCAAATAAACTACACAATTTAATTGATATTTCAAACGAATTGAACTCCGTATTCACTTAGATTTAGTCACATGGTGTGAGTCCAAGACATTTAGAAGGTATTCTCAAACCATTTTTATATATTTATGAAACGAAAAATTAAGAGTAGAAATAGATAAGGCCAAGTGTGCATGGTAAAAAGTTGGCTTGAGCCTAACTTGGCATGATTTGTTGAAAAGTTGAGATTTTTCATAATAAATGACTCTAAATAAATCAATCAGGCAAGAGTTTCAAAATCTCAAATGGACTAATGAATGGGTTAAACCTGCATAATTTGTATATTGCATAAAACTATTCCCAAAATTATCGAATAAAAAATTATTTTATTTTACATAAAATTAAATATTAACATACTTTTAAAGAAACGCTTGTATTAGGTTGACGGAATTTACCTACAAAGTTTTGGCCAAACTTGTGTAAGTAAAAAGGCTAGCTCAGATATCCCTTAGGGATAACTCAAGGGATAATTTAAGTGATAGATTCTCCTTATTTTTATTTTTACTTTTTTATTTAATTACGTCTCTAGGTATTAAAAAAAACAAAAAAAAGGGCAGCTCAGATAACAGAAAAACGGACTTAGCTGCAGACGTGTGATGGGCGGATGGCCCATTTCCACCCCAGGGAGAATCAGCGGGGGATCTTGTGACAAACTTCAAATTTGAGACAAGAAAATGAGAAGTTGGGCCGTAAGGGGATAAATGGGTCCAGTCCAAAAACGTCAACCCATTATACCGTAACCCACTACCTGAAGAGATCCTTCGAGTCCATGCTATGCCCTACTCGCAAACATGAGCTTCGTGCCTCTTGTCCAGCAGCACTTACCTGAAGCACGCGCGCAAGCCGTTCGACGATTTGCCTTGGGATAAAAAATGGCCGCTCCACTCTTCACCAAAGGTATCCCTCTCCTGCTCTGTCTCCGACTCCAAAACCACCGCCACTTGCCCCTCGGCGTTGGCGTCTTTCTCTCATCTCCGCCGCGACGCCAGTGGTGGACGGCTGCGGAATCCAACAAGCTCGACGACAATGTTAATGTGCCTTCATCATTTTCTGGGGACGAAAAGTTAGCCGTTTTAAGTGCCCATGAGAAACCCAGATGGGACAATCCTGACTACCGCAAGTGGAAAACGCAAGAGGCCGAGATTCTTGAGGACATTGAGCCCATCGTTTGCCTCACCAAAGAAATTCTCCACTCCGACAGGTACACGCTTTCTTTCGCTTTGGTCGTGTTAAATATTCGTCTCAATTGAAATTCGCCTGTTATTGTTCGCTTTGAAACCCCTAAGTGAGTGAGAGAGAGAGAGAGAGCATGGAGGTACTTTGAGTTTTTGACTGTTCTATTTCAGAATGGTGATTTTTTTGGCTTGAGAATGATGAATTGTGATTGCTGTGAGAGAGAGAGAGAGAGAGAGAGAGAGGATGCACTTTAAGTGTCTGACTGTTCTATTTCAGAATGTGAATAATATATATATATATTTTCCTAGCTTGAGAATAATGAATTGTGATCGCCTTTTATAAAACAAGGAAAAAGAATTATGATCACTATCGGTCCAAGCAACTCATGTCTGTTCTTGTCTAATTTAATGCTAACAAACTTTTCCAATCCCCTTCTGGGTATTCGACATTTTAAGGAATGTTTGCATGCCCGCATCAGGTCTCAACAAGAAGGAATCAGTGAAGATGATTTCTACAATAAAAAATTCACATTTTGCACTCATCCTTTGTCAATTTAAACTTGTGGCAAGAGACAAATTTGTAATAGCTGAAATGCTTATTTGTTTTTTGTTTTGTTTTTATTTTTTATTTTTTTAGTTTGAAGCTGAGGATAAGTATATAAGGCAGTGAGGAACCTTAATACTGGTGCCATAAGTTCTCAATGAATTTCTGGCTTGTCTCACCAAATATATCAACTGTTGCATTTGTCTCCAGGGCAGTGGTGTTCTTTTTAATTTTTCAGAGGTTAATAATGCTGCATGCAGCATGATCTGTCTCATTGAATGCATATTGTGGATATCTATAATCCCTTTCGGAAATATAAATGGTGGGTGTTCCATATGCTGATTGCTGATCTGCCCGTGTTTCTTTTTAATTTCACCTCATTTCAGGTATATGGATGGGGAGCGTTTGTCAGCTGAAGATGAGAAAGCAGTGATAAATAAGCTTCTTGCTTACCATCCTCATTCTGAAGATAAAATAGGATGCGGAGTTGGTTCTATCATGGTGAGTTGCATTAATATGATTGTGAATGAAATATTTCTTGTTTGTGTTTTTCAATCTTGGCGGCTCATTTAGGCTTTCCACCAATTACATCATTCTGTTTCTTTAGTCAAATTCCTAATGCATGAGAAGGTAACAACATATGCCCTTCATCTCTATAAAGGTTTTTGTTAACTCCATGTATTGACCTTAAATATTTGTTTACTTTCCATGAAAATAGTGTTGAGATGATACCTAAAGTTGTTATGAAAAAAAAATCAATATTCTCATCATATGCTACTTGAGAAACATGAATCAACAGGCTAAAAAAAAGAAATGCACAGGTAAATTAGAAGTACAAGAAAATATGAAAGGAGATCAAGGAAATGAGGAGTGCTATAGATGCTTCCTCATTATCTGTTCCTTTCTTGTTTGTTCCCTTGGATGACCATACTACATAATAGTTGATCTTCTTGATCCTGATGATTGATGGTGTTTCACCTTCATATTTGCAGTATAGCTGGCAAAAGTTTAGCTAGTTCACAACCTTTGGCCAACCAGATAAAGAAATCAATCATTTCATGATTTGTGAGTTACTTAAAAGAGATTACTCATTTATTTTGAGTTGGCCATTGCTTTTATTCAAAGCAACCCAATGAATGACAAAGCATTCAAATTGGTTTTTGAGGTGGAAACGCCTCCTCCAAGGCCAGTGAAATAGGGATTTGTTTCCATTGGGATTGCTGTCCTGAAATGCAGCAAAGATCAATGCATACGGAGTCCTAGAAGGCATGAAAGCCTTTCTCTCGCTCTCTCTCTCTACCCTCATCTTTCTCTCAAGCGAAAGATGCAAAGATCATGGGTATTCGTTTTTCCCTTTTCCTCATCTTTCGAAGATGCCAAGAAAAGGCACGTGGCCTTCTCGAAACGTCAAATGGGTCTGTTCAAGAAGGCCCGTGATTTCTCGGTTAAGTTTGAAGCCCAAGTTGGGATCATAGTCTTCTCTCTCAGTGGAAGACTTTATCAATTCACAAAAGATTGATGAACACATTGAATCTGATTGACATGATTTCAGAGGTATATCTTTTGATTTGGTCCTTTGTTAGATTTTCTCCCATGATCTTTGGATCTTGATGGTTCCTTGCTAGATCTTCACTTTTTCTGGTCATTTTGAGGTTTATAACGGCCTGCGTGGTATATTCCTGTTTTCCAACCCTTCGTTTTATTGGGACTCGGGTGACTGACTAATGGCGCTAGATGAGATTTATCTGGTTCAGGAAAGGTTATTTTCTGAATTTATTAGATTCCAAAGATGTTTCGATCTTCGATCAGTGTCGGGGTTGGGGAGGATGTTTGAGGAAGGATATTGATCAGAATTCTGGCTTCATTTGGTTTTATCTATCACGCTAGAATAATGTTTGAGGAAGGAAGGAAGTTGATCATTTGGTTTTATTCTGTGGGCATGAGGCTTGAAAGCATCGTTCTTAAATCGGCCAACAGAATGGATCAAGATTTTTAAAACTTGCAGAAATTAGAAAATGTTGTAGGTTACAGTATTCATTATTTCAATAAGAATTTTTTTTTTTTTTGGACGAACCTTGGTGCAACGGTTGAGTTGCTACGGGTTCGATATGTGAAAACAGTCTATTTGTAAAAATATAAAGAGAAGGCTGCGTATATATACTTCTACTCCAAAACCGATTTCAATTATTGAGATTAAGACTCTGATTGTTGTTGTTGGCCATTGCTTTTATTGATTCTGCACTATTGTTTGACTTTTGTTCTTTTTGGTGCCATTCCCTGATATTTTCCAAGTTGGCCAAATACACATTTCCTTAGAAATGTTATAAAGCTTATTCAATCTAGATTAGTGATAATAGCGGTTGGCCCAATCATGTATTAGCAATTTTTAGATGCTAGCAACCTTTAACTTGAACAATCACTTTCTTTGAATGCACTAGTTATTTCATTACATGGCTAGTCTGTATCTCGTTGATCTGCATTGCTAATACCAGAGTTGAATTTCAGTGATGATAATAGGTGATCCTATTTATTACCATATGGCATGCAGTCTCATCCACTGGTTTGCTTAACCTTTTCAGCATGCCCATTGGTTTCATACATTTTACCAGGCAACTAGTCTTTCGGAGGTAGGAGCTCCTAGTTTAACCTATACCAAACTTGACTCCAGTTGACAATACCCATTTGATTATTTTTTGTAGTGGCTAATGCACATATGGACCTTTACTTTTGTCTGGATGGCTTCTTTTCTGAATGGTGCTTTATTAATCAGTTGTTTCCTGTATCCATTTTCTAACTGACTTGCATGCTAGTAAACTTTGCAGATCCCAGACTTGTAAGATGCCATCTATATATTCAAGCTATCTTAATTTCTGTATTAAGAGTAGTTTGTGTAATGATAAAAAGGATGGATGATTTAAATCTCGGCATTGCACTCTTCTGATTGTACCATGCATATATGGAGCATGTGCAGTGATTTTTTTTGGCGGGGTGCTTATGGAAGAATTTATGGTTTGCTTGGGAAATTATAAAAAGGTTGAGGGAGAGTAACTGGTGTTGTAAACACAATGGTGTTTAGGGAAGTTATTGTGATGAGATCTAACTTGATAACCATCTCCTTCAACATTTTTAATCGAAATGAAATAAAAATGAGAGCAGTTCTGATCAATGGTTTGTTTTATAAAAAAATCCTGATCAATTGCTTCATTCACGAACATAATGGCTTCATGTTGTGTTTGAAACAATGTTATCAAAACACTATCGTATGTCGACCTGTAAATTTTAAAATTTTGGTTCAACAATTTCAACCGTGAGTTAATATAGTCGAATGGCTAGTTATTTAATAATAATTAAAAAATATATAAAATTAATTTTCAAAATAAATATATATTAAATTTATTTTTTACCCCAATAAATTAAAAATAAAATTTTAATAAATATAAAATTAATAATTACTCATAAAATTCATATTAAAAAATAAAAATAAAATAACTAAATCATATCTATACTTAAAAAAAATGGTGTAACATTTCTGAAATGTAGAGACACTATGTGCTGACTAACTGCACTTGTATTAATTTATTTAGTAAGTGATAAATTAAAAAATCAAAAAATTTCAAAATTATGGCTTACAAAAATAAAGAGAAATTTTTCATGAAATAAGCACATATATAACATTTTTGGATTAACATAAGTTGAATGATATAATTTTTGGAAGATTTTTTAACCCTAATGTTGTCCGGCCCAATTGAATGAAATGTCAAAATATTTTTATCCTATATTGGATGGATATAGATTATAGAGAGAATAAGGAGAGAGAGGTGGTATTTTTATCCCACATCAGATGAATTTAGATTATAGAGAGAATAAGAAGAGAGAGGTGGCAACAAGGGGAGAGAGGTGGCATTTTTATCCCACATCGGATGGATAAAAAGAGAACAAGGAGAGAAATGTTTATAAATGAAGAGGAAAAGGAAATGAGTAACATTACCATGAGGGACAGTTTAATAAAAAATTGTGGTTAAACCCCCGGTAGTTAAAAGCACACTGAAGCGCGCTTAAAGCGTGAAGCGCAGCCCAGCGCACCTCATGTGCTTTTTTTTGCATAAAGCACAGTGCAGATGAGAAAGCGCAGGTGAAACGCGCTTAAGCGCAGTGCAAAAAGTGCATGGGTTTTTTTTTTTTTTTTTTTTCTTTTTCAGTTGCTCCTTTCTGTTGGTTCCTTTCTGTCTTTTTTCTAAGCTCATGGGCTTTTATCAGTTGCTGCTCCTTTCTGTTTTTTCAGCGCAGCTCCTTCTCCTTTTCTTTTTTTTGGTCTCTATTCTTTTCTTTTCTTTAGTTGCTCTCCTCTGTTCCTTTCTGTTAATTTTTCCTGTCACCATTTGCGAAATGATGTTGGGATATTATGCAAGGGCTTTGTTTAATTGGATAATATTTGGTTTAAAGTTATTTAAGTTAATTTATATGTCTTTTTCAAGAATTTCATGAAACATATTTTCTTGTTATTTGATTTAGAAAATGATTTTTTTTTCTAGTATTATAACGTATTTCATTTGTATTATATATGTTGATATTCTAGTTTTATAATATATTTCATTTGCTATTATTGTATATCCAAATTTATATTTTGATTTTATATTTTAAGTGCGCTTTTTCTGAAAAAGTCTGCGCTTTGCGCTTAAGCCCTACGAGGATCTGTCGCCTTTTTGCACTTTTCGCTTTTAACTACTATGGTTAAACCGTATTGATTCGTGGTTTAATTACTTAAACAGTATTTAATATAAACCGAACCATTTTTTCTTCCAACGTCGTTTTGACTCTGGTTGAACCATGGTTCGTTCCGGTTTTGATAACTATGGTTTGAAGTTTAGAGGAAGTTAGAAGTAATGAAGTTTTTAATCATAATTGTCTTGATTCCAAAAGCATCTAGGTACAAGTTGAAGGTAGGATATGAGGCATCTTATTTTTATCCTTTATTTTGAGTGTAATCTTGTGATACTTGACAACTAAATTATCATTTTGTGCTGCCTTTGCATTTTAAAATCGTTTCGTTCTTCCCATTCTGATTATCAGCATCATTATCTAGTTTATTAATTCGTCAAATGTTTTCATAAATAAGTCAAGACACTTTCCTGTTTGATGGTGGTTGAATTTTATCTCTGCTTTTACTTTTTTCTTTTGCCTCCCTTTAGTTAAGAAATGTAAAGACTATCTCATGGAAAGAGATAAATAGACGAATGAAAGAACTAATTCAAAAATGCACTCAATCTTTAGAATACCACATCAAGTCAAAGAATATCGGGTCATCTAATAATGCTGAATAGTCTTAAGAGAAGGTAGGCACCGCAAATAAAAGATTCAGGACAATGATTTGGTGTCACCTCAAAAAAATCCTGTTCTTGTCACTAGGTTTCCTGTTTGGCAATTGGTATGGAATATGTAATCCTCTCTGATCGCATATCTTGGTCATTTGTTGTTGCAGTATTGTCACACTTGTGCATTTATTGGAATGAAGCATATTTCTGTGGCTAGGCTAGACTTTGATTTACCCTGTTTCTAATAAAAATTAACTGTTAAGACTTAGATTAGTGCACTATCACCCATGCACGCGCATGTTTTTCTCATGGTGTTGATTTCTTTAGAATATTGCGAAATATGTGAAATCCAGTTTAATGTTCTGCATGCTTCAACCCTCTATATAAGTCATCATATTATCCTCTTCTAATTCATCACAGCCTCAAATCTGATAAATAGTGTTCAAAGTTTCATTTTTTGAGCCCCTCCTTTAAAACAACAAGCCCACACTGAGGGACCGTTAACTTTTAACTAAATTAAAGTTGCCGTATTCCAGTTCTGATTATGAAATAATTGGTTTTTCTAAATGTGAAATACGCAATATTAATAAAGCAGTCCAAGCACTTCCATGGAGGTGGATTTAGATGGCCAAGTAATTCAGGTCTAAATATTTGAATAATTGGAGGTGGGTAGTGGCTATTTTTTTTATCTCTTTTCTTTTTATTTTTTTTTTTTATTTTATTGGTCTTTTTTTGGGGGGTGGTTATTTACTCTTCTTCCTTGAAATTAAGGGGATATCCAGCAGCGCACATGTGTGTACCTTTGTTTTCCTCCTCTCCCGGTTGTAGAAATAACATCCTTTGCCCATGGTTTTGCTTGATTTTGATCACAGTGTGTCCAATCTAATCTGTTGAAGTGATCTTTCACTTGATTAAGGTTTTGATTTGTCCAATTTAATCTGAATGTTCTGAAATTGACAACGACTAAGAGTTTTATTGGAAGATTCTTGGTTATTATCTTTGTTGCCCAATTGCTAGATTTACATGTAGCCATGTGTGACTTTTCTCTGAAGCATCCTCATAGAATTATTTGCCGGTTCAAATTCTTGAAACTCATTGGTTTTAATGTTTCTCAAAGATATGTCTATAGCTGAGGGCAGTGGTGGATCCCCGGGAGGCACCCCCCCTCCCGGCTGAAATTTTGGGAAACAAAATTAATATATACACTTTTAGCAGCATTTTAGAAGCTGTCCCAAAGATCTGCCAAACGTCACTGAAAATGCCAGTAGAAGTCCACTTCTAGGAGCATTTACTTAGAAATGTTGCTTAAAGTTGCAAAAGATTCCAGTAAAAATCTTTAAAATCCCTTTTAATTTTTTTACAATGCTATTTGTTCCATTAAAATTATAAGGTCTGCCCCCTCGCCCCCCTACATTTTATATTCCGCCTTCTCTAATATAAGTTTTTAGCTTTGCCCGTGGCTGAATGTCATTGATTTTGGCCCAAAAGAAGATAGTGTGAGTAGTCATTATTGCAACCTTTGTTGCATTTTCATAGTGTAGATTGCTTTACCTGTTCTTTGTTTGGACTAGAGAGAAATTTATTTTGAGTTGGTTGTATCATACTGGTGGAATGGTGATTGTAATGAGCAGATTGATTTACTTTGATGCTTACAGCATAAAAATGAACCTTAAAGAGTGATCAGTCAGAAACCATTTAAATTGGCATGCTTAACCCATTGCATAACAAATCCTATAATGAGGATGCCCAACTATTTCGCAACTATTTCATAGCATACTCCAATTACCTGCCTACTATAAGGTCATTGATGACTTCGTTGGGGAATTTAACAACCATTATGGTATGAGTATGAAGATGTTGTTTTTCATGTGGATATTGGTTATAAATCATGTTTGACTGCTTGTCGGACCGGTCCATCTTTCATTGTCCCCTTCAATGATATGGAAAATGGTCTTACTAACTGCAGCAATGACTTTATGTAACATCTCCAGATCCTGATGTGTAGGTCAATTTACAGATAAGCATTTTAATTCATAGCTTGTGGTCCTTTTTGACTTTCAAGGGATCTATCTTTGAAATTTGCAGCATCCATCACCTTGCATTGTTTTCCTTCCATAACACAGAATATAAAAGTCATTGGACAAAGATTACAGTTGGATATTTGCTTCACTAGGTTCCATGTCACATGCATCTCTAGCTTGGGGGACCTATTTTGGATGTTTGGCCCATGCATTGTCAGTAAGGAGATTGATAGATGAGAAATTTTGGCTGAAGTTTTTTTTGTATATAATATACTTGCCATAAATACACTGTATATTACTTTTGACCATAATTAAGGCAATTGATATATTAACTTGTTTCTAGCGTGAATAAAGATTGGTAAAACTGCCTTTGTCTTTTAAATTTCATCATTTTATTTTCGGCAGCTACCTTGGAGTGACAACAAGATATTTTCACCATATATCTATACGTGTATATATTTTGAAGTTTGATTATTAAATTTGGATGTGAACTTTGATATGGCTGCTTAATCACTGACCATATTAACATGCTAATTTGTTTTTTTCCAAGGTTGATCGACATCCTCAATTCAGAAACTCAAGGTGCTTGTTTGTCATCAGAACAGATGGTGGATGGATAGATTTCTCCTACCAGAAGTGCATCCTTGCATATATCCGCGACAAGTACCCATCATATGCTGAAAGATTCATTAGAGAGCACTATAAACGTGGTAGTGGATAATGTGTCTCAATTGTGATGCCCACACTTGAGTTGGCTTCTGGCGTCTATTGTTATGGCCTGGAGGTTGGTCTCTTCTCTCATTACAAATATCTTGAGAAATCACGGGGATTTTCTTTGATAACTGTTCACTTGGACTTGGTGACATACATTTATGTTATCTAGCAATTGTCAACGTGGTAGATGGTCCTTGACTCAGATTTCATCTTTTGCTTAATAGTATGAACACGACTGTATATGATTGGAGTGAATATTATTTTGTTGACTTACATTTTATGATTGTGTGACCTATATTGCTGGTTTGTTAGGATTAAGCTTTTCCTAAGAGCCTTAGGACCCACATTGTAGAAAGTTTGGATTGCCCAAGTATCACTACGGAACATCCCTTCAAGCTTTATTTGACTGCCGGCTTGACTCGTGCTGGAGTGCGCACTGTTATTTTCATGCATTGGATACATAGGACTTAACAGGAAAATGTTGTGTTCTCTTACCTATCTCTTCTGGATGTATTTTTATTTTTGGACTGTCTGATTGAAGATTGGCTGGACTATCCTCGTCGATTAAATTAAAGCTTGTTCATGAAAAACACCCACATTGATTAACCTTAAGATGTTAATGTGGTCTCAACAAATCCATTGTCATGTTCTGCAATTTGATCCTGAGAACTTGATGGATTGGGACCATACAGTCACACGATCATGTAACTTTCGGTTGCTTTCCATGAACACAACAAACATTGGGTCGTGGAGACTTGATAGATTAAAGATATTCATTTCTTAAACTGGGAGAGCTATGTAGGTCAAAAGAGCAAAGTGCAGCTGTAGACCTTAGCCAGTTTCTTCTTTGCCTTTGCCTTTATGTTCTTAAACCCTTAAACTTCTCTCCTCCCCTTTTCCATTCTTTAAGCTCAAAGTGATAGAACACTTTGCTTCTTTTCCCCCAAAAATGTTTGTATGAATGGTTGATTTTTGACCCTGGTGTGATTGAGTGGTCAACTGTAGAATAGTAAAAATCTGTATTTGCATTATCTCATAGATATGGATAATAAAACATGTGTTCTTATTTCAAGTTACCCGGCGTTTAGTTTGTACTCATCAGATTTAGCTCATTCTCTCTCTCTCACTCTCCCCCCCCCCCCACCCCCACCCCCACGACTTTTCCTTTTCATATCTTCGGGAGGTTTTTTGCATTAAGAGACAACCCGGTACTAGTTACACTCTACTATAAGCACGGATAAATCCCATTTTACCAGGTCTCTAGGAAGCAGATCTGGATCATCATTTCATGCTTATATGTTTATCAATTTTCACAGGGTGCTTTGGTGATACTTCATTGAAAGATTAGCACTACCACTTTACTGTATCCAGATTCCCCCCCCCCCCCGGGGGAGGGGGGGAATTGGCAACCCAATGTTTGTCAAGAAATGTCCTGTTTTGTGGTTGTCTTCTGGTCTGGTCAAATGTGCAAGTAAATTATGGACTACTTTGGTTTTATTAGCTGTTGGATCTGGTAGAAATATTAAATGAAACACTGATAACCAAGTACTTGGGAGTAACTTCGAAACCTCAGTCACTACTCTTGCTCCAATGTCAAAAGCATGTGCTGCTTTTCAGAGTCATCCAACATTGTAGTTGGATTCACACTAGAGAATAGATTAAACCTCCTTGGATTGAATTATTTTGCAAATAAGATGTACCTTTCATACCTAACTTAAAAAATAAAAAATAAAGAAAAAAGAAAGAAGGATTGATGAGGGGGGATTCGAAATTACAGTTCCAGTTGAAGATTCTTGTATGCCCTTGGTTAGCCCAGTCTATTTACTTGGGAACCAATTAGGGTTTGATTGGTTGCTGCATATGAGTTTTGATGGTGAAATCTAAGTAATGTAATCTTTTTTTTAGTGTCCTAGATTTGATCCACTGTTCAATATTTGGAGTTTCGTTCTGATTAATTTAGGTCGAATCGTGATCATGTTTACATTAAGAGGGGATTATCTCAATGTTATTTTTTTGTGACTTTCAAGACTTGAACCCAAGTATTTGGTATGGAGTTCTAATGTCTTTCGTATTAGACTAATGAATTGTCGGTCAAAGTAATGTAATCTCAATCAACCACAATAAAAATTATTCCTCTAAATATTATCCCGACATTGTACACCGGTTGAAGTTTGGTTGCATGAGATCTGTTTGGGTAGATGAATCTGATTTGGCATCTGCTCAAATATAAAATATAGAATTTGACAATTAAAAGTTAAATTTTATCTATGTTCTGTCAAGTTGATTCTTACTCTGTAGGTACTTTTAAGGAAAAAAAAAAAAAAGGATTACGGGAAGAGAGAGAGAGAGAGAGATGACAAAGAAAAGGCCAAACGCGATTTTCATGATCGTGCATGGCTAGAACATCATTCCCTGACCATCAATGATGAAAAAGAAGATTGTTTGTGAGAGCTCTGCGTAGTTTCAAGACTGTAAATGCAATGTAACAAAAACATGATCTTTTATAGATGGAGTCCCACATCGCCAATCCCAATCCCAATCCCAACTCGGAAACACACAGACGCAGCCCTATAATGAAGATGTCTTCCCACAGCTGGTACCCATTCCGTGGATCGACCGAGAAATTTTCCAGAGGCAGTGCCCAAAATAAAGGCAGTGATGGTTGTAAATCTTCTGCCACTGGAGGATTTTCTTGATTCGCCATAGACTGGTCCCATTGAAATAGAAGAAAACAATCGCACGAGGTCTACGGATGGTGTGTCATGCATGCAATGGACGTGATCATTGATGCGAGAGTTCTCAATAACCATCTTCTCTGCGTATTTGAATTGTGATTATCAGACTTTGGCCCAAAATGATTATAACATATGGTTTGTTATTGTTTTCAAGAGCATAGGGTAAAAGTACTCGGTACAATTCTCCATGATCTTTCTATAGTAAAACATTTAACTCTTGATTTTGCGCTATGCTTGTTTGAAATATAAACTTATTTCCAAAAAAAAAAAAAAAAGACTTGGGGAATTAAGTCATTAACAAATGATAAAAAATATACATATGCTACCCGATTAAAATAATTATATTCCATAAAAAAAAGCTCTTTTTTGTAGAAATTCATACTTTTAATCATAATTTCCTTGTGTTGGCTGGCTGTATGATTTTTGATTCGGCTGTATCGGAAGATGGGCAATGAAGCTTTAATATATATTCATAAATATATAGGTGGGTAAAGGAAAAAGGTGAATTTGGAAACTTATGGACTATAATTTTTGGTGGAAACGAATGACGCTTCCACAACAACCTCCAAGTTCATCCTCTACCATCCACTGAATTCCATCTCACCTGCTCCACTAAGCTCTAATTTACTATATGCTTCCCTTCCTCTTTTCTCTTCTTCATTCCTCGAAGGACGAGCCCGGGGAGAGAAGAAAAGGAAAAGAACGGAAAAGAAAAGAAAGAAAGCAACATATCAATCAGAAAACCCATCACACGCGACTTTTACTGGCAAAGCATTCACTTACTTCAAACCCAACACCATATTCCCTATTCTTTGCAATTTACATTAAGATATACAGTCGAATGCATAAAATCTCTTTTCGTAAACCACAAGGGACTCCTATTTGTCACTGTTATTGAGCAACTGCAACAACAAAAAGTCATCTCCTCTGAGAGAGAGAGGGAGTCTATTTTTTTCACTTTTCAGTACTGCTATGGTATATACATTGGAACCCAAAATGCAGAAAAAATATTTAATGCTATTAGTTATTTTATACGAATAATAGAAAATCGGTATTGGGACTTTAGGTAGTCGAAAACAAAGAGAGGGGGGGGGGGCTTCTGAAGGGTTTCAAGCAATGAATATACGATTCAGTGATACATAAAACAATGTGACTTTTGGCTACTTCTGTTTGTTTTGGTCTTGGAAGCTTTTTCCTAAAGATACGACACAGGAAAATGCCCAATATATGGTCTCTTTTTTCTTTTGTTTCATTGGAGCGCGTTGAATTCACTTTGAGAGCCTCTTGTTTTAGTTTATGGCGTTGTCTTTACTGTTTTTCTTGCATATTTAGTTCAAGTGTGCTTGAGAGAGAGAGAGAGAGAGAGAGAGCACTCCTCGAGAAAGAACGACATTTTAGTGAAATCATCTTGTGCTACTGGTGCCGGGGTGCTGTAGGGTGGCCCTTTTTCTTTTCGGTGGTTGAACCTTCATGCTTTCTTTCTCCTTTTCTTTTATAATTTTCCCTATTGATTAGTTATCATTTAAAAAGTCTAATTAACTAGAAACCACAACTTTATCATCAAAGAGGTCACACACCCCCACTTCGACCAACCCAATGCCAATATCCGCATTCTCTATCTATTCTAATGTTCGAAAATCACACTATGCAATG
Organism: Dillenia turbinata; assembly: GCA_037126225.1. Lineage (NCBI taxonomy): Eukaryota > Viridiplantae > Streptophyta > Magnoliopsida > Dilleniales > Dilleniaceae > Dillenia > Dillenia turbinata. The sequence goes on from JBAMMX010000005.1 coordinate 5,017,391, forward strand.
CAATTCCCAAGCTAATGTGTATATATATTGATGTATGTGTACATTAATATTGTCTCAGTTGTTGCATGCTTGCACCAAATTAGGTTACAACCTATTGAAGCTACCTACAATTTTCCGCTGTCTCCTTTGTCCCTTGCCCAATGTGTACATACCACCGAGCTCGGTCACACATATTCCCAGCTTTTGAGACCACATGACCTTTCATTATTTTTGTGAATTTGACCCGGCAATTATAAATTTTGACAAAAATACCATATATGATATATTTCTTTGATTAATCAAAGTTGAAAATTCAACAATTTTAAAATGAATTGTGAAATTTCGATATTGCCAGCTAAGTCATATGGTGAGTAGAAGGCTGTCCAGTGGAATGTAGTCGGTGGAAAAAGAAAAAAGGGGGGGGTTGTGTTGATGAGGATGGTCTCGAGAGTTGAGACTTGACAGGTTATTTTCATGTATATGTGCTGTTGTTGTCGCCGTGCAAGACAAAATATGCAACACCAATCATTTATAAGGAAAAAGAAATCATGAATATATTAAGATTAAGCCCCTTTAATTTAAAGAAAAATTGTATGATTTTTTTCTGTCGAGGATCATTAAGATTAATGAGTACCCATTAGAAATAAAGTGTATGTAGCATATCTCGACCATGAAAGTGTGGAGGGTATATCAATTTAACTAATAAAATTAAATCTGCTTAGCAAAAAATAAGAAGAATACTAACAAAACTGACACAAGGATCGTTTGTAATCAGTATGGTGGCGTTTGGAAAGAGAGAGATTGAGGTGAAACAACAGCCTCCTTCCATTCTTATTTTGGAGGGTCTGAGCTAAAACTGAATCGTACACCCCAGTGTCAACTCAAATCTAACTATAACAAAAAAAAAAATGGTGGAAGGAGGAAATTAATTGGATGCGGGGAAAGGGTAATGTTGAGCTTCAACTTTATCACCATAATTGTGGTTGACGCACAGGACGAAGGTGAAGGTGATGGATGCCAGAGAGGAGGGGTCCTTTACGTGGACGGTCGAGATCATCAGATCGTTCTGATTTTCGCCATATGAAAGATCAAATCTTAGGTCCACCAAGAAAAAGAAATAAAGGAGAAAACCTTACGTTATAAAATCGTACACATGTCACGTGCCTGCCCAATGCATGCTTTCTGAAATCACACCCTGCCTGACTACCTCCTATAAGTCCCCAATAGCAAGAAACACATCAATATTATAAAAAATAAAATAAAATAAAGCCAATACCCACTGAATAAAAGCAGAGACTTTGGGCACAGCATAGCCTCCCTGCTCCTCCTCAGCGCGAGAGAGAGAGAGAGAGTGAGAAGAGAGGAAAGGAGAGAGAGGGAGAGTGAGAAATGGGAGAAGTTTAGGTTTTATAGCAACTCTTGTGGCATATAATGAAATGAACAAAACCCAAAACCTCTTCTTCTCACAAGAAGAAGAAGATGAATCAACAAAATCGTCCGTTCATTTTCGATGCTCTCTACTGCGAAGAGGAGCAAGGAGTGATGGAAAACTATTCAGATTCAGAAGAAGAAGAGACAAAGAGTGTATCTCCAGTGTTGCTTGAGCAAGACTTGTATTGGGAAGATGAAGAGCTCACTTCACTACTTTCCAAAGAAGAGCCAAACCCACTTGTGAAAAATCTCCAAAATGACTCATCTTTGTCTGGGTCACGCAAAGAGGCACTGGAGTGGATTCTGAAAGTCAACACTCACTACTCATTCTCTGCTCTCACTTGTCTTCTTGCTATCAATTACTTTGATAGATTTCTCTCCAAATTTGACTTCCAAAGAGATAAGCCATGGATGTCTCAGCTTGCTGCTGTTGCTTGTCTCTCTCTTGCTGCTAAAGTCGAAGAGACTCAAGTCCCTCTCCTTCTAGACTTCCAAGTAATTTAATTAATCGATTTTATTCATTTCAATGGGTTTTGATTATTTTCCTGTTTAGCTTATTAATTTGGGCTTTTTATCGACTTTGTTTAGGTGGAGGATGCTAAGTATGTGTTTGAAGCTAAGACTATTCAGAGAACGGAGATCTTGGTACTCTCAACACTTGAATGGAAAATGAATCCCGTGACACCGTTGTCATTTCTTGATTATATCACGAGAAGGGTTGGACTCAAAACTCATCTTTCTTGGGATTTTCTCAGGAAATGCGAGCGAGTTCTTCTCTCGCTTGTTCTAGGTATATGTCTTTTTTTTTTTTAAGAGGGAAAAAAAAAACTCTCTTAGGAAACGCCCATTATTTGATCTGGGGATGTTGATGTTAATTAGTAGGTTTATTTTTGGTTTTTACTGATTTGCAGATTCAAGATTCATGTGTTATTTGCCGTCCGTAATGGCTACTGCTACAATGTTGCACGTTATCAACAGTCTCGGACTCTGTAACCGTCTCGAATACCAAAACCAGCTACTAAGCATTCTCAAAATCGACGAGGTTGGTATTTTCTATTCTAAACTTGGTCTTTTTCTAGTACTAATTAACATTAAGAGTTCCGCTAGTAATGTTAAAAATTGAAATGCCCTAATATAGGAAAAGGTGGATGAATGTTGTAAACTGATAGGGGAAGTGATGTTGAATGGAGGGCACAGCAAACAATGCAACAAGCGCAAATTTGGGTCAGTGCCTGGAAGCCCAAATGGTGTAATAGACGTGTGTTTTAGCTGTGACAGCTCCAATGACTCTTGGGCTGTCAATATTTCTTCTTCAGCTTCTGCTTCAGTTTCATCATCACCTGAGCCTCAGCCTCATTCGAAGAAGACTAGATCTCTCTGAAAAATGTCTCTCAATTTTCTTGTATTAAAGGGGGTACTAGTACTAGGTGTCTTTTGAATTTGAGCAATATTATAATAAATTTGTATATGTTCTTTATATTAGTGCACAAGTTAAATTGCCTTGCATCTCTGCCTAGCGTTGGAGAGAGATGGGTATTGGAGATTTGGGGAAGCAGAGATGGATGGCATTTTATCCGGGACAAAAAGGATCATGAACTTGAGCAATGAAGAGTATTTGCCTCTCAATTGATCTCTCTTTCTATGTAATTCCGCCTCTTATATTGAACATAAAAAAATACATTATGTTATTAATTTTAATCACATTTTATTTTTAAATGTTGATTATCATTGTGTAGATTTTAATTAGCAAACAGTGGTGAAAAAAAAATATATTTCATATTCTTCTCTTAAAATGTTTATTATATTAAATCCGCATTTAGATATTCTCTGTTTCCGTTACTAATTTTTAGGTTTTTTTTTTCCCCTGAAAAATTTGTTAATAAAAAGTTTTTAATATAAACATAGGTTTTAGTTTTACAAATAAAGAAAACAATTATGATTGACATTGTATTACTTGTCTTTCCATCTCTGACTTCTCGGAATGCTATTAAATTTGTTGAAACTTGTTTGGGGATATTTGCAATGCAAATCTTTGGTTCTCTCTTAATGGATAGACACTGGTGCCTCAACTCAAACCACATCAAAAGGTTTTATCTATGTCCAACCAATCGAGTTGGTGGGATTCAGAGAGAGAGGGCAATGCCGAAGGATATTTTGTTTGCATGTGAAGGGAAGAACATGCTGTCGGCCACTCAACTTTTTGGGTTTATTTTGCTAACTTTATTTTTTCAATGGGAGGGTTTGACCTGGTCGGGAGAGCTTTGGTTTCTTTTCTGTATGACTTATGTTTCTGCTTATGACTGTGACTTAAGTGTTGGACTAGAGTTAACCAATGAGCTTATTATAAAATTAAACACCTGCCCTTCTTTGATTTTTGATACACACCCCTTCTCTACCACCCTCCAACCCCAACCCTCCATACAGCAACAGCTGGAATCCACACAGTAAGTTTTTGAATGAAAGAGACTAATGACTCTGACTTGAGTAGAGGAAACCTGCCCATCTTTGATTTTGGCACCCCTCTCTCTATCATCTCTACTCTTCAACAGTGTTACCGGTAAGAGATATTCACATAATCATGAATTAATAAACTTTTGAAATCAACACTTAACGAATAAGAATGGAACCAACATTCATGTAGGTGAAACAACCGAATTCTAATCCTAAAATTCAGTCGAGCTGGTTAAATAGAAAGGTTCGCAGGTTAGAATCTGAGGATATGAAAATTAATTATCCGCACAAATAAATCCGAATGATGCAACAAATTTAATTTATAAATTAAATTAATTTCGATTGAATCGGTGATAGTTATATTATTTTCGCGACTAAATATTATTTCTTATAAGATAAAGTAATAGAATACTTTTTAATTATTAAATAATAGTTTAATAATCATTAATTACGCAAGCATCCGAACAAAATTTAATAACATATAGACAGATTTGGGACACATCTTTTGGACATGTCTTTGAATTGAAGCACTGCCCTCCCGCAGAAGGCACGTGTATCACCTAATCGAAGTATGTTGTTTCTTGACTAAATGGTGATTCCTTGGCACATTGCCCTACTCGACCAAATGAGCATGTCAATGTCAAAAATGTGCAGGCGAGAGCTATTTGATCACGAGGGCCCGAAAAATGATTGTGTACTTCTTAGGGCTGTTGTGGCGCCTTTTGACTTATTCCTTGCAAAAATATCACCATTTATAACATAGTAACCTTGTAATTAATTGCTAACAACATATAATCTTGCCAATGTCTTGTAATTTTCTCGTCCGAATCATCAATAGCTCAAACGATACAAACATAAATTTATTTTTTATTTTATTTTTTGATGAATTTAATTAATGTACATAAAAAGAATAGAATTTAAGATTCTTGTCAATAACTAAACACCCCTTTTTTTTCTTAATGCATCCTATTGTCCTCTTCTTTGCTAAAAAGTCTTGCTTGGGTGTGAGTTGCAAGTCCTAAATATATATGGTTATATGCTTGCCAAGCACAAGAAGACGAGATCTAGCGTTGATAAAGAAAATGTTTTGGCACTTGGTAGTCAAGATTGGTTACTCTAATGGTTTAAACTCAGCTGGGTTGATGTTTGCTAGAGAGTTGTTAGTTTAGTAGTGCAAAAAGACACCCACAAGAGGGCTTGCCATGTGCTTTCTACAACTTTAAACTAAAGGAGAATCATGACTTGCTTGGGGGCTTTATTCTCTAATCTTAATAAGTACACAGCTTTCTAGATTCATCACTCCAAATGATTAAACTTATATTATTCACTCCTTGTGTTATTACATTTTCTAATTCCTAAGCACCGTGATTGTCGGAGTCAATATAAGCCCAACATAGATCCCATCCACCCACACCCATATTATAATTAATCAATACCTTAAAACAAGTTTTTTCTTGAATTATAAGGATTTTCCAATGAAAGGAAATGGGTCGATTGCAAATGTTACAGAATTAGATCAAAGTGTTCATGCATGTTAATTATTATGGATTTTTCTTTTACAAATTGGTTTGAGATGATCGAAATGTAGCATTTAATGCATCTTAACTGATTCCTGGTCAGAATTTCAGATCAAATTTTACTAAATATAAAATATTGAAATTTATGATGATGAATATTGCTCGGATAAATCCTTTTGTAGAGGGGGAAAATGAGAGGAGTAAGTAGTAAGTGGGGTGAGGGAGGGAGAAAGCGATGGCATTGATAAAATGAGAAAGGTTTATGAGGCATTAGGAAGGAGTAAAGTTAATTGGATACAATTAGATCCACCGAAACCCACATGGGGAAAAAAGGTGAAAGGGAGAGAATGTTGAAATTGGTAGACAATATCTCGTGATTTTGTTTGAGTTGTCCTTGTTGGTCCTTTTGCTATCTACTTTTGCTTTTTTGTAGTTTAAAGAGTATTGGCCGTTGAAGATTTCAACCCAAAAATCAAAATAAAAAGAGAACAACAATGATATGAAGATAGATTATTGATCATGAGAGAGAGAGAAATAGAGAGAAGAGAGAGAGAGAGAGAGAGAGAGAGAGAGAGAGAGAGAGTGAGGGTAAATTGGGTTCCAGTAAACACCCTTTTATGGACGCTACCATCTTTTCATGCTATGCCACTGGTGGTCCTTTTGACCCTAGTGAGATTGCGATGTCCGAGAGCTTGTGCTTGGATTGAAGAAACAGCATCAAGTGAAGGTGTTTGTATATTAACTACCACAACTCAAGTCTTAAGAAAAATTAAAATGATTCTTCCAGGACCCAACATGTATTCTATGATGTCACAATTCCTCATCAATGGCGATTGCTCCCACATCCTACGTAGCTTCTCTAAACATTTTTACAAGTAAGAAGCGATCAAAGATGAATAGTGTGGATTTTGAAGCTCCCTCCTACCTGGGTCTCTAATCACAGCTATTCGACGGCTCCATAACTCCATCAGAAATTTAAAAACCCCCGTTGCACCACCTTCTACACCCTATCTGCTTATCATTTGCGGGATCGCTTCTTTGGAAAACTTGCATTAATAGCTTAGCCCACTTCAATCAAACTTTGCATTAACACCAATTCCCCCTTTACTCCAAAATTATTGCAGGCTAGTCGGAACATGGTGCCTTGTACCTTAACTTGTCTGCAATACACTTTAGACTACCAGACACAATCGGAAAATATTTTTCAAGGGAATAAAGAAGCAAGATACCTAGCACTTTATATTATTTTATTTTTTTTAGTAATTTGTTCTGGACGAGAAAATTACTTGAGTCTGTTGTACAACAAAATTTTAAAAAGAATTTTATTAGATTTTTCTAATCAAAATTTCACAAATTAACAACTGATCTCCCGTCATAAATTTGGCTAGTCCAATTCTTGATGCTTTACTATTTTTTTTTTTTTTAAAAGGAATCCATTCTTTTAAAGGAAAGATTTACGTGAAAAACCCATACTTAATTCTTTCCACATTGCAACCTCACCGACTGTTTCACAATTCAATTCATCTTCTCCACCAATTGGTGTCTCATAATTTTTAGGGGCAAATCTAATTGAAATTATAATCTTCAAATTTTTTATAGAAAAATTTATTAAAAAAATTCAGGAGGGCCAGTTGCCCCTTTGCTCCACCACTAACTTTTAAACGATCAGAGTCTAAGTTATTTTGAGATTTTTTTCTTTTTTGCGTTTAGATTAATCAAAGTTAAAGAAAATATATGGTACCATATTTGCAATAAAATATAAAATCCATCTGCATCATTATTATATATATAATTACCGAGATTGTGACAAGTAGCCATCAAACACAATCGAATGAAAAAGCCTGCATCTTGTCTCACATTGGCTCCCTACATTAATCTAAATAGGAAATTCTTCTTAATTACTACACATACACAAAACAGGTCAGGGCCATTGGGCACGAACTGAGAATTGGTGGCAGTATTTTGGTCTGCATTGCGCAACTTTTCATAAAAGTCTGCAATTGAAATTATTACAAGGGTTTGCCAACTACAACAATTACTAATGAAAAGCCTTTATAGTCAGAAGAGTTATGAATCGCAAGTACTTTTGATGTCTTCAATTGCAACAAAGAAGGATGGCAAGAAGGACCAGTCCCAAGTACATTAAAAATTAATCCATCATCATTCTTACTGAGTTCACTAGGTTGTGATTAATTATAATCCAATATGCATCCTCCTTTAATCGAGAACCCATGTAAGGAAGGATCATCAAATCTGTGTTACTTGATAATTTCTTCGAGTTTCAATTTGTTACTTTATGACCCCATGACAAGTCTTCATGCGTTTGAATATAATGACATATGAATGGGTGCAAATTTTTATCCAGATTATAATATGCATAATATTTTCATATTAAAAGTGAAAAATAAAATCCGGAGGAGCAAAGAGGAGTAAAAGGGAGGGGGCCCAATTTGAGTGCTTTGATAGGGAAAAACAGAGAGAGTTGAGAGATGGGTCAATGATCAGATTTTAGAATTATCAAGAGTCTGAATTGAAGCTCCCTCCCACATTCCATCCGTGAATGAAGTTATTGTGAATATGAATGAATGTATCTATAACTTATACGAATAAAAACAGAGCAACATAGAGTAATATGTGTGTGTGTGTATTTGTGTAGTGTATGTGTAAGTGTTGCCCACAAGTTGAGAATCCAATGAATGGGGGGAGGGGAAGGACTCTGTCTTTGATGTGTGGGGTTGTTTTCTTCTGTCTTCCCTACCCTTATTTCAGGTGTCAGTGTAATCATAAACGTACTATTTGAGCCCTGGCCATGCCCCCAAGTAGAGACAGCTTTGCATTTATGTTCCTTATCAGCCTTGAGAGGGAAAGGTAGAATGTAGCGGGAAAATATAAATGAATACTATTAGTAAGTAAGAAATCAGAAACAAAATCCGTTTAGTATCCTTACTAGAGACGGTGATGGCCCCTGTACTGTTCATGTGGTTCAGTTTAGGGGACATAATTTAGATCCCTGCCACTGGACCCAAAAGACCCCTTTCAGTGGATCAATTGGGATTATAGGCCCATTACTATTATTGTCCAATTCCTAATATTTAAATTTTTTAAATATATATTTTACTTCATTAAAAAAAAAAAATCAGTACAGACCAAAAGAGGTAACCAGCATTTACTATTCCTTTGGGTATTACCATAAAAACTTTCTCTTGTTATATAAACATTTATAAAATCCGATTATCCCATCATATAGGACAAACACTCTAGTTTTATTTATTTATTTATCCAATTACAGTCTTTTCATATCTTTTTATATGAAAGGAAAAGGAAAGAAGGGGGGCCGATAATTAATACAATGGTGTAGTTCAGCGGCGATATGAAGTAGAGGTGGTCCTGAGAAAACTGTTGGGAAGATGAGCCTGCCCAGTCTTCTTCTTGTTCCCCCTCCTAACAGACCATCGGCTGGGGGGGGGGGTGTCCTATTGGGTCTCAGATGGGCCCGTTACTTTATGATGTATTCATATGATACATTATAATTAATAGGAAAATTTAATTCAAAAAATCGATTTATTGGGTAAGAGAGTCTTTTAGAATTAAATATTTTTATGATTTTTTTATGGATCCATATGAAATTCGTAATATTGCCCACCATCTCAAAAACTAGGGACGATTCTCACTCTGAACTCTTAAAACACCAGATAGTTATTTTTCCATTTGGACGGTTTCCACTTTGGCACTAGGTAACCCTTTTCTCATTTGGATGGTTCTTACTGTGGTATCAGGTAACCATTTTTTACTTTGGACGACTCTCATTTCGGCTCTCACTCCGCACCTTATCAAGCACTAGGTAACCATTTTCTACGTTGGACCGGATGTTTTGATACGAATTTATTATGGGTTCACTATTTTGTCATTGATTCATGTGATGGACTCAATTCCAATAGAAGAACTCAACCTAAAAAATCGATCTATTTGATGAAAAAGTCTCTTGAATTTAAGTATTTCTATGTTTTTTTTTTATTGTAAATCCAACGTAGGATTCATAATAATAGACTCATAAGCCCCCATCCTTAACTAATGGCTAAAGGAGGTCTTTAAACCTCAAATGTCCCTATTTTATGTTATGAGGCTGTCCGTGAATAGGGACTCTTCATGTTTTTCATCCAGCTTCTCCGTCTCCTGACCCAGACTCTACTAGTTTAAGGCCATCCATCCTTTCCCCCAAAATCCAAATCACCAAATCTTTTGGCGACAGCGTGATTTTTTGTTAGTCTCTTTCATATCTACGTAATGCAATTTGTCCTTCAATGTTCTTTCCACCTTCTTTTACATATATTTATACATATATATTTGTGTCTCTACCTATATAGATACGTAGAAATTTTTAAGACTTCTAGATCTATCTACCATTACATTTTATTTTTCAATTAAATATATATAAATTTTTATATGGCTAATGCTAATTGAAAAAACTTTGTGACTTGTATAAAATAATTTTTAAAGAATAATATTTTTACTAATCAACTTGTTTCATTAAACTATAAGCTCCACATCATAAAAAAAAAAATAATAGCTCCCTCTTTTTTTTTTTTTGGATTATATCATGATTTAAATTTAAAATTATTGAATTGAAAAAGGAAGATCGTAATTATTAGGTTTCCTCCGGCGGCATAGGTCTTCCTTTCCCGCACTAGGCTAGTTAGTCGTCGGTAATTCTAATTGAACAAGAGGGTCTTGGCCCATTTTCATTGTTCGCCACTATCTTTGAGTCTTACATATCGAAGCTGAACTTATGAAAAGCAGAAAAAAAGGCCTGATGGACCTGCAACTCAAAATGCTCGCATGGGCTCACATCTCGGAGATGAAGTCCTGAATGGTTTGGGATGAAGACCGTCAACCACTTTTTTTTTTCTTTTTGGTTACAATAAGATTTAAACCCTTGGGAAGAGATTGTCAACCACAATTTGGGTTCCTGTGGGATAAGTTTCGGTTTTTCTCAAAATAACGAATATTCGATCTAGTAAGATCGGGTTTTTCTCAAAATAATGAATATTCGATCTAGTAAGATGGGGTACTGATTTAATAAGATGAGGTATTAGATTTTTTAACTGAATTTTAAATTCGAAATTTGAGAATGAAAAAAATTATATTATGAGAGTCACTTCCTAAATAAGCCCCTAGATGATTGAACTAAATTAATCAGAGTATGACTTTAAATACTAATAGTGGAAATCAAATGAAAAAAAAAAAGAGAGAGAACATAATAGGAATAAAAGATCCAAACTCCTTCACGCTTTGTGGCCTGTCTTTTTTTTTTTCCTATTACATTGAGATTCGAATCTCGAATCATGGAATTGAAAAAAAAAAGATTATGATCACTGGATTGTCCCTTGGGACATGACCCGTCTTTTAGTGTCACTAGCAATGCCTAATCTACCTAGAAGGCCCAATAAACCCCACCTAAGAATTTCATCTTTATTTATTTATTTTTTTGATCTCTGACCACTTAGTACTCGGAGTTTTACTCTTACTAATTTGAATCAACTTATTGTTGAGTTTTTTTCAGGGAGAGATCTGCTAACATGGTTTTCTCATTTTAAAAAATGTTTAAACTTGAAGTTTAGTTAAGAGATCATGATGTCCTTCCCACTGCCCCAACCAAACGTTGGTACCTAAGAATTGCATCTTATATATGCTAAAGCAGCCATGGCTTTTTATAATGCAATTATTTAAAAAGAGAAACAATGATTAGGAAATAAATTGGAAAATTATCAACTTTATGGTAAGAGTAGACTAATAATAATATTGTGTGATCACTTTGCATCATCTCTCTCTCTCTCTCTCTCAACAATCATATGGACGCAATTTGGTTTATAAGATATTTGATATTTTTTTAGGAGATTTTTACTTGTTAAATTAAGTCACCCATATTCATAAGTGGCTAAGCAATCATGTACTAATTTTCATGACTTGAGTTTTGTAAGCGTGGAAATTTCATAATAAGCTTTAAAATTATGCCGCACCCGCCGGCTTCTTTGGACTAAATTAAATTTAAAGGTGGCCAGCTTCAAAAAGGCAGTGACCATTAGTTTGGCAGGAAATGAGGGTTATGAGGATATGTGCCCGACTCACCATAAAATTTCCAATCATGAAACACTCTTAAGAGCAATCATTTAGTGTAAGTGTAATGAGAAGTGACTCCTTACATCACCCCTGATTACATAGCTTAAGTTCCCCACTTTCCCCATTGTTTCTTTTGGTCAATGAAGAAGTAAAATTTAACTGCTTTTAGAACTATTTGAATCAGACCTCACTCTCTCTCTCTCCAAAGGATCTCTATTTTCCAAAATTAACTTTTGAATTTCTTAGCTTTTTCTCCCTCCTTTTTTCCTTTCTGATTCATCGAGAGAAGTACACTATATGGCAATGAGAAGATATATGATTTCAAACTCTTAGTATTACTTACCTTGGGACTCCCAATTATTTGGTTTGACTGACGGTATATTTTTTTTTACCCTCATTTTTTAATTTTATACATATCACTATTTTATTGAGTAAAGACTACATGATCTATCCTGTCGCATCATTTTCCCTATGGGATTGCCATGATTTTTTTTTTTAGAAAGTTGAAATGTTAAATTTAATTAATTTTTAATATAAAAATTATTAGCATAATATTAATATTTTTAATAAAAATTGACTTTGAAGTATAAAGATTATAATTTTTACTAAAAATTTTTCAATTGAAATAAAATAAAATGGAGACATAGTAAACCAAGTTAATATTTTTCAAACAGGCTATCTATCTCTTTAGATGAAAAAATAAATAAATTTTCAATTAAAAAAATTGAAATATTAAATTACAAAAGATATTAATAAAAAATAAATATCATTCAATTGTAGAAATGGATAGGTGACTGACCTACAATCACGAGAATAGAGTTCGCATTTCCTATTTAATCCCTAACAATTCTGGGTAATTCTTAAAACTAATTTCAAAGAAATAAAAACATAATGAAATACTACTATTTTCTTCAAGATCCTTACATGATAGTGATTATGACCCTATCCTCATGCCTCCTTTTTACCCTCCACTCCTTTTTTTGACATTATACTTGTTCCACTTAAACTATTTGCTCATTAATTTTTTCATTCAAAAGGTTCGAAATCCTTTGAATTACAAATTTTAAATACCCTCTTCTCCGCCAATCAGCTATAATTTAATTTAATTGATATCTGATATCGTCTTTTTTCTACCAATCAATTATAATTTAATTTAACTGATATCTGATATCGTCTTTCTTTTATAATCGAGCATCCATGTGTACCAAGAAAAAAAAAAAAAAACCTTCTCCTCTATTTTCTCAAACCCATTTAGATATTACTGGGTTTCTGATTTGGACTAATGATGGACATCTTTATCTAGAATTTGATTCTCTTGTTTGAAATTGAGAGCAAGAAAAAAGAATAAGACACCAATCAAGTGATTAATGGTATGCCTTTTGTATGCCAAAAAATCTTGAGCTATTAAGTGTACATATATCTTTTTTATTATATAATTTTTTTATATTAGTGAAATTTTGATTATTAATTTTCAAGGATATTATTAAACTCATTAAATACGCTTAATCACCTACCAATCATACACAATAAATAAACATACTGCATTTTTTTTAGTATTATCATTAAGATTTAAATAATAAATTCTAATAAGAGAGAAGTGGGCATTCGATTAATTTTGCCTAAGATTTAAATTTTATAGGTAGACAATTTTTCTTTTTCCCTCTATTTTTTGGGGTCCGGGAAAAGATAAAGTATTTGTAGGGTCACTTCAAACGATGCTAATTGCCGGAGAAGAAAGGACCTCGATTGGGACACGTCCAGAGCGCCTTTTCTTTTTTATTAATAATAAAATTCAAAATCAGAGAAAGAAAGTTATTATCACTGGATCATCATGGAACATCCATTTGAAGACCCAGAATACCTTTAATTTTAGTCAAAAGTATACATAAGACAAATGGCACTCACATCACTTTAAGGGTTTTTTTTTTCTTTAAGTGTGGCATAAAAATTAAACAAACAAAATTCTAAATAAAATTAATAATGATTAATTAAATTACTCTTTAAAAAAGTTTTTTTAAAGACAATTGGGGGGGGGGGGAAGTAAATTACAGATTTATTTTGCAACCCAGCGGCAGGCAGGAGGCATATATGTTCTGTACCGTTCTTTTTTTTTTTTTTTTGAAAAAATTGAGGCATATCGAAGACCATGTAACCAAAGTGAAAGCTGTACGATGTTCGCCACCATCGTGGAATTGATGTCCCTATATCACACCTTTATTCCATGAGAGTTTTGAATGATTAATAATTTATTTTAGTACACAGGTTTAATGTGTGTCTAGATCCATAATATAAGAAACTTTTCGGTCACTTACTCTATTTACAAATTAAAAATTTGCATGGTTGTTTTGGTGTGTATATTTTATAGACTATTATATGTGCTTAATGAGTTTATTAGTATAAAAATATTGATTAAAATTCTCTCTTTTATGAAAAAAATAATTTCATTTAAAAGTTATTTTTATCTCAGATTTCTTAATTTTTATTGTAATTATTTTAGAGTTATTATAAATAGAATGTTATAAAATATACTATTTGAAAAACCAAAAAGCGTGTTTAAAAAAAAAAACAATATATATATATATATATATATGTAAATAGTTGCATCATCATGTTGATTGATACTATAAATTTATTTGTTCTTTGTTAGCAGTTAGTCATCGAGCTTAAGCTAATCTGCCAATCACTGTTCTTATCGTGTCAGTATCTGAGAAAGTTCCCAACAAAACACTCCCTGGATTGAGCATATGTGGAACCCCAATCAACGCCATCACAATTTACTAACCCTTGCTTTTCCTGTCCGCCGGCAGCCTAAGTCTCTCCGTTTTTTTCTTAATTAAATATGAGTAAACCTAAAATTACACGAAATTCTTTTACATAATTATTAAATAAATAAAAATTATTATTTAAATTCAAATTTTTAGAAGGTTATTGACACACACCATCAATCCATATCTAATATACATACTGAGTGATCGGTTATTTTACTTCCTTAATCAGAGGTTTTAAGTTCAAATCTTGAGAATAGAAAAAAATGATTTAAAAAAGCCTACCACTTAATAGACCCCACAATACTCAGACCAAATTAATCAGATAAAACCTGGATACCGGTCGGTGAAAATAAAATAAAAAATGAAAATTAAATCACATCTCAGATTAAAATTCAAAAGGTCACCTTATGTATTTTTTTTTTCCTTACGTTCTAAATTCTTTGTGTCAATTTATGCATTAAATATGTGACAGTCGATCCGTAGTATAACTTTTAAGATTACTAATTATAAAAATACATATAATAAATATTTAATGCCATGTATAAGTTTGACATTGAAAATAGTAATTTTTGGAGACAAAAAAAAAAAAAAAACCTCAATATTTTTTTATGTGTGTGATCTCTTCGTTTTTTTTTTTTTAACCTGTTTTAATGGCTAATTTTTTCATCAGCCTTTAATAGGTGAATTATAGGATAGTATGCCATTTCAAAGCTTAATAAAATCAAAGCTAAATTCATAAGTACCATAAAACATTTAAGGGAATTTTGAACAAAATCGCCTCACTAGCATTTGCCGGCATTTTTGTCACCCCAAATATTGCTAAGATTGCTTCTACAAAAGGTTGAGCAATCTCCATCTTATACAGCAACCTAGTAAGTGCTAATGGATTACGACCTTCACTTTTATCTCCATCTTATACAGCAACCTAGTAAGTGCTAATGGATTACGACCTTCACTTTTGATTTCATGCCAGTGGGAATGGAGATATGCCAGCCAGATACCTATCAAGAATCTTGAATCAGAATCCACCAAAATATTATTGTAATTTGTCAATTATTTGAGATGTTTCCGCGAAGCTCTCTCCTATTAAATGAAATAAATGTATTGTGATTAGGTTATGAGACAATCAACGTAAATTTCTCGAGGATTGCCGCAAGATCTCCTCTGATGTGGACATAAGTAAGAGGTAAAATTGAATTCTACCAACAAAGCTTTTACTTCGAGAAAATGCTCTACATACTTTCTGTACTTTATGAAAATATTCTCAAATTTAATAGAATTTTCTTTTTCTAAAACGTAGAAAAATAGGGGAAAAAAAAGGTTTATTTGAAGATTATCTTCCAGGAGTAAAGATTTTGGTAGAAATTGATTTTTTTTTTTTTTTTTTTTGGTTTAGGAAAGATTAGATCCATTCTAATTACAAGGAATCTTTTTAGAAAAAACATTTCATTATGTTGATGTTTTTTTTTTTCAAACAAACAAAACCAAAGGTAACTGATAAAAAATTATTTTCTTTTTATTTATTTGGGATAAAAGTTTTGAATTTTTGAGCCGAAGTCGATGGATATTTTTTGTAATTTGGATGGCAGATGCACCTTAGGATTTTTTTTTTTATTTATTTTTTATGTCCAAACTCTAGATTTATACAAGTTTTATATGTATCGTCGTTACATTCCAAATTTACGGTGATTAATGTTGTTTTGTAGGATCATTTTAAAAAATAATTTCTTTAATTTTGATCTTAACAAAAATAATATTTCCTAATTAAGAGAGAGAGAGAGAGAGAGAGAGAGAGAAGACGGTAATTTTGAAGGAAGCGTGACAACTGAACACAGACAAGGAGGATTATGGGAACCGATGCCTTGTAAGTGTCCAGTCATATGCCAGAGCGCAACAAGTGGGCCGAGTGAGCGTGCATGACACAGCGAGCGAATCCGCAAAATTGATTTTGATTTTGATTTTAGTTTTCTTTTTCAATAAAATCTTTCCAAATTAATTCGAATTTATTGATATCTCGAAGTCCGGAATTGTCTAGAAAAGCACGTTTAAGGATGGTTAAGAAAAACAAAAGCAAAGAGAAAACAGGGTCCGAGGAGTGTGTGTGGGGGTGAGAGAGAGAGAGAGGGACGAATGGGAGGATGGGCTATAGCAGTGCACGGAGGTGCAGGTATTGACCCAAATCTCCCAGTTGAACGTCAGGAGGAAGCCAAACAACTCCTTACTCGCTGCCTTAATGTTGGCATCTCTGCTCTTCGCACCAATTGCCCTGCCATTGATGTCGTCGAGCTTGTCGTATGCCCCCCCTCTCTCTCTCTCTTCCATCTTGTGAATCATTGTTCCATATACACGATCAGCCAATGACGTTTCTTTTCTAGCAACTCTGATATTTATAAGTTTATTGCCATGTCTTTACAGATCCACCTAAATTAATTTTGGGATAGGCCTGGTTGTTATTGTATTCCATATCTTTTACAATTAAATTTCTTTCTTGATGCAGTTTTATTTAATGACATTTTTCTAATAATCTTATTTTTTTGGGTTGGATTAATGGTCAATCTTTGTTTCCTTTGATAGTGGAAGAGTCGTATGCTTTTGTATTTTGCTATGTTTGGGTGGCTTTTCTCGTCCACCCATTTCGTCAGATTGGTTCCGTCACCTGTCCGTTTCTCTTACTGACGAAGAATATGCAACGCCAACGTTCTGACTTAACAAATGTTTTTGTGAAACATTAATTTTGGTTTAATTGATGATTGGGCGTGTGGCAGGTACGAGAATTGGAAACGGATCCTCTGTTCAATTCGGGCCGCGGTTCGGCACTGACGGAGCATGGAACGGTGGAAATGGAAGCCAGTATCATGGACGGTAAAGGTCGGCGATGCGGTGCAGTTTCAGGGCTGGTCACCGTGAAGAACCCCATCTCTTTAGCCCGACTTGTTATGGACAAGTCTCCTCACTCCTATCTCGCCTTCTCTGGTGCCGAAGCCTTCGCAAGACAACAGGTCCTCCTTTTTTCAACTTTATACTACTTTCTTTGTTGGATTTTCTACTTAATCCTCTAGGGTTGGCTGGACAGGTGCAGTAGTTCTCCGTCACATAAAGTACAAATAATACAAAATTATAAATTACCACAATTTTACCAAATAAAAATAAAAAGAGCCTCTCATTTGTTTGCCTCAACTAAAAAAATTAAAACTTATAATCATAACGCCTGATTTACGCTGATTTATAATTTTTCTTTTTTTTTTGTTTTTATATAAAATATTATATATAGTTAGAAAACTAAAACAACTGCGGGGCCTTTCAACCCAACTCCCTCAGTTCTTGGGTGCACGTGTTCCTTAATTTTGTTCATTGTGGGTCTGAGCCTAAGAGAATAAGTGGGACAGCCCACAATGTTTCCTCTTTTGAGTTTTTCTTTTTCAAATTAAGGTGTGTTGGTGTTGTGGGGATTTTCAGGGGGTTGAGTTGGTGGACAATGAGTACTTCATCACGGAAGAAAATAAGGGAATGCTTAAACAGGCTAAGGAAGCCAACAGCATTTTGGTACGTTCTTGCTAGATGTCAATACTGCAATCTATTCTTGACTTCAAACATAGAATTCAATATTGTTCCTCACATTTGATCTCCCTTATATTATTCCTATATATAAATGTATAACTACATGGGCCAGTACTATGTTTATCATAAGTAAGATAAAGATATATTTTTTTAACACATGAGAAGTGATGATCTTGGTCTCGAAAACATGTTACACCCATCTTGGCCATTAATAAATTGATCTTATCCATTTTATTTTTATTTTTACAATTTATCATCTTTTTTAATTTAAATTCTCTGATATCTTAGGTTGAACTTTCCCTAATTGAGGGTAAACATTCTTACCGTGACGTAGCAATTAACAATTTCATTTTTCTTTAACATGCGTACTTATAATCTTGTTGTTATTTTTAGAATATAATATGTAAATAGTTGTTCCGCATTAGAATATAAATTATGCTCTTAAAAAGGAAACTTCTACCTACCAAAGCATTGATAAAATTGAGACTAAATTAAGTTAAATTTAGTTAAAACTAAATAAGATTTCAGTAAAAAAAAAAATATTGGTAGAGTATTTTTTTTAGTAATTTTTATAGAAAAACTTAACTCAAGTTTTATATTTTTTAATTTAAAATATTATAAATGACATAAAATAAATCATGATAAATATTAAATAAAAATTTTTAATTCCGACCTAAATTCTCTGTCTAGGTTGCTTTGCTCTCATAATTTTACTTTTAACTTTTACTCCTTCCATCTCGGTTGTCAAGACGGCTATAATATAAGCCATAAGATTAACATTTTACATGGAGATGGGCATGGGCGGGTCCGGCCCAAAAACCGATCCAGCCATCCCGTAAAAAGCTCTGACCGAAAATCTGTCCAAGTTAGAGTGAACCGAGACCGAACCGTCCCAGACCGGCCGGTTCCAATGGTGCAGTGGCAGTGAACCCTCGGGGGGGGGGGGGGGAGGGAATAATGGTGGCATGGCATTGGCATGGGGAGGAGAGAGGGGGGAGAGTGGTGAATCCTTTTATGAGGCTTTTGGGTTTTATTAAAGTTTTGTTTGTTTTTGTTTTTTTCACTATTAATGCCCCCTAAAATTGAACCCTTTCCTGGGAAACACTTTGCATGGGAAGTACTGCAGCGGACGGAGAGGGGGAGAGAGAGAGAGAGAGGATATGCACTTTGATGGTGCATCCGCAGAAAAATTTTTTAAAAAAAAAGAAAAAAAAATGTTTGAAATAAATAAATTAAAAATGAGCACACACGTTCTTCCAAGAAGGAATGGGTGCTCCCTTGATTTCTCCGATGAATCCACTTCCCACTGCCCTCAAATTGGACCCACACCTCGATCTCTTTGTTTCATATGACTCCCTCCCCTTCCCCTTTCATATATTTTTATATTAAATACCCTTAAAAAAAAAAAAAAAAAAAAAAAAGCTGCCGAACCGGTCTGGCATGGTAGGCTGGTTTAGCGGGCCGGGTAACAATTTTTTGAATCGACCCAGCCTGAGAAAATACGAACCGCAATCGAATCGGTCCACGGCTCCAGGACCGGTCCAGAACAGGACCGCAACCGGCCCAATCCGACCCAACTATTTTTACATTCGAATATCTCCTGTTTATTCGTTTGGCTAACTTTGGTTGGGTGGAACAGTTTGACTACAGGATTCCATTACCAGGCAACGAGACCTGCCTTGCAGCTGCTGCAGAAAATGTCCTGCAAATGAACGGTCTCCCAATCAGTGTCTATGCCCCGGAGACCGTAGGCTGTGTGGTGGTGGACTGCCAAGGAAATTGTGCGGCGGCCACCTCCACCGGTGGCCTGATGAACAAGATGACTGGTCGCATTGGTGACTCCCCTATAATTGGTTCGGGCACATACGCCTGTGACCTGTGCGCCGTGTCATGCACGGGCGAAGGGGAGGCCATCATCCGAGCAACTTTAGCTCGGGAGGTGGCAGCAGTGATGGAGTACAGGGGAATGGGCCTTCAAGAAGCTGTAAATTTTGTGATCAAGGAAAAATTGGATGAAGGGAAGGCAGGCCTCATTGCAGTGTCTAGCAAGGGGGAGGTTGCATATGGGTTTAATTGCACTGGCATGTTTAGGGGGTGTGCTAGTCAGGATGGGTTCATGGAAGTTGGCCTTTGGGAATGATGAATAGGCCTCCCTCCCGTTGGATTGAAGGGTTGTGCTTCTCTGCTTTTGCTCCTTGCTAATAAGCAATTGAATAAGTTGGGGTCATTTGAAATCATGCCATTGTTGATTATTCTAGCCTCTAGTTTGCTAATGTCTAATCTTGATTCGGATCTTAAATAAATAGAAATGCCCTTTAGTTGTCTCATGTGATGCTAATTTTATTTGTGACGCCATTGGGGGATTTTTTTTTTTAATATTTTGGTTTATTTTTAATCATGGTAATACTATAATTAAATCGGACTAATTATCTCGTGAGAGACAACCAAAAACCCAACAAGGACCATCTTTTCTTCTTATATAATTGTAATGACATGTCAATTAGAAACCAACAAGGTTTTATGAGTAATTTATCGGCCTAGCAGCCCACACATGGATATCCATCCCAAACGCAAAGCAAAGCCTAATCGGAGAAGAGATTTTTCTTATTTACGAGGCTCTACTAGTAATAATACACGGATATTGCATCTCTATTTTAAAAGTGTACATAAAAAAAGAAATTTTGGCATGTACAAGAAACTAAGGTTCCATCCAGATTTGAGTTGGTAGAGTAGAATCTACTTGGGGCTGGATTCTGCAGTTCCATGGGATTTGCCTTTGCCAGTAATAGTATTCTTGGCAGATGGGAAGGTTTTGGAGAGAGCAGCAGCTGCACTGGCCAAGACTCCATCACGACCATGGTGAGGCTCATGAGTCAATGTCACTCTAGCCACCCCCGGCTCTTGGGCTTCTCCTGGGGGTGACCGATTATCCACCGTCTCTACCTTTCTTTCCACAGCCCCCTCTTCATTTATCCTCTCTGTCCCGTGTATTTGTATGTCGAGCGACATGTAAAGTTATAAACAAAACATAAGAGAATCAAACGTGCGTAGAATGTTGCTACCTCTGTTGTGGCCATTTGTTTTTATTGAGGATCTTGAGATCAATGTGCTTGAGAGTTAAAGAAACAGGCAATTGAGAAGAAACAACGTTGACATATTTGAAGAACACTGAAGAATTGATTAAATCGGCTTGGAATTGGAGAAGAAACAATGTTGTTACTCTCTCTCTCTCTCTCTCTCTCAAATACACGTGGCAGATATGGTGGCCAGCATGTCGCCAACAGGGGCTCTTTTGCTAGCACGTGTTTTGGGTGCTTTTTCTTTTTGTTTAAAATATATTAATAGAAAAAATTAAAAATATACATGAAATAGATAAAGAAGTCATAAGTAGTGTTAGAATACTTGATTTAAAGTTTTATTAAAAAAATAAAAATAAAATGGTTACATATTTTGAATTACCATAATTAATAGGTATAGATAATATTAATAATTTTGAACACAATATACATCTGTTAAATATGGGATAATAACTTACATATATTACACAAAATGTATATGCATGCCCAATTTCAACACGTTGTAAAATGTTCTATTGGAAAAAGAGTTCATCTTCGTTCCTCATTGGACAGCTAGCCGGGTTAATGAGGTACACAATTGTGCTGCTAATTCTTTGGTCAGTAAATACTAATTTGCGCTGCAATCTGTAAGGGATCAGTAGGGGAAAATTATTTTGAACTAATTATGTCCTTTGCAGTCCAGCAATGAAGAAGGGACAAAAGAAAAACAGAGAGAAAACGATGGTGTTCTGAAGAAATTTTACCCAAATTGATCAATGTTTCATCCTCTTTTCTGAGTATTGAAGTATAAATGATTCTCCTGATTTATTTAGAAAAATAATTCCTGTATGAAATTCTTTGCTCTTTTTTGGGGGGGGGGGGTTCATTAGGCTAGAAAGAGCGCAATTCGCAATTGAACATCATATATAATTGATCCTAACATTGTAATTTTCGTAGTCTGATGATACTAAAATTTTTCTCATTAGAATAAAAGATAAATAAATAATTTTCTTTTGAAATAAAATCCTCTGCTGTAATTTGATCGATCCAATTTTTCATTTCTCCAATCCAAGGCAAATAGATTAAATTTGCATCGACATGACCAGTAAATTTGCATCATGAAGATATTCCAACAAAGAACTTTTGTTGCGGTTTTAGCTTTCTACGTGGGCTTTTAGGGCCTGGGCCCATTTAGGAGAAGAGAGAAACGCGCGGACCAACATATGACCAATCCTGACCTCAGATGAAGATGAAGATTATAAGGCTCGAGTCTTAATCTAATGAAAAAGACCTGCCTGGTTCTAACTCAGTGCACAGACAGGACCGACGGGGCTGCCTGGGCCATGTTCAAGTCTAGACACACTGTATCCGCACAAATACACCTGCATCAGATGAGATGTTTCACCAGCCCGGCACCCCACCTCCCCCGCACGTTAGGACCCCGCCACGCTCTCCATGTATAATTCATCTTGGCAATAATTAATAGACCAATAACTTACTGTCCAAATTCGATGTTTTTAATTAAATAACTTTGGTGGATGATTAGAATTGCTATACTTACTCTTTCACATACATAAAAATGACGTAATAGTTTTGTTTTCCTCAAAAAATAAAAAAAATAAAGTCCAAAAATAAACATTTCCCTAAACAAATATATTTGCTAATGTTAACATTATGTTAAACATGTGACTAATAATTTTTTATTGTCTGAGAGCCTAAAAAATTCATTAAACCTGCGTGATAGGCGAATACCAGACAGCATCAACAGTAGAAAGGAAAGGAGAAGCAAACCTGAGCTACTGATGCTTGGTTTGAGAGTTTAGAAAAGAAAAAAAAAAAAAAGAAAAAAAAGAGAAAAGAAATGATTGTTAAGGAGTTTTAAGAAAAAAAGAAAATGATGTAGAATTTATTTAGAATTAAATATTTTTTATTATTTTTTTAAGGGTAAATTTGATATATTTATTAGGTAACCTTTTATTTTCTATTCTTTTCTTTCCTTTTTTGTTTTTCACTTTTGGGAAGAAAAATTTTTATGTTTAAAATCTTCTCATTTCTCTCTATTTTTTTCTTTCAAAAACTTCCAAATAAAAAAAAAAAAGAATAATTTTCTATTAAAATTTTTTCTTTTTTCTCCTTTTCTCTCGTCGTGTAAAAGAAAAAGAGAGTTAAGATCCGAACGCAAATCCGAGATAAATTTCTCCATCTTTCCCCTATAAGCCTGTGCATCTTCTAAACGCACCGTGTCACTCTCCTTCGAATCACAAAACCGCCCGACCTGACCCGCCAGTCTTCATGACTTCTTGCTCCGTCTCATCAAACTAATTGTACAGCTTAGTCCCTTTGGCCCAATCACTAACTCGGGTCCCACCAATCGCACAGGGCACGAACCCCACAACCCCAAAACCCGAGCCTTTCGTCCGAACCGCATCGGCAAAAGCCATTCCGGGTCCCAACCCACGTCTTCCCAACATCAATGTCGGCATGGAGCGGTTCACAGGCTTCAACCCAATTGAGATCCGCACCTTGACGGAGTATTGACGGGTCGGGTCGGCTTGCTGCGGGCACATTCCCATCCCTCTTTTCCATTTCTGATTCCTTTGCGTGACGTGTTGCTCTGACCCGCCAATAAGAATATGTCTTACGGCATAACATTGTCAATAATTCAGAATTTATTGATCCATGAAAACAAGGGTGGACAATCAGTATTGCGAGCAACAGACAAGGGAAGAAGGAAACCATGGTTCTAAATTTCTAATGGTGGATTTTGCACTTGACTTGCAATGCTTGCTGTTTAGATGTTGAAACAATAACTTGTTGGTGTCAAAATTTACCAAAGGAATTAAGATGTTTAAGCTCTATATGATTTGCTAATTTTCAAAATATGTTAAATTGGGTGTTTTAATGAACATATAGCTATTTACTTGTTAATCTTTTCTAGTACACCACACCGAGGTTTGTAAAAATAATTAAAGATGGTGTCATTTTTAATAACAATAACAATAATCTGAATCTTAATTTTAAAATTTGAAGTCGATCGTTTAAGAGACAAATATATGATGATTAAAAAAAAACACATACACACACTATCTAATTACATTTATAATATAAAAAGTGATAATTTAACTTACTCTAATTCTCTTATACTGTTCATTTCTGTTCGAAATTATCTTTTCAATTAACCCCTTAACTGTCATATCTTTACGAATACATTGCATTCAAATTTTTAATGGTTTATTTCGTCGTTTCATTAAATTTTTTATATTTAATCTCTCAATTCTCCTAATTGGTGCGTTTTTGGATTTTCGTTATACATGCTCAAATTATCTCAAGCGATATTTTTACATTTTATCCACAATTTAGATCACTCCCAATTTAATTCGTATCTCTTCATTTTTAATCATATATTTCCTAATTTTACCACATATCCACCTTAATATTCTCATTTCAACTACAGTCATTTTCTGTTATTATTTTTGTTTAATGGCTCAATATTTGGTGCTATACAGTAATACAGATTTTACTGTCGTTTTATAAAACTTTTCTTTCAGATGGAGTGGTATCATGCGATTGTAAAATACTTTAGATACCCTTCTTCATCTTATCCAACCTGCTTAGATCCTATAATTTACATATCTATTTATGTTGCCGTCATTTTGATTAATAGATTTGAGATATCTAAAACGTTTACTTTTTGGTACCTTTTGTTTAATTATCTTGAATATTGATATCGTACATCCCATTTAATAATTACCATATTATGAACTAAATTTTATGTGATAATCCATATTAACATTTATTGATAATTCTTAACTGAATCATTAGGATGTTTTGAATAATTTAAATAAATATTTGATTAGAAATTATTTAAAATATATTAATGTGAGCTATTATATATAATTTGATCAATTAAATCCATCAAACAAACTCTCATAAGGCAAGTATATATCTAGTTATCAAAATATAGAAAAATAGTAGCAAATAGATGGTATGGAGATGATCTAGCAAAACAATTTGGTTTTTTTTTTTTTTTTTTTTTTTTTTTTTTTTTTTTTTGGCGATGATCAATAATATAATTTAATAGCTAGGAGAAGGGGCAAAATTGCTTTTGCAATTTGATTATGAAAGGCAACAGAACTTTTCTGTCTGTGGGTATTCTTGAAGCAAAGATTTATATTATTACTTAAATTCGATATTTTTGTATCATGATGAGCGGGGATTTTTGTAGAAAAGCAAACGGGGCTACTTTCATGTCACCCATTTTACCTAACCAAAAAATGATAAGCTGGCATGGACAAGGGGATTATTGGATTGCCTCAAGCAAATCATATCATCGTCTCATTGAAGCATTGATTCTTTATTAACTGAATATTATTGTTACATCGATTGGATAAAGGAGTAAATCTAATATTGTACTCAATACATAACAAAATATTAAAAATTTTTAAATTTGAATAATTTGGAATTGTCAAAATATAGTAAGATAAACTACAAGGTAAATTTAATTAATTTAATCAATCACTCATTAAATTCATATTAAATTGCCTGGACTGAGCAGTGGGGATGGTTCCTGATGTTTGCAATGAAGATGAACAGGGCAGTGATGGGGTCCTTATGCATTAATAGGATCAGGAACATAAGTTAAAATCATGGTTGCCCTTCATATGAGGTTAAAATAAAAAACCATCAGTACAAGATTGGCTCCTATATCTTTGTCAACAACGCTGATCTGTAGCATTAGAGTAGGAAGAGACTTGCTAGCATTTAGTGCAACAAGAACAAGAAGGGCAATATTTTTTTAGGAAAACTATTTGAGAATTGTAATTTATCTGGCAAAGTGGCCTTCTAAGAAAAAACTCTAATGCAGATAATGCGAATCGCCCTTCCAAACATACCTTAAAAGGTTAGCAAAAAAGAATTCAAAAAAAAAAATGATAAAAAGAAACCAGCTGTTGGTTCATTTGATTTAAGATTTGTCACCGACATTTCTTTTGGATAGCTTATGATCATTTGGTTAAGTCTTTGCCAGAGTAGAACTAAATATTAAGATGCAAGCGAATGAAGGGGGTAGAAGGAGGAGGTCGGAACCACGTGATGAAGACCATTTTAGTATCCCTAGGAAAGCAAGACAAATTCCCGCGCATGTAGGGAGAAGAGAAAAGAAGACAGAAAACAACGAAAAAACACCAAAATAAAACATTAAACAATAATATTTTTAATATTAGAATGGGATCCCCCCAACAATAATTTTTTGATGATTGTGACTTGAGCTTTCACGGGATGCCAATCTGGCTACATCAACGTCAGACTTGCTGCCTTTTCCTCAATAGTTGAATGGTGGGGTGGGCCCGAAGGGCGGGGGGGGGGGGGGCTAGAAATCATGAAGGAAAGCATGAGCCAACATCTTCCCAAGCTTGACTTCAGCAGGCGTGTTGAGGTGGACGTGGTCCCACTCCAATGGCAATCCTTTGGCATCCACTATTTTCACGTTTGGTAGCTTCACTCCAAACTGAGCCGCTCTCACTATGTCAATGTATGGCCCTAGTGCCGTTGCCAGACCCACCTGTTTAAAAGAGTTTCTTTAATAAAGAAGAGGGTCATCTTTGATTAACCACATTACTCGCTATTTTTCTACTAAAATATCTTTTGCCAGCTCAAATCTCTCTCTCTCTCTCTCTCACTCATCCAATATTACTTTTTTTATCCAAAAAGATGATGATATTTGTTTGTTTTTTTTTTAATTTTACAATAATATTTTTAGTGAACTGTGTTCTAATGCACAATATTGTAGGATCTAAATAGCACAAAAGATGATATGTTAGTTTATTGAATCTCTTGCAAGTATCTAAAATTCACAAAAGTCATTTTCTTCTGCATAATTCTAAATCTCCAGTTATTGGTGCGAAATAAATGTGGTAGAAAGCGACAAGCAATAATCAAATAACAAAATGAAAGCTAAAACTACTTGTAAAACAATTTAGAAAGAAATAATTTTAGTACCAAGGAAAAGGTGAAACAGTACCTGAATAAAGGGCAGGGTGGGCAACTTCAGATCACATCTCACTTCTTCAATAAATTTCTTTAATCTGTGTTTGTAACGAAGGGCATCCTCCTCAATAATCGTGTCACTCTCTCCTTGGTACCACAATATAGCCCGAATTGTCCCACCGTGCTTCACCGCCGCTTTTGCTCTCCTCACCATGTCACTATAGAGCAATCCACCGCGTGCCCACTCTGTAATGTTGGTTCCTCCGACCGCACAGGGCACCAACCCGATTGGACCGAGACTCGGTTCTTGGGCTAGAACTGAGTGTGCGAATGACATACCCGGCCCGATCCCTAGTGTCTTGTTGAGATCGATGTCTGCGTGGAGTGGCTCCTTGGCTTCTTCCCAAGTGAGATTCGGGCCAAGTCGGAGAATTGATGGGCTGGGCTCGCATTCGGGTGGAACGACGCCGTCCCACTTCACCCTACCCACCCCTCCCCGGCCCGACATGTTGCTCTGACCCGATAGGATAAATATGCTTTTAGGCTGGTGATGACACGATTCGGGACTCGCAATTCTCGCATAAGCTAGAAGAAGTACTGTTACAAGATGAAAAATCTTCATTTTTTGCTCCTCTCTCTCTCTCTCTCTCTCGCTCTCTCTCGCTTTGGGTTGAGCTTGAGGTTTGAGGTTCAGAGTCTTTAAATCTTGGACCGTTGAGCTGGATAGAGTGGGCCCGTGCGCTGACAGCAACATGATTCCCATCAATATATGAGCTTTATACGGTTCTCACTTTATTCATTTGTTCCCACTTTCCCAGTGGCTGTGGAAATTGCTTTTTCTGATCACTCCTGACTGATATTGGCGAAATTTATTACAAAGACTCGTCTCCGACGAGATTTTATGCGAAATTAAATGCATGATTGAAGGGATTTTGTAATTAGAAAAAATTACTTCTCAAGTTTTTAAATTTTATAACGAATTCATATATTAATTTTTAAATTTTAAAATATAATAATTCAGTCTCTATACTTCAAAAATCGTCACGTTATTAATCCTTTCGTCACTAACGTTGCCAGATTGTCCGTTAAATGATGAGTTGACATCTGAGATGGATCGATTATATCTGATATGACTTCTAGCGTTCAGAGAAATTGCTGACGTGTTCAATGACACGTCAATATGCCACCCAAAATTGACTATCATGTTAGACAATTACTGACGTGGCATGACACATCAGTAATTTGTTCGATGAGAAGCATGCGGTGGGAGTTAAGAAGTTAGTAACAAAACCCAAAAAAAATGAAATGACGATTGAACTGAGAGGGAGAGAGAGAGAGAGAAAGCGAGAGAGACAAAAGGGAAATCGATCTAAAAAAGTGTTGAAAGAGAGATTTGAAACGAGATTCAGTGGGGTAAAGTTATTTAAGAGAGAAAGCGATAGTCGAACTTGGGAGTCTCAACAAATTCCATTTAGGCTTGTGGTCCCAGATTCGTCACCGTCATCAATTGAAATTGTTTCCTCAACGTGGGGTCGTATTAAGGTATGAAATCTAACCTTCGATTTACTGTTGTTGTAATTTGAAGTGTTACTATTTATTGTTATTGTTTGGTAAAATTAGGGTTTCAATTAGGGTCTAAATTGAAAAAATTTTAGGGTTTTAATTAGGGTGAAAATTAGGATTCCAAATAATTTAGGGTTTCAATTAGTGTTTAAAATGGGAAAAAAATTAGAGTTTTAATTAAGGTTTTAATTGGTGTGAAAATTAGGGTTCGAAATAATTTAGAATTTTAATTAGGGTTTAAATTGAGAAAAAATTAGAGCTTTAATTAGGGGTTTATTTATTGTTGTAAATAATTTAGAGTTTTTAATTTGAATGTCTCAGCATTTCTCAAATTTCTTTATTTCCTCAGATATATGGACTCTTCCAAATTCACAGCTGCATTCTATCATGGTGATAAATTTATAGGAACAAATAGTTATGAATGTGAGGATTTAACATACTTTGATAATTGTGATAGAGATATAATATCAGTATTTGAATTAGGACATATGGTAGCTGAATTAGGTTATAAAAACTATGTGAGGTCATGGATACCTTTGCCTGGAGGTGGTTTCAGTCCAATATTAACTGATCTAGTAACGTTACATTATTTGGATGAAAGGAAAAAAGATGAGAATGTTGATTTTTATATAGAACATGGTGTTGATAATGCTTGTGTATTAGAAAATGATGCTGGCTTATTTAATGAAATTGATGAAGATAGTGGAAGAAGTGAGGGTTTAGTACTCAGATTTTGGTGAGTAATGATAGTGATGATGATGATGGTCCACGGCAAGAAAGGGAGGAGGAGGAGGAGGAGGAGGAGGAGGATGTGGAGGAGGGGGGGAGGAGAAAATATGCAGTGATGATCCTTTAGAAGGTGAAGAGCCCAATGCAGGTTATGAAGAGAGAATTGTAGACTCTGAAGAAGAGTTAAACTTCAAAAATGTATTTAGTGATTGGGAGGAGGCAGATGAGACGGAGGATTTAGAGTATACAGTGACAGAGAATGAGAGAGAAGATGCAAGGGTTGAGTAAAAAAAATTGTAGATATAAAGATTTTAAGACAGATTACAACCCTAAATTTATTGAATTCAAATAATGGCAGATTTTTGAAAGTTTGACATTTTTTAAAGAAGTATTGAAAGATTATGTTATATGCAATGGAAGAAACCTCAGATTTGTGAAAAATGACAAGGAGAGAGTTAGAGTTATATGTGTTGAGGGATGTGAATGGTTGATTTATGCCAAAAAACTTGATGGTCATGAGAAGATAGCAATTGTAGTGACATATAAGGCTCAGCACAGTTGTGCAAGATCTTGGAATAACAAACATGCAACAACAAAGTGGCTTGCAAAGAAATGGGTCAAGAGTATCCAAAATGATCCTAAAATCAAACTACATACTCTACAACAAAAGACTAAAGAAAAGTTTATGGTCAGCTATGGAAGAATGAAGGTATGGAGAGCAAGAGTCATGGCTAAAGAGTTTGCTGCAGGTAAGGAGAAAAAAGTTCTTCCTATTAAGACCATATTTTGAAGAGATTTTGAGAACCAATAAGAGAAATACTTGTAAACTAGAAAGTTTTTTACCCGAAGGGTGAAGAGTATCCCTTATCCATCCAATATCCTCTAATTCCAATATTCAAAAGATTGTACATCTGTCTGGAGGCTTGTAAGAGGGGATTTGTGGCTTCTTGTAGGTCATTTATAGGATTGGATGACTGTTTTCTGAAAAGTAGATATGGAGGGCAGTTGTTTGTTGCAGTGGGAAAATACCCAAATGATAGAATCTTTCCTTTAGCTTTTGCAATTGTCGAGCTGGATGAGACAAATTCCAGGATGTGGTTTCTTGATCATTTACTTGGGGACATTGGATATGATAGAAAATTGACATTCATGTCAGACCAACAGAAGGTATGTAAGAAACTATTATTTTTTAATCATCAGAATGCAATGGAATTGTATTAACATGCATTGTCTCTACATTTTTTGTGTGTGCAAGGATTAATTAATGCTATTTCTGCCTTGTTCCCACATTCTGAACATAGAATATGTACCCGATATCTCTACAATAATCTACACAAGAAGTTCAAGGACTTGGAGTTGAAAAACATGTTCTATACTGCTTGTAGGGCTACATATGAGGCTGAATTCATTCGAGTAATGAGGGAGATTGAGACTTCAGATGCTGCTGCCTATGCTTGGCTGAAGTAGAAGCATACCGAAACATGGTCACGATTTGCATTTTTAGAATACAGTAAGTGTGATCTGCTGGTAAACAATGTTTGTGAATCTTTCAATTCTAAAATTTTAGATGCAAGAGAGATGCCTATTATCAACTTGCTAGAGTTTATTAGGTGTGGGTTGATATCCAAGTTCTCTGAAAATAGAGCTAAGATATCAACTTTCAATGGTGATATTTATCCTGTCATTCAAAGAAAATTAGAAAAATAGAAGTGACTAAGTAAACATTGGTTTTCAACTTTAGTGGGGGGTGGGATATATGAAGTGACATCCTTTTTCAACAAATTTATTATAGAGCTTGGGAATTATCTGGCATCCCATGTGTCAATGCTATTAGTTGCATCTTTATTTGTAGAGAAAAACTAGAGAAATTTGTCTCTAATTGTTACAGTGCAGCCTGTTATGCGGAGTGTTATGCGCCTATTGTTTATCTTTGTAATGAGTCCAATGTTTGGGACAAATGTCAAGTCTCAAGTTTGTTTCCCTCCAACTACAAAAGAAAAGCAGGAATGTCAGCAACAAAAAGGAGAAGGGAGGCCACTGATGTCCCACACAAGAATCCCCATACACTTTCTAGGGTTAGAACTATCATCAAATACACTCTTTGCAAGCAAGCTGGACATAACAAAAGATCATGCACCTCAAATGTATCACAAGCATCCCAGCCATCTTCATCTCAGCAGATCAGAAACCAACTGCATTAGAAACATCCCAGCCTCCTTCATCCTAGACTAGAAGACAAGAGTTGTAAACTTCAAATATGTTATAAACTTGAACAATGCAGTGGATCATTATTATGATGTTTTTTTTTTTTTTTTTTTGGTTGTGAAATTGTAATGATATTCCGAAATGAGTTATAACTTTATCTCCAGTTGTGAAGTTTTTATGTTGATGTAGTATGTGCCAAACTTTAAATGTTTATGTATTTAACTTCAGAAATATAAAATGTTGTTCTGAATTAGTTGTGAAATCAGATTGTTGTCCCAAAGTGTGTGCCAAAATCAGGTTTTGTGCTTATGCTATCTTGTGTTAGGTGATATGCTTCAGGTTTTGTGGGCCGAGTTTTGAATTGTGATATTAGGTGATACTTCAAGTTGTTTCAGGTTTATAAAGTTGTTTTCAGGTTTTGTGTTAAGGTTCAAACTGTGTTCTGAATTGTGATATAGTTCAAGAAGTTGCTTCAGGTTTCTTGTGCTAGGTGATCTTGTGTTAGGTGATATGTTTCAGGTTTTATAGGACAAGTTCTGAATTGTGATACCGGATTTTGTGTTAAGCTGCAAACTGTACTCTGAATTGTGATATGCTTCAAGAAGTTGCTTCAGGTTTTATAATAAATGGTCTGTTTTCAGGTTTTATGTTAAGTTTCAAGTTGTTTCACAAAAAAAAATAAAACAGATCCATTAATAATATTGAGATAATATAACTTCTCACAAAAAAAATATATATATATATTACAGAAATAGAAAAAAAAATTATTTCATACCCTACTTTATACAGAGGACCAAAAATCACAACTCCAATTGTCAATATACTTCCCACGCGTATGCAATTTTTACAAAAGGATTTCAACTTCTTCTCCTTCATCTCCTCAAATCTTAAAATCTCTTCCTTCAATGTCAAATTCATTTTCTTAAGCTCTTGAATACATTGCAACAGTCGATCATTTTCATCATTCAGCCTCTCGATGTTGTTTCTTGCATCCTGCATTCTTAAAGTCCAGTCAGCTACTATGGAGTTGCGTACCATTTTGAACTCATCAACTTTTTTCTTCAGACCATGAATTACTTCAACTGCTCTAGGGCTGAATGGTGGGTCATACCATTCAAAAAAATTGTAAACATTACCTTCTCAAAAATTATGGCAACCGTAGAATCTTCGCGATGGTTTTCGTTTCACTAACACTGCATCAAGATTGCATCTACACTTCAATGAACCTTCTACCAAGCTTGATGACATTTTATCACTGTTGCAGACAAATAGATGACATACGTCACGAAACCCTAGCCCTCCTGCGTTTGAATGTCAGCCAAACCCAAACCCTAACCCACCTTGAGATCAAACCCTAACCTTCCCTTTGAATGGATGTTGAGACGAAACCTAACCCTCCTTCATCCAAATGTTGCCCAAACCCCAACCCTAACCCACCTTGAGATCAAACCCTAACCTTCCATTCGAATGGATGTTCACTTCGGCTCTCTCAAACCCCTAAATATTCAACTTTTATTTTTTTTTTCACTGCTGACATGTCATGCCACGTCAACAATTGTCTAATGTGACAGTCAATTTTGGGTGGCATGCTGACGTGTCATCGGATACGTCAGCAATCTCTCTGAATGCTGGAAGTCATGTCAGATACAATCAGTCCACCTCAGATGCCAACTCATCATTTAACGGACAATTTGGCAACGTTAGTGACGGAAAGACTAATGGTGTGACGATTTTTGAAGTATAGGGACTAAGTCGTTGCATTTTAAAGTTCAGAAACCAATATGTGAATTCGCTGTAAAGTTCAGGAACTTGACAAGTAATTTCCTCTTTGTAAGAATAATTTGATACTTGATCCCACGGAAGGGAAACCAAAAATTTTCTTTTATTTGGTAATATTTGTTTATATTAAAAAGAGCGATGTTATTAAAAATGGAAATCAGTTTATAGCCTTATTTGCATTGGTATGTAGATTTTGGATCAAAATTCCTGGTAAATTTATGTGAAGGTTTCCGACTATCAGGGCCTCCAAGGGGTTTCCAAAAGCTTTTGTCGGGCTGAAGATCATGATGTCCTTTGATGGGTTTTGTCAAGTGTATCGGCCTAGAGCAGCATTGGCTGATTGGGCTCGCTTTTATAGAAGTCCCAAGTTTGTGAAGAAGGGCAGGAAGTCTGGGTTGCAAAGAGGCCCCATATTAAATTAAAGGTCCAGTCCATTTGGGTCAGAGAAGGGCCCAAGCCGTTTTTATATATATAAATATATATATATAATCCAAACGGGTCTGGAAATCAATACTCGGGTAACAACGGATCCGATCCATTTTACATCAAAGCCATTGACCTCGTTGTCTTCCTATGTCTGTCTCTTCATTCGCCCCTTGCTCCATCATAATTCGTCAAACCCAACTCAAATGGGAAGGAAAGAGAATAATCTCTCCAATAGAATCCTCATAAGCCTCGTACTTTCTGCTTCTATTTGATTTGCTTTCTCCTCGTCTCTCTCCAATGAATCTTTTTCCCATATTTTGTAATTTTTATTATTAAATTCAAAAATATAAAAAACAACAACAAACTAACTAACTAATTTTTAATTTTTAATCCAGAGATCAATATATAAAAAAAATATATAAAATTAAAATTTGAAAATAAAAATAAAGAAGACAAAAATAATAAAAACATAATTAATCAAATTATTTTTTTATTGTCCGCCAGAGACAACAGGGAATCATGCTTTTTTAAAAAAAAAAGAAGCAACAATTAAACAAAACACGGAATAAAACAAGGAAAAAAAAAAACACCATTTCAAAAGATAGCCATGGGTACGGATCAAAACAACAACAAACGTGCATATCACAATTATTTTAATAATTAAAAAGGTTGTGAAGAAATAATAGGTGAGAACATTGATCTAATATGAATTTTTGCCGATATTTTCCTTACAAGCCAGTACCTCCTCTAAATCTAAAATGCACCATGTCACCCTTTACTTGGTTATTAAAAAAAAAAAAAAGTGACCGA
The DNA here is from genome assembly GCA_037126225.1 of Dillenia turbinata. NCBI lineage: Eukaryota > Viridiplantae > Streptophyta > Magnoliopsida > Dilleniales > Dilleniaceae > Dillenia > Dillenia turbinata. The sequence goes on from JBAMMX010000005.1 coordinate 5,051,765, forward strand.
ATCGACCCGCCATTATTCAGAGATTCATTTGTCCGTCTCACCAATTCATAGTACAGCTTTGTCCCCTGTCAGCGGCTTCATCCCCCTCCCACATTCCATACTTGAGTCCTCCTCTGCCTGCCATGTTGCTGTGTCCAGCTAATGCAAAAATGTCGTTGGGCAAGACATCATCTGCTGGTATGTAAGATTGGTTAGTTAAAGGGGCGTGTTGACTTGACCTTGTGAAGAAGGAATTCATGGCTTTAATGGTGAATCTGGTTAGGCGTGTAAAATTCCATTTTTTCTTTTAGATTTGAAAATGACCATGGTGTCGTTGCTTTGTCTACATTGCCGGCATAACCTCGGATAACCCTAATCAACATATTTCACCTAGCTACTTATAAACTAAAAATATTAATATCCCCCGTGACCATGACCGTGACATGACTTCTCTGCATTTACCTGCACATAAGATAGTGAAACGCCAACCAAGGAAGGAAAGCTTGAAGGACAATTAAAGGACACGTGAGTCAATCACCTCTCAAAAGACATAATGCCAACACTAGCCACTGAACAGGTAGGGCGATGCATATCTTTGTTATCAGGTCGAAGATTTGAACATTGAGAGTTGTACAAGGCAGTCAGGAATATTTCAAACGCTAAAATTTTTTTACTTCTACCATTTTTTTCTCTAGCTCAATCCATTTGATTGCATATTTTATACCAAAAAATAAAAAGAAAGAAAAAAAGAAAGAGTTGTACAAAGAAGATTTTCAACTTACACTCAGAATATGTATGGTTTGTACCCGCGCTATAGTTTGTGAGTTATTGTATATATCCGACAGCAAACAGTTGATATTCATACTTTAATTAAAAAAAAAAAAGAATAGTCAATCAATTATTTTATTTTGTTCGTCTCTTTAAAAATTACATAGCCCTGTACAAAACATCATCAGCTAGAAATTGCGAAGATAGGTATCAGCCAACATGTGACCAAGCTGGACCTGTCCTTGGGTGGTAATGTGTGTATAATCCCACATTATGGGTAGCCCCTGGGCATCCACTATTTTCACATTTGGTAGATTCACCCCAAACTGAGCCGTTCTCACTGCGTCTTTGTAAGGCCCCAGTCCAGTTGCTATACCCACCTGATTAAAACAAGAGACAACATGGCTTAATCAATAATTCTCGTAAATACAGGTTAAATCTAGGATTGATTTTGTCATACTTGAAAGGTTATTACATCCATCCAATTAGAAGTCTTTTAAAATATGTTAATAATTGGGATTATGTCAAAAAATTTTGTCAGTAAAATAAAGAATTTGAGACTTTGAGAACCAAATTAATGAGATTTACGGATTTTTTTTCCCAGAGTCAGGGACAATTGCATCCCTTGCCCTCTATATAGTTTATGCTACACTTAGTAATATATAAAACTCTCTTTTCCCTTTATGTTTTATCAACAATTTTAAGATAATGTTTCAATTATTATCAAGAAAAATTACAAAAATATTTTTCCTCAAAAATTTTGGAATATATATGTATATTTATATATACCTGAATAAAGGGCAATGTGGGCGACCCCAAATCAGAGCGGACATTCTGAATAAATTGTTCCAACCTCTGTTTGTAATTGTTGGCGTCCTCCGCCGTGATGGCATCGCTTTCTCCTTGGAACCACAAAATGGCCCTAATCATGCCACCACCTCGCACTGCTGCTTGAGCTCTGGTCACCATACGATTGTAGAGAAAAGTGCCACGAGCCCATTCACTTATTTTGGTCCCTCCCATTGCACACGGAACCAAACCCAGCACTCCTAGGCCCGGTTTCTTGGCCAGGACCAGGTTTGCGAATGACATTCCTGGCCCGATCGTCGCCTCGCCGTCAATGCCCTTGTGGAGTGGCTCTTGGGCCTCTACCCAAGTGAGACTTGGGTCAAGGTTGAGAATTGATGGGTTGGAGCTGCATTCTGGCGGCACGATACCGTCCCAATGCTTCTGCTGATCCACACCTCCTCGACCCGACATGTTGCTCTGACCCGCTAGAATAAATATGCTGTTGGGCTGATTAGCATATGCAGGATTTACAATGGTTGGGACAACAAGAAGGATTATTGTCAAAATATGGAGCATTTTCAATATCACAAGCTAACGATTGCCAAAAATTTTGTAAGTTTTGTGCCTCGGAATTTGGACTTATATAGATGTGGTTCTGAAAAGCCCTAAATCACATTTAAAGAAATTTTTTGTATCATACCTATTATTTATGGAAAGTATGTATATATTACTATATATAATTATATATAATTATGAATATACTATTTATTTTATGTAAATTTTTGGTTTGTAGTTGTTTTCTTTATCTTCCATATAATTTCAAACAAATATTTAAAAGCTTTTGTTAGAATATGAATTTAAATGCTATACTATTATTGAATATGCGTGATTTGTGAATATCATTTCAAATTTCATACTTTTATTATTTTCTCTTTATTTTTATTATATAGTATTTTAATACAATATTTGTTGAATCAACATTGGTGAAATTTTTAATAATAAATGGTCATGTTAGTTTTTTCCTTAATGATTAACCTACCAACATATCCTCACTTGAACAACCAAACTATGTGGTTTGAGAGAATAAAGATATAGTTCAGAAAGTTGGCTACCAGTTCAAGTTGAGTTACCCCCCCCAAAAAAAAAATTACTAGCATGCTAAAAGAATATAAAAGTTATAAAATATTAAAAAAAGTTTTATTTTGTTTTTTTATTTTAATTATACAATTTTTTTTATAATAAATATTCTTAAAGATGTAAAATATACCAGAGGATACTTAGACATACGAACTTGCATCCTATAGCTTCCTTTAGAGAATAGGCTCGAGTTTTAGTGATAATTTCAGTTTATTTTGTTATTATATAGGAAGAATTATCTCATATTATTATTTGGTTATTTTATAAGGATGCTTTCTCCCATTATGTTGTTTTGTGATTATATTGAGAGAAATATTTATTAGGGGGCTTCGACCTGGAAAGACCATTTTATTTAGTAAGGTATGCCATTGTCAATCTATAACTCATAAAAAACTTAAAAAATAAATAAATAAATAAATGGAGGAAGGAAAAAAAAATACCCAAATGGTAAGAGGGAATTTCCCAAGCAACAGAATAAAGGCAACCAATAAATTTAATTAGCAAATCTTTCTTTCTGAAATGACAATTATAAAATAAAAGATCAATGTTTTAAATGTTGTGAAGAAAGGCATCAGCCAACATCTGTCCAAGCTTGACCTCTGCGGGTGTGGTAAGGTGCACATAGTCCCCTCCTACGGGCAGTCCCTCGGCGTTCACTATCTTCACGTTGGGTAGATGCACCGCAAATTGAGCCGCTCTCACTATGTCCTTGTAAGGCCCCATTGCTGTTGCTAATCCCACCTTAATTAAAACAAACAACACTCAGCATGCATTAATAATAATTCACACAATCTTTAATTACTATTGAAGAATTTAAGAACGAAAAACCCTTCTTTGGAGATTCCATCAAAGGAAAACATAATATTGAAAAATACTCCTTCCAAGTCCGTCCCTTTTTATTTCGCGTCTAAGACTTTTAAAAAAAGGAAGAAAAAAGTTACCTGAATGAAGGGGAGTGTGGGGAAATTCAAGTCAGAGCGAACATCATAGATAAAATTTTCTAATCTCTCTTTGTATTGATCAGCATCTTCTTTATTGATGGCATCACTTTCTCCTTGGTACCATAAAATGGCCCTAAGGGTGCCGCCATCTTGCAATGCGACCTTAGTCCTATTCATCATTCGGGTGTAGAGAAAAGTCCCGGGAAACCAATCTGATATTTTGGTGGCTCCAACTGCACAAGGAATCAACCCAATTGGAGCTAAGCTTGGGTTTTGGGCTAGGACCGAGTTCGCAAAGGACATCCCCGGACCAACCCCTAATACCTTAGCAAAATCAATGCCCTCATGGAGGGGCTCTTTAGCCTCCTCCCAATTGAGCCCAGGGCTTAGTCTAAGGATCGATGGGTTGGACCTACACTCGGGTGGAACAACGCCGTCCCACTTGTCCTTGCCCACGCCTCCTCGACCCGACATATTGCTCTGACCCGCTAGAATGAACAGACTCTTGTTTTGATTATCATTTGAAGGACTCACAACTCTCGGGGCAACAAGAAGGATTAGCGTCACGAGACAAAGCATCTTCATTCTTCAATTTCCCACAAGCCAAGAACAAGCAGAGGCGAGAGTGTCTGTGTGTGTGTATCTCTTACCAGGTTCTTGTTTTAGGTTTGGACATATATAGGTGTTCCTACGTAATTGGAACATGATGTAATTTCAAACAAATATTTGAAAGTTTCCATATTACACACACACACACACACACACATATATAAATGGTAAGGTGTAGGCTGTGTTTATGTATTTAATTGATAAAGTTCAATGTCTCACGTATGAATCCATAGGTGTTTATGGCTCAGGGAGATCTGATCCTAAGACTGGCGGGCAACCATCCTGTTAACTTTGCTGAGTTAAGTTTTATTTTTAACTACTATTTTATAACCGTGCGATGCACGGTTAATTATATATATATACATATTTGATTTTTGTATGCAAGAAATTTAATTTTATAATATTTTTTATATAATTTTACAATTTAAAAACTTTTTGATAAGTTTAAAATGGAAAAGGGAAATTAAAAATAAAGATTTATTTATTATAAACAAACAAAAGCTCGTAGTATGACTTAATTAAATACAGCTGATTGAAATAAAATATTTATTTTTAAGAAAAAAAAAAAGAAAAAAAGTTGGCTATTTTAAATCGAGGGATGCAAATTTTTCCTCTAATGTTGGATTCATTATCTTTCAACATATCAATTGATATTTTTTCACTAAACTGAATATTGTAAAAAATATACGTATTATTTTAATTTTTCTTAGAAAATATTAAGAAAATTATATCAATCCAATTTTAGAGGTATAAAATTATTATTATTATTAAATAATCATACTCCAAATCATAAAATTAAAATATGATTATTTTAAAAATTTATTTGTAGTTTATGAAGAAGTTATACAAAAATGAAAAATCTAACATAAGATAGTAAAATTGTAAAAATATTTAATTAAAATTTATTTGATATTATTAAATGCATAATAAAGTGAGTGCATTATTAATATTATTAAACGAAAATAAATGGGTGTCTATTGAATTTTATTATCTGTAAAAGATATTTTAAAAGTACAACATAATATTAAGATAAAAATTGGAATTAAGACAAAATATTAAGATAAATAATTGATTTTTAAAAGAAATATCTTTCAATAAATGAAATAAAATTATAATAATTTTAAATATTTAATTAAGTTTAATTTAATGTTATTAAATGGATAGTAGAATTGTAAAAATTTTTAAATAAAATTTATTTGATATTGCATAAGAAATTAAGTGTACATCATTCGAATTGTAAAACTGTTTCATTAAATTTAATTTCATATTATGCAATGTAAAATAAATTAAATCTATTATTGACGGTCCATTAGATAGTAATCAATATTTATAAACAATATTTTTAAAATATAATGTAATATTAACTTGAAATGTGCAATTAATTAAGAGAAATATATTAAAAATTATACAAAGTTTATAAGTTTTATGATAATTTTTATAATAGTATTCAAATATACAATTAAGTTTAATTTGATATTATCAAGTGGATACTAAAATTGTAAAATTATAAAATGAAATTTTATTTAATATTATTAAATACATAAAAATAGAGTTCATTATTAATATTTCTTAAATGGAATAAACGATTTCTTAAATGGAATAAACAAGAGACTATCCAATTGTGTGTAAATAATATTTTAAAAGTGTAACTTAATATTAACATAAAAAATTATAATTAAGTGAAATACATTAAAAATCATATTAAGGTTATATAATTTATTTAAAAAATACTTTTTGGAGATAAAATTATAATAATATTAAATTATTAAGTTAATAAATGAAAAAAAAGGTATTCTATCGGATTATGTGTAACTAATATTTTAAAAGTGTAATATAATATTAATGTAGATATACATTAAATGTCAATGGAAATTATGTAATTTTTTAAAATGATATTTTTCATATTCAGTTAAGTTAAAAATTAAAAATTAAAAAAAAATAGGAGTTTATCGGATTATGTGTAACTAATATTTTAAAAGTGTAATGTAATATTAACCCAAAAATATATTAAAGGTCGTATGGAAGTTATGTAATTATTTTTTTAAAATGATATTTTTCATAGTCAGTTAAGTTAAAAATGAAAAAAAAAAAATGAGAGTCCAACAGATTATGTCTATCTAATATTTTAAAAGTGTAATGTAATATTAACCTAGAAATACATTAAAGGTCATATGAAAGTTATGTAATTAATTTTTTAAAATGATATTTTTCAATGAATGAGATAAAACTATAAAATTTTTAAATATTAAATTAAGTTTAATTAGATATTATTAAGTGTATAATAAAATTGTAAAAATATTTAATTTAATTTTATGTGATATTATTCAATGTATAATAAATTGAATCCATTATTATTATTATTAAAAGAAAATAAATTGGGTTCATCAGAATATATAAACAATATTTTGAAAGTGTAAGGTAATATTAATTTGAAATGCATTATTATACTAACGGCTATTATGATTACTCTATAATGTAATTATTCAAATGCAAATATATCTATGGATCAAAATAAACATTAAAATGAATATAAAATAAATGATAAAAGTTAAATCATGATAAAAAATATTAACAGGAATATCAAATAAATGATAAAAATTAAACCATGTCTAACAAACCAAAATTATAATTGTCCAAGAGTTAAAACAATATGAAAAAAATACAACTAATTAAAACAAACTATCTATTAAAAAAAATGTTGGCCATTTTAAATTGTGGGATGTAATTTTATAATTTTTTTTTCCCAATATCGGGTTCATTATCTTTTAATATATCCATTCATATTTTTTTACCAAGTTGAGTATAATCAAAAGTATACTCATTATTTTTGTTTTTGTTGAAAAATATTAAAAAATTTATATCAATACTATTTTAAAAATATAAAATTATTATTAAATAATCATATTCCAAATCATAAAATTAACATATCATTATTTTAAATATTTGTTTGTAATCTATGGGGAAATATAATAAAAATAAAAAAAATTTAACATAATAGGATTATGATTAGACCAGAAAATATATCTCAACAATCTTCTCCTCTTCTCTCTTGATTCATTAGATGTGCTAAATTTTTCTTACCTTGTTTTTGGTAGAAGTTAAGGTTTCAACACTTATTCCAATTATCAATTTAGTGGCATCATAAAAAAGAATCATAATAATCTTTTTACTCTCATCTTCAATATCCAGTTCAAATTTAAATCTAATATTTATAATAAAATAAAATAATAAAGTAAAAATAAATAATTATAATCATATCATATCTAATATATAATCATAAAAGTATATGATAGAGGAAAATAAATAGTAGAAAGAAAATATATAATAATCATATATAACTTTATTATAGATAATAAAGAAACTTAATAATAAATTATATAATTTTTTATTATATTTTTATCAAGTTGGAGAGAGAGAAGAAAATAAATAATGAGGAAAAAAGATAAATATATAAATTAAATTTTATACCTGATACATTGTGGGTTGGTAGTTATTCCTCTTATAAATAGATCCTGATGAGGAGAAATAGAGAGTGTGAAAAGAAATACAGAAAAAAGGAAATATAATTTGAGAGAAAAAATATGAGGAATAGAAAATGAAAAGTTAACGATGGTAAATTGTATATTTAAATGGAAGGTGTCTTTATTTATTAAGGAAACATAATTTTTATATTAAAAATAAAAAGGTAAATAAAATGTTACAAATTAAAATAGAGATAAATGGAAGGTGTTAAAAGTAAAAAATAACTGAAATGTTAAATATTTTAAATGCAATGTGTTATTATTTATTAAGAAAGTATGTTTTTTATGTTAAAAATTAAAAAGGTAAATAAAAATTTATAAATTAAAATAAAGATAAATGAAATGTGTTAAATGTAAAAATAATTAAAAAGTCAAATGTTTTAAATGAAATGTGTCATTATTTATTAAGCAAACAAAAAAGGTAAAAAAAAAGTCACAAATTAAAATAGAGGTAAATGGAAAGTGTTCTAAAAGAACAAATGTTTTAAATAGAATGTGTTTTAAAGAATTTATTCGAATATAGCTGTTGAGAGGAGAAAAACATACCAAATAAATGAAAAATTAAATATTTAACAACTTTCCAAAAAAAGGGTTTTTTTATTGTTTTTGTAAGTAAATTGAAGGATTTAAATATATAAAATAATTGAAATATCAAAAGTTTTAAATTGAATGTATCATTGTTTATTAAGTAAATACAATTTTTATGTAAATAAAAAATATAAATAAAAAATCATAAACTAAAATAGAGATAAATGAAAAGTACTAAATATAAAAACAAAAAAAAAAATGAAAGAACAAATGTTTTAAATGGAAAGTATTCTAAAGAATGTATTCGAAAATATGTCAAATAAATGAAAACTTAAATATTTAATAACTTTCTAAAAAAGTTGTAAAAACGAAAAGATATTTTTTTGATTTTTTGACCGATTTATATTGAGAAAACCCAAAATAGTTGTCAATATTTATGACAAAAACCTAATTATATATATATATATATATATATATATATATATATATATATATATATAGATATAGATTTTGTGTTAAGAATAAAAAGGTAAATAAATAGTCATAAATTAAAATAGAAGTAAATGGAATGTGTTAAAATTATAAAATAATTGAAAGATCAAAAGTTTTAAATGGAATGTATCATTGTTTATTAAGGAAATACGATTTTTATATAAATAAAAAAGCTAAATAAAGGATCATAAAATTAAATAGAGGTAAATAGAAAGTACTAAATATAAAAAAATAATTGAAAGGATAAATATTTTAAATAAAAGGTTTTTTAAAGAATTTATTCGAATATAGTTGTTAGAAGAAGAAAACATGTCAAATAAATGAAAAATCAAATATTTAACGACTTTCCCAAAAAAAGAGGATTTTTTTACCGTTTTTGTGTTAAAAATAAAAAGATAAATAAATGATTATAAATTAAAATAAAAGTAAATTGAAGGATTTAAACATATAAAATAATTGAAATGTCAAAAGTTTTAAATGGAACGTATCATTATTTATTAAGAAAATATGATTTTTATGTAAATAAAAAAGATAAATAACAGTTCATAAATTAAAATAAAGGTAAATAGAAAGTACTAAATATATATATATATATATAAAAACTCAAAGGACAAATGTTTTAAATGGAAGGTATTCTAAAGAATTTATTCAAAAACATATCAAATAAATAAAAAGTCAAATATTTAATAATTTTCCAAAAAAGCATTAAAAAAAGGTTATTTTTTCAATTTTTATATTTAATAACTTTCCAAAAAAACTGTAAAAAAAAAAAACTGAGTTTTTTTTACGAATTTTTACTGATTTATATTAAGAAATCCAAAATATATATCAATATTTATGACAAAAACCTAATTTTATATATATAGTATAGATTCGTTGGATGCAATGAATCAAGCTCTATCAAACTGGAAGAAATTGTTTAAAGTATCTATAAATGAGGTGAAAATATTTGGAAAGAATATTATGTGGAAAAGTTATCCATTACTGAATTCATAGCGGGATGTTATTTTTCTTCTTTTTATGGTGGTTAAAAGAGTTTAATATTTTAAAATATAATATCATCGAATATGTTATGTATTAAAATTAAATTAATTACTGATTTATCTTTCAAAATATTTGAATTTCCTTTTTTTAAACCCTACTACTCCATTGGTTCAATTAATCATTACAATTACAATAAATTGAGTTTATACAGAAGATTATTATTACAAATATAAAAATAATTATTATAAATATAGAAACGAATAAGATCAAATATTTTTAAAATCAAATTAATAATTAATTTAATTTTGATATAAAATATATTCTAATAAAATTAAATATTCTCATAACATATTTAGCTTAAAAAACACCTCACATTAATATGGGGTTCATCCTAAATAGTAATCTTTTCTTATTTATACTACCCATATTTTGTCATGATCATCACAAATTATTAGTGAAAATTTTCAAATTTATCCCGTGAAATAAAGGGTGAGAAAAGTTCCAAAAAAAAAAAATCACACAAGAAAAGTTAAAGAATTACTGACCTGATAGCCAGTTGAATATCACGTGTTACTTTCGAATGTTCTCAATTATTTTATTTTATTTTTTTATATTTTTATTTTAACAAAGTGAAAGTTTTCAAGTTTATCACTTATAAATCAATAAAAAGAATATTTTAAAAAATAAAAAATAAATATATTTCTTCTAAAGGAAATAGTAGCAAGAGGAGACAGCATTTTTCTTTCCCCTTAAACATATGCCCTCTTTATCCTCATATATTCTACTGGTTCATATTACTTATTGTCGTTTTTATATAATACTTTTAACTAAATATTCTATCTTTGACTTTAATGGGAAAAAAAAACCTTGATTTAATCATGAAACAAATGATATTTCTTTACTTTAAATGAAAATTAATCATATTTAAGCTACCATGGTCCATTTCAAAAATTAGAAAACTAGAGTAAATTTATAGTAAAGTTACAAAAACAACCAAAAAATTTTCTTGAAATTTTATGCCAATTTCCCAAGTGCAGCGCCTCCATCAAATTTAAATGAATCATTTTGTGGTTTAATCCCAAATAAAAAAAGTATAATTTGTTTCCTTCCCTATCTAAATTAGGTTTTTTTTTTTTTTTAACAATTACAAGAAGGTCTATTTCTATATATTTAATTTAAAAATTATTACATACATATAAAAATTCATAATACTGATCAATAGAATACATAAAGGATAAATTCGTCTATAAATCGTTGTTTGTCATTGATGTTTCCAAGTGTGGCCAATACACATGGTAATTGAGCTGATCAAACATATATTAGTGGTTTCTTTATTAGGTTTCAAACCATTTCCATTAGTTAATCAAGATTTTATAATAGAAAAATGACGAAGGTTAGAGAGAGAGAGAGAGAGAGAGAGAGAGAGAGAGCAATACAAGTCAGTAAACCAAAAATTCTAGTTTATCCTTTCCTCTTAAAATTACAGTTCAATGCAACAATTATCCTCCTTAAAGGGAGAAATACATATGAATTGAATCTCTAGTGGTATTGAGGGGGAGGGGAGGGAATTATGTACCACTAAATTATAAGGGCCATTCATTTATGACAATGCTGAATTCTGTAAGTGTCCCTTCGATTCAACAATTTAACACCAACAAATAATTATTGGTGAAAAAGGCCATATAATAGCACCATCCAAAGTATCCTCAGAAGTGGACCAGAACCAAAGCAATGTTGGAAATCCAAATAGGGAATTGGTTTAGTGGGGGCAAGGCTGTGGAGGGGACTAGAAATGGTCCCAACGAAGGCATCACCCAACATCTCACCAAGCTTGACCTGTGAGGGTGTGCTAAGATGCAACTGGTCTGGCTCCAAAGCCAGTCCCTTGGCATCCACGCATTGTACGTTAGGTAGGTCCATTCCCAATTGAGCTCCTCGAACTATGTCAATGTAAGGTCCCATTGCCGTTGCCAAAGCCACCTATGTCAATCAGCAGATTATGGAGGACAGAACCTTTAATGCAAACGTGTCAAACCCTGATTTGTCCGGTCGTAATGATATGCAAACCAGCTGTCTAGGAAGTAAAACAATTTTTTTCCTTGCTAAAAAAAAAAAAAAAAAGAAGAGAAAGAGAGAGAGCCCATTTTTGTTCCCAAATATTTTTTTTTGCAAACCAAACGTGATTGTATCATATAATACAACGTAGCTCCCCTCCTAGTTATATATTTCCTAATTTTAATGTTTTTGCCCAATTTATTTCTACAACGTACCAAATAATCTTTATAAAAGTAGTATACTTCATGGCTTCTCGGAAAATGAGTTGAGAAAGATTTGATTGCACCAAGTATCATCTCCTATTTTGTTCGGTGCCTGCCTCCCGCTGGATCGGCCGGTGGCCAGGTGCCTAGTCAGCTTCTCTTGGTGTTCTGCGCTCCCCTTTTCGTCCCTTCATGGGATCTCTCCTTTTTCTACTAGGCGCATTGTGCCCATGTGCTTCTAAATTCTTCCCCCTCGAAGATAATATTTTTTAACAAAAAAAAATAAATGCTATTTTGTCTTGCTCATAATTTTGAAAGATATTCATATCACCAAAATATTTAGTTTTTATAGAATAAAATGATAAAATAATTAATTATTGATAATAATGATCTAAACAGATCATCAATTTTATAGATATTAAAACTTACAAAACTAATAAAAGAATTTCTTTACTTTTACAAGTTTAGCAGTGTTTGTATGTTAAAAGATTGTGTATAATGTGTTCAATTCTTTCTTTATTTTTGTAAAGTAATGGGTACCCTATTTTACCAAATAAGTCACAAAAAGTTATGACAACTCTCTCTCTCTCTCTCCCTCTGTCCCTCCCTCTGCCCCCCCGCCCCCCAAAAAAAAAGATACAGCCAAAACAATGAGATCCAGCAACAGAATATAGTGGGAGTGGAAGAACCAAAAGCTACCTGGATAAAGGGTATGGTGGGTAGCTGCAGATCAGATCGAACATCATCAATAAATCTCTCCAATCTCTCTCCATAACGGTCGGCCTCCTCCTTAGTCACTGTGTCGCTCTCTCCCTGATACCATAAAATTGCCCGAATCGTGCCTCCATCTAAAAATGCTGCTTTTGCTCTCTTTGCCATTTGATTGTATAGGAAGCCTCCGCGAGCCCACTCGGCTATGCTAGTCCCTCCAATCGCGCAAGGCACTAACCCAATCGGACCCTGTTTCGGGTCTTTAGACAACACATAATTCGCAAAGGCCAACCCCGGTCCGACCCCGCATGTCTTGTTAATATCAATATCTTTGTGGAGCGGTTCTTCGGCTTCGATCCACGTGAGTCCGGCACTAAGTCGGAGAACTGACGGGTTGGATTTGGATTGGGGTGGAATGAACCCGTCCCATGTCTCGTTTATCACGCCTCCTCGACCCGACATGTTGCTCTGACCCGCTAGAATTATAATGTTCTTGTATTGATAACCATACGTTGAAGAGAGAAAAATCAGAGGCACAAAACAGAATAGCATCTTCAAAATGTGGAATAGGGAAGAGAGAGAGAGAGAGAGCTTCCGTTTTCTAGTTGGCGTTAGCGTTTGCCCATCTTTGAAGTAACATGATTCCTGATCCCACCTGCAAATCTGGGTCTTCCCTCTAATATTATTTATGTCAAAAGTATACGCCTTTTAAAAAAGAAAAATTAGATGGACATTCCCCTAGTTGTTTGGGGTTTATTGACTTCTGATAAGACTTTAATTTCACGAACCAAAAGGTTGTTGGAACTTGTTTGGGGAAGAAGGGTAACAGGTGAGAACGACATGGCGAAACAAACATAAGATATTTAGTGTGTCCATCCCAAACTGTCTATTTGATGTTATTTTGTGTACTACCTATCACAAATATGAAAATTCCGCTTGATCAAGGATAATCATTATTGGTCTTATCCGACGATCAAGAACAATCATCGACAACTATCAGAAGTGAATTACGACTATACAGATTTTGATTTTTTGTTGACTCGAATGATAGCCGTCAACGGCATGTAAAACTTGTAAAAACTGTTGAAGGGTACTCTAATGTGAGATATTCCGACACTCAAATCAGAAATAACAGTTTTCAAAAATAAAAGAAACAGACTAAGAGTTTAAAAAGAAAGAGATTCTCTATAATTAGAGTTCTCAATATGTAAAACTAAGGGAGCGTACCTAACTTAGAGAGTTTTAGGATATCTTATACCTGTGAGATTCGTACGTCATTAGAGTGCTTCAACCCCACTTTCCTTATCGAACCGATTCGGAAATTTCAGAAATTTAATATTCTGAATTGATCGTGATTTTCATCATATGGAAACTTTCATTTCCTGAAGAGATCCCTTACTTAACTAAAGGATCCTAAAGATATCGTTCTTAGGCAAGATACCAAAACCATAGGGTGTTTTGACATTCCTTTAGAATTGTTAGAGCCGCTCCCTATCGATCGGTTGTTTGACCAATGAAAGGTTTTCAGAGTTTGTTCATTCGATGGGCCAATAATTGAATACCTGATCGGGAAGCTTACTCCCTCTTGGTAAATTTTGTTTGGTAGGTAGGGCGACTGAGACCCTGTCATTCGGGAGATTTGGGTGACTAAGACCCTTCAATAGATAGTCATAGCGAATATTAAAAATTGATCGATAGCTGTCTTTTGTGGGTTTCGTGTGTGGTCCTTTCAAGTGCTGACCTTTCGAATTGGGTTTAGGGCTATATCCCATCATTTGCCTCCTACTTAGGGTGCCGCTTCGTGAGAAAGATATCATGAGTATCCATCTTTATGTTGGCACCACATGCCGTTGTTGGGGTATACGGATCGTCACTTGATGTTTTATAAGGCAATTTGTTCGTACACACCTGACACCTCCATTCCCCTTTATTCTTCGAGAACTATCAGAAAAGTCATTTCTAGAAGCAATGGTGAAAGCGTCTGCTACTCGGGTTTACCCGGGTATCAGCCATATCGCAAGCACTATGTTCATAAAGGAGTTTCAAGAGATCCAAACTGATATGTTGATCGAAAATGATTACACTTTGGTGTCCGCCAAGGATGCCGATAGGGCTAACATGGCACCAAAGGGGTGCGTACCGATATACCACCAATCGGTCAAGTATGGACTAAAAGTTTCATATACAAGTCCTTTTGCGAAAGTATTATGTCGTTGGAATATATTCTCAACTCTCATGATTCCAAATGTCTAGTGTCTGGTGGTTATCATAACTTCTTTGTTAAAGTTTTGTCATCTTCGCTTTGATTTCGATATCTTATCATCCATTTTTATTTTAATGAGATGTGAAAACAGTAGTTTGACCAAGGGCTGGTACAAGTTACAAACTCGACCCAAGTCCAATTGGAGGTTTTGCTACAAAAAGTCCATTGATAAGAACTGGATGCAAAAATTCTTCTATGTAGAGTTCTCGGATAAGAACCGCATCCCCATGCTACCTGATGCCAGTGGGGTGCCATCTTTGGGGCTGAAGCCCCCAGCCGCATCTAAGCACGATCGTTTCATTCAATCAGTCAGTGGTTATTATAAGTCTATTGGTCGAAGCATATGGGTCGACTTCTTGCTGGATGATCAGATTTGTCTTTGGCTGGCCTATTGATTGGGGAGAAGAGGAAGGTCGATAGGCCCCTCTTATTGGAGAGAGGAAGGATCAAGTTGGTTGATTTCGTGGACTCCTTTGATGATGCTGTACTAGAGAAAATCACCATCAAGAGGCAGATTCGGTTGAGAGCGAGGGAGTCTCCTCAGGAGTCCGTCGGGGCGTCTATGGCCCTCTAAGATTCCTCTTCTCCTTTGTCGAAGAGAAGAAAGATTTCATCGCCTTTACCTCTGTCAGGGCGTGGGCCAGTTATTTTGTCGAAACATTCAGATCCAACAGGAACCATTCCAATGGAGATCCTTGTCTCAGAAGGAAGTGAGTCAATGAGGAATAAGAGTATCAGTGAAGGTGAACCGAGAAGATTGGGAGATGTTTCCTCACCTGGCACTAGGGCAGGGTCGTATATTTCCACAGCTGTGATGGAGAAGACGGCGGGGTCTTCATCTACCGTTCCTGTTTGGCCTTTGCGCAAAGGAAAGCGCAAGGTTCCTAATGGGACTGCTTTACTGCCGGTCATTCCCGTTCTATCCTTTGACGGACGGAAGGGTTCAAAAGAGCGAGAGACTGTTACGGTTTATGCTGGAGATAGGAAATTCAGCTACATAGATTTGGCCGAGGTGGACCGAATCATGGACCAGTTAAACTTTCATAGGTGTGAGCTGAATCTACACAGGATGTCCCACAAACAAGTTGACGAGGGCCTTAAGTCTCTTGGATTGATTGTATCACCCCTTTTTTTATGCTTATTTAACTTATTTTCCTTCTTGCTCCTTTCCCAATCCATCTTTCTTTTTAGACCATGGCTCTTGAGGAGTTCCAAGAGCGACAGAAAAAGTAGGTGGGAGACCATTTGGAAGTACGCATTGCTGAACTGAGTGTGCAATGCGAAAAGCTAGAAGCAGAGGCCAGGGTGCGCAAGGCGTGTCCTCAATCGGTTGAAAGGCTGACTCAGTTTCGGGAAGAGTCAATTTTGACAACAGAGCATAAGATTGCTGACCTCGAGGAGTTTCGTACAAGGGATACTGCTGCCTTCAAAGATTTCCAATGTAAGTTGGTCGAGAGATTGAGGTGTGCTGAAGAGATAATTCGCTGAATGGGTCTGGGCGATGCTTTGCTCCCAGTTGAAGAGGTTGCAACCATTCAGCACTCGACGATCGTTTATAAGACCCCTACTACAGTTCCAACTGCCAGGGGACCTGCTTCTCGATGAGTCCGATTCTTTGTATTCTTCCTTTAGAACTTTGTATCCCAGTACTTTTGTTTTGAACAACCCTTACTTCACGTCCTCGATTGAGGCTATCTTGTGATCTAATGTTGTAACCCTAACCATGTTAGTCTCGACGTACTAGCTCACACGGCCATTAGAAACTTTAGATAGAGGGGAAGTTCCATCCGATCGGTAGAAACGTTAGATAGGTTAGACTGTGTCCACCCGTTCGGGGAGTTCCATCCCTTATTGATGATACGTTCGAACGATAGAATCTGGGCGACTTAATTCCGCCGTACGATATGAAACTTTTAGACATAAGGACTATGTTCACCTGTTTGGAGAGTTCCATCCTTTACTAACGACACGTTAGAACGGTAGGATCTGGGCAATTTAAACCCGCCGTACAATAGGGAACTTTTAAATAGAGGGTCGTGTCCACCGGTTTGGGCAATTCCATCCCTTATTGATGATACATTCGAACGATAGGATCTGGGCGACTTAGACCCGCCGTACGATATGAAACTTTTAAACAGAGGGGTCATGTCCACCCGTTCGGGGAGTTTCATCCCTTATTGACGACACATTCGAACGATAGGATTTGAATGACTTAGACTCATTGTACGATAGGAAACTTTTAGATAGAGGGGTCGTGTCCACCCGTTCAGGGAGTTCCATCCCTTATTGACAATACGTTCGAATGATAGGATTTGGTGACTTAGACCCACCGTACGATAGGAAACTTTTAGACATATGGGTCGTGTCTACCCGTTCAGGGAGTTTCATCCCTTATTGACGACACATTCGAACGATAAGATCTGAACGATTTAGGCTTATCATACGATAGAAAATTTTTAGATAGAGGGATCGTGTTCACCCATTCGAGAAGTTTCATTGCTTATTGACGACACGTTCGAACGATAGGATTTTGTCGATTTAGACTCGTCGTACGATAGGAAACTTTTAGATAGAGAGGTCGTGTCCACCTGTTCGACGAGTTCTATCTCTTATTGACGACATGTTCAAACGATAGGATCTGGTCGACTTAGACTCGTCGTACGATAGGAAACTTTTAGATAGAGGGGCCGTATTTACCCGTTCTGATAATTCCATCCCTTATTGACAACACGTTCTAACGATAAGATCTGGACAATTTAGACCCGTCGTCTGATAGGAAACTTTTAGATTGAGGGGCCGTGTCCACCCGTTCGGAGAATTTCATCCCTTATTGATGACACGTTCGAGCGATAGGATCTAGACGACTTAAATCCACCGTACGATAAGAAATTTTTAGATAGAGAGGCCGTGTCCACCTGTTCGGGGAGTTTCATCTTTTATTGACGACACGTTCGAACGACAAGATTTTGGAGTATCTTCGTAAGAAATCCATTAAGTCGATGCCTTGCTAATTTGAAAAATACCACCGTGTTCCAAAGAGAGAACTCTTTGTAGTAAGCCCAGGTGATCACTTAGAAGAATAAGTCGAAGGTTTCGGATCACATGACAATATTCTGATTCCTAGCGACATTCTAAACTTGATCTTTATATGTTTAGTGCTGGGTAAAACTTCTAGGGCGTTCAGCCCCAGTCTGTCCAGAATGACACTGTAGAATGAAAGAAGATCCACCACGTTGAACATGACAGGAGTTGTCGCATGATTATGGGGTGTTTCAAGAATAACCGGGAGTGAGATAATACCTTTAGGGTATATCCATTCGTCTAAAAGCCCTTTGACCGGGCCTACATGGGATTAAAGATGGGTAGAAGTAAACTTCATTCGTATGAAAACATCCTGGTATAGAAGGTTACAGACTGCCCCCTAATCGATAAAGATTCTTCTGACCTCATGTTGCCCAATCCTGTCAGTCATCAAGAGAGGATCGTGTCGACTTGGATCTACTCCGACTAGGTCTTCGTCTGTAAAACCAATAACGTGCCTCTTCTCCCTTACCATTTATTGGTATCTGTCGTTGAAATTTCTTGTGGTGCAAAAGGAAGTGCCTTCAGGAAGTAGAAGATCGGCGTGACTAGGCATTATGTTTCATTTTCTGACGAAGCGTCAGAGGAATCAGAAAGCTTCTAAAGGACTCGCCCGTCCTAGATTTGGAGTATTACTCCATCTCTTACGTCGGTCGGGGGCCAAGCAACTTGTCAGTCCTCCAATTGGTCACGTCGCGGCGGTTCATGCCAATGACCAGTAGGGGCATCTCCTTCCCTCCTACCGACAAACTCTTGTAGTCTTCCGTTGCGCACCAGGAACTCTAGTTCATCTTTTAATTTCTTGCAATCATCTGTTGTGTGGTCATAATCACGGTGGAAATAACAGTATTTAGTTCTGTCCTTGCTAGGGTTATTCTTGGTCGATTGTGGAAAGCCATCGGATGTATGGCTTATCCCTGATTAAGGATAAGACCTGACTTGGGGTCTCGTTCAGAGGGGTGTAGTTGTTATACCTTCGCGAATGAGGGGAATTCACTCGACTCTTCCTTGGCGGGGACCTCCTAGGCCACCGGTTACGTTCCTTTCGAACGGATTGATTTTTTCTATGATCAAATGCCTCAGCATTCTCAGTGGCGATATATTTCTAGACTCGGGCGTAGAATTCCTGGATAATAGCAGGAGGATTTTTCGTGATTGATACTTTCATGCCGGAAGGCTGTAGTGCTGTCAGATGCACAGCCAGCACGATTTAGTGGTTCAAGGATGTGATCCTCATCACTCTGCCTTGAATCTATCCAAGAAGTCCCTCAGTGACTCGTTCTCCTTCTGATGCAATGACAATAGAGAAGTGAACTTTCTTTGGACCCCTCTACTATCACGAAATGTGATTCGAACTGTTCTCGTAGTTGGGAGAAAGTTTTTATGCCTGACGACGGGAGAGAGTTAAACCAAGTTAGCGCATTTCCTGTAAGAGTAGTAGTGAAATGTTTGTACATGGCCACGTCAATCATATCTCTTGAAATCATCACCGTCACAAAATGGACCACATGATCCCGGGAGTCCATTGTCCCGTCGTATCTAAAATACATTGTGAGGCATAGGCTCTGAAAAGACCTTCGGATTGACAGGCGAAGCATAAGAACAGAGGGAAGTTTGGTTTCCCTAGACATTGACCCGCTTGAGTTCGTCGGCGACGAACTGTTCGACTTGCTTTCGAAGATCACAGGGATCTAATTGGGAATTCTCAGGTAATTCATGGCGCAGGGGTGATGATCATCGCCGGGGACACCTAGACCCCCCAACAGAAGACTGGCTCTCGGGCCTAAGGGCGTGACTAAGACCCTCTAGTTGTTTGCTCATATCCTGAATTTTTTATTTCAGTCTCTCCATCTGGGGGCAGTTGACCCACTCTGGTGCAGGAGCCGCGATCAGCTGCCCTTGATTCACAGGCTATAGAGCCTGCTCCGGGTGAGATCGGCGAGCAGAGACCACACGATCACAAACAGAGTGATCGAGTGCCGCAGGAAGGGTGGCTTCAGAAGGTGTTGCGGTGCGCCCTTCTACAGTGGGGGCGGCTTTCAAAGCTATCCTGGTTTTTTCTTTGGGAGCATGATAGCGCGAATGTTTTGTTAGTTCTTACAAAGGCAATTGCTTTAGTCTGAATCTGTTGGAGGTGGGTTACGACTCCACAGATTCTGACTCTTTATTGATTTGAATGATTGCCGTCGATAGGATATAAAACCGTCGGAGGATGCTCCAGCGGGGGAGATTCCGACGCTTAAATCAGAAAGAGTGGTTTTTGAGAGAAAAAGAAACAGACTGAGAGATCAATGAGTGAGAGGTTCTCTGTGATTAGAGTCCCCAATGTGTAAGACTAAGGGAACGTACCTGATTTGAAGAGTTTTAGGATATCTTATACCTGCGAGAATCGTACGTCGTTGAAGTGTTTCAACCCTACTTTCCTTATCGAACCAATCCGAAAATTTAGTGAGTTCAATATTTTGAATTGATCGTGATATTCATCGTATGAGAATTTTTGTTTTCTGGAGAGATCCCTTCCTTAACTAAAGGATTCTAAAGATACCGTTCTTAGGTAAGATACCAAAGTCGTAGGGTATTTTAACATTCCTTTAGAATTGTTAGAGTCGCTCTCTATCGATCGGTCGTTTGACCGATGAAAGATCTTCAGAGTTTGTTCGTTCGATGGACCAATGATTGAATACCCGATCGGGGAGGTTATTCCCGCTTAATAAATCTCGTTAGATAGGCATGGTAACTGAGACTCTATCGTTCGGGAGATCTGAACTACTAAGACCCTTCGGTACAGAGTCATAGAGAACATTGAATATCGGTCGATAGCTGTCTTTTGTGGATCTCATGTATGGACCTTTCAAGTGCTGACCTTTCGAATTGGGTCTAGGGTTATGTCTCATCAACAACCAAATCAGGCTAATCCTGGGTCAACAGCATTACGTGCATAGTTGTGTAATTAACATAGAAGGATGTAATTCTATTATACTATCCATGTACCCATATGTAATCAAATATTGAGAAAATTTTCAATAATTTTTTATAAATTACACTTGCGTGAGAAAACGAAGGCCCTCATGAACGGAATGCATGGCAGAAATGTTGAATGTTGCAAATTTAAATTGAAAGGCACCAAATATGGAATTTGGTGCCGTTCCATCTCTTTCATTTGGCTATGTTTACATGATATACTAGTTAATGAATTAAAACTTAACTGATTGTTTCTTTTCTCATTATAAAGATTTCAGGTTTGAATCTCTTTTGATCAAATAATAATAATAGACTATGTGCATAGACCAACTTATATTGTCCATGGGCTTAGCCCAAAATTTGTATGGTTCTTTTACAACAATTCGATGAATGTATCTCTTCTTCTCAATTTAAAATGGAAAATTCTTTAAAATGACAGTTTAATTGTCATAATTTCTTTCTTTAATTTGCTGATCTTGTGTCCGAATCTTGATTTTCCAAAATTAAAAAAACAGGTTTGAAGTTGATTTTGCCTTTCTTCTTCGTATGAATTTATATTCCTAGATTAGACGTTAACCATTGTGGGGAAATATAAATAAACATCTCACTCATATCAAAAGGTTTTGAACTTGTTAGTGTTGGCCCAACTAATTTGTATATACGTGTTACTCCCTTGTTATCATTACTTGCGCCCACGGACATGGGATGCAAGTGCAAAATAAATTAAAATAGAGATTGCAGTGTAAATGAACTAAATAACATTGAAAAATGTCAAGGAGATGTGAGAAAGGCAAGAAAGTGTGAACTTCCGGTCATATGGTTATTTTTTTAATAATAATTATGATCACTCATTCTCACGTGTATTTTAACAGTCTCTATTTTGATTTTCTATGCACTAGTACAATCACGTTATGATTAAGGTTGTAATATTGTTTAGTGAGAAAGCATCCAAAGAGTGAAAGAATTGACTGATTTATTCTTTTAATTAACAAAAAAATGTAATCCTGTTAGTTTTTAATAGACAGTTTAGTAATCACAAGGCCTCTCTTTCAATGTAAAGATCCCAGATTCAAATATCTGTGTAACAAAAAAAAAATTATAATCTTGTTAGTCTGAAATTGTCACGGATGGTGTTTAGATCATAGAAAGAAAAAAATTAATATGTATAAAAAAATAAATAAATTAAAAAGTGTGGGCCGAACTATGATATAAAAAACAATTTTGAGCGGGCCCGTCCAGACATATTTCCAGGCCCATGCCTTCTAGGCTCCAACCGAAGTTGAAGCCGTCCTCACTGTTTAGTACACCAGTTGAAGGCCGTTTTTTTAATAATACCGTCGATATCCAAAATTATATTTTGATTAATTCAAACTGAGTTACTATTTGACTCTCTTTTGAAGGAAGTTTTTCTAATATAATTTTTTTATTTTTAAGATTTAAACTCAAGTATTGATTAAATGATTTAGCATCTTTTAAGTGGACTTTGTTGATCAAATAAGAATTCACCAAAGTGCATCCTCGTTGTCCAAAGTTTACAACCCAATATAGAGCTGGAGCACAACCAAAAGGCATTATCCAAAAAAAAAGGAATAGATCGAATTCATTTTACACCTTTATTTGTTTCACGGAAAATGACTTCATAAGTTACCTTTTTTATTATTCTTGTTTGGTTAATAGAAACTATTTTCTTTGTTAATAAGAAGATAAAGTTGATTTTTCAACTATCTTTTTTTTAAAAAAAATAATGTTTATTTTCTTCTCTTCGGCATGAATGGATTATTTTTTTGTATTTATCGTCTGGTATTCAGAATTTTATCACGATTAATCTGAATTGATTTACCATCAAATTCGTTAAGAAGAAGTCTCCCAAGAGTTTTTTATCGTTCTCATGACTGTTCGAACTTAAACACATGATTAAGAGACGTCTTTCCCATCAACTTTGGCCGGCATGAATGGATTTGGACGAGTTTATACAAGGAAATAAATCTGAGCCAACTTCAGCGCGTGCCCAAATTGTGTGAGTTATTCCAGTTGTGTGGTTCGAATTGGTTAAGTGCACATGGGCTGGCAAATTAATCATTAAGTCATAATTAATGTAAATATATATTATTAAAAAATTTTATCAATGACTAATTCCTTAAAATATTATTACCTATATGATGAAAATACAGATAAAATGATAAGGTATAATATTTGAAATCAAGCCCACAAAACACACATCTTTATTAATAGTTTCGAATTTAAACTTATATTGTAACAAAAACTTGTAAATAACTTATGCAAAAATAAAACTATAAAATCAAAATTTATGATCACCCCTAATAATAAATAGTTAACCTCATAGGCCATATTAAAGCATAGGTTGTAGGTTCCATTTTTTTTTTTTTCTTTTTTCCAGCGCTACCCAAATTCTTGAGACATTTAGGATTTCATCTTCTTTTTAAGATCACAATTTAGCACAAAAATGTAGGATAAAAAGTGATTCTTCTTGATGAAAAATGACAAATCTTTAGCGTTAGCATTTATTTATCAACATATAATTAAATCTATTAACTAACAAGTTGCCTTGGGAAAAATATGTACTTTAATGTTAACAAGATCAAGATCATTCTACAACTCTCTTCATGGGATGCTCCGAGTTTCTTAGAAGCAGGAGAACTCATATGAACAGAATGAAGGGGTAGGGGTAGGAAAAGGGAAACAATAATTATGTAATCCGTGGAAGTGATGGCAAAGCCAATCTTTCACCAATTTTGGCACAACATAATGGCAGAGATAAAAGACAAATGCAGGGCCACACGGCTTTCAAACCAAAATAGACCCACAAGCTCAAAGCCAAGGGATAGGGCTGCTAAGAAAGCGATAATTGAGAGAACAACGCCACTTTTCCTCCCATTCACACACGCAGCCAATGAGCACCAGACTCCAAAAACCAAATTGATTAGAAAAGCCAAATTCCATGCTTTCTAATACCCCCAAAAAAATTCCAACTGAATGTTTGTTAAGGTACAAAGGTAAACCATCCAAAAATCCACAGATTTTCGCACGGATTTTGGGCTCCATCATCTCGTGCTTCTTTCTACCCGCATTTAATTTTCGCTATATACTCATGAAGTAATCGAATCATGAATTATACTATGAGAAGAGAATTTTAGAATTATAGTTTATGCTTTCTCGTATTGAATAGCTGTTGAAACACTTTTCTAGTCAATGAATGTTTTTTTTTTTGGATATTCAATAAAAATTAAAGACAAATTTTTGAAAATTAGCTTTGAAAAGGTATTCACAAAATAGAGATTGTGATTCTTAGTGAGTATTTGGAGGAACACAACACTGTTAACAACGTTCAACTATAATAATAAACCCTAATAATATTTTTTTTAAAGAAAATACTTTTTTAATTCCTTGAAAATAATTTTCCATGCAGCCATAATCAGGGTCAAACCCATTACCCGCCAAGATTTAGCATGGATCAAGGGAAGCATCCGTGATAGGCTTGGTATGGAAAGTAGGTGGAGTGTGTGAACCCGATTGACAGCCAAAGGATCCTCTCAAGTTTAATCACGTTGGTTTACTTGCTAATTACGGGTTTTAAATTTTTATTAATATTAGGTCAATTCGATCAACAACTAAAGGAAGCTCTTTGATCACACTTTTTGACCCTTTATTATAATTTTTATTGTCATCACGCCAGATAGCCGTTTAGGCTTTGCTTAGCCCCACTAGATAACCAAAACTTTGTGGCTTCTTTTCAAGTGAAGACGCAATCAATTCTTGAAAATGTGTTCACCTAAACATTGATGTAGATTTGTCTGCACAAAACCTTCGTTTTCATTTGGCTAATTATTCACTCATTTTGAATTTTTTAATGCCCATATGTACCCCCATGTGGCCATCTTGTTAGTTGTAATCCACTTTCCGATTTATTTAATCCACATTAAGCAAAACAGGATATCATCTCAACCTATGTATGGATTGAGACAAATAATGTTTTTTTCCCCCCCTTTTATATTGATTATGCAATAAGAGCAGCACAAACATTATACTTTACAAATTTTCGGTATAAAATCAAAGTACAGTCAATGATTATTCTGTACAGTAATATATGATATGTTTAAAAATTTTTGTATTTTGTTAAATTAATCAATTTAATTATAATTAAGATGGATGAAGGTTAATGAGAGATTGCAACTTTTTAAAATCCAAGATTGAAAAGGAAAATTTATAGATTAATTGAGCAAAATTGAAGGATGTGGGGATTTTTCTACAGGGAACCCTCGCCTGTTTGGACATATCCGAGTTAGTGACATATTGAATGGTCAATTTGAATGGTGGGGCCGTAGGGGCCAGGGGGTTAGTATTAGATATTGAAGAGGGAAATTATAGCACGAGAAGCACGATCTTCTCAATCTATTATTCCAGGGTGTAGCCACACCAATTATTTATTGGGTCACATCCGGGGGGTCAGTTCACAGCTCCTTCCCATTAAATATCTTAGCTAACCATATTCCGACATTTTTTGGCCTCCGATCTCATTAAATATTATTTATTATTAGTGGTCTTCATTTGTCACCCTTTTTTATGGTTGACTTCCCTTGTCAATAAATCATAATTTATTCATAAAAAAAAATTATAAATTTATTTTCCAGAAATTTTGAAAATCCACCGATTCAAATCTGATTTGCGAAGAATCTTGTTTTTGTGAAATCAATATTGCGCCCTTAATCCCACTTTCATTTGAACAAAAGTTTAAGATTCCCCACGGTTCGGCACGAAAGCCGATGCCCATCCCATCCCATCCCCTGTTTCTTTCTTTTACCGTGACAAAGTAGACATTCACCCATCATAAAAAAGTAAGCATTTTTGTTTGAATTTGATTTTAACCATTGTAGGCAATTTTGATTATTTTATTTTCCGCACTTTTGAAATAATTTTTGTCACATTAGATTTTTTTAATATAATAATTTAATTTTATCTTTTCAAAGAGAATAGCAAGGTGGGTTGATATATATATATATATATTTGTTTTATGAATAAATTTAAAATTAATAAAAATATAATACTCTCACATATTTTATTACCGGAAAAATAAATAAATTGAGGGACGTGAAATTGATCAATGATTTGATCCGGCATTACTTTTATGGGATCAAGAGTTCGATGGTGACAAGAAGAACCGAGGGCAACGGTTCAAAACTCAAAATGACGTAAGGCTACGAGCTAGAGTTAGTGCGGTATAGCTGGATGGCAAATGACGTGGCAATAAAATTTCGGAGGTAGTAGTTGTGCTGTACCAGGTGAAGTCCTAAGTAGTTCGAAGCTTCTCTTTGCCACGTATAGAAAATTTGTTCAAATCGGACAGCTAGCGAACCCTAACAAACCACACCGTGCACCTCCCCCTCTCTCCACCGTCACTCCGATTAACCAAACCAAATCAAAACCTCTCCCTCTCTCTCTCTCTCTCTCTCTACCTATTGGACATGGACAAGATAGAATTTAAATATATGTCTGTCTAGGACCCACCAATTACAACTGTCGAACCGGCCTAAATTTGTGGACATGTCCATCTTCCCCACGCCCCCACCTTGTTGGTGTTACTCAATAATGCACTTCTTAGAAAGATGCCCCTCCCTATAAAATAGCATTCATTCTCTCGCACCACACTCCTCGGAATTTGAAACTTGGATGCATACGTTTTTGGCCTTGCGTCGGTCTACTTTAATTTATCATTTACTTACCCAAAATTTTTAATTTTAATAAGATACATCTAGACTCTAGTTTTTATCATTAAATGATAAATTTATTTTATCAAACAATACAATATTATTTTTTATTTTTACTTTTTGCATTAAGAACCGTATCAAAACTCGACAAATACGACCCCCACTTTCTCAAATGAGTGCAAAGAGGCGCTTTATTCTTTATTTAATTCTTTTGCGCTCTGGAGGTCAATCAAAATCGGCTTATAAAATTTGTCTGAGTTTTAAGATTAATTGATTATGATTTTTATATAATAAAAAATTATAATTAGTTGTAGCACTATTGACCGACGAAAAAAGTCAAATATAATAAAACCCTTCACTATTTATTTGCCACAACTTTTTGTCATAATTTCATGAATAGGAGGTTATGACCAGAAGAAGACGGTTCATTTTTGAACGCTCAAACCTAATGTAGATCCGCACATTATAAACGAGTTCACGTCATAATTACTCAACCAGAGGGTCGAGGAAAGGATAGGACTTGTACTCCAAAGTAGGGAAATGACACAGGACATTTGAGACCCTCTTTTGCCATTGCATATGTTAATTTGTTTACATTATCTAGTTTCTCCTTCATGTGCTGGGATATGCTTATTGTCTACTACGAGGCTGAGCATAGAGTGCCCTGCATTTAGATTTTTTAAAAAAAGAAATAAATAAATAAAAAGATTAAGGAGGTTAAGAGATGGGGACAAGCATAAATTCTTCCTCGAAGAAAGCTTGTTGCCACATTTTAATACAGCAGTTATGTTCATTTTAATCCCCAAATAGTCGCGGCATGTCAAGATGAAATGCACGTTTTGTAGTCTTCTAATTGAGTAATTACATGCGGATAAATTGTACCGGATTCAATATAATAATTAATATTAGTAAATAATTTTAAAACTTGAACAATTTGAAATTATTTATAATATTTTTAAATTTAAATTATTTATTTTAAAAAATTTATTTAATTCACATAATATTATTCTGAAACCATCTGAAGTTGGGGTGAGGTCCGACCCGGATGTTTTAACATGTAAAAGCGGGTTGCAAAGAGGTACTCGAGCCCGCCCACGCATCGCCCCCCTCTTCCCTCAATGTGCCCAATTATGGAAACGGTAGCGGGGCCGGAGAGGCGCAACTTCGCCACATGGGAGGGATTGATTTTCACGCGCCAACTCCCACGAACGCATAGAAAGCAGTACTTGTAAAGGACGGGAATTAGGTGAGGCGATGAACGCGTGTGGCACGTGAAGAGAGAGAGAGAAGGAACAAGCCAAGGCCAGCTGTCCCCCCGCGTAACGACTACTGTATTACGTTGAATATTTTTTGGCCCGTTTCTGGGCTTTTTTTTCCCCCCTCTCTCTCTTTTATTTTTTTGTTGTTTTTCGCGCGCGCGCGTGTGTATGTGTTGGTGCCACTCATTGTATCCCGCATCAGCTCATCAACAATTTTATCGCTCTACGTCTACATACAGACTCAATCACGCCAAAAAAATCTCATCCGTCCGATTCATCAGAACGCTTCACCAACACTGGACGATTAAATTTATCTTTATCCCGACATAGCCCCTACTTTGGAAAATCAGTGTTTCTAATTTCATTTAGATAACTCTTTCTAAATGAAATATTTAAAACAAAATGAGACGGGGTATTATATAAATTTTAATTTATTTAATATTTAAACTCATTTGATCTCTTTAAATCATCATAATCATGAGAGATCAAATGATCTAGACGATTCAATATATCAGCACAAGCATTCCCTTCCTTCGGAACAAATTGAACTGAATTAACCCTTGCGAATCCCATTAACCGATGACATTCTCGAAGAATGTTATAAGTCGAATGACAGTTTCTTACGTTCTTATTAAGGGCCAACTCCAACTCTACTGAATCTAACTTAAAGATTATCGGGGCAATCTTAACCTGAAGAAGAAGTAGACCCTCTCTGACTCTCCATAACTTTATTGTGAAAAAATCAGTGACACTCAACTTACAAGTGAAGTCTCGAACTCACAAACCATATTCATCTCAAATCAAACCCCCCACTCCTGCCAATCCCGAAATCGGTTTATCAATCCATCTGTACTTAGTTTAAATACCTCCTGTCTGAGAGAGTATCCACTTGATCCATTTTTCCACCCACGACAAAGGGGATGACTCCCTTAAGAATGCCCTCCAACCATCCTATGCATACCTTTGGGCCATAAATAAAACACGATCGATAAAGAAAATATCTCCCCCAAAGACTATATGACGTATCTCCTTCCAAATGGACCATAAGATGTAGAGGAAAATTATTATCCAAGGAGCTTTCCCTAAACCACATGAAATAAACAATTCTGAGCTATCCAATCCTCTATAAGTTTGTCAGAGAATATAAGATTAGCTAAATAGGGGGATATAATAGTTTTGGACCATATCTACTAGGTTACCTCACAATCTCTAAAAAAGTGGGATAGAATTTTTAGGCAAATCTTGACAAAGAAAATATTAAGAATCTATCGCTAATCTATAATGAAAACAAGTTTCATTTGTTATTAGACTATCATGTACTAAAAAGTCAGATTATAAATTTGACTCAAAATTATCTCTCTTAATTAAGAAATTGCATCACGATAGATCAAATGAAATGCACAAAATTTGATAAAATTTATCCTACCCTTTTAAAAAGGTAATATAACTTTTCAACTCCCAAAACAAAATTTATTCGATTTAATCAGCTTAAATTAAAAAATAAAATAATATAACAAGAGTCAAGCATAAAAAAGGTCGATGTCATGTGCTACAGACCTGATATATGCATTAACCGACCCGGCCGGCCCGAACCAAAAGGACCGCTTAATAACTGGTCTGTCGACGTGGGAGAAACCGGATGGTGTCGGTGAACAGAAAGCCGTTAGAGGTGCCGTTTGCATGGCAGGTTTACAGGCTGGACTGACAGAGTACCAGTACCAATCGTCTTCTTATTCTGCCACTCTCATTTTGTCGTTATTCACACCTCTCCCTCTCTCTTATTCCCTTTTTTTTTTTCATTTATTGTTTTCCTTAAATATCAAACAATTTGCTGTCCAGCCTGGCCTGGTCAAAGTCATCGTTTTCTCCCTCACAACCGTACTCTTTTTTATCAGATCCCCCTCCCCCAAAAAATCTAATCAGATCATAACTTTCCCGATTTTTTTTAAAAAATAAAAAAATAAAATTTGAATTCAGGCCAATCCCCATTTGTATTTTTATTTTTTTTGCTTGCTGCTGTGTACGTAACTTCCTTAACGGTCGGTACAAGATATTTAATTTTCCTTTTCTATTTTTTTGTTGATAAGACCAAACAATAAAAAAGTTAAATAAAAAATTGACGAGATTTTTGGGGGAGGGACGAGGGCTGATGAGTAATACAAGTTGGGTAAAACGGATGAGAGACACGTGTCCATTGACAGCTGTTTACTTGCAACTGCCTTCTTTCGCCACTAGTAACGTCCTATGACCGGTTACCTTTACCTCCTCAACCGGTCATCTCCTCTCTTTTATATACTCCCCTGCGTCTGTGCTTTTTCCTCTGAAAGAAAGAAACTAATTCTCTCCTCTCTCTCTCTCTCTCTCACTCTCTCCCCCTCCCTCTTTCTCTCTCTTAATGGCTGGTGTAAAGAGAGATGTGGATCGGATTAAAGGGCCTTGGAGTCCCGAAGAAGATGAAGCGTTACAGAGATTGGTGAACAAACATGGGCCGAGAAACTGGTCTTTGATCAGTAAATCGATACCAGGACGATCGGGGAAGTCATGTCGTCTCCGGTGGTGTAATCAGCTGTCTCCACAAGTAGAGCACCGAGCGTTTACTCCGGAGGAGGACGAGACGATCATTCGAGCTCATGCCAGGTTTGGGAACAAATGGGCGACCATCGCTCGTCTTCTCACCGGTCGAACCGACAACGCTGTTAAAAATCATTGGAATTCGACTCTCAAACGTAAATGTTCGTCGATGAGCGAAGCTTTTAACGACGGAGGAATACAACAACCGCCATTGAAGAGATCCGCGAGCGATGGTGATCGTGCGGCTGCGGCTGCGGCGACGAATGTTTCTGTTTCTGTTTCGGGTTTGTCCCTTAACCCAAATAGTCCGTCGGGATCGGACCTAAGCGATTCAAGTGTTCCTCATATTTACCGTCCCATACCACGACCCGGCCCGATTTTCCCACAAACTAATTCTCAGTCTCAAGCTGTAGAAACGACGTCGTCTGCGAATAATGATCCGCCGACTTCTCTGAGTCTCTCCTTACCCGGATCCGATTTGTGTGAGGATTCGAACCAGGGATCTGCTTTCGGATCCGGCTCTAACCCGAACCAGGCTGTTCATTCCCAGACCCCGCAGATTGCAGTGCCCTTACAGCAAGTCCCACCAGCTGTTCAGACTAACCAGGCTTGCGAGCTCGGGACGGGTATCCGTGAAAGTTTGGATCGGAGCGAGAAAGGGTTCGTCCCGTTTAGTGCGGAGTTGTTGGCGGTGATGCAAGAGATGATAAGAAAGGAAGTGAGGAACTACTTTGCTGGGATTGAACAGAACGGGGTTTGCTTGCATGCGGACGGGATTAGGAATGCCATCGTGAAGCGTATTGGAATCAGCAAGATCGATTAGAGACTGCAGATTATGGCCCAACGGTGAGAGATTTTAGCCCAAGGATGATGGATTTGATAGAGAGAGAGGCAGAGGACTCCGCTCGCTGGCCAATTCAGGGTTGGCTAAGGAAAATCTGAACGAGGAAATAAAAGTTCCTTCTATGTTTTAGACATTTCCACTCCTTTCAAAAATGAAAAAAAAATGGTCCTTCGGTTTTGGTGGGTTTAGTAGTGTACAGGGACAGTTGGGGAGTTCAGAGGAGTTAGATGCAGAGAGATTTTTGTTATTATGATGAGTCTGGTGGGGGGAGAGAGATTTGTGGCCTTGGTGAAGTTCCTAGAGTTAAAACAAATTTCCGATGAATGGAAAAATTTTTTTTTAAAAAAAAGTAAAGGAAAAAGGGACAGTTAATTAGAACATCCTTCAAATGTTGCCCCCATTTGATTCTCTACGGCATTATTGGAAAATATTGAAAAAATAGAAATGGAAATGAGATTTGCTCCTTTTTTTTTTTAAAAAAAATAATTTATAAAAAATTTATTTACTTCTTTTTTTTTTTTTAAATGTCCGTTCCTAAATGATCAAAAATTAGGATTTGGAGTAATAGGGAGATGAAAAAACGTAAAGATGTGGTGTTGCTTGAAAATGAGACATTGGATGAAGCAAGAAAGTGAATTCAATTTTTGACTACAACTTAAATCGAACCAAGGAGACACCTGTTCGCGGAAGAGTTTCTGTTCCTGTTTCACTTTCCAATGGGATTTTATTTGTTTCGTTGGATCACTTGGACTGAGTATAAGTGGTATTTTTCCTCTTCTAAAAATTCTATGCATTTTAGAAAAGTTATATGCATCATATATATACTCTATTTTGTGCAATTTACATGATAATGCTTTCCCCCTTTTCCAAACATGGCCTAGTTGTCTCTCTACAGAAGGTTTTGAAGCTTAAATCTCTCTTTTCCCCGAGTGTATATGAGCCAAAAAACGGAGATGGATCGTTTCCACCCATCGTGTACCCTTCTCCTTGTGAATTTCCCTGCCAGGTTGAGTTATCTTAGTCTGGACAACTAGCATGTTTTTCTTTCCACTTGGAATTGCCTTTGCCTTTTCAGGCCATTTCAGTGCCCATGCGTCCTTTTTCGCTACCTTTCCTAAAGCTATTTGTTTTGGTTCACACAGGCAGCTCCGCCTTGATTTTTATTACAGCAAACGCGCGTCCATGGATCAAAATTTTCTAGAATCAAATTTGAGTTAAGACTCTGTAAATTAACAGATTGAGACAATATTTGGAGCACCATTTCAATCAAGAGATACCTTATTCCTTTAATATATATATATATTTGTTAGATAGAGATTTGAATCTGAAATCTTCAAATTGAGGGAGAGGGAGTGGAATTGTGATCACTAGTAAATCCTTTAGGGACTTATTCCATTTTAATGTGTAAACATTCCTTTTGTCACCGGCATGAAGAAACCCGTGCTTGGTTCTACATGAATCTAAATGCTTTATCTTACAAATCAACCCGTTTGAGACATTGTCACACAAGGCATTGAGGAGAGAGTTTTCAAAAATCATTTTCTTCATGTAGAAGCATCTGCACAACCCGGCTCATTGTAGGTCTGGCATCTCTGTCTTCCTCCACACATTGCATAGCCACTGCAACCAGAATTTCCATCTTATTTATGTCGTATTGGCCATTCATAGTAGGGTCTACAATGTCTTCAAGGCATGATGTCTTTGTGCTAACTTCATTATTTCTTTTCTCCCTCACCCATGTCACCAAACTCTTTTCCTCAGTCTCTCCTCCATTGCTTGTGAGGAAGCCTCTAGGACTCTTTCCTGTTATTAACTCCAAGATGACAATCCCATAACTATAAACATCCACCTTTGAGGTGATAGGAAGATTCAAAACCCACTCAGGAGCCATGTAGCCTCTAGTTCCTCTTACCATTGAGAAATTTGAGTTAATACTTTTCCTATCCAATAGCTTAGAAAGGCCAAAGTCTGCAACTTTTGGTTGGTAACCATTGTCTAGGAGGATATTCTGAGGCTTCACATCACAGTGCAGTACCCATTCCAAGCACTCTTCATGCAAATAAGCAAGCCCTCTTGCAGTACCTACAGCTATTTGAAATCTCTTGTCCCAGTCAAGTACATTGGCTGACAAATTATCTGCCAATGATCCGTGCTCTGCGTACTCGTAGATTAAGAGCCTGTGCTTACCCTCTACACAGTAACCCCACATGTCTATCAAGTTCATGTGGTTGAGCTTGCCAATGGTCATTACCTCAGCTAAGAACTGTGCGTCTCCTTGATTAGCTTCATTTAGCTGCTTGATTGCTGCAATTCGTTTGTCAGACAACACACCTTTGTACACTATTCCACCACCTCCTCTGCCAATCTCTGTTATGAAATTGGATGTGGCCTTCTGTATTTCAGCATATGTGAATCTTTTGAATCCAGTTGCAGCAAGATGATAACCTTGATCAGCTACAGACTTCTTTTGGTCTCTAAACAGGAAAAACCAGACAGAAATGACGCATATAACCTCAAAACCTCCTAGGGCGCTGGCAAACCATAGCAAACTGCTCAATATCTCATTTTCTTGTCTCTTTCTATATATTCTAGCTAGTTGCTCATGAGCTTCACTGGAGCAATTCCAGGAGGAATCCTTTGTGGGATCTTCATAGGATGACATACTAGCTTTTGGAAGTTTTAGATACACATCACCCATAAAGTTTGGTGTCTGCTGTCCATTTTTCAACAGAAATTTGGTATAACATGCATGTACACCGGTGTCCTCATAAAGTTTGTATTGGAATGCACTACAATCAGAAGACTGCATGCATTGCATTGCGCACTGATCCCAAGTGAAATTTTGAGTGTATGACAGGTCATAGCCATAGAAATCAACATGCAGAAGTTGGAAAAAGCCTACCTCGCTGAGATTGTCAGACAGCTCAAAATTTGGTCCACACCCATAAGCCCAATCAGCAGGAGTTATCATCTTGTATCCTGGAAGGCAGGAGCATTTTCGACCAGAGCCATGGTCGTAAGTGCAGAGACTGTTAGGTCCACAAACGCCATGAATTGTGCATGGTTGTGAGATGGCTTGCCACGAAACTGACCAAGCTCCAGTTGTCCTGTTGGCCAGGCTGTACATTCGAAGATTGCCATCAGATTCAATGGTCAATCTTCTCAGCTGCTCAGCACCAGCATCAGAAGCATTGAACTGGAAGTTATCAGATGAGATGAAATAGCCCAAAGAGTTGAATGAAGCAGTTCTGCTATCGTTGTAGGTAGTCCTTCCAGCTTGCCAGCTCAAAAGCCACGGTGCAGGCCAGTAAACACTGGAAATGTTAGGACCATTATAAAGAAGGCGAAGAACGTTGTCATTGTCAAAGTAGAGCTTGTAAAATCCAGATGAGTAATTGCCTGGGCTTCTGGAGGACACAAGCTGTGTGTTTCGAGTAAGTAGCTGATGCGGCAGAAGAGTATCTGTGGGTGAATCAAAGCTCTGCCATAGGGTATGGCCCCCTAATGTACGCAAAACGAGATTCCCAGAGTCCAATATTTTCAGTTGGACAGAAAATGTTGAAACTAAGTCCGTGGTCCAGACAATGGTCTGACCTGCGTCAGTTAAGACCAGATTACCATTGTCCAGGGAAAGCTTGGACCGCCTTCCATTAACAGGCTGCTCGCGGTTTGCCATCCAAGCTACAGTGCTGTTGCTGTGGTTGAACCATATGGCAAAGCAATAGGCATTGTCACCAACTGGAAAGAACCCGGCAGAGAAGAGACGATTTGGGGATACGAGAACATCACCTGATTTCTCAACTGATAAGGATGAGCCCTCATTAAGAGCATAATATTCTGAAGATGCTAGTGGAAGGATTCCCAGGCAGAAAACAAGGAAGAAGAATGACAAACCCATCAGCAACTCAGGGAAGAGAGAGAGAGAGAGAGAGAGGACACAGATTTGGCAATTAGGAATTGGCAGTCGCAGGTCTTGCATTAAATATAAAATTGCTCAGAGCATTTCGTCAAACAACTTGAGCTAACATTTCGTCCAAGTCAGACTATGCATACCAGTGGGTGGTTTTTCTCATGAGGTTTACACACAAGTTGTTGCTCTTGTACATATTCTCGCAAGTTGCTAATATTTTTTTCTCCTTTTTGGAGAAGATAGGATAGCTACAAACAAAGGGTGAGTCAGGAAGGGCAATTAGCCCTAGAGAATTCTGTGTTAGATTATGTTATCTGCTAAAAAATTTCTCCATGTCATTTATTATACCAGTCAAATAAAGTTTCCTTGATCCGAAGTTTAAGACACGTTTTGGGTGATTGAAAGACTCATATTCTCTTGAATAGATTGGGCTTCAACAAAATTTTGTGACCCTTGCATGACTATTATGCAAATAAATGTTTGAGCAAGTAAGAGATCAGAGCAGACTTATTAAAGGGACAGATCGATCTGCAATCCTTGCCCTGATGTTTTTGAAATAATTGCCACCCCTTTTTAAATCAATTACTTCTCGATTTAATGAAAAAATTTATGTTTCATTCAACCTTAAATGCTATTTTACCTCACTAATCGAAAAAATTATAAAATAACTTAAGCAGAGGTCTCATTGCAAGGAATAAAAGAATGGTGTTTAAATTAAAAAAAAAATAAAATTAATCAAAAGCATCTGGGCCCTCAACGGCGGCAAGGAAAGTTCCTTAATCCACAACGACCATCCATTGGATTTTTACCTTGCCAAAAGCCGTCTTTGACTCCTCCCATGCCATGGAGCATTCAACACGTCATTCCAACCGCAGACTCGTTAGTCAATTTATACGACGTTCTCAATTCTAAGTTCATTTGTGAGAAAAGTCCGATAATGCCGAATTTCTTACCTCGGATTTTCTCCTTTTAGGATAATGTGAAAATAAGCATGACAAGAGTCTCGTGCAATTCGATTAGTTCAGTCAATGAAGATTTTTATGGCAAAACAAAGATGGGGAAGTATTATTTGTGGCTAAATTTATTTTTACACAACAAAAGAGATTTAAAAAAAAAAATTGTGAATAAATTTTGGCCTTGTGAGCATATCAACAATTTGCGAAGTCATTTACAATTAACAGAATGATTGCAGCAATAGCATTTCTACCTATTGAAGACTTCAATTCATAGGTCACGGAATGAATAGACTGAGAAGTAGAATTTTTTGGGTATAATTGTTCGGTCATTAATTTTTTTTATTTTCAAATCTTAAATTTTACTTTATTTAAAATACTTAATATTTTCACCAATTAAATCGACTATTTATTGATAATTAGAAATAGAATGTGAAAATATTGATGGTCACAAATGATACTACAATCCAAAACCAAAACAAAAATCAAAACAAAACAATGTTACAATTAATAGAGTCATGAGTTTTTATTTTTCTCATTTATTTTATGTTGTTCTATTTTTAATTTTTAGTTTAGATGAAACAATATTACACAAGTGCCGACCAACAATGACCATTAGACCCCGCCCACAGATACAATAAATCCAAAATCTCCTCAAAGACGTCTAGAGCTGAAGACCCATAAGTAAGTAAGATCAGATAAGTGCAATTAATTAACCTTTTAAGTGGAATAAATTCGAGTTAGTATCGCATCGGGAGGATCATTTCCTATTTTACAACTCTCAGCCTCTTAATGAACCAACAAAATAGAAAGAGTAAAAAACGGATAATGACTGACAAGTATAAAATATGAAAAAAGAAAGTAAAATAATGGAATTATTTTTTGGGAGATAGAACATATTTTAAAAAATTACAAAAGGATAAAATTGATTTTTCTTTTTTTTTTTTAAAACAGTGAGGTCGAAAATTTGGAAATAGTGCCGGTTTGAGACGAAATTATGATTTTTTTCTCTCGGCAAAATGATGGTTTCTGTCCAACCACAGTTTCTCCCCCTAGCTCCTCTTTTCTTCATTTCTAATCTCTCTCTTCTCATCTAATTTTGCCCAAAAAAAAGAAGAAAAATAAAAAATTGACATTATTGAAAAATTTGTCTTAAATGGTTTAGTAAATTTAAAATTAAATTTAACTAAAATTAGATAAACTATATAATAAAAATAATGTCATAAAACTTTTAGTATATTTTATATATTAAAAATTAACTTCAGAAAATTTTAGTATTTCTCTACTACACAGCAAATTTTAAGAAAATCAGATAAATTGGGCTGAGTTAAAACAAGTTAAAATTTCCCAAATAAGGCCTTAGGAG
This sequence comes from Dillenia turbinata, assembly GCA_037126225.1. Taxonomy (NCBI): domain Eukaryota; kingdom Viridiplantae; phylum Streptophyta; class Magnoliopsida; order Dilleniales; family Dilleniaceae; genus Dillenia; species Dillenia turbinata. The sequence continues at coordinate 5,089,413 of JBAMMX010000005.1, forward strand.
CTTCTTAAATTATGTTTTGCAACATGTATGTTATAATTCATAATTCTACTAAATATTCTTTTAAAAATATTTGTTAATCTTTTTTTTTTTTGTATTATTAACTTGCTGTAACATGAAAGTCTTTGAAAATAATATCATTCATAAAATATTAGCATTGTCTCTTTGCAATATTTAAGTTCGTAAGATATTGAAAGAGATGAGATGTTGTAAATAATTAATCACCTATTTATGCAAAATATTAATTTCTTCTATTGCAAAGTCATCTCATCACTCGATTCCTGTATGTCTTCCCTAGCTCCGGTGTAATATTGTCTACCCAAGAAGGGAAAATTGAAAAATTAAAAAAAAAAAATTAGGGTGGGTCTATTGGTTTTATGGTTTTTTCTAAGTTAAATCGGTTTTGAAGTCTTAGATTGTTATACATTCGCTTTGCCTGTTGTTTTCTCTGTCATATATTCTCTAAGCCTCATGATGTTTTCAATGTTTAGATGCGTTGGAATCAGGTTCTCATACACAGTGAAAAGTAATAATTTTTGAAAAATAAAAGTGGATCGGGTATAGGATATGTACCTCAATGTAGAGCCTTAAAAAATGATCAAATCGTACGGCAAATCTCTCAATCTGATCTTGAGACGGGGATGATGATCATGAGATTAATCGAATCATCACCACAAACTTCAAGACGTCTCAACCCACAATCCGATGATGACAACGACGGGAGAAATTTTCTTACGTGGAAATTTTTCGTTCTCTTGATCGATTTTTCACTCTAAAAAAATTCTCACAAGCTTTTCTCTCCAAAACCCTACATAGCTTCATCACTCACAGAATGCAAGAATGGAGAGGTTAGTCCTCATCCATAATTGTGATACACTAATAATGGAGAGAATAAAGGAGAATAATAATAGAGTAGTTATGGATTAGTGGGAATTATCTCACTAACCCCACACAATTACCCAAAATGCCCCTCTAGGGCATATCAAACCAACAATATGCATCACGGGGACTGTATCCTAGGAGTGCTGGCATTAGAACATTTATCTGTCATAGCAGCAGAAGCAACCTGAAACCAACCGATGAAACTACCATTGCAACAAACTTTTAACTATCCAACCAACAACTAACAACCTCAACTGATGCTAGTTAGAGCCAACTGAAATTAGACTAAAAGAGGTATATTCAGTTCAAAGTAGTTCATTCAGCTCAACATGTGATGGAATGTATAAATAGCTGCCATATCTGAATAACAGAATAAGGAAAAATAAAGTTTCAGAAGTCTTCTCTCTCTTTCTCTCTCTCTCTCTCTTTCTTACTCTTCTCTTCCTCTCACTCTCTGGATCAATTCTCGGCACAATTGTCTGCAATTCAGAATCTAAGCTCAACCAGTAGTTTATATTTTTGCTTCTTCATCGTCAGAAGCTTATATATCAGTCCAGTAACAGCTCATAGTTAACGCTGTGACATTATCCGAGACAGGCCGGGCACATTCATTATACGTATTTACATCTCGATACGTTGGAATCTGGTCATTTGATTGATCTTTACGCTTTGCCATGCAATCCGATTCAAGCCCCAAGAATAGGTTGTTACTTCATTGGAAAAGCTATTCACCAATTATCACGGTATTACGTATTACCTGGTCCATAGGTAATGAAAGATGTTGAACAAGGACAAAAGCGAAGGATAAGGTTGTTCTTTGCCACCGTCAGTTCTAAGGTGGTCCAAGGTGAAAACGATAAAGACGGTACGAGAAAATTTTGTACCTCGTGTCTGCTCGTAACATGTCCAGTGAGGAATTCCTCGGCCACGAAGGAAAACTCTAAAATCTATTCTTATATTTGATATGAATTGACCCCAAAAGTTTAATTTAAAAGTATTTATTATTATTATTATTTGAATCTTATTACTCTCCATCATCCATCCCCTCAGTCCTCATGTATTAGATAATACACATTCAGCTTCATCTCTCACCCTAATAAGACCACCTCATATTTGTATAATTATTATAATTTATTTTAAAAATTTAAAGAAAATGATTGGAAAATGACCTAAATCAGTGGAAAATCATACATGCATGCAGGTCGGTGGAGTGCGCAACCAGTTCTTGGCCATTAAATCAAAATATTTGGGGTTCCTTTCAGAAAATTATGCACTGCAGAATTTAATCGGATCACATATCAACAGTTACAAGCATAGCATATGATACACTTAATGCAACCAATAGACTACCGCCATTTGATCGCTTGATTCTAACACTTCTTGCTTTCACTGCCGGTGAAGATTCGAAATCCTATATTCTTCCTCCCTGACTGTACTAGAGTCTAGTCTCCTAATCAACACCCCCCCAAAAAAAATGTAAAGCATCTAATAAATTAAGATAAATTTGATAAAAAAATTAATATATAGATATATATATATATAAATTAAAAAAAAAAAAAAAAAAAAAGAGAGAAGTTGTAGCTTGTTAGGAAATATAAAAAATATGTTGAAAAAAAAATCTGTTGAAAATTTATATAGATATTTAAATTTTTATTTATTTGTTTATTTCTGACAATAAGTAAAATATTAATATTTAAATGAGAATATTTTGTTGATTCGTCATAAACCTCTCATCTCTTTATTAATAGTTACAGATGTTAGAATTTGTAGCAACTGCTAAAATTTAAAAGATCTGAGAGACACAATGGTAGGGGATGTGAAATATATATATATATATATATATATATATATATATATATATATATATATATATAATTTTGTAGCCATTTAAAATTTATGTGTAAATTTCGCTGTTTATATGGGGGGTTTAGGTTGTCCCAACTCCCAATTCTCAACGACAAAAGCATAAGAACTAACAAAATGCCGCTTCTGAATCCATTTTTGTCTTTAAGTCTACTGCTCATTGAAGTTGAAATATTTAGAAATTTCTGTGATTAATAACTTACTTATTTATTGATGGGATGTAGTCCGAAAGTTCAAATCAAAAGAGTTAATTCTTAAAAAAGCCCATGAAGAGCGCTCACGGACCTGTATCTGACAATCGTCACAATAATCTACTGAACGGTCTTAGTCGTCTGGAGCAATATACCGAAAGGTCTCAGTCGTCCGAATCAATTTACCGAAAGACCTCAATAGTCGAATCTCCTGAACAAAACTCGTTGAGCGAAGGCAGTCGCCCCGATCAGGCAAGCAAATGGTAGCCTACTAATCGGATGAATTCCGATTGACCTTTTATCGGTCGAGCGACCAAAAGACAAGAAGCACTCCTAACGATTCTAAAGGAAGAGCAGAACTTCCTTAACTTCATAACGGTAAATCTTGAATCTTTCAAATAAGAAAAATACTCCTCTTTAAAATGGTAGTTCCACCGATAAATAAAGATCGTATTCAACTCATAATATTAACTCCTGAAATTCCTGAATCAGTTCAATAAGGAATGTAGAGTTAAAGTCCCTTAGCGGCGCACGTCTCTCAGAGATATAAATCATCCCAAAGATCTCAGAATCAGGTACTCGCTCTGGGCCTGATACTTTTGGCACACTGATCATAGGGAACAACCTTCCCTCAATTCTCAGTCTGTTTCTTTCAATCGAAAACCGCTCTTTATTGACTTGAGTGTCGGAACCTCCCCGCTGAAACACCTTCCGGTAGTTTTTGTAGGTATATCCATCCATTAACGGCTACTGTTCAAGTCAAGAAGGAACCGATATTTGTAGAGTCATAACTCACCTCCAACACTTTTTAAGAAAATATAATTCATGATAGCATAAGAGATAGGATTACAGGATGAGAAATGGAATGTGGCGCTTGCTTGATTACATGAATAGCACCATTACATATTGCTATGGCAATCCCTTTTTGAGCAGGATAAACGGTGATGATTTCTACCCAAAAAAAAAAAAGATAAACAGTGATGATCAGACAACCATTCTACTAGCCAAGCCCCAAATCTCCATAAACCAAGAACAAAATCCAAAATAAAAACAGCAACGTTTGAGGAAGTCTCACATGCATAACTTCTTGGATCCAGAATCCTCAGAATTCATTTTCACCCTGCAGAAGCATCTGCACCACCTGCCTCATCGTAGGTCTTGCCGGTTTGTCTTCTTCCACGCATTGCATAGCCACTTCAACCAGAATTCTCATCTTGCCCATGTCATAATGGCCATCCAACGCAGGGTCTACAATGTCTTCTATCCAACAGTTGTTGGCAGAGGCTTCATCATTCTTTTTATCCCTCACCCATCGCACCAAACTCCTTTCCTCTAACTCTTCTTTGCTGTTATCGGGGGAGATCCCTTTTGGGCTCTTCCCTGTGATCATCTCCAACAGGACAATCCCATAACTATACACATCCACTTTCGAGGTAATTGGAAGATTGAAGACCCACTCAGGCGCCATATACCCTCTTGTTCCTCTAATCTGCGAGAAGCTTGGATCCTTCATGCTTCCTCGGTTCAGAAGCTTGGACAGGCCAAAGTCTGCCACTTTCGGTTGGTAATTGTCATCAAGAAGTATATTCTGAGGCTTTACATCACAATGTAAAACCCATTCCAAGCACTCTTCATGTAAATAAGCAAGCCCTCTCGCAGTTCCAACTGCTATGCAGAGCCTTTTTTCCCAGTCTAGTGCATGAGCGGACAAGTTATCTGCCAAAGATCCGTGTTCCATGTACTCATAAACTAGAAGCCTGTGCTTTCCCTCTGCACAGTAACCCAACATGGCTATCAAGTTCATGTGGTTCAGCCTACCAATGGTAGTTACTTCTGCTAAGAATTCAGCCTCTCCCTGATTAGCTTCATTGAGCCGCTTGACTGCCACTCGATTATTGGACAAGACACCTTTATACACGACTCCACCTGCTCCTCTACCAATTACATCACTAAAATTCCCTGTTGCCTTCTGTAACTCTGAATAAGTGAATCTTCTAAATCTTGTTCCAGCAAGTTGATAGCCTTGAACAGCTGTGCCCGACTGTTGCCGATTTCTGAACAAACAAACTACGACAGAACAGATACATATGAACTCAACACCTCCCAGTGCACAGGAAAACCAGAGGAAAGAACTCAGGGTCTTGTTTTCATGTTTTTTATTGTACCTTCTCTCTAGTTGTTTAGGAATTTTCACTGAGCAATTCAAATAGACATCTTTCAAGGAATTTGTATATGTAATGACACCAGCTTTTCGAGTCTTTATGTATGTATCCCCCTTAAAATCTGGTGAATGCCGTCCGTTAGTCAAGAGTGTTTTGCAATAACACTGGCGTCCCTCAAGCTTGTATTGGAACCCTTTACAATCCGAAGACTGCAAGCATTCTGCTCTGCACTCTTCCAGAGTGTAATCTGGATAGTAGCCCTTATCATAGCCAAAGAATTCGGTGTGAAGAAGTTGGAGGAACTCAACCTCGCTGCCATTGTTAGAAACCTCAAAATTTGGTTCACACCCATAAGCCCAATCAGTTAGATCCTTTATCTTGAATCCTGGAAGACAGGAGCACATCCGACCCTGACTGAAGTTATAACTACATAGACTGTTAATTCCACAACTGCCGTGAATCCTGCATCCGTCTATCATGGCCTGCCATGAAACCATCCAAACACCAGCCCCCATGTGACTGTACATTCGAAGATTACCATCAAAATCGAGGGTCAATCTTCTCAGCAGCACAGCCCCGGCATCTGCTGTTGAGAACTTCAAGTCATCAGTCGAACTGAAAAAGCCCAAAGTGTCAAATCCTGCAGTTCTGCTATCATTGTACGTGGATCTTCCAGCTTCCCAGCTCACCAGCCAAGGAAATGGCCAATAAATGCCAGATACAATAGGGCCATTAAAGAGAAGACGAAGAATGTTGTCATTGTCAAAATAGAGCTTGTAAAATCCGGATGAATAGTTACTTTTGCTTCTGGAGGAGACAAGCTGTGTGTTTCTAGTGAGCACCTGTTGAGGTAGAAGAGTATCTGTGGGTGAATCAAAGCTTTCCCAGAGGGTAGTATTGTCAGAAGTGTTCAAAACAAGATTTCCGGTGCTGAGGAGGTGTAATTGCACAGAGGCTGCAGCTGAAACTGTGCTGGTCGACCACAGGACGGCCTGACCAGCATCAGTTAGGATGAGATTACCATCTTTCAACAAGGAGAGCACCGAGCCTCTTCCATTGACAGGCTGGTCACGGTTGGCCATCCAAACTACTGTTATGTTGCTGCCGCGGTTAATCCATATCGCAAAGCAATAGGCATTATCACCCACGGAGAAGAATCCAGCAGAGAATAGACCATTTGGAGATATTAGGACATCATCTGATTTCTCAACAGATAGAGATGAGCCTTTACTAAGCAAATGATAAGCAGAAGATGAAGGCTGAAGTAACCCCAAACACAAAACAAGGAAAAACAACAGACCCATGAATGAAGTGAAATGCTTTTGTTCAATTATGAAGCTGTGTAAATTTCTTAGAGGACTTGACACCCTTACATAGACTTGGGAATAAAAATTGCGCCCATATGCTTACTTTAGACCCGTGTCTGAGTTAGTACAATTTAAATTCACTAGTAACTGTCCCCAAGCCTTATACACGCTAAACTAGGCCCACTTCTTCAAGGACTATTTAATATTCGTCAAGCACACGTCTCAAGCCAATCAGTCTATAGTAATTCAATCAAACAAGACAACCACCATTATAGAATAATCAATGGCCTTCAACTGACGATCTATTGGACACCAATCCTATAGGCATCAAGACCAGAATGCGAGAAAAATCCAATGCCCATTAACAAATAATATTAGTACTTGGTCCATAAGTAACCAAATATGTTGAACAAGGACATGAGCAAATTTTCCTGATGCCCAGGTGGCACTGTCACTTTAAATGTGGTCCGATATGAAAATAATGAAACTGTACTAGAAAAATTAGTCTCGTCTCCTGCATGGAACATGCCTCACAGAGGAGTTAAAAGTTGAAGGAAAACTCCAGACTCTAGAGGAGAATTTCCAAGAAAAAAATGGGCTTCAGTCGTCAATAAATTGTAAAAGGAGAGTTTTTCCTTTATTATTATTATTTTTTTTGTTCTCGCCTAGTATCCGGAGCTTCACCCCAACTAATCTGGAGAGATCTGCGGTCGGGTCCCTTTTCGGGAGGGGGATCTTCCAACGTGGTATTTTTTCCGTGTAGAATTTTTCCTTGATTAGACAGAGCTGATGTTCAAAGAAATTTTCCTGTTTCATTTTTGGCTTCAGTTGAACTTTCAAATTGGTGTTCTAGTAAATTACTTCAATGATGTTCAAAGATATTTTCCTGTTTCACTTTTGGCTTCAATTGAACTTTCAAATTGGTGTACTAGTAAATTACTTCAGTTGAAGGGATGCAATGCAAATTAGTACACTTGAAAACGAAAGTAGACTAAGATAAGAGGTGTATTATAGTTACCATATATATCTCTCTCACCACCTGTTTTATGCAGATTGCATCATCCCAAATTTGTGGCCTCATCTTCAGATTCCAGATCTACACGGCAGCCTCGTTGTGACAGTGGCAGGCACACAGTTTTCCACACGCTTATTGCATTACCATTTATATAGTCCAAAAAAGGCGATCGCATTCCATGGAAAATGACCAAAAGCAGTGGAGAAATCTACCATGCAGGTGGAGGAGTATTCAATCTTTGGGGTTCAAACGGACCTTGGCCAAGATATTTGATATTTCTTTCGAGCAAAACCTTCATGACCATAAGCTGTTACTCTGCACTCTCTCTTAGCCATTTGGGTCGCTGTTGCCTGTTGCTGCTTCGCATGAGTGGCCATCAAATCAAGATATTTGATATTTCTTTCGAGCAAATACTTCATGACCATAAGCTGTTACTCTGCCCTAACTTCTTACCCATTTGGGTCGCTGTTGCTGCTTCCCATGAGAGAATTCTTAAAACCGATGTCCTTCCTAGGAGTCCTCAGTATAAAATGATTACAATAATGCACATAGATTATTCACATTCAACAAGAAGCATCATCAGTAAAATAATACCATTTTTTCCCTTCCCTGAAGACCCACTTCCGCATAAAAGCTGACGTCCCTTTAATCAGCAAGTCGAATAAAGAGCATTTTTCCCAACATCCAGTGCACTTTACTCAAACACACACGGAATGCATAAGCATTAAGCGTAAGAATCCCCTAGAGACGAAATCGACCCCTCGCTCATTTCAGATCACCACGATATAAATTCGTGGTTACGAAGGCCAACCAATCCAACCGCCCAAAGCCAGCTAGAATGCACAAACAACGTACAAAGGTGAGCAGTATGTTTAACACTAACGTCCTAAACTCACATGGAAAAACATTTCGACAAGGTTTCATCGACAACCACTAAAGAAATTTCCAATAAGGTCAGGAAATTTGAGCAAAAATCTGGTGAGTCTCGCTGTCCTAAACTCACATGGAAAAACATTTCGACTTAAGGTTCCATCGACAACCACTAAAGAAATTTCCAATAAAGTCAGGAAATTTGAGCAAAAATCTGGTGAGTCTCGCTCTCACGTATGGTGTTTGTAATACCGGAAACTCGACGTTGAGTATTTTGTAAATATTTCTATCATAAAGTAGAAAATTTCGAATTTTATCGATTTTCGATTTTGGGGTTTTAATTTTAAAATTTTTGGTATAATTAAAATGCCGAGTCGTAAATTCGTAGTGGATTCTATTTTAGGTAAATTTAAAATTTCATTATAGTAAGAATATAAAAATAAATATAAATATATTGGTATATAAAAAAAAAAAAAAAAAAAAAAAAAAAAAGGAGGGGGGACAAAACGCAGCAAAACGCTGCGTTTTGCCCCAAATGAGGATTAGGGCTTTTAGCCCTAATCCCTCTTCCTTCTCCCTCCTTCGTCTCTCACTCACTCCCGAATCTCTCTCTGCTCTCTCCCTCCCGCGTAGTCGCGCACTCCGTTTCTCTCCCTCACGCAATCTCTCCCGCGACACCTTTTCCATGATCGATCGCTCCTCCACCGCGCACAACCCAACTTCGACCACCGCGAGCCCTTGTTTGCCCTACCTCGGTCTCTCTTCCAGTCTCTCTCTCTCTCTCTCTCTCTCTTCGAACGTATCTCTCCTTCTCGCGGTTCTCCGCCGCTGTTACCACAACCCACAGCCACCGTGGCCACCGCGAGCCACCGCGGTCGCCACCGCGAGCCTGTCCCGCACCACCTCTCTCTCATCTGACCACCATCTCTGCCTCTCTATTCTTCTCTCTCGCGCGACAGACGACTCTCCCTACGCGCGCGATAGCTCCTTGCCCGCCCATGCGCACGCGACAGTGCGTGACCCGGCGCGAGACGGCCCCTTCTGCGCGCGCGAACTCGACCGTCCCTTCTGCGCGGGAGCCGGCGCGCGACCGCTTCTGCGCGCGCGACTACAGCTCCATCCTTGCTCGTGTGCTTTCTGCCACTCTTGCAGAGCCCAAAACGGCAGACTTTGAAAACCCTAGCCCCGCGGCTGTGAGATCGGTCCGCATAGGTGAGGTCCGATCCCTAACCCAAATTTAAGGGTAACAAATTTTCTTAAAAAATAGCAAAAGATTCCAGAAATTGACTTAAAATAGGGAGCTTTGCAGGTTTCGGAATGGAATGAGAAGACAGTTTGACGAAGGTTGCGAACTGCAAAACACCCTAGGTGAGGGATTTTCAATCCCTTCAATACTCAGATTATTTGTCTAATTTAGGTTGAGAATAAGTGTGGATATATTCTAAAAATATGCTAGATCCGTAGGAAATGCGTTATTCTTGAAAGTCTGTATGAAATGATGGAAGTTAGGTCTAGAATTTGATATAAATTTGTCTGTGAAGCATGATAGAATGTCGTAGATAGTATTAGAGTTTTGTTTGATTGATTTGCGTAGTTGTTCTTGAGATTTGAATTGAAATTGGAATGAATTAAATCGGGATTATGTAATTCGGGAGAAAATTGGTAAAATTGAGGAATATTGTAAATTTAAAGTCGTCGGTGATTTGAAATGATCCTAAATTGATGAAATGAAAGTGTAAGAACGTGGTTGTGTAAATTTAAGCTATTTTAAATAAAAGGGAAATTAGAAAACCCTTTTATAGAGCCTTAATTGATGATGATTCGTGTTGATTGGTCTAGGTTGACCTTTGGAGACTCGAGGGGAGTCTTTTTGAGTTGATTTCGAAAATAGGGAGTGAATACCCTCCCTAGAGGTGAGTGGACGGATCGTTGTGTAGTAAATAAGCAAAATGTCTTAAAATTCTTTGATAAATGATTTTGAATGATTTTCACATGATTTATATGAAATGATTTGTGATTGTGGGATGTCCTAAAACGAGAATTTGAATTATGAATGCATCCTATGTGATTTTACATGAATTTGTGCCATTTGTCTTGGTTACTTGAATGGTAAATGCTTGTAGCATGAATTTCGATTGAATTGATAAAAGGTGGCACATGGATGGAAATTTGAATGATTGAGAAATTATGGTATTGTGAATTGATGATTGTGAAATGATGGTGCTCGAGAGAAATGGCTATAGTCATTCCCCCCCGAGGCGACCCGACGGGGTGACGTGGATTGGGGTATTATATGCGAGAGAGGTATGCGGCCTCTGCTCGCCACGTCGGACTATCCGGATTGCACCCGGTGAGGTTCGAGCCCCCGCCAAGGAAGGGGGTTTGTTTTGAGACATTGGATAGAAAAACCCTTGGCGGGCTTTCGTCGGGTTTGGCCGCCCGAGACGGAAGTGTTTTCGATGGGACCCTTATGATTTTCGAGAAAATGTTTGATATGGATGCATATTTTATAAATGATGTTGAATTACTTGAAATGTTTGGATATGAAAATGATGTTTGAAGTATGCTTTGACATTCCCCACTTTCACCCCTTATTTATTACACAATCATGCCATTGCACTCCACTCACTGGGTATTTATAATACTCACCCCACTCTTTAACATTTTTCGGAGGAAGATTAGATTTGTGAAGAGATTGGAGCTTGGGGAGGGCCTACCAAATTGGCTTTTGTAGGTATACATAGAGATGTATAGTCATTTTGGTTTGAACTGAATTCCATGGAAAGGAAGACTTGTACAATTCTTTTTGGTACGGATTTAATTGATACTTGTGTCCTGTATAGGAACAAGTATTGATGGAATCCCTACGTGGTTGTTGTTTACTTTCTTTCCCTCCTAGTTTTGGTAAAAACTCATTTTTGAGTGGGACATTTGGTTTGTAATATTGAGAATGGTTATTTTCTTTCGATTTCACGAAGTCTTGGACAACTCATATCGTTTGGATCTTACGGACGTTTGCTTGATTCTTCAGGCGAGTGTTAGTAAGATCTTACGACTATGTTTTGGGACTTCTTGTTTGTTAATTGCTTTCCCTATACTGTAAACTTTGAAATGGCTTGGATGGCCATATTGTGTGCCGTGCATGCACAGGTTCCCTCTCCCCGATTGTGTGTTGATGTGTAAAAGCGCATGTACAGGTTCCCTCTCCCCGATGTGTGCTCGTGTGTACAGGGATGGACCGGATGTGTCCTTGCATGTGTTTTGTTATGTGATGTTTTCTATTTTTGATGATTGATGTATGGAAAGAACTGTGGTGCTGTCTTTGTAGCCTTGCGGAGTTCCGGTATATGGGGAGGTTCTGCCCGTATACCGAGATTTCGCGGCGGCTGTTGCGTGGTCGATCCGAGGATCGGGGCGTGACAGCTTTAGTGGTATCAGAGCTTAGGCTCACGATTTTAAAAGTTTATTGGTTTTTTGAATGTTTTAAATTGTTTCCAAATGTCCCGAAAAGTTTCTAAAGACTTTGAAGTATTTGGTTTTTGAAAAATGTGTTTTCGAGAATGTACAAGTCTTCCATGGATTTCTTAGGAGGATAGGAATGCTCATTTTTACGGGGTTAAATACCTAGTTCAATTCCTATTCTATTTGCTGAGATTTGACTCTTCTTCGTAGAACTATCCCTCATAGACGAAGATTGAGGAACCGAATGAGATTCCTCCTACACACCTCTACATATTAATTATAGTCTTCATATATCTTGATTTCACCTCTTTATTGAGTTGAGGTTAAGATTCTTGCTAGTAGATTGTGTACGGTACTCGGTGATACTATTATCTATAATTTAATAATTAGGGTGTTTTTGTTGAAGATAGATTCTACTTCTGATTTTAGTGGCTTATTAAGTGGTTCATTTTGCTAAGAAGCATGATAAAAGAGTATATTTGAGATTTAAAAGGACCTGGCCATTAGGGGTTCATTTAGAGGGCACTTTGAGGAGTGTTCCTAGTTGTGGAGTCTTGATAGCACGGTGGTGGTGAAGGATTAGATTGAAATGATGACATGAAAAGTTACAAATGTGATGCCGTGACTTTGGTAGGGTTTCCTACAATCGGAAGAAGGAAAGGTTGTAATGAGGTTGTAGATTGGATAGTAAAGGAAGTGTGCACATTGAAAATTTATGGTTCAAAATTGGTTGAGTTTGTGAGATTCAAGAAGATTTAAATGCCGAAAAGTTTGGAGTATTTTATTTAGAAATTGTGTTCAAAGGATTCTAATATGACGAAAACTTCACAAATCTGCCTTCAAGGCGCTAATAAACAAATGGATATTTCTAAAAGGAATTTATGGATATTTCTTCTAGACAATTTAACCTTGGAAAAAAAAAATGGATATTTCTTCTTAAACAAGCAATGGCCAAGTGATTCGTGGTTAGGGATTGAAATACTAGAGCTGGTATCAATTATTTCTTTTCCCCTAAATAGTGGAAGTTCGAAATTTTTTAATCATGGACATGAGAACTCTATTTAAACCATATGAATGCAAATTTAGTATATTAGATAGAAGGAAGGAAAGGTTGGTAAGGATAAACTGAAATGATATTGACATAAATTGTTAGAAAGTTTCTTCCTATTGCCTGTAACCGATATGGAAAATTTTGATGATTTGAGTGGATATTTGTATTGTGAAGATAATGTTACTGTTAATTATTGGCATAAAAGGGAATGCTTAGTTGTGTTGGTTAGTAAGTGCGATCTGTCATAAAGTTAGATAGGGAAATGTACAATTGCATAAAAGGACTATTTGATGCTAAAGATGGTAAGTGGTTTGGATTAATGCTAAGTAGATTCTTGGAAAATTTGGAGTCTTCGGAAACTCATAGAGGTGTATATCATGTGTTCAATGATGGTATTTACTTGAACTTTTAGTGGTTCGGCTAATAGAAGGTAAATGAGAAATTTTAGAGAAATCAACTGTAAGATCGCCCTCACATTATCTTCTGATTTGTATGAGCTAGTGAATCAATCACTAAGTGGAGATTTTGGTGTGGTAAGGCAACCCAAATGTAGTCAGGTAAATTCCTTAGAACTTGAACTTGATGATTTAGAGATTTTGATATAAATATTAAGTGATCATGATTGCATGATAATGAATTTAAGGAGAGATGATTTTGATGTTTTGAGATATTCATGGTGTTAGTGATAATTGTATACCTTGATTGAAATTGATAGAAATTGTCATTTGACTCTTTTTCCATAGACATATAGTATTATTCATTGGTGGTCAACTCATCGAGATTTTGAGTTGAGTTGTTTCCAAATTTAGAGATGTTTGGATCAACTCGTCGATAATTTGGTTAACTCTCTTATAGGAGATGTGAATGGACGGTTTTGATGCATATGAATGGGTTAATTGTTTTCAATTATGAATTATAAATTGATTTTTGAAATGACTTTGCAAATGGATTCGAAATTGATTTGTGAAATAAGTTTTAAAAGATGATTAAAATATTTTGTGAGTGTGGTGTGCCTGAAATGAAATGGCAAAATATCCATGACTCATGACTTTGAGTATTAAACTATTTGCATTTGTTACATTTGGATACTCATGTGAATTTTGAAGAATAGCTATATCTTATATTTGAGATTGTGAATCGATTGATAACTTAAGCTTGGGAACATGGTGTTGGAAAACCAATAATGACTAAGTCTTGCCACGGATCGAGGCCATGGAGGCGTGGCAAATGGTAGGAGAGTGACTTTGGACAGACCCGAAAGTTATTGAAAGGAAAATATAAAATTGTTTATTGAATTGGAGAATATGAGTCATGGAAAATTTGATATAAATTTATGTTATTACAAATGATTTTGGCATTACATCGAAATGAATTTTGATATATGTGTTTGGCACAACCACTTTCACCCTTCATTAATGCTCAATATGCCATGCCGTCTATTCACTAAAAAAAAATTTCCATGCTTACCCCAGTCCTTCCTAATATTCTTTAGAAGAATCTTAGATTCGAAACACGAATTTTGATTTCTAGCAACGGCTAAAGTCAGATTCTAAAAAGCACAGATATGCATAACTAGTGAAACACGATAGTATTATTAAATGAGACTTACAAAGGTAGGTACCTGTGCTGAAAATGATTCGCTTCAGTTGGTCTTTTATTTTGTTTGGTGAATTAATATTACTTTAAAGAGAATGATTAATAGTAGAGAGATTTTGTACGATAATGCAATGAGAAGATCTATATGTAGTTAGGATATGTTTTGTTGATTTAATCGTTTTGGTGACGTGGCTTTGTTTAATGAAAGGTTTGTTTGTAACCCTAGGAAAGACTTATTGCTACTCATGTTGGGAGATCCTTTCATATAATAATGGCAAGTTGGATTTTTAGAAAGAAATTGAAAGGGGTATATTCAGAATTTTTTTTCACTATTTGTGACTTTTTATTTTAGTAAACTGTTCTTAAAAGACTCAAACATGGAAGAATAGAATCTTGATTTAGTTATGAGAGAGATCCAAGTAATTAGGATTTTATTTTTCCAATTTCTACCGGAATGGAGTCTTTGAGTTAATTAAAGTTGAGTGAAAAGTGGATGAGGTTGATTAAGTGAGTTAAAGTTGAAGGGATCGAATATAGGAAACTGTTACAAGATAGATCCATAAGCAAAGTGAGGTTTATGAGTAATATTTAAGATAGTTTAGATCAAAAAGAAATTGAACTCAAGTAGAGGTTTAAGTTTAGATAGAGCACAAATTTCAAGTCGCATGATTCTATTGAGTTTACTCTCTAAAGAGGTTGGCCAAAATGTATATGGCGGAGATTGTAAGGCACCACAGGATTTCGGTGTCAATTGCATACGATTGTGACTCTCGATTCATATCTTGATTTTGGGCCTAGGTGTAGGAGATTGCGGAACGGGCAATACCCTATTGTTAAGGGTCTAATACGAAAACGAATAGGTGGACGAAGAGATTTGAGAACCCGAAGATACTATGAGAAAGTAATAAACACATCTTAATATAGAGTATACTTTTAAATTTCGAGGACGAAATTTGTTTTTAGGGGGTTAAGAGTTGTAATACCGGAAACTCGACGTTGAGTATTTTGTAAATATTTCTATCATAAAGTAGAAAATTTCGAATTTTATCGATTTTCGATTTTGGGGTTTTAATTTTAAAATTTTTGGTATAATTAAAATGCCGAGTCGTAAATTCGTAGTGGATTCTATTTTAGGTAAATTTAAAATTTCATTATAGTAAGAATATAAAAATAAATATAAATATATTGGTATATAAAAAAAAAAAAAAAAAAAAAAAAAGGAGGGGGGACAAAACGCAGCAAAACGCTGCGTTTTGCCTAAATGAGGATTAGGGCTTTTAGCCCTAATCCCTCTTCCTTCTCCCTCCTTCGTCTCTCACTCACTCCCGAATCTCTCTCTGCTCTCTCCCTCCCGCGTAGTCGCGCACTCCGTTTCTCTCCCTCACGCAATCTCTCCCGCGACACCTTTTCCATGATCGATCGCTCCTCCACCGCGCACAACCCAACTTCGACCACCGCGAGCCCTTGTTTGCCCTACCTCGGTCTCTCTTCCAGTCTCTCTCTCTCTCTCTCTCTCTTCGAACGTATCTCTCCTTCTCGCGGTTCTCCGCCGCTGTTACCACAACCCACAGCCACCGTGGCCACCGCGAGCCACCGCGGTCGCCACCGCGAGCCTGTCCCGCACCACCTCTCTCTCATCTGACCACCATCTCTGCCTCTCTATTCTTCTCTCTCGCGCGACAGACGACTCTCCCTACGCGCGCGATAGCTCCTTGCCCGCACGACTGCGCACGCGACAGTGCGTGACCCGGCGCGAGACAGCCCCTTCCTGCGCGCGCCAGAACTCGACCGTCCCTTCCTGCGCGAGCCGGCAGCGCGCGACCGCTTCTGCGCGCGCGACTACAGCTCCATCCTTGCTCGTGTGCTTTCTGCCACTCTTGCAGAGCCCAAAACGGCAGACTTTGAAAACCCTAGCTGCGGCTGTGAGATCGGTCTGCATAGGTGAGGTCCAGTCCCTAACCCAAATTTTAGGGTTTCAAATTTTCTTAAAAATTAGCTTTAGATTCCTGAAATTGACTTTAAATTGGGAGCTTTGCAGGTTTCGGAATGGAATGAGAAGACAGTTTGACGAAGGTTGCGAACTGCAAAACACCCTAGGTGAGGGATTTTCAATCCCTTCAATACTCAGATTATTTGTCTAATTTAGGTTGAGAATAAGTGTGGATATATTCTAAAAATATGCTAGATCCGTAGGAAATGCGTTATTCTTGAAAGTCTGTATGAAATGATGGAAGTTAGGTCTAGAATTTGATATAAATTTGACTGCGAAGCATGATAGAATGTCGTAGATAGTATTAGAGTTTTGTTTGATTGATTTGCGTAGTTGTTCTTGAGATTTGAATTGAAATTGGAATGAATTAAATCGGGATTATGTAATTCGGGAGAAAATTGGTAAAATTGAGGAATATTGTAAATTTAAAGTCGTCGGTGATTTGAAATGATCCTAAATTGATGAAATGAAAGTGTAAGAACGTGGTTGTGTAAATTTAAGCTATTTTAAATAAAAGGGAAATTAGAAAACCCTTTTATAGAGCCTTAATTGATGATGATTCGTGTTGATTGGTCTAGGTTGACCTTTGGAGACTCGAGGGCAGTCTTTTTGAGTTGATTTCGAAAATAGGGAGTGAATACCCTCCCTAGAGGTGAGTGGACGGATCGTTGTGTAGTAAATAAGCAAAATGTCTTAAAATTCTTTGATAAATGATTTTGAATGATTTTCACATGATTTATATGAAATGATTTGTGATTGTGGGATGTCAGAAACGAGAATTTGAATTATGAATGCATCCTATGTGATTTTACATGAATTTGTGCCATTTGTCTTGGTTACTTGAATGGTAAATGCTTGTAGCATGAATTTCAGATTGAATTGATAAAATGTGGCACATGGATGGAAATTTGAATGATTGAGAAATTATGGTATTGTGAATTGATGATTGTGAAATGATGGTGCACGAGAGAAATGGCTATAGTCATTCCCCCCACGGAGGCGACCCGACGGGGTGACGTGGATTGGGGTATTATATGCGAGAGAGGTATGCGGCCTCTGCTCGCCACGTCGGACTATCCGGATTGCACCCCGGTGAGGTTCGAGCCAACGCCAAGGAAGGGGGTTTGTTTTGAGACATTGGATAGAAAAACCCTTGGCGGGCTTTCGTCTGGGTTTGGCCGCCGAGAGAAGTGTTTTCGATGGGACCCTTATGATTTTTCGAGAAAATGTTTGATATGGATGCATATTTTATAAATGATGTTGAATTACTGAAATGTTTGGATATGAAAATGATGTTTGAAGTATGCTTTGACATTCCCCACTTTCACCCCTTATTTATTACACAATCATGCCATTGCACTCCACTCACTGGGTATTTATAATACTCACCCCACTCTTTAACATTTTTCGAGGGAAGATTAGATTTGTGACAGAGATTGGAGCTTGGGGAGGGCCTACCAGCTGGCTTTTGTAGGTATACATAGAGATGTATAGTCATTTTGGTTTGAACTGAATTCCATGGAAAGGAAGACTTGTACAATTCTTTTTGGTACGGATTTAATTGATACTTGTGTCCTGTATAGGAACAAGTATTGATGGAATCCCTACGTGGTTGTTGTTTACTTTCTTTCCCTCCTAGTTTTGGTAAAAACTCATTTTTGAGTGGGACATTTGGTTTGTAATATTGAGAATGGTTATTTTCTTTCGATTTCACGAAGTCTTGGACAACTCATATCGTTTGGATCTTACGGACGTTTGCTTGATTCTTCAGGCGAGTGTTAGTAAGATCTTACGACTATGTTTTGGGACTTCTTGTTTGTTAATTGCTTTCCCTATACTGTAAACTTTGAAATGGCTTGGATGGCCATATTGTGTGCCGTGCATGCACAGGTTCCCTCTCCCCGATTGTGTGTTGATGTGTAAAAGCGCATGTACAGGTTCCCTCTCCCCGATGTGTGCTCGTGTGTACAGGGATGGACCGGATGTGTCCTTGCATGTGTTTTGTTATGTGATGTTTTCTATTTTTGATGATTGATGTATGGAAAGAACTGTGGTGCTGTCTTTGTAGCCTTGCGGAGTTCCGGTATATGGGGAGGTTCCCCCCTGCATATCCGAGATTTCAAGGCTGTTGCGTGGTCGATCCGAGGATCGGGGCGTGACAGTGTTACTCTTAATGTAAACTTCCACTTTCCAGAAACTGAAGTTAGGCTCGGATGTGTCTTATTTATGAGCAAATCCAAAACAAAATGACTAGTTTTAAATGCGCTACAATTCTTGTGCCATTAATATTTATTTATTTTTATTTTATTTTCTAAATATATGACAAATGTTGAAATGAAAGTGAAGATGTCGAGATCATGGGTTCAAGATAGTAAAAAGAACACACGACCGGCATTTATTAAATTTTATTTCGTTTTCTAAATAAATAAGTGACTAAATCGGGTAGCAATTTGTGTATTAGGTAAACCCTTTTTTATTTTCTAAATAAATGAGTAACAAAAATGATCGATTTTTATTTATTTTTATTTTATTTTCTAAATAAGTGAGTGACAAAAATAACCTGCTTTGACAATACCCTAACTCGTTCATTATTATTTATCAAAATATCGTTCCCAGAGTTAGCTCAATAGTCACAATTCTCCTTTCCTAACCGATCCTTTCCTAACCGATGATTTTGAGTTTAAATCATAATATAATCAGCAAAATATGAAACAGTCGTAATATCAATCAAACTCGAAAAAATTTTAAATATAATTTTATAAGTAATTTTCTTTGCTAGAATTCAAACCCAAAACCATGAAATTTTCATCGATGAAATATTTGTTTTATCTATTTGGACAACTATTTTTGAGCGGTAATTTACTTTAGTTGATAGTACTTCTTATCCAGAGTACACAAACAACCTTCTCAGAATAAAAGCTCCAATATGCTCTTGAGCATACATAATACATTCCTACCAAAGAAAAAGAACATACATAATACATGAACACCAACATATCACACATATTCAACTACACATTCACTCAAAACGCATGTATGTTACTAAACATATACTGCATACGAACGTTGCAAATTTACACACAAAGCCTCGACTAAAATATGTAAAGAATTTATGATTTCTAGATTTTAAGGAGACAGTTTAGTGGTTACCCCCTCTCCTAATCCAGTGATTATAAATTCAAATCTCGATATAACAAAAAAAAAAAAAAAAGAATTTACAATTTCTAGAGATGCATTTGTTCAAGAGACAATATAAACTAATGATGATGACAGCAGCCAATTTTCACCTCTCCTCTCGATTGAATCAGCTTATATAGAATCAAAGTAATTCAAATCATGAGAGTTACCCAGCCAACAGCAGAAAGCATGGTATTATTATTCCACCGATTCAAATAAAAAAAAAAGGCCTGCTTATGTAACTTGCTTCATAAATATACTCATCCTTTTAACAAGGTTTCAAAATCATTGCACTAAAATCAGAAGTCTTATAAGTCTAGTTGTCTTGTTCACATTACCATTCGCAAAATAGACAACACAAGGAGGAAAAGGGTTCTACCACCGTTGGAATTATTTGTGTACATACTGTAACAAGCAAGTGTCCCAACTTAAGCTTCCTGTTCCTTGACACTTGTTAACTTAAGCTTCCTGTTCCTTGACACTTGTTTCAAGACCTCGAGGCAAAAAATAAGTTGAAAGAAAGAAGGCATGCTGATGCTTTTGAAGAAATCTGCATGACAAGAAAAATATAAATAAGTTGAAAGAAAGAAGGCGCGCTGATGCTTTTGAAGAAATCTGCATGACAAGAAAAATATCAATTAGTACGTGCACAGTCTGATAGAGCTTTGTCCTGGGAAAGCTAGTTTTTCTCAGTATTTCTGCAGCCAATCTTCTAGTCCAGAAAATTATTGCACCCACGCGCTTTTTAAAGAACAAAAACTACACAGCATAAATTTAGCCAACAAAGTTTTGCACATGAGGACCTCCCGAAACCAAAATTCCAAAGTGAAACTATGATGTTCAATCTTGGAAAACTATTGTGAAGTGTTAAACGTATTAACATAACAAAAGAATGAGGATATCCACAAAGTTCAGTACCTGAGAAAGTCATGCAATTTTTGCTGCAACTCCGACAAAGTTTCCTCCTCAATGTTTGCATGAAACAGCAACTCCGGCAACTTAACTGCAATTTCATAGATGCTCGTAAGATACTCAGAAAATCTGAAGTTATCAGAACAATTTAAAATTTCACATTTTACAACAGAAACACCCACAATATAAGCATATTCCATGACAACTGATAACAAAGATCTGATGCACCAAAGCAAAACACAATGTTGGACAGTTTACGTGCAGGTCTGAAAGATTAGCAGTTCCCTTCCTGTGATAAATATGCTGCTTACACCTTAAGAAATACAAACACGTGCTACGACCCCTCCCCCCCCCAAAAAAAAAAGGAGAAAAAAAATTACTTCCATATAAACAAGATCCATATCACAAATGCATCACTTATTATATTTCTATTTTCTTCAAAAATGGAAGGAAAAAGAATTATATAACCTATCAATTAACCCGTACAGCCAATTGCATCATTTACGGGCACAATTAAATCTTGCAGCAAGTGTGCCATTTGATAATATAGTAATGAGCTTAAAGTCTCCAGCCCTTTCCCTGCTCTCATTGGTATAGTCTGTTATAGGAGGTAGAGGAAGAATTTTGAGCACTCAAGACTCATTTCCTAGTAAAGCTGGTTAGCAAATTAAATTCCCAAACCATCTAAAGGGGCCTTTGGTACAGCTCAGGTTGCCATTCCATGTACATTCTTATGTTTAAATACAAGCAACATATGAACCTATCAACATGCGCACCCACACACTGGGTTTGTATTAAACAAAGATCCAATAGAAAATCAAGTAGGCTGCTGACTTGAAGGATGCATAAAAAAAATTAAAAGTTCTCCCCAAAAAATCCACAAGAGCTGGACTCTCAACAGTACATTCAAGTTCATTTTGTTTTCCAGCAGAAATAAAAATAAATAGAGTTATGACAAAATATTTGGGATGTATGTTAGATCTATCAGAAAATTATCAGTCTCATACAAGCATTTACATTGCTATTTAAACCAACATGAATGTCATTGAAATTCATACTTCTTGACTAGCATCAGTAAATCAGCATACCAAAGAGACGCAACAAATGTTCAGCACCATATATGGTTGAAGGAGAGACATCTTCTGTAATTGCATCCTGATACTGCTCGCGCTCCCTGTTGTACAAAAGCATCACTGGAAGTGCTTTGTCGAAGTAACTGCGCAACCCTTTAAGAATTTCTTCAACTGAATCTGAAAACCTTTAACCACCATCACCCATAAGAAATAACATAGAAAAACTAAATACATCAAAAGAATACTCATAATCTAAGTGCTAACTTGGTGTTGCCCGCAAAATATCTGATCGGAAGTTCACTTGAAAAGAAACCATGGACAAACATTGAAGTCAACAAACTTGAATGTCTCAGTACTGAAGTCTTTTACATCTTAACAATGAGAAATTACTGAAAAAATCCATAAGCAAAGCACAGAACTGCGTCTGCTTATATGTACAACAGCATAGATATGTTTAATGAAACAAAAAATTTAGTGCAGCTTTCACAAAATGATTGCCCAAACTACACCAATGGCTTCAAACTAGTGGTTCCAATATTTGACTTCTTCATCACATGCAACTCTGTCTATACATATCCTCATTCCATGTTTAACAAGAAATAATTACGAAGAATGAAACTAAAGGAGTCAGTCAAATTTCCACATTCCCTTGGTCAAATGAAAAAGAATTCAAGTCAATCATGGTTCAGGTGTAAGGTAAGCTAATGTAGCGCTAAATAAAATTGTTTGCATATAGTTCCTTCTTGCAAGGCATTGCCTAGATGGACTCGAAATCAACATGGGCGTACAGGGTGAACACAAACAAGTTGGCATAATATGCATCACATCAAATGAAACTACTCTTTTGGTCTTTTGACATATCAACATTTACACTAGAAAACGGTCTCATAATAGGAAAGAGATAATAGGAGGAAATGCAAGAATCAGCATGGACTTACATCCCACCCTTCTTTAGACTGTAGTCAAGATACTTTTTCAATATATCGTCAACATTTGGAGACCTTGGAAGTTCAACAAGCTGCAGGGAAAGAAAAGACCACAAAGCAAAAATAACCCTTGCAATGTCAGCAGTAAAGGTCAAAATCTGAAAAACATTCATCAAATGCACACTACATTAAAATTAATCATGCTGCACAAAGAGAAATCTAAAACGTCTAAAATATTCATGTAATGAACCAAAAACATTAGGCATTACTGGGAGCAATGGTTTTAAATCATACATCTACCTGCAATGCCTGACAAGTTTTCAGTTAGCACGTGCTTTGAAACAACCTATTCTAACTGAATCATTTGAAGACTGGCACCATTAAAACAGTTGACCAAGAATTGTAAGTGTAGTTTGGAAAGAAAAAGGTATACGACTGAAGAATACTTAAAATCCAGAGCAACACTCACTCCAATTCAAAAAATGTGGTTCTAAGAGAATTAAAAAAGGGAATCCGACACGCATGCGCTCACTTAAAAAGTAAGCTCATAAAATCAGTGAATGTGAAAGTCATACTAACGTAAATCACAAGACAATATTAGAAGATACTACATCTGATTCAGAACATCAAGTCCATATAAATATGGGAAGTTACCAAAATGCAAACATAGTGTTCTTTTTACCTTGCCCTGATGAGTTACAAAGTCACAATCATCAAGTAATTGCTTCTTAAGCAGTGGTGGAATTGGGATATGTACAAGCTTTTCCAAATGCCCAGTATCTTCCTCCTAGTTCACAAGACATAAACTAAGACCTAATGAGCAAAAAGTGAAAATAAAAATAAAAAGTTTCAAACAAACCAGTTAAGAGAGTATGAGAGTTTCAAAAAAAACCAACATGAGATGTACCTTAACAACAGAGTCACTCTTTCGCTTCTTGCCTCTTGCCCCTGACATCAATAATCAAGATAATGAAAGATCCTCAATATCATAATCTGGCCAAAGGGCCATAATAACTACTTCTGTAAATGAATTTTAAATGTCATCACTTAAGTAGATGTTTTTATCCCCCCTTTCATATAATAAGGAATATAAAATGGTATGACTAGATATTAGATATGGTATATTAAATGGTTTAACTAGAAATTCCATATAGGCCACAGATTTTATCCGTTGAGATTGAAAATTCCAAATCTCCTACCCGTAAAAGTGAGGAAATCTCTACCTGCTTCATTCCATATAGGAAAGATTTTTCTCTCAATCTCTGTTCTCAACCCCAAAGACATCTTTCATTCCCATTGCAATTGAACACCACAAATACAACATTTAAACGTTTTCCAGGACTCCTTCATGCATATGTTCTACCATCCTATTTCCCACCCCGCGGTATATATATATATATGTGTGTGTGTGTGTGTGTGATGAATAATTCCCGGTAGAATTTTGCGGCCATTAGACTCTTTACCCTTTGTACTCGGGAGATCTCATGCTTTATTTCAAATCCAATGTAGCCCTTGATAAGGAGTGCAGGGGCATATTCTATTTTGATCCTATCAACTAAGCTTCGCCATGTATTGACTAAGAAAATATTTTTTTCATAACGAAAGAGAAATAAACAAGTTCCGTTCAAGCTATAAAAATGTAGAAGCATTTAAAAGGGACCGATGACAGTAGAAAATATTCATGTGAAATAAGCAAGCGCAGTGAGCAAACCATTGGAGCCTTTCTGTTTTGACTGTGATGCACGACCCAGCTTTGGGATTTTCTCTGCTTCAAGCTTTTTCCCAAGTTCCGCCTGCTTCTGGAGGTTTTCTTCAGTATGTTTCATTAACCGATCCACACCCACCCACTCATCCCAACTAGCAAAGACAAAAATTAAAAGATAAAACTTCTAACACTTTGAAATCACAAAGGGTGGAACCTTCATCTGTTTCTTTGTAGAAATATTACAATCTCCTTGGCAGCAAGATGGTAGAGATAAATGTAACAATGATGAAAGCACACTTAGACACAGCAATTTCCCTCCAAACTTCCATAATCATTCAGCAACAACAATAAATCTAATAAAAATTTTATCCTCAAATGACCCGCACTAGGTTAGACTATCGACTTCAAGAGCATAGGGTGTATAATCCTTAGATTCATTTCCCTCCAAGCAATCAATTTTTCAATATTTGGAGGTCGTATGTAAACCTCAAAATCTTATACGCGACGAGAATCATTAATTTTTGAAAACCAGATTGAGCATTACAAACTTTCAAATTCAAGAAGAACAACTCAAAATAAAATCAATTTCAGAACAGGAACAGTATATCAGATTACTCACTTTTTCTTCCAACCCTGCAAAAATCAAAAGAGAATTTCATCAAATCACAGGCATTATGAAAATCGACCAATAAAAGTAGCAAACTAAAGGCCAATGTGGCCTTACGATGTAATGAACATAAAACTTCCATTCCGGCGAACGAAACTCAATCTTTAGCACCTGAAAATTAGGGAAAATACAAACATCACCCATTTTCAAGTCAAAGATTGACGACTTACAACAACGATTGTAGATTTTTTTATAAAAAAACTAGGGCACAATCCTAGATTAACGAGAAATTACGAGGGAGAGAGGTACTTTGGCATCGTAAATTTGTTGATTATGGTAAGCGAGGACTTTCTCTCCTCGATCGAAAGGACAGGAATCGGAAGAAGGAGGAGGAGATTCACGTTGGATTTTTCCATCGACGGTGGTGGCGTCGTCGCCGGAGTGGGTGGAAGATGAATTTTGGCTATCAACTACAGATTTTGAACTTCTCATTTCCAAGGGTTTTAGCAGTTACTTTAGAGTTTGGAGATTATAAGGTTGAGGATGGGAGAGAGTACTCGACGATTACGATAGCTTTATGGTCGCCGAGGTTTTATGGTCGCCGAGATTTTATGGTCGCATAAATTTCATATTGTGAAGCCCGGTGTCTGAAGCAGTGAACTGAAAACTGAGAATGAAGGGTTGTCTCACTATCTCTCATTTTTTCTATATAAATTCTCTCTCTCTCTCTCTCCCTCTCTCCCTCCCTCTCCCGGTCTTTTTTTATTATTATTATTTTTTTCCTGATTTCTGGGCTGATGAATGGAGGGGTTCATGAAAATGAGCCGTTGCCTTTTTTGCCGCGTGACAAACTAGGCAAGTGCGAGTTGGCACATTGGACACTCACAGATGCCGTGCCCAGATATTTTCTCCTTTCTCCTTTCTCCGGCTGTCCTCCCTGCCACTAATGTTGTTTAAAAGTTTTGTGATTTTAGAGCTCAATTTTAAGATATAAAAATAAAATTCACTTCCTGATTTATACCTGATCAAATGAAGAAAATCATATGATTTATTATAATAAAATAAATAAGTTGAGAATACGGACAGAAATAAAAGAAATAATATAACTAATATTACAAATGTAAAAATAATATATTAATTGACAATTCAAATATTTAAAAATAGTAAAAGGAATTATAATTATGAATAAGATATTAAAAAAAAAAACCCAAGGTGACAACTTCAAGTTTTCTTATATTTCATGGGTACTCTTCCAACTTATTTTCCCGGATCTTGCATAAGTCTACATCTACATCTACATCAGTCGGTCAATTACAGGATAGGTCTCGATATCTTCCAATCGCCTTCTACTTGTCGAATTGAAAGGGATTCCAATTGAAACAATAACCAAGTCCTTTATTGTATACTTCAATGTCTCAAACCCTGGCTCACAAGATGTCAAACGACTAATCTCTTTGATGAGGCATGACTCAAGACCCAAATTAAAAGAAAGAATTCTCAAAAGGGTCCAGATGATTACCGGTAGAGTTTTGAATATAACCATCAGCCGAATGGTTTCAATCGTCCAGATCAATCTATCGAAAGGTCTCAATTACCTAGACCTCCCGACGATAAAGTCTCAGTCGTCCAAATCCACCAAACGATACTCACCGAACGAGGGCGGTCACCCCGATCGGACAAACAAATAGCAACATATCAATCGGACGGGTCTCGATTGACTATTTATCAGTCGAACGGCCAAACAACAGGCAGCACCCCTAACGATTCCAAAGGAATGTTAGAATTTCTTTATTTTCAGTCTCTTACTTCATAACGACAATTCCAGAATCTTTTAAAAACCTCCCGAAGATGAAAGGTTACTTGATAAATTAGGATCGTAATCAATTCGTAATATTGATCTCTGGAATTCCCGAATCGGCATGATATAGAAGGTAGGGTTGGAATACCCTAACGACACACGTCTCTTAGAAGTATAAGTAATTCAAAAACACTTAGAATCAGGTACACTCTCTAAGTCTAACATTCTTAGTACAATGATCACAGGAAACAATCTTTCCTCAACTCTTGATCTATTTCTTTCAATCGAAAACCGCTCTTTACTAACTTGAGCGTCGTAACCTCCCTGTCGGGACACTCTCTGGCGATTTTTACAGGTGTATCCACCAATTGACGGCTACTATTCGGGTCAAGAAAGAGTTGGTATCTATGGAGTCATAACCCATCTTCAACACTCTTGTATAATCCCCCCCCCCCCAATTAAACCTCTGACTATCCTTTTTGCATGCTTCTTCACTTTTATCCAGTTTTGCTTTTTTCATGGCCAAGTCTAGCCTCTGATAGGCCGTGTCTTTGTGCCTCCAGTGATCCTACTTGAAAGCATGGCCCAAGTAGAATCGTAGCAACTGAGGCAGTCAATTGCCTCTCAAAACGAAGAATCAACTAGCAAGGAATCTTCTTAGTTCCATCTTCAAGAGTGGGCATTCTTTCTAGATGAGTCCTCCCAATCCAGGGGGCAAGGTTAGGGAGGGGGATGGCAATGGACGGGCCTCGTAAAGTGTACCTCTGGCCTGGATGTGGAATTGGCTCGGGCCTACCCAACCCATGTCCAGATTCAGTGCCAGATCCAAACCGAGTAGCATGGAAGAGAGACATCATACCAAGACACAGATGTTCTGAATGAATTTGTTATTATTTAACTCGACCTGATTTTATAGATGTTAAAATTTTTTGTTTAATTAATTTGATTAACCAAATCAATATTAAATATGATTAAGAGATAACATCAAAAAATTTAATGATTATATCAAACACAACTATGAAACATCATTTAAAAAGAATTAATGATCCATAAACCAATTCACATCGAAAATAAATTTAATGCATTACTAATTATAAAATCTGAAACGTTATTCAAATAAGAAACAATATTTATTCAATTTTTGTCATCATCGTCCTCTTCTTCAAGATCAACACATCCCAATTATTTTAATTTTCTTCAAGAACAACTCTCATTATTAAACATGTTTTTTTTTTTTTTTTTTACTTCCATCCTCAATATTAATTACATAAATTTAAAAGCTGAAAAGAAAATTCAAAAACATTAATCAATATTTTACTTTTTATTTTATCCAAATTATTAATTCCCCTTTGTAGTTTCTGCTGTACTATTAACAAAGTTGGAAGTTTCTGAACGACCCCGGGGGTGGGGTGGGACTCTCTGCTTTATTGTCTTCGCCGGAAGCATTCAAAATTTAGTAAGCAACGAAATTTGAAATGTCAGCCAATTAAAAAATTTTGGGTGCAGGAGAAGTCCGATAATTCCTGCTCTCCCTGAACTTTGAAAGTTTTTTATCGTGAAAAAAATAGATATCGAAGAATTAATTCATAAAATTATGGAAAGAGACGATTCTCAAAATAGATTTTATAATATTTAAATTGAATTAATTGAATAATTTAAATAAAAATAAATTAAAAAAAAGAAAAGAAAAAACCTCCGTCTGGCCTACTTCTGAAAGTTGAAAAAAAAAATGAAAAGGAAAAATACTGTAGTCAATGTATTTGTTATGGTTCAATTCAAACACGGCTGAGTGCTGATGGAAGTGGCATTCCATTGACGTTGACGGCAAGGAAATGTCCGTACTCCGATTCACTTTTGATTCACTTTTGACCGCCACCCCATGCAAAGACAAATGTGTTTCTCTGGTCAAATATTTATGTTTATAATTTGATATTCTCCCCAATCAAGCATTCTAAGAAAAAGAAATCGCTTTGTACCCAATGGAATGCCGTCTTTTTTACTGTGTTTCAGAAAGAGTAAGTAAGGGAACTTTTTTCCCTTCTTCTAATGAAACATTGTATTTCTTATCAAGATTTTTGTCATACTAGAAGATATTATAAATAAATAATACAAAATAAAGATAATTTTTAATTGTTTTCCAAATACTACTAGAAATCAAATAAAAAATAAATTCAACTCATTTTAATTGAATTTTTAAATCTACTCCATTTTTTTTTGAAATATTTTTTTACCTGAATTCTAAGAGAAAAATATAAGAGTCAATTAAATTCCAAAATAACTAAACGACTTTTGGAGTGTAATTATAAAAACGTGTAAGACCTAGCTACAACTTGTAGAGTTTATGTTGAATATCTTTTTGTCAACTTACAAACCCTCATTTTTTTTTATAGAGCTAAAATTGAAATTCATAATTTTTTTATCACATCCATTTGGTAAAAAGGAATTACAAACTCTCATTTGGGCCGGACAATTTTATTCCTTCCCACGTTTGAACACCATTGACAAGCTCATGTCCCTTTTCCCCGGGGCATGGTCCTGAGTTTTTTATTCCTGCTAAAATTTGAGCTTTACTGAACACTTTACCTTTTCCTCCGGGACTTGGATCCGAGTTCTTGATACTTTCTGGTGGATAGATATAACTCCATGTTCTCGACCGGGCTTAGGTCCCGAGCTTTTTATTCCTTCTAGATTTTGCGCATTGGTGAACTCATGTCCCGCACCTCTGGAACTTGGACCAGAGCTCATAATCGCTTCCAGCGTTTGTACATTGGCGAATGTATGCCCTTTTCGTCCGCAGCTTGGACCAGAGTTCTTTATCCCTCCTAGAGTTTGAGCATTGCCAAATCCGGGTCCCTTGCCGGTGCTAGGACCTTCACTCTTAATCGCATCAAGATGTGACCCACTAAAGAAACTGTCGATATCTTTGCTCGCATGAGCATTGGCACCATTGAGGAGAGGACGAGCATTGGCAATGAAAAATAAAGAAAAATGGAGAAAGAGAAAGGGGCAAAGAATTTTGGCCATCTGAAGTTGTATTTGTTGTTGAACTGCAAATTTTGTTTGCAGGAGGTTAAGTTCTGGTGTTCTATATAGAGTGATGATGGAGGATTTAAGAATCAGAGGGCTATCTTAGGCTCTCTTTGGCGGATTTGGCGAGGAAGAGAAGGGAAGTGAAAAAAGTGCTTTGTTGAAACACGTGTCCAATTGAAGAACCAGGGAAATGCCGCCAATTAGGCCCTAGAATTTTTTCGAAAGTTGATTGGGACCCACGAGGAGGGTTCATGGGTTTCTACGCAAATGGACGATGAAGCATACTTGAGCAGTAAAACTTTATCAGTTATAAAGCATACACGAGGTTGTTGTCCTTTTGTGCTTTCAATCCCCTTTTGCAGTTCTCCATTCGCGAGAACGTTAATGAAGGTCGGGTCATTTGAATGGAAATTGCACCGATTTAAGAGCGTACTCTGGACATGACGGAACTTCGTATTAGTTTGTTCTTAATGGTATGGATGATGACGATGACACTAATAGCAATAGTAGCTGAAGTTAAAGAGCAGGAAAATAAGTAGAAACACGAAGGAAACCTCAGTGACTCATTCAATATTATTTTTCACCGGTGAGCGACGGGAGAAGCAGTATGACAGAGAAATCATTATAATGGGATTCTTTTAATTTTTACCGATAGAGTAACACTCTGGGATGGTCATGGTATGTTCCTATCTGATAATGACCAATGAAAATGATCTATGGTGTTAACTCAGTGATCTATGTTAGCCTGGAAAAAAAAAAAATAGATCTATTGTTTCACTTTCTCAATTAGCTTGTTACATTTTCAGAATTTCCCTTTTTATCAATTTTTGGTGTCTTGCTTGGGTTTACTTTATTGGTTCTCCTATTACTTTCATCTTTGATAAGCTTTTGCTATATTTTGTGTAGTGGATTATGAAGAGATAAAAAGAGAAAATTTCATTCTAAAAGAATAAAATTGACTAACAATGTTGTTCATTGACTAACTATTATAAACTAAAACTAATTAACCAAACTATTAACCATGACTACATTTTCTGACAAGGACCATGCAAGCCTTATAAGATTCCTATTGTTTCTTCTTTAACTGAGTTCAGTATTTTGATCTGCTTTCATTTCTTCAGCTGGTATACCTATTTGCTGTGAAACCTTGATTTATTAGTGCAGAAATGGTGATAGTTCTGGATAAAATTAGGTAAATTGGTGCCGGGTTGTTTGCCTTTGTTGCTGAAATAAAGATTCTTGTGATAGGACTAAATTCAGTCTCACTGAAAAAATTGCAGCATCTGAAGATGCCGCTACAATATGTTCATGGCTATAGCTCCACAGAACAAGGTTTGAAGTTTGTTGTGCACATAGTTAACTTTGATTAACCGCTCCAATCTTGTTCTGCCCAAGTTTGGGAATAAAATATTTGTATCTGTGGTTTTTGCTTTGGGAATCGCATGCTATTTTGGGATCTTTGATATGGTATAACCTTCACAAGCTTCGTGGCTAGAAATGTTGCTTTTGCATAAACAGTTATCAAGTGGTTTTGATCAGCTTAGGTCAAAAACTTCAGTTGCTTGAGGGTTTTTCATTGCAGGGGTCATTCAAACATCGTATTTCGTGTGTGTGTGTGTGTGTGTGTGTGTGTTTTGTGTGAAATGCTATTTCGAAGCGAAGTTCTCTTTTTTCTAGTATCAAGAAAGACCTGGGCATAGGAGACCTACTCCGCACTTTCATGGATGAGAACCAGGTTTAGGGAACCAGGCCCCAACTGTTGCAATAGGAGAGGGCTTACCCATCAGCCTACTTAAAGAAAGGGTGGATGTTAGGAGAGACTGCCAGTTGTTCTTAAAGAGTGAAAATATGATCAAGTTTGTTCAATGAAATAATTGAATGAGGTTTGGTAGTTTTTCTTTTTTGGACCATAAGCATTGTACGTAGATCGATGAAGGACAATTAATGTTGTTGAATGTGTAGGGCGCACGTTATGCAGAAGACGTTTACGTGTTATCTTCCCGGAAAAAGCAGTGCTTCTGAAATTTTCATTCAATGATCAAATTCGCTGGGCAGCAGAACAATGAAAATGGCATGAATCATAATAGATAAATGTCAGACGAGGCTGTGACCACAAGGAAGTTGTAGGGAAAACCAAGAGACTGCATTGCACGGAAAACAGGACTCAAACATTCGTAAGCTCTCTCTCTTAATTGGAACAAAAAGGCAGAGTTGATCCCTTTACTGGGCAAGAAGGTAAAGATTAGTTCATTAGTACTGTCTTGGGGGAGAGCGGGACAGAAGTGGGGTTTCTGTTCTCTAGTCCTTGCTTGAAATTGAAATACAGAAGCAATAGATTTTTATCCATGGGGGGCATCAGAAGGGTAGAAAAGGAGTAAAGAATGCAACGTACTCCAACTATGTCTTTCTCATACATTTTGGCATTATAGATACCTTACAATACGACCAACAAATTCCACCTCAACTTAAACCTCACTTCATCTTTTAACAAATGCCACCACATTGAAATCAGCTATTCTGTGTTCGACTCTCACAATAACCCAACAAAGGCCAAAAGACGAAAAATCAGCCAATTCACAATTCCTCCTCTCTCTCTCTCTCTCTCTCTCACTCAAATTAGGGAGGAAAAAGCCTGTCAGACCAACTAGGAGTCATTAATCACTACTTGACCTTTCGTTCTGTATGTTATGTTTGTTTTTATTCACAAAGAAATCTTTTGCTGTCTTTAGTCAACTCCCCTTCTCCCCCCCAACCCTCCCCCAGTTGCTCCATCCTCTTGTCACCTCTCACCAATAAAGGCCAGAGACCCAATTAAGAAACACTAACAATAAAAAAAAAAAAAAAAAAAAAGATAATTAAAGCTGCCAAAGTTTCCAATCAACACAAAGATTATACACAAATCAAAGCAAGCTTGAGCTCAATTACAATATATCAGACTCAAAAGACATAGTATTCATGCTTTCTAATACAAATACAGATATATTCTCAATATCAAATCCTCAAAGGAAATTAAGGCAATTCAGCCCCACCGCCCAAACAAACGACCGAAAATTAAAGTAGATTTAAAGGTACAATAGTACCACGGACTCATCGACCTCTGTTGCCAAGATTCATCTTCTCATAGTACCGAATCGAAAAGAGAGAGAGAGACAAATGAACCTCGTCTTTGCCCCATTTAGTCGGAGGTTTCGATTGAACACTAGGATTCGAAGTCGACGGCAAAGCCGAAGGAAGAGCGCCGCACCAAGAGGATGGCGTCGTCGAAATCGATGAGGAAGATAAGGAAGAGGACGAGGGTTTGGAGAGAGGTAAAAGATAGAGAGAGTAGAGACGACGGAAACCACCGAGTGCGAGAACGACGGATCGGAGTTGGGTGGTGGCGCAGCCGATGTTGGCAGAGTGTTTGGTGCAGATCAGCTCCCAGAGCCGCTCGTCCTCCGCCGTCTTGTGCCACTGCTTGCTCACGCAGGCCGCCGTCGCTAAAGTTCTGGCGTCCACGTGTTTCAACACTTCGAATAACAGATTCTCACCCAAATGCATAAACCCTGTTTCCTCTTCGACGACTTGCTTTCTCTTCTTCATGTCGCCTAATTTCAAAACGACGCCGTTTGACTCCAGTTCTCGCTTCATCGCCTCTCTTGGATCGCACAAGACTGACGCCGGAGAAATCACAGAGAGCGAGAGAGAGAGAGAGAGATGGAAAGTTGAGGTGAGTAAAATAACAATTGTGGTTGAATTGAAGGAGATAGGGACCTAATCTGGTTTTGAGTGTTTTCGAAGACGACAAGACAAGCAACGAATGCACTGATTCCCCCTATCCCTTTTTTCCTATTGACGATCTTGTCCTCCACCGTCATCAATATTTACTCTCACTTTTGCTCTTGAATCTAGAGGGGCAGATAAATATAGGGATACGATAGGATCTAGGAAGGGGAAGGGGGGAGGTAAAATGTCTTCATGCTGTCTTTAGCCTTTTTTCTTTTTTCTTTTTTCTTATTTTTTTCTTTTTCTTTTTCGACATTGAATTTTGAATCCTTTTTTCCTTTCGTTTTTCATTTTGTTTCTTCACTTGTTTTAAGGTAACGATGTAATGGAAGTCAAGTAAAGGCATCTCCCGCTCTTGTTTTTATTATAATTTTTTTCTTTGTTGAATTTTTTTTTCGGTGATTCCTATGTCCAAAGACCAATGTCCCCACGGATTACACTTTGCGCTCCTTGCCTGTAAATCATCTTTAATTTTTTTTTTTAATTCAATGAAATATTTAAATTAAAAATTAATTAAAATATATTTACATAAACGTTTCATAAAATTTAATACAATTATTTCCGGACTTATTTGGGTCACATAGTATCTTTTTTGAGAAAAAAATAAAATTTTTAATGTAATAGATTATTAATGAAATAATACAAAATTTTAATTTCTATTCACAAAATTCTAATATTTCTATTAGAAAATTCTTATACCTTTTACTAAAAAAAATTTACTTTAATTTAATAAATATGACAAATGTAATAAGATAAAATAGAAATGAATGGAAAGGAGAAAGGAGAAAGGAGAACATTTTGAACAAATAAATACATAAATAGTAAAAATCGGATACAACAAAATAACAATAATCTTTAAAAGATTTGTTAAAAGAAATATTTCATTTTATATTTATCATAATTCACGGCTTTAGAAGTTTTGCAAGTCCCTTTTCCTAAAGCATGGAATTGGAGGTCCGAATGAAAATAACTTTTAAATTTAGCTGAAGTATAATGTGAAGATATTGCTTTATACAAATTGCTATATTTAGGGTCTAAAGTGATATAAAAGGAATTGGGTGAAGGTGAAGTTTTGAGGAGAAGATTCGGAAGCCCATTTCTTTTTCTCTTCCTCTCCCAACTCTCATTTGTTTTTCAATTTAATTTCAAATATTAGAACAAAAAACCTTGTACAAAAAAATGCAAGATTTAAAAGAAAAGAAAAATGAGAGAACTTCGTCAAAAACGAATGCAAAATATTAATATTTATAATATATTTTAGCCCTTTGACGTGAAAAAATGTATATTAAAACCAAATGCAACCTAGTAGACTACTATTTCCATTCTATTTTTAAGTGATAAAATTAGCGAAACAAACATATGAAGAAAAAATATTAATTACTGATTGTATTTGTCAATAGTTATTTTTCTTCAGTACCTTAATCACTTTATTTCATCTTCTTTTTTTTTTTTTTTTTTTTTTTTGAGGGCCAAATAATTTTCTTTATTATATTGATTAAATAAAATATGACTCATTTTAAGTCAAGATTTATATAAAAGAAGAAAAAAAAGAAAGAAAAATGTCAACATATGGAAAGAAGGAATGATAGGGATATTGCTTTGGATAGCATTG
Source organism: Dillenia turbinata (assembly GCA_037126225.1). NCBI lineage: Eukaryota > Viridiplantae > Streptophyta > Magnoliopsida > Dilleniales > Dilleniaceae > Dillenia > Dillenia turbinata. Next base: position 5,124,404 of record JBAMMX010000005.1, read on the forward strand.
TTAGGAAGTTTTGCACAAAAAATTGTTCCGTTTACTTATTGTTAATTGAGACTTGGATTAGTACTCCAAAAGGAGGACAAGAAAAAGGGCATGGCATGGGCATGTCCATTGCTTCAGAACACAAACTATGTAGAGAGATTGCTTCCCCAACACAGTAAAGTAATAATAACAATAATAATATCAACATTCTTTAAAGTGAAAATTACAGACCAGTGAGAGAGAGAGAGAGAGAGAGAGAGAGAGGTGTTTAAAGTCTCACGATAACTTAACAGTCACAACCCTTCTTATTCCATGATCAAGACTTAATCTCGTGCCTAACAAAAAAACAGGGGTAAAAAAGTTGGAGGATGTGAGATTAGACAGAGATGAGAGAGGTTGACAAAGACGAAAGCAAATTGAGTGGTTGGGAATGGTTCACGTTCTCTTTTTTTTGGCTTTTGACTATCCAAAAGTGTTTTTTTTGTTACCAAGATTCCTAACAATATTTTTTACTGAGTCATTTTTGATCCGGACACTTTTTTGGCACCTCACCCATCGTATCCCTAATCCCACCACCAACTGTTTCCCACAAGTGTCCTTCCAATTTTACGCAAAGAAACCCGAAAGGGCATCATATTAGTGATATTAGATAAGGAATATTATTATCCCATCAATCGCACAAATGGATTTAAGAATAACTCTGGACTCGGGGTTTACACAAAGAAGAAATGTTGCCCTGAATGGTTAACAATTTGTTTGAATAGCGAGATTGTCTCTTGTAATGATTAAGGTTGTAGAGTAGAATACAGATACATTTATATGACTGCACTGGTAGCGATGGTACGACTATGAGCGTCTGGTTTGTTTCCTATAGACAGCATTCGCCTAATGAACTCGAAGCAGCTCTCCTGCTGCCCATTTTGCTCATACCCAGCAAGCATTGAATTCCAGGCGATCAAATCTTTGACGACAAAATTCTCAAAAATCGCCCGTGAATTGTCCATTTCCGCATATTTTGCATACATGGTAATCAGAGAATTTGCAATCCTGGTATCAGCTTCAATGTCCTAATTGAAGAATTTGGGCATGGACTCCCCTCCCAAGCTTCAAATCTGACACACCAGAAACAGCATTAAGAACACTTAGTGTTGGATTATGATTCACATCCACAATCAAAGCGAATAATTTTTTAAAAATAAAACAGATCGGAATCTAAGATATGTATCTCAATGTAGAGTCTCTAAAAATGATCGAAACAAACAGTAAATCTCCCAAACAGATCATATGGTCAGGATGATAATCACGATATTAATCGAATCACCATCGCAATACCACGACTTCTCAATCCTTAATCCGGTGATCATAACAAAGGGAGAAAATTTCTTCATTGAAATTTTCTCGATCCCTCAAAATAATTCTCACTCTAGAGAATTCTCTCACAAGTTTTTCTCCAAAAAACTCTACAATGATTTCTTTGAATCTCACTTGGAATGGAGAGATTATTCTTCTTTCCATAAGTATGATCTCTGATCATAATTTTTTTTGAGAATATGGGAGAAAATAAATTAAGGTAATTATAGGTTAGTGAGAGTTATCCCACTAACCCCTCAAGATTACTTAAAATGCCCCTCTAGGGCATACAAAACCGACATCTCTCATTTGCACATGAAAGTATTTTACGGCCGTCACAAGATCACAACTCATGTGATCTTTCTAATTACTCTACTGGACTTTCATACAAGATTGAACGTTGTGCGATCGGCGAGTACACCTGCAAGTAAATATCCATCGATACACCTGTTAGGATAATCGAAAAGTCACCGTTAGTACAAAAAAAAAAACCTCATTGTACCGCAAATCTAAGACTAATTACATCCATCGAGCTATTTTCCTCATCGAAAATAATCTACAATAATTACTCGACTGTGTATCCAATATTATACTTACATCCCAACATGGACAAATATAATAGGTTAGCCAGTGAATATAACACAATGATATAATGTCAATGTCTCAAAAACTAATGTGATCTTTCTAATCACTCTACTAGACTTTCATACAAGATTGGGCGTTGTGCGATCGGCGAGTACACCTGTAAGTAAAGATCCATTGATACACCTGTTAGGATAATCGAGAAGTCACCGTTAGTATAAAAAAAAAAAAAAAAAAACCTCGTTGTACCGCAAATCCAAGACTAATTACATCCATCGAGCTATTTTTCTCATCGAAAATAATCCACAATAATTACTCGACTGTGTATCCAATATTATACTTACATCCCAACATGGACAAATATAATAGGTTAGCCAGTGAATATAACACAATGATATAATATCAATTAGTTTTTTTTTTCCAAACTCGAATCCATCAGTCTCAATTCAGCTGCTTTCCTAGATCTGCCCCTTAAACCTTAATTTATCTTTCGGGATATAGGTAAATAGACTAAAATAGGAAACACTGAGCCGAAACCTCTGGAAACAGCTGAAAGTAATAAAAGTACAAAAGATCACATCCAATAAATATCGAGTCTCATACAGTGGGAACAGAAATCTAAATAATGTCAATGTCTCAAATAATACTCCCATTATCCCTAGTTGTTTTATCACATGTGGTATGAAACACGTGTCATAGTGTTATTCCATCATCTCTCAAAAGGACATATATTAGATTTGTCTAATACTGTGTAGGTATGAGATTCAGTCTACACATAAAATTTTACCCAGAGATTTCAGAGAAAATATCTCAGAAACAATATCATTAGTGGCAAGTGATATCTGAAATCTCAAATTTGACTAGTTACAGGCAACATGGATGTGGATATGTCCATGTCGATCATATCACATATGATTTCATTCTGAACACATATCAAGGCGACTTATGTTCTAACAGAGCTACTCTCAAAGTCTCTTACAACTAGAAACCATTTCATCTTCGAACATTTAGAGCTAGAGGTGGTCACTCGTTTGCAAAAATCGACCACGCCTGCCTGACATATCATTTATCACAATAAATCACAAACATATGATAACAAATCAGTGTAATAAATAAATTTCTGACTGAACAATGTACATATTATAAAACACAGTAAGCATTGGTACAAAGTGAGAAATATTAAAAATACACGTAAATCTAATGATTAATATATCTCATATAGGAATCTCTCATAATAAGTTTAGTTAAAAGATCAGCCACCATACTATATAGAAATATACTTTATTGTCATATCACCCTTCTCGATGATATCTCTCATAAAGCGGTGATAGGTATCAGTGTGTTTGGTCTTACAATGATACTTAGAGTCTCAGGTGTGGTCAATGGCAGTCTGAGTTTCACAATAAATCATCATTGGCCTCCCACTTTCTACCATAACCTCTAAATCATCTGGAAATCTCTGAAACCAAATACTCTCCTAAACTGCCACCGAACATGCCACGAGATCAGTCTCTATGATAGATAGAGATACACAGGTTTCTCACAAAACCTATCGATTTACATCTATTTAGATCACCACCTCAATTGACGTCTGAATACTCATCGAGACACAAATCACCTCATTCATAACACAAAGAGAGGTCGGCAGTTCCCTTGAAATACTATGAATCCTTTTCATTGCTCTCCAGTGATCTCTTATAGGATTCGATTGATACATACTCATCAAACTAACTGCAAAATAAACATTTGGCCATGTACGCAACACTGCGTATATTAAACTACTCATTGCACTAGTATAAGGGATTCTACTCATTTCCCTTGTCCTTTCTTGAGTCTTAGGGCACATCTCAAGATTTGGGATTTAACCTTTTAGCGATAAGAGTATCTATATGGTTGTAATCGTTCTTCTCGAAATGCTTGAGAACTCCCTTATGTTGGATTCCTGTGAAGAAGCCAATACCTGTCTCAAGCGATCCCTCTGGATCTTAACTCCAAGGAAGAATTGAGCCCTACCCATGTTCTTAATAACAAGACTCGACAATGACCATATCATCATGATCATCAGATACTCTCTGTTATTTTCAATCAACAGAATGTCATTCACACACAAACACATGATCATAAAAGAATCATGAGAATGTATAAAGTATATGCGATTATCCTCATCGATTATCATGAAACTGTGAGATATCACCTCCTCGTGAAATCTCGAGTGTCATTGCCTGGATTGATGATTAAAGTCGTATGTCGTCTTCCGAAGTCGATAGACCTAACCATCCTGATCTACAGGAATAAAGTCAGATAACTGTTCCTAGTAGATCTCCTCATCCAAAACTCCCACTCAAAAAGGCAGTCTCAACGTCCATCTGGTGTCACTCCAGATTCATATTCGCGACAATCGCTAAAAGTAAACGGATTGAGGTAATATCGCCTTCAGTCTGAGTGTAACCCCTGGTTATCAGATAGCCCTTATACCTCTCCACCGATCCATCGGCTTTTCTCTTGATCTTGAGAACCGACTTGTTCTCAACGGCCTTACTTCCCTCAGGCAAATCAATTAGATCCCAAATTCCGTTGATTCTCATCAACTCCTTCTTTCATCCATGGCCTTTAATCAATGATTTTTCACAGAACCCTTAAGAGCCTCTAAAAGTATTTAAGGTTTCTCATCATCCTTAAGAGTCACAATGAGAGCATCTCCCTCAATCGGAAAGTGACAGTTAGGTGCGCATCCTCGACTACTCTTACAAGGAGGGAAAACCTTTTCACCTCTAGATGGATCACTCCCACTAGAACCAAAATCCATAATGGATTCTTAGGTCCCACCGCTGGGTTCAACTAAGCCACTAGATTCATTCATTTTATAGAAGGTAAGATCCCAATCGATTTCACCTTTCATAGGGAAATCATTTTTAAGAAACTTAATGTTAGAGACTCAATCTTAGTGACAACATCATCCATATGCTCATCTAGAACAGATTTCTTTTGAAATTTTCTGAGTATCTCATAGAGATACACATTTTTTCTCGCAGGCCTAACTTGTCATATAGATGCGAGAAATCGTGAATATATACGGCACAATCCCATAATCTCAAATGGTTAAGGTCAGGCTGCCTCTCTGTCCAAAGCTCATATGGGACACTAACTGCAGATTTCGATAGAACACGATTAAGAACGTAACCTACAGCCAATAATGCATCTCACCAATAGGAAACGAGCAAATTGGCACGTGCCATCATCAATCTCACCGTCTTAAACAAAGTCATATTCCTCCTCACGACTACTCTACTCCACTAGTAATAGGAATAGTCAGTTATCTCATAATACCCTTCTCAAAACAGAACTCTTCTGACAAATTCTCGCATCCTCGATCGATTCCGAGAGTCTCAACTCTCAAGTCTAACTGATTCTCAACCTCGTTAATAAATCTCCTGAAATATCTTAATGTCTCAGATTTGTGCGAAATCAGATAGACGTAACCAAAATGTGTGTAATCGTCTATAAATGTAATAAATATACAAATCTATTTCGGGTTCTCACATTCATAAGACCACAGATGTCAGAGTGAATCGACTACAATGGAGTCCCAACCCTCATTGCATTGTCGAATGGTTTTCTTGTAACTTTGCTATCTAGGCAAAACTGGTTAGCAGGCCCTATAGACCACTCACTGCTAACCGGTTCATTCTCTCTCACCCCTAGAAGGATAACAAGAAATATCAATAAAAGAATTCATATCCAGTGCATATAGTCTGTCATGGACTAAGGCAAGACCAATCAAATAATAGTCGTAATAAATAGAAACTATAAAGTTTCCGAATAACAAAGCATATTCTCAGCTGAAATCAAGTTCCGTCGAACATTTGGAGTATAAAGAACATTCAGAGTCTGGCAACTTTGCAACTCCAACTCACAAGTGTCATTCCCTCGGATGTCGACAAACACTCCGCTCCTCACGTAAATCTTCTTATTTGAGGACTCACTCGACAGAACTATATATACGCGCTCCTGTCTCGAACTACGCAGTCAGTGGATCCTGAATTTACAATCCGCGAAGGAAGGAAATTAGCAAGTATCTCAAACCACGTAAAGAAAAAAGAGATAATTTTCACTCGTCACACTTACGAGCGAAATAACCAAATCTACTACAGATGTAGTACTACACCTTGGTCTTATCCAACTTCTTTTTTCTACACTTTAATACTTTATTGTCGGATTTCTCATATGGTTTCTTCTTACCTATATCTCGAGTATTTTACTTATACTTATGCCATTTTTTTGTGTTCGGTGCCACAGGAGTCCTTACTCGACTTCACTGCATAAGTATGACCTGAGTATGACCTACTCGCTTCCAGACACTCCTATTCGAGCTCACTATGTCTATTCACATTAGTAAAAGTACGAATACTTTCGTCGTATGTGAAATAGATTTTTATATTTTTTCATGAATCAGGTAAAAACTGGATTGCATCCAGTGCTTGAAAATATATTTGAAATAGACTCGTTCATATTCCCCAACTTAGCGATCATACTCGATATTTGTATCAAATATTGCATCATTGTATGATCAACCATTTCTTTTAAGTTATTAAACTTATAAATCAACATGTTCATCTCAGGATCCGTGAGAGCACCACAATGATCTCTTTAGGGCGAACCAAACCAACATAGCCATAAAATATTGCTCATAAACCGGGATCACATTATCGTGTATAATGCTCAGGAGGATTACCCTAACTCGGCCATCCTTCCTCTTCTATACACATAATGCCTCCTAATCCTGTCTACCTGAGGTGTGGTACCCTCTCCAGAATCCACAATCTCATACTTCAGAATTTCAGATAAATCTTACTCCTTGAAAACAAACTGAATCTATAGGTATAAAATCTCATAATTATCACCATTTAGTTTTATTCCCCTTACAAAAATCTAATACGATAATTTTTGAAACAATTTTAGAGACAATAGTGACTTGTGATACTTATTTTCACAATTTTGTGCACCTCTCGAATCAACAAGACCCAAATGACTGAGTATAGACCCCAAAGTAAACGTATGAGTCAACGGATACCATACACTATAATTCGGAATAGCATCTCCTCATTCGAATTTAAACTCAGTACTCAAAAACCCAAAAAAAAATCACAAATATGGATGTGAGACCCTCGAAAAATTAGAAAATTCCATTTTTAGATGACCTCACACGCTGCTGGTGGTCCACACGCCACCACGTACCGGCGGCGCGTCCCTAAGGGCCTATACGCACCGGGGATAGGCTGGCGCATGCGCCAGACGCGCAACGCTTCTAGCATGTGCCGACTCGGTTCACATGCCACACACGTGCGTGAACCTAACATGCCTACTGTCCTGGTTCTCACGCTCCTCCCACGTGTGTGCACTGCATGCGCTTGCAAGTTTGGAGTGTTTCTTCTCCGCCCGACGAGTCTGCAACTCGGTCTTTCGACCCGGTTGCCAGAAAACTTATTTCCAGGTGGATTTTGTGGCGGATTTCAACTAAAACTTGTAACTTGGATGTCCTCCATTCATCATAGCTCGATTTTTCGGAGGATTAAAACCCAAATATTCCGAATTGAACACTCAAAGTCACAGCCCTCGCAGCCAATGTCGGAAATCCCAGTTTCTGACAACGACAATGCACAATATATTTATCAAAACGTAGATCAGCACATGTATAACACATATAACCCATTTATTTAGGTCAATTTGTCCTTAGATTCGACAGATTTAAGATCTAAAGATCTGATTAGTGTTTGGGTTGAAAATTTCAACCTTACATTTCAATTTCATGCCCTAAATGTGCTCCAAAAATTTAACAATTTTTTTTTTTGGTGATCTACGATTCAAGGGTAATACAGTGGTGTAATCGGATTCACGAAATTCATCCATAATACGCACTATAAATTTAATACCCTATATTTTTATACCCGAAAAATTTTTGAAAATTATTTTGATAAATCCAACTTACTCTAATATCAATGTTGGATTATGATTAATACGCATAGCTGAAGCGAATAATTTTTAGAAAATAAAATTGATCGAGATTTAGGGTATGTACCTTAATGTAGGGTCTCCAAAAATGATCGAACCAAACGATAAATCTCTCAAACGGATCGTGCAGTCAAGATGGTGATCACGATATTAATCGAACCATCACCGCAACACCATGACGTCTAAACTCTTAATTCAGTGATCGTAACGATAGGGAAAAAATTTCTTTATCAAAATTTTGTCGATTTCTTATTGTAATTCTCACTCTAGAGAATTCTCTCATAAACTTTTCTTCAGAAAACTCTATAATGGTTTCTTTAAATCTCACGAATAGAAATGTTAGTCTCCTTTCTATAAGTGTGATCTTCGATCATAATTTTTTTAAGAATATAAAAATAAATAAATTAAGATAATTATGAGTTAATGGGAGTTATTTCGCGATTACCTAAATTGTCCGTATAGGGCATACAAGTACACATAAAAAAGTTACAAGACTTGGCTGCAACTTCGGTCCAACTCTAAGCATTTCCCGGAGGTATTCCAAGGCACTCCCCGATCACCATTTTGCTCTTTTGGCTGCAGTGATAGAATTCCAAGAAACAGTGTCCTTCCTAGAAATCGTCTTAAACAATTTGTTTGCATCTTCCAAGTTCCCACACCTAGCATAAAACGTAACAAGAGAATTCACCACGTGTCACATCAATCATTCGATCTTTAATCATCATTCCATGAATTACCCTCCCACACTTTTCCTCCCCCGAAGACCCGCAAGCATTGACCACGGTTACAAACTCCTTGGAGCCCACAAGTCCAAGAAAGAGCATTTCACCAAACATACGAATCACCTCACTCCAACACTCACGTAAAACATAAGCATTAATCATCAGATTCCACAAAAAGGCATTTTAAGTGCACAAATTGGTGTCTCATCAAAAACAAGCCGAGCCTCATCTAACATGCCAAAACTAGAATACATAGCCAATAGGGACATCCTAATTTCTTCAGCGAATCCAAACTCAGATCGAATATACAACCCATGAAACTATCTATTGAGACCAGGTTCATTCAAATATGAACTAGCCAAAGCTAACCCATTGGGCCTCAACCCTACACTTATCATCATCTGGAAAAGACTAAACGCTTGTGAAGAATTCCCGGAATTAACATGAGAGAAAATGATGGAAGAAAAGGAGGCTTCGTTTCGGTCAGACATATTCCATCAAACATCTTTTGCGCATTATGAGCTTTTTCATCTCCATAAGAAAGGCAGTCGTCTTGAGTAAATTTTAGGAATGGATTGGAAATAGTGTCATTGTAGCAGTTAGTGTTTGATTTTTTTTTTTTTTTCCCTCGTAGATGAAACGACGAAGGTTTAAGGATTCATTTTGAAAATGGTACACAGACGGAGAAGCTGAGATAAAAACTGCTGAAGACATTACCTCGATATCCCGAAGGTAAATGTCTGTAGCTGTTCACGTTCGAGAATTGGGATAAAATTGCCGCGAAAATGAAATGGGCTTCCAGCGTGGCCCTGTACAAGTTCGAGCCCATTGAACCGGGCCCAGCACATATTTTTTCGCTTCATCATACCAGCATCAGAGTCCTCGTCCATAAATTTGCAATCATACCAAGGCATAATTCAACTCTCTGAGGCTAGAATTAGCCCATTTTAAAATTTAAAAGCAAGTGAAAATGGCTAATGCTTATACTCTTACCAAAGAAGCTAAAAGGGCAAAAGCACCATGGCGCACATAATATATTGGATATATTTTGTGAATAAGATATTGTCCCCCAAAAAAAACAAGAAAATTACAATGATAGTATTGATATTTGGCTAGAATACGAACATATTGTTTTAGTATGGGATGGAAAGATTGAAACCAAGAAAAAACCTCACGAGGTTGTGTACTATGATATTTTGCCGAAGTCCACCAAAAAAAAAAGTATAGCTTTTCTGCAGAAATTGTAGAAAATTTTGTATAATTAATGACCAATGCCTCCGTTACTGGGACCTGAATATGCTTCCGCAACTGCAGAAGTGTTCATCGATGCAGGAGAAAGTTTGTATTCATAGTTCATAGGTCTTGATCCATGCACAGCACCCAAAACCAAGAGGATTGGGAGGAGGATGATTAAGACAATTTTCGCAGCGCGAAAAAGAGCACAAGGATGATTCATAATTGGGTTTTAAGATTCTTAGGTTCCAAGTACTTGGGAGTGTTTTGGCTATAGTAATGTTATGTTGGTTGGGAAAAAAATTTATAGACATTTGCACCTATATATACACGAATCCTAATTAACAACCTTTGATACATTCAGAACTCCAATTTCACATAACATCGTCCCACATGAGCCAATCAAATTCCAAAAATATTTGCTGGTATAGTCACGAGGCAAGATTTAGTCCCCTGTTCAGCTCTGGGTTGACAACGTTAACGCATGTTAAGACAGCTAATGGAACAAAGCCACACAAGTATCTGGAGAGAGAGAGAGAGTTTCTTCTTCTAGAATGAAAATTTGTTCATTAGTACATTGTCAGTTGCTCTGTTAGAATGTTTGAAAGCCTTTTGATGATTTGTTGCTGGTATTATGGAAGACAGATTAAGATACGGGGGACTTTATATATTTCTCTAAACCACCATTATATGGTTGCTCTTAAGATTTTTGGTTGAGATCTGAGAGAGTACAATTCCGCACGAATCCCATCCTCGCAGGGCAACTTGGTGATTCTTTCCGTTTGCATCAAGATCGCAAAAATATTGGGTTTATTAAACAAATGAAATAGGAATTAACCCGTGATTTGCTAGGGTGAAGTGCTGGTCAATTTTGATATTTTTTTTCTTATTCGAATCAGCATGTTTTTAGCACAAGGATTTGTAATGTCTGAGAATGTTTTTGAAGCATTTTTAAAGGGTCTAAGACCTATATACTCTTGGAGGGGCACGTGATGCTTGCTGTGTTCATAGAGTTCATATTCACACATATGACATGATACGTATTAACAATGAAATTTCAAATGCAAAATTCAAATCTCAAACACCTCATGGCACACGAGGAGAAGTCACTGTTGCATGCATGACAACTAGATAGTATATGGGGAAGTGACCATATGCTAAAAGAAACTTACGAAAATTTCCAAACCGCTAAGAAATTCAAAAACCGTGACGGATTTTAAATTGTTTTGAACAGGTTCGGGACAAAATTATTAAATTTACTCTTAGACAAATTGACTAACTTCTCCTTGTCCGTTTCTCTCTTATCACACACTCTATCGATTAGCCGCTAGAGGCCAATTTATCAGAATTGTTTTTTCTTTCTTTTTGGTCAATTTTTTCTCCTTTTATCCCTTTTCCACTACTATTTTCTTTTCTCATCTTTAGTCCATGATGTTAGCTTCTAGTTTTTCTCTTGTTAACAACGAAATAAAAGAAAATTTTGATAGAGAAAGAAAAGAGGAATGAGAGTGATTGTGAGATAAAACAGAGAAGAGAAAATAGAAAGAGTGGCCACCCACAACCTACTGAGAGAGTAAGTGAGAGACAGAGATCGATTGATAATCTTGATCGATAGAGACGACCAGACAATACTTGTAATTTTATCTCAAGTTCGGCAGTGTTTCAAAATAATTTGGAATTGGTCATGGTTATTACCGGTTTTAAATTTTTCAAAAGTCTCTTTAACCAGAAGATCATTTCCTCTCGTCTAAAATAGGTCTAATAGTCCCTTTGCAATTAAGTAACAATGAGATATTCTATAATTATTTTCTTAAGAAAATATATACATTTCATATTTCTGTTGGAATCACTCGATCTCTTTTACTATATTTTTACACCATAAGAAAAATTCTTTCGTTAATTAAGAGGTTAAAAAAGGGTTTCTATCATAAAAATGGTGTATCTAGTGTCGAAACTCTCATATTATATGTTCTGACGAAGAGAATACCTAGACAACCTTCCTCTTTTTTTTTTTTTTTTTACAAAGAGGCTGATTCGAATTCCGGACCCAAAACACAATGGAAAGACTCCACCAATGAGTCAGGTCCACCCCTCAAAAAATGGTTTCTAACATATATATATATATATATATATATATATATATATATATATAAATATATATTTTGGGGCGTTAGAATAATTTTTTTTGCATTAAATTAAGGGATATGCCGCAAAACTAAAGGTCTTATATATACTATTTTCCTACAGCAAGGGAACTTGACATTTTCAGGATGGGAATTTTTACAAGATTTGAGATAGAAAACAAAAGAATATATTGATCTAGATAGGTTAGGTTGGAGAGAGAGACGCCATTGAAGATAGGGGCTGATTGATGGTTTGGTGGGTTGGCCAATCAAAGGGCGAATATTCAAAGTCACATAAGATCATGGATGTTCATATTTCAGATGGAAACCAATGCCAATGGTATCTCCAAACACGGCGCAAACTTTTCCAGAAAATCAGCTCTCATCACTCTTTATTCGTGTGGTTAGAGAGAGAGGTACTCTCCACATGCTCTCAAGAATCTGACTTCTCCAATCTCCTCGAACCATTTCTAGCTAAAGAAAGCGTTTCAGTCGGCACAAATTTTGGAATGATAGTCCTACACTTTGAATATATTTTACTATAAGATTGAGACAATTGGCATATTCCTGTTGCTGCCTAATAAGCGTGACCATTGATCAAGCACCTTATGGACATCCACAGTATGCCTCTGTGGTCCGTGAGCTGCTAAAGAACCGGATCAATTTGTACTCTGATGAAAATTTTAAGCCAACAAAACTGACTAATACAACTCTTTGGTGTTGATATTGGGGATTTGGAATCGAATCTCATCCAAGTAGATTATGGTAGTTTGATCACCTTCGATATCCCCTTCCCCCAAAGGAAAATTGGTCAAAATGGGGAAAAAAATATCAAAGAAAATCAAAAAAAAAAATCTCAATAAATCATCTTTGCTCAAAATGTCACATAGATAAATAGTATTTTTTATATTAAAATCAAATATATCAAACTTTAGATTGTACTACATATTGATATGTTTTAACTGATTCATAATTCAATATTTGTTTAAATTGATCAAAATATGTAAATAATTTGGTTAAAAATTTATCAACAAAAGATAATACGAATCGTTACTCAAAGTCTGATTCGTTTAGTTCAATTGGTATTACTCTATTCAATATTCTAAGAAATTTAAATGTTGGGCTATGGTGGTCTTAGTTGAATAATACTAGCAAGTTGGCATTTGATATTGCAACCCTCAAGAGAAATTCAATGGTAGCAGATATTCACCGATTCCAATCTCCCTTCTCCGATTCAATCCCGTTTCGTCTTCTTTTATATATATATATTCACCCGCTCCAAATTTCTAAATTCCGCCCCGCTAATTTCAGAAAAAGCCAGCACAGCACCTAGAAATCTAATAGTACATAAAAAGCGGAGCATGCAGACTTTCAAATGGAATGTGGAAAAGTTTGAAAAGCCCAGAAGCCATGTCTGGCCTTTGAAATAATGCCCTCCCCTTCCCTATCCTTTGAACAAATATGTTTGAAAGCTGACCTTTTGGCCTTTATAGGGATGGAGATACTAAACAAAGAGTTTAACATGGATTCTAATTAACAAAAGAATATGTAAACAAATGTACAAGAGGGGCGCTTGTCCAAACCAAACAGACAGGTAGCAGTAACAATCCCATCCCATCCCATCCCGACATGGGGTTTACACTAGGAATTTGTACCCACGCACCGTGGGTCCAGACCCTCACAAAGTCACAACCAACCAAGTAGGGGAAACATGCACGCGTCATTTGGTAAAATTTAAGATTGAATTGATTTCGATATTAGAATTTATTAATATGATAATACATTTAATTTTTATTAGAAAATTAATTTTTACATATAAAACTATGTATTATTTATAAAATTCTTTTATTAAGTTAGAAAATATTATAAAAATAAAACAAAATAAAATATAAATGAGTGGAGCCAAATCTAAATTTCCGAAATGGACTCTTACCACCTTGGTGGTAGGTCAAGTAGATAAATCACATAATTATTTAGTGAAAGTTTCAAATTTGGTTATAATTGTGGTGATAAATTTTAAAACCATTCCTTGAAGAGACGCCATTGGAGTTTCGCCGGTTGTGACACGGCAATTGAATAATGGCACTATATGAGCAAAATTGATCTCATGTCTATGTGGCTCCATCGTCTGGCTAGCCGTAATATCTGAAATTATATTTTAATTAATTCAGTTTGAATATCTACAGGAACTTTATTCAAAAGTGATTCTCCTAACATAATTTTTTTTATTCTCAAATTTCAAAACTTAACTCTTTGTATCCTAACAGAAAAATCTCTCCTTTTATAATAATAAAAGTATCCAATTATTGATATTTTGGTACCACTTAAATAATAGATATTGTATTTTGATGCAACCCAATTTCATAAAATAGAAAATTTTTTTGTGGAAAGAAAATACGGAAAAACGGAAATATTAAGTAGATAAAAGGAATTTTTCTGCAAGAATTTGAAAATGAGTTTGTGTAGTTTGCAATTTTAAAAATTTTTATAAATATAGTACGTATTGTCAGTGTTAGGAGGTGGTTCATGTGAAGTCACCAAGAAGCAGGGTAACTCGTGAAAAAGATAGTTCAGTAGGGTTTACCAAGTTGAAAATATTGGCCCAAATTTATGGGGAGTCTACATCATGTGAGGTTGATTGAGGGTAGGCAGTGACCAAATCAAGATGTGTCATTTACATAAATTGTACGTGGTATTAATATAGATTTAAGTGAAATTATAATTATATTATGAAAATAGTTATGGTGAATGATCGTAAGAAAAGAATTGGTTTATTAATAAATTAAAATGAATAGAATGAATAATAATGAGTGATGATTGTGGATATAGGTATGCAGGCCGTCCTACATAGATATTTGTATTTGAGTTATTTCTAGCACACATGTAGTTCCAGTGAGGAGCCATTTTTCCCAGCAATAGATATATTCTAAATCTCGTAGTTATGGTTTAAAAAATTCTATAGTTGGTCAAAAGTTTTACCATAGAGGTAGGCTTAGGACAAATTATCTCATCTCATTTTATTTCATCAGAGAAAGTGAAATAAAGCGGGGGAGGGATTGCATGTAAAGCCTATGCAACCTCTTTGGGAGGAGGAGGAGGCATATGGTTCATGGGACACTATCTGACCATCAATAAATGCAATTGAAGGGAGACACGACAACATCAACATTAGACAAGGAATTCAACATGAAGGAGTTACCGCCTGTCCAACATTCACAACTATGCAGCGTAATATGGATGTGGTTCGATGTGGAATCACAAAATGAAAATTACACTATCCACAGTCCAAGTGTTTTGATTATTTCCTTACAAAGACCTTTCACAAAACACAAAGAATTATTATTTCCACGTCTGGAAAATAGAGACTTTGTAATTTTTTTAATTATTATTATTATTACTATTTCAAGCTCGAGTCCTCTCACTCTCTCTTTTGTAATTTTTTTTTTTTACTATCTCAAATGTCTTGCCTTCTCTCAGCCGCACATACAAAAGTATGCGCTTGAGGCTTGTTTAGAAAATTTTATTCCTCTCAGCCGCACACACAAAAGCATGAGCTTGAGGCTTGTTTGGAAAATTTTATTCCTGGGCGATGGATAGGAAGCGGGTCGGTTGGGTTGACCCATAATGGGCGCCCACAAATATTGACCTTCAGATCTCAGGCATCCACCAGCAACATGCAATGCAGACATTGTATTTTTTCATGTGCGGTTTCATTTTGCAGGATATGACTTTAATACCCAGCATCCCCATTTTTTCTTTTTCTTTTTTTCTTTTTCTAAACCACGGCATCCTCAATTTGATGCTGTTATGTCTTCTCCTTATATTTTAAGAATCATAAACTCAGAACCAAAATTTGAGGAAGAAAAAAAAATAAATGAAAGAGCACCGCGTGACACTGACAGATGTAAACACGCCGTGTGAACAAATTTGGAACCTGTTTTTGTCAGCCCTAAAGCACTACTAGCCAATCCTCAACACCATTTGTAGTAGTCGATATTAGTTGAATAAATTTACCTATTACTTTCTTTTCCCCATTTCGTACGTATGGTTTGAATTTCAATTTTCACAAGTATATAATACAAGTCAAATTCAAACAACGGCCCCCTAACCAAGCAATCCCAGAAAGTAAAAGATCTCTCCCCCCCCCCCCCCAAAAGCTTAGAAACCAAGCAAAAAAAGGAGGAGTGCAGGACTAAAGTCAAATTGAAGCAGGAAGGGTCCCATTTCCCATCTAAAAAGTGTCTCACCGTCCTCCTCACATAACCAAAATCTACATTCTCTCTATATATATTTATATATTCGTTAGTGCTTGCAAAGAACGATCCTCCAACAACAAGGACAAAGCTTGCTACAACCACACACATAACCCTTTCTTTTTTTTATACATAATTCTCTAGCAAAGTTTCAACCCACAAGACAATGAGGTTGATCATCGTCACAACATGCTTGGCAAGCCAATTTTGGTTCATTCTGATACTTGTATTGTCCTCACCCTTTGTTCATGCTCACGCACGTGCCCTATGTTCTTCTCCGACGAGTGCGGGTTGCGAGCAACATGGGGCAGTTTCAGTGGTTCCTTTTAAGGTTTCATCAAACAATTCCAGCACGCCTTCTTCTTCAGCGCGAAGCTTGGCATACAGATTAGCATCTGGACCTAGCAAAAAAGGCCCTGGTCACTAGCCTTAGCTACACTCTTCAAATTCTTCCTTCTCTTAATCAATTTGCTAGCTCTTTGGAACAGAGCTGTGGCTCAATGCCTAGTTTCTCTAGGGAGCTGGAAATTCATTTCCCTTCTCTTTGATCCTGGTGACAAGGGAGAGAGGCTTTGTCTCATACTTGTAATTTGAGCTGTATGTGGAAAACTGAATCACATGGTTCTTCATATGCTCATTTTTGACTTCAGAATATAGGATTTACTGCATTTTTCTTATCAAAATATATACATATAATATGTTTGGGAGAATTCATTGTCGGAAATTGTAAAAAGGTGCACTGATCACGCCAAGTGAAACCAGCTCAACAAGGTTGTGCGTGCGTGCGTGTGTGTCCTCAGGTGAACATTTCTCAACATGTCCCCCCCCCCCTTCTTTGAGCTACAAATGGGCACAAACCCATTTCCATGGAAGTGCGAAAAAGATAAATGGAGCGATTAATTCTTTTAAGAGATTACTTTTTGAGCAGAATTGAGATATAAATTTAGGGAAAAGGAAGAAAAGTAGTGGCATTTTGTGAGTGAGGTTATAGTTTAGTCAGAGGCAAATGAAAACCAGAAAGACAGTAGTCGAAATGAAGATGGAGCTTTAGAAATATGGGAACAAAAGGACATGAAAAGGTGGCAATACCAGGTGTTAACGCTGAATTTGACTCCACAATCTCGACTCGACTCATCTTTTTTAATTTTCACTTGGCTGCTTTTACTCCATATTTTCGTTATCCCTATATGGACAACAATCAATGGTTCTAAAAAAGACCTGAATTTTCTATATAATCTATTATAAATATAAAAGTATGTAATATGACAAAAACATTTTTTTACTAATATTGTCCTTTTTTTTATTTTATTTAATGTATTTTATTAAACTTTTAAATCTCTATTCTTTTATTCTATGTAGATTAGTATTTCTCCATATTACTCATTTTTTTCTCAAATGCACTCTTCAATTTATTTTCATATTTTTTTACTCAAATATACACATACAATATTCTTTTTATTACATGAAGATTTAAACCTGAATCATCAGATTTGGAGAAGGGGTTGTAATTATACATATGTGCACTTCGAAATTAATACTTATACGAAGAAAATCTTTATCACTAAATTAGGGGTCTTATACATTAGGTTTGCTAATTTGTTATGGAACTCCTATATTCTTTTTATTATGATATTTTTAATAAAATTCGTAAGATAACAAGTTTGAGAACCCGGACGTCCATCATTTTTTCACAGCCAAATGTGAACCATTTAGAGGAATGGCCGAATTGTCAGTCGACTTGAAGTTGAAACCAACCAGATGCAGTCGGCAAGCTCTGAGATTTTGTATCGAAAATCCAGACACGTTACATCTTGTTTCCGATTTTTCCTGCCACATGACTTGCTGCTCCCTCCTTATCAGCTCCCTTGGACAGACACACACAAAGTCTTCCTATACCCAACTTTCCTACTCCCTCTCTCTTCCCCACTCTCCATTCACCAGGTGGCTATGGCTACAAAGATGTGCCAAGTTTAGGAATTATTCGCAAAAGATTATATATAAAATTTTGGAACTTTATCATAGTCCAACGCAATGGAGTGCTGCTTCTCTCTTGTCGGTAGAATTCCAATTTTTGTTTCTATTAATTGTGTTCAGGGTATTTCAAACGTTTGACATTTGGCCAATGGTTTTATTTCAAACTATCGCGCATATTCTTTTATCAGTGAAACGTTCTTGTCGGTACAGTTCCCAAAAATTAAAATTAACTTAACAGATAATAAATAAATTTTGTATTAAAAAAATTATCAATATAATAATAATTTGAACTATTTTTAAAGAGAACTTAATTTTAAATTGTAGAATTTTATAAACTTAAAAAAAAAAAGTACTTCAGTTACAAAACATTTCAAATAAAATAAAATTAAAGTAAACTAAACTAAGTTGAATAAGACAATTTCTATAAAAAAAAATTGGTTAAATTTGAAATAGGCGAAATTAAAATTTTAGATAAAAATGAAACCTGATATTTAAAGTTCATAATTTTTTTTTTTAAAAAAAAAAGATCTTAGCATCTTGATAAAAAACTTATTCTTCTTATCTTTTCTCCCTTCCTTCTTATCTTTTCTCCCTTCCTTGAAAGTATAGGGAACGGTTTTCTCTCTCCTCCATTCTCCTCTCCTCCTCCAAAAGTTTTCTCCCTCCTCTCTCCTCTTTTCTTTCTCCTCCACCAAACTCTCTCCACTCTCTTCTTCCTCCGCCACCAAAAAGTTGCGGCATATTAAAATTTTTGAAATGGCGCGAGGACAATTTTGTCCTACAAACGCACCAAAATATATTTTTTTTTTTTTTTTTTTTGAGCTATCACCCAGGATCTAAAATTATTTTAAATCCGAATCCTTAACAATAAAATGCAATGTCTCCTCCGTTATACCCACCTAACAAAATATCTTGAATAGTAAAGCGTCTCCTCAATGTTATCCCCCGTTGCTTTTTTTATTATTTCAAATCCTGAAAAGTAATAATGATCTTCTTGTCGTCCAAAATCTTAATTCCGCCATGTGAAAGGACTGAGATTTCTTTTTATTATTTTTTTAAACGAATCCAATTTACAGAAAGCTATTTCGACGTGGGCTTTGGGAGAATAGCTTAACAGACTGCCAGATCATTGTTTCCAGTGTTATTCTTCACGTAGTTTCTTCCCCCTCCCATGTGTGGTTTAATTTGAATAATATTATTTAAATAAATAGCCAATTTCAATTTGATAAAAATTCATGTGGTAAAAAAATTGTTCACTAATCTTTCTTGCCACATATCTTTTTCAATAATATTTTCCTATTTAATTCGCAAAAGAAAATAAAAAAAGCTTCCATCCACGTGAAGAATGACTTGAATTAGGCCCTCACCTGCTACTACTATGAACTGTGCACAGAATAAAAATCCTTTCCATGGTACCATAAATGAAACCAGCGAACGGTCTTGAATAAAAATCACAAGAAACTAAAGATCACATGAAGCGTGTTTGCGCTGGGAAAACCTTTAGTGATTCTGCTGTCATCAAACATAGCTGCCAATGATATGATATCCTTAGCATGGCACATCACGTATAGCAGCAATTGGCCTCACAAGAATTTTCAGCAAAAGGGAGCATTTCTGAAGGTGTAGTGATCTTGATGAGAAACATAGGAAAAGAAGACACAACAGCAACAAGCCTTGAAGATTACAATCCTGTGCTTAACCAACCATGGTCTTACTCATGCCGTTAATATTACTAATGGTAAAGTTATTGGTGACAATTAAAGTTAGAGATACTTAAAAATCCAGGAAAAATTCTTGTTTCTCTAGTCCTCCCTGAAGAACATTCATCTTTAACAAGACTACTCATACAACAGAATAGACATTTTTCTGTACTCTCATGACCGCCCAACCGCCAATTGAGTCAGTATCAGATTTTGCTCCATGTCTTGGAGATGTTCTAAGAAATGCCAATCAGACAACAAAGTTTGCTAGCCATTAGTTGGTTTTCTTGTCTTTCTTCCTTACTTTTGAAATCCACACATGCATCTCCATATATTTTACATCCAAGGCACCCAATTTGACAACGGATCTCATAAAAGCTTTTCCGTAAATTCAATGGGTAGCAACTCTTAAGGTAGATTGAGAGAGTAGTGAGACAAAGAGCAAAGAAGCAATGCTTTTAAATATTATTCTACCTGTTCACGAAACAGCAAGTGGTTGTAGTACAATACCAATAAAATTTGGATGAAGGTGGTGGAAGTGGTGTCAAACACAAGGCATTCTATGCCCCTTGGCATAAAATATTATTCTACCTGTTCACGAAACACAATTGCTCTCACACCTCTCCCCACTTGCAAACATCATTTTTCTTTTTGCTGATTCCTTCGTTCATTTGGTCCAAACAGGAACAGCTTGCAAGAAGGGGAGGGGATGTAGAGGTTCAAGGCCAAAGAAAGTGAAGTCATGAAGAAACATCATGATGGATGGATTTCCAAGTATCATGTGATCTGGAGGTGAGTGGTGACAACTTGCTCTTCAGGGTAGCAATTACCCCCTTCTTTTCTAGACTGCTATTATGATTCATGGGTGAGAGATATACCATAGGCTTTTATAAATAGGCACAACGTGAGGCTTCCAGGGAACGCCCATGATTTGAATTGGGAAGTTAAAATCTTTTCTTTGTTATGTTGTGTACTTACCACTCTTTGGCCCCGCAAGACAAATTTAGACGTACTAGCATTACCCGTGGGGTTGAGGATTTATTCGATGTTAAGGTTGTATATTGGTTACATGGGATGGCCAAGCAAATGAAAGGACCAATATCCACTTCCTTGGACATCAATTTGGTAGAGTGAAATTCCCTCTACAATGGCTCTTTCCTTGGGGAAACAACACTTTGATTAATAAACGCAATCTGTTAAAGAATAAGGCAGAGACTAAGACCCATCTTATGCATTATAGGCAAGTTGGCAAGTAAAACTTGAAAGTATTTGTATTTCATAATGGAAGCTCCTTTGGTTATGGCTAGTCCTATCGAGGAATAATAATGGGCTTCGAGAGGATCTTTGTACAAGAAAGGAAAAGCTTGACCTCTAATGCACTGCCATGAATGACTTAGATGTTGCTTCCTGAGGTTGAAAGGCCAGTACCCTGTTCTTGAAAAGGAAACAAATCCTTCAAAGAGTTCAAATATTTAAGGTTTTGAAAGTGCCATGATAGCAAATCCTAGAAACTATCATCCAAAAAACTCTACTCGCATCTGAAGTACATTACACGGGAGAGATTTTACTGTTTGTTTCCAATAAAAGCAGGCAAAAGTTCACATAGCAAGTCCTCCAACCTGTCTTAAAGAATTCTTCTACACGAAAGCAACAAGAAAAGCATAGCGGAGGAACCCCAGGGTAGGGGGAGGTGGTTACGTGTAATAGAACATGCCACACCAAAGCAAGAAAGATAAGTATAGGAAACCTACAAATGCCCTTCACCTCACAAGAAAGACAAATCTTATTCCTATTTACATGCCCCCCCCCCATAATTATGAAGGACAACTTCCACAAATATTTTCAACTTGACTGCCCTTTAGCCTCTTTCCCAATTGGATTAACAAACATCAGATGCAGAATATCAGGAAATAATATGAGTTACTAGATTTCATATATCAGCTCCAATAGTTTCAAGAGCTGTCCTAGCACCCTTCTTACCTTCCTTGGGAGTATGCCATGATTACATTCACTAAAGAACTCGAGTTTGAAACAAAATCACCTCAACTGATGCAAAGAGTAACAGAAACATTTGTTACCATGGTCCAACATCACCCACATTCGAAAACTTTCTTTTTCAAATTGTACCTAGATATTCCCCATTAACAAGCTATCATACATCTCGACAGCAATTTTCCAATTCCTCAAACAACAGTGACCAACCCAAGGAAAACACCGGTCAAAGGAATAACCAGAATCCAAGGCCATCACCAACAAAATTTTCTTTAAAACCTGAACCCCAAACAAAATCCAAGACACAAGAATGTTCACATTGCTAAATCCACAACCCCTTCCTAGCACACTTCTTCGAACAGACCAATAGAAACACAAATTTCAATAATATATAGCATAACTATGTCAAAGTGAACTACAAAATCAGATACCGATATAAGGGGGTTATTTTAGGGCATAATAGTAAAATAAATGAGTCGGATTAACAAACAGTACAGAATAGATCAGACATACAGAAACCCTAACGTATGAGATTCAAACCTAAACTAGATATGACAATCAAGATTCAGAATCAACGGTAGAGATTTGCTCACTGGCAGTGTCGGGACTCGGAACAGAAATCTCAGCATTAGAACCCGATTTCGCAGCTTTGGCCTTAACGGTCTCGAGCATTCGCTTACTGATCTCACGAGAATACGCCTGGAGAATCTCGATTCCATCGTCGTCGGCACCGGCAGCGGAGGAAGCGTTGGAGAAGGCCTCGTCCTCGATGCGGCGGGCGGTGGCGGAGGCCTCGTCGGAGGGGAGAGATCCGTAGCGCTTGGAGAGGACGGAAGGAGTGGATAGAGTTTCGATGAGGCGATCGATGACGGCGTCGCGAGTACGTTGGGTGGGTGGCCAAATACTGAAGGAGATGTTGAGCTTATCGAGCTTTTTGGTCGTCTCCTGTTGAATGTCTTGTGGTTTGGAGTCTTTGGATTCGTCCGCCATTGTTGCTGCGGCTGTGTTTTCTTCCGCCATTTTGGTGCCTGATCCGGAGAATGAAGTGTGCGATCGCTTTGGATTGGAGCACAAAAAAGTTATGTGCGATCTCTTCGGGTTTTGGGCCTTTTTATTTTGGGTAGGCAAAATTTTGTTTTATCACCAAACTGTGAAAAATAATTTTGATTAGCGTTGACAAAACTTTAATCTTTCACAATTAGCGATCTTCTTACCGTTCAACGAAATGGACTGAGCATCTTTTCACTAATCTTCTGTTTTTGAAAAAAAATATCTATCTCTCCTGTTTTTCTGTGTCTCCTCATCGATCAGATGATTACGTTTTCCTTTCTTTTTTTTCTCTCACTCTCTTTTCTCCTCTGTTATTGTTCATTTCTTTGTTTTCTCCACTTTTTTTTATTATTTTTCCTTCATCTTACACAATTATCGATCTTTGATTTAAAAAATAAAAAAAAAAAAGAAAAGAGAGAGAAAAATAAAGAGAAAATAAAATAAATAAGATGATGAAAATTAAAAAAATAAAAAATAAATAAGAGGAGATAAATAATAAAAGAATGAAAAGCAAACATTTTCAAAGAAGGAAGAGAGAAATAAAGAGATAAAATTAGAATAGAGACCATAATCATTAACCCTATATTTGGATTGAGAAGAAAGAAAAAAAATGATTTTAAGAATTTTAGAATGAGAAAAATGAAAAAAAGGGAAAAATTTTTAATAATAAAAATTTTCTTCTCAAAAGTGGGAAGAAAAAGAGATAAAGGGAGAGAAAAAAAAATTGTCTCATTAATATATTAAATTTATTTTAAAAAAGATAACAGCAAAATTTTTAATTCTGGATAAATGTTACGTCTAATGGAACATGACCTAAGACTCAAATTAAAAGAGTCAATTCCCTAAAGGCCCACGAAATGAGCCTGTCGATCAGTATCTAATGCCCATCACAACAATCGACCGAGGGACCATAACCGCCCTAATCAATATACTGAAGGGTCTTAGTCGCCCGAATCTACCAAATGATAGGATCTCTGCCACCCCGTTAACCGATCATGACTCATCAAGTAGAGACAGTCACCTCGATCAATTAAACAAATGTCAGCCCTCTAATTGGACAAGTCTTGAAGGCCCCTTATCAGTCGAGTGATCGATTGGTACGCAGCACTCCAAGCGATTCTAAAGGAATGTCAGAATTTCCTTTAGTTCGGTTTCCTATTTTTTAACGGTAAATTTTGAATCTTCCAGATAAGGTAGGAATCCCTTCCGAAAATGGAAGTTTTTCCCGATAAATAAGGATCGTGATCAAATCAGAATATTAACTTTCGAGATTCTCGGATCAACTCTATAAGGAAGGTAGGGTAGAAGTCCCTCAGCGGCGCACGACTCTCACAGGTATAAGAGATCTCAAAATCCTCGACATTATATACGCTCTCTAAGCCTAACATATGGGACATATTGATCCAAGGAATAATTTTTCCATAACTATCAGTTTGTTTTATTCCAATCGAAAATCGCTCTTTACTGACTTGATCATCGGAATCTCCCTATCGGAGCACCCGCCGATAGTTTTTGCAGGTAAATCCGTCCATCGACAGCTATTGTTCAAGTCAAGAAAGATGTGGTATATGTGAAATAATAACCCACCTCCAATAATATCATTATCTTTTATTTCTAAAACTTTCAAATATATTAAAAAAAAAGAAAATCTTATCATTTTTTTTTCTTTTCTTTTCT
Organism: Dillenia turbinata; assembly: GCA_037126225.1. Lineage (NCBI taxonomy): Eukaryota > Viridiplantae > Streptophyta > Magnoliopsida > Dilleniales > Dilleniaceae > Dillenia > Dillenia turbinata. The sequence continues at coordinate 5,149,048 of JBAMMX010000005.1, forward strand.
GATCTTCTGATCTTCTGATCTCTTAAACTAAATGTAAAACATAAAAGAATAGAAGAGGAAAGAGAAAATAGTAGATAAGGAAAAATCACAAAGTAAAAGCAAAACTCTAAGAACATCCAAAAACTAGAATGAAAACCTTTTTCTTCTCCAACCGAAAATTTTTCGTTTTTGCATCCATAAACAAAATTTTGCATCTTAAGTATGCGATCTGTCTTCTGGCCCACGTTGGGTGATCTAAAAGGACGGTGTTCCTCCTCGTTCGTTCTCATGTCACGACAGGGGGTCACATTTTTCCTTTTCTTTATTCTTTTGACAAAAACAAAAATTACACTACAAATTTTTAACGTCAAATCTAAACTTACAAACACCTAAAATTTTGAAAATAACAAAAATATTCTAAACATTACAATTTAATGATAAATTTATTTTTAAACTCATATTTAAATTATTTTTTTCCAATTATACTATTTTAAAAGTGTTTTTTTTTTTATTTCAAATTAAATCGAATCAAAGTTAGATATAATATAGATTCATTTAACTTTGATTGTGGACAGATAATCGTAAGATGTATAATTTTTTTTTTAGTGATTTACCATTTAATGAAAGGCTTAGAAAAAGTTGTACTCATTTTTTAATATTAATTACATCCTATCCTAACAAAAGTATCGACACACCTATTACCCCTCTCTAAAAAGTAAAGTAAACGGATTTCTATTGACAAAAACTTTTCTAATCAAACTCTGGCATTCCAGCATGATGTAAAGATGAGGGTTAGTTGGGGCCACCGGTGAGGAGAGGGTAAATTTGTTAAAACAATTCTTACTGCCCTTATGGGGAACATTGTTAAAACAAATCAGCCACCGGCTGTCCTTACTGCCGTTATGTTAAAACAATTCTTATGATGTAAATTTGTCTCTAATCTACTTTTTGTGATCTCCAAAAATCAATTCATCCCCTCCCCTCCGATAAGAGTAACGGTATCTTTATAAGTTTTGAAGAGAAAATAAAAAAATTAGTCAGGAGAAAAAAAAAGAAGAGAAAATCTTCATTTTATTTGGAAGTTTTATGAAAGAAAATAAATGAAATGAAATTTATTAGGAATAAAAATTTTTATTTTAATTTTTAAAGGGTATTTTTAAAATATAAAAATGTTTTAATTCTAACATTTTGTTTTCTCTTCATTTCTCTCCACTTTTGGGAGAGAAAAAATTTTAAATTGAAATCTCTCAAAATCCTTTATTTTCTTTCATTTTCTCTCGTATTAAAACTCTTAAACGAAAGAAAATCATAACTTTATTTTTAAATCTTTTCTTTTTTTTATCAAATTTTTCCATTCAAATAATCTGTGAGGACGGAGGGAATTTGATTACCCCGGCTAAATATGCTATTTATTAAAGTTATGTTTGGTAGGAGTATTAAGTCGGAGAAAAATTGTCCTTTTAAAATTTTATTTATTTATTTATTTTTAAGAATGTTGGGTATCGATATTTTGACTCTCATAAATTTTTTATGAGAGGTAATATTTGCCAAACCTAGTGGAGGACGCGGTAACCTGAGAAGAAAGAAAAAAATTTAAACAAATATTTTTTATAAAGAAATATCAACAAAATGTCTATTTTAGATGAAGAAAATTAAATAATATCAAATTTAGAGACGACAATGATAATAATAATAATCTAAACATTTTATTTCAAATTTTGGGGTCGGTATTAAATTTAGAAACAAAAGTTAAAAATAATTAATTTTTTCTAGAAAAAAAAATTATGTACTTGGTTTCAGAGAGTACCTAAAATCTATATATTTGGAAAAATTAATGTGTTTAATTTTAAAGATATAAAAATTAATTTTGATTTTTTAGGGAGAAAACATAAATAAATGTGTTTGTAGTGAGAAAATAGGAATTAAATCAATTTAAAAAAAATTAATACGTTTAGTTTTAAAGAGAAAATAATTAAATTTTATTTTTTAGAGAGAAAAAGTTTAAAATATATATGTTTGGAGAAAAAGAAAATATGAAATAAATTGATTATTCAACAAAAGAAAACTAATATTCTTAGTCATGGACAGAGAAAATAGATTTTAGTTTTGAATTGAGTTGATTTTTAAGAAATAAAAATTAATGCATTTAGAGTGTATCATTTTTCTTTTGGATCTGATTTGTTTTCAAAATGCACGATACTGAGTTCAAATTTTGAAACCAAGCAAAAAGCGATGTCCACTTGGATGTTAGGAGTACTCTGCTCACTTGAAGTGTGTGAATCGGTCTAGATAGGGGTGTCTTCGGGTCGAGTATCCGAACCCGAATATTCTATTTTGACTTGATTCGAGATATTCAGGTTATATATTTTTGAACTCAAATCCGAACTCGAGTATATTTCTTAAATTCGGACGGATACTCAAACCCAAAAAATCTTTTTTTTTTTAATTCAAAAATTTTAAATAATATCAAAATATTATTTTTTAGTGAATATAATAATGAGATTTTTTTTTGGCTATATTATAACATATTTATAAATATATTCGGGTGGGTCGGGTTAATTGGAGTTTTTAAATTATTGACCCGAACCTGAACCGGTATAAACAAAAACCCGAATTAACTTGACCCAAACACTTCAGGTTCGGGCGGGTCACGGGTTTTATTCGGATCGGATCCATTCCTAGGTCTAGAGATGTCTTGACCAAGCCCCGGTTGCTTTGATGCTTTTGCAACGGGTGTTAGTTATTTAAATCAGATTAATTAAATTTTTATATATTTATTGATAAGTTAAAAAGAAAAAAGACTGTCCTCTGATTGATATCTATATTGCATCCAGGATCTTGTCCAAAGATGAATAGTTTTTCCTAATTTGTCTTGCAGGTTTCCCCTTTGGAAGGGTAGTCGACGTTGGTGGGTGTGTTCTCTTTTGGTATCTGTTCACTACTTAAAAATTGGAGAGTTATTTCTTAAAATGAGACTTTTTTTAAATAAAATTTCTCAAATAGTGTGAATTTTTTAGGAATTCCTAAACCAGTGAAGTCGCGATTGGAATCGCGACTTCACTTTTTTTTTTTTTTATTTGACTGTTAAAAATAAAAAATAAAAACGAGATTGGTACTTTGTGCCTCTTTTTTTTTTTTTTTTTTACTTTAAAATAAAATTAAAAATATTATTATTATTATTATTAAAACATATAAATATTAATAAAAAATTTTATTAATTAAAAATTTTTATTAACTTCATTTTTTTTTTGAAAAAATTTAAAATTAATAAAATTTAATTATTAACAAATTAATTAAAAATAAAAAATTGTTAAAATATTAATTAAAAATAAAAAATTTTTAATTAAAAAACATATAATTAATAAAAAGATAATTTTTTTATTTAAAAGAATATAATCAATAAATTTTTATTAATCAATAGTAAATAGGGTTTCGAAAGAGGCGTATTTTTGCTGTAAGAAAATTGACCACTGGTCCAAAAACTATTATCAGAATCCAAAAATTGTATCTTAAAATTGTTTCAAAACAATAACAGATTGAATTTTCAGATTAAAAAAGGGTGGTTTTGGACGGGTTAATTTTCTCCCAAATAAAATACACCCCTTTCGAAACCATTTTTACTATTGATTAATAAAAATTTATTAATTATATTTTTTTAAATTAATAAATTAATGATTTTTTTATTAATTATATGTTTTTTAATTAAAGATTTTTTAATTTTAATTAATATTTTAACAATTTTTTATTTTTAATTAATTTGTTAATAATTAAATTTTATTAATTTTATTTTTTTTAAAAAAATAAAAAATGAAGTTAATAAAAATTTTTAATTAATAAAATTTTTTATTAATATTTATATGTTTTAATAATAATAATAATATTTTTAATTTTATTTTTTTAAAAAAATAATAACAGAGGTACAAAGTGCCAATCTCGCTGAAAGCGAGATGGACAATTGCGCTTTCAGAAAGCACAATTGCCAATCTCACTTTCAAATTTTTTTCTTTTTTTTTAACAGTCGTAAAAAAAAAAAAAGGTGAAGTCGCGATTGGGAATCGCGACTTCACTAGTTTGGGAATTTCCAAAAAAATCATACTATTTGAAGAATTTTATTTAAAAAAAACCCAATTTTAGGAAATAACCCTAAACTGGTTCTCTTTATCCCGAATAAACTACCCGTGCACGACTAGATTAATATTCATTTTTTGCAATATAAACTCAATTTTACAAGAATAATTTAGCAAACCATCATATTTAGAATCGAGTTATATATTTTTATTTTTTATTGTTTTAAATAGAGAAATTTAATTTAATTTTATATTTTACATTTTTAAAAAATTTTAAATTTAATATTTTTTCTATAAATGAATTTCACAATCTTGATGATTTCAAACAAATCATATTTTATATTTCATTTGATTCCAAACACTAAACAAACAAGATTTTTATTTTGCAAACATCTTAAAAATATGTTTAAATACGAATTTTCTAGCTCAATAGATCAAGCTGATTCAACCTCAAAATATAAAATATAAATAACAAATTAAATTTTAATATTAAATTTTTGTGATTGACTATTCAAGAGACTAACATAAAAAAGAAAAAATAAATAAAAAATAGAAACAAAAATATAAAATTAAAGTTTAAAAATAAAAAAAGAATATAATATTAAAAAATAAATAATACAAATAATAAAAGGAGAAAAAGCCGCCCAAACTCATTAGAACCAAAATGGGAGGGAGCCAAAATTTTCGGCCCATTTTTGGTCCTAATCACAAAACGTTCGAAACGTCGCGAACTTCAGAAAATTTCAGGTTCAAATTTCGAAATACTTAGCAAAAGAAGCCTCGCTCACAAACTCCAAAATGTTTAAAATGCGCCAACACTACAAATTTTAAAATTAACAGAAATGGCGGTCTCTCTCCCTCTCCCTCTCCTGTTTTAGGATTTTTTGTGTTTTCTTCTTTTCCTCTCTCCCCTTTTCATTACAAAACCAGTCGCTCATTCCCAGACCCATCCATTGCTCTCTGTCTCTGACTCTTCTTCGCTCTCTCGCTCTCTCTTCCTATCTGTCTCTTCTCCCTCTCCCAAATTCTAACCCTAATGGAGATGGAGAATCGGGAGAACAACAGCTGCGGACGCGTAACACGCTTGTCGAAGAAAAGAGCAGCGGAGGCTGCTGCATTGTCTCAATGCCAGCAACTTCAAAAGAAGCGCGTTGCCTTGGGTGAACTTCCCAATTTGTCTAATGTCGTCACAGTTGCAACTTCGGATTTGGCTTCGCAAAAACCCAAGCCCAAATACAAGAAGAAGCTCAAGAAATCTGGAATTGAGGAAAAACCCACTTTGACCGTCGCAACTACGACCTCAGGAGTAGCGTCAAAGAATGAAATTGGCGAAGAATTGGATGATCCCCAAATTTGTGCTTCCTACGTGTCCGACATTTACGAGTATCTTCACATGATGGAGGTAAATTAGGGGTTCTATTTTTTCCATTTCCACTTTTTCTTCCATTTTTAAATTATTTGCTGTTCTTGAAAGGCATTTTTAGGTTTTGATTATTTTTGGAAATGAGGTCGTTAAATTAGGGTTTCAGTCGTATTTTGCCCTAATTTATTATTAATTTCAGTCTTCTTTGCAATATATATATATTTTTTTGAATCATTGTTGTTTTTCAATTTTGAAATTTTTGGGGTGTTAAACAGAAAGAGATAAAGCGAAGGCCTTTGGCTGATTACATGGAGAAGATTCAGATTGATGTTAGTGCTACAATGAGAGCGATATTAGTGGATTGGTTGGTTGAAGTTGCAGAGGAGTACAAGCTTGTTTCAGACACACTTTATCTTGCAATGACCTATATTGATAGGTTTCTGTCTATGAATCCTCTAAGTAGGAAGATGCTTCAGCTTCTCGGGGTTTCTTCTATGCTCATTGCCTCGTAAGGAGTTGACACTATTAGGTTTTGTGGTTTTTGAATCTCAAACTTTTGGGTTTAAGTTATGTTGTGGTTTGTTTTGCTGTTATATAGGAAGTACGAGGAGATTAGTCCTCCACATGTGGAAGATTTTTGTTACATCACAGACAATACTTACACTAAGGATGAGGTTGTGAAAATGGAAGCTGATATACTAAAATCTCTCAAGTTTGAAGTAGGGAATCCCACCATTAAGACTTTTCTTAGGTAAAAACTCAAGTTCCAGAGTGGCTTTCTTGTCTTAGATTTGTTGTTGTGCTTCTGGAGTAAAATTTTAGTGGATTGATTGCTCACATCGTGTTTTCTTGTTGGATTTTCAGGAGGTTTACTGGGGCTGCACAAGACAACTCCAAAGTAAGGGAAACCCCATTTTGCCTATGTACTAATATATGATAGAAAAACAGCATTTTTATCACCTTGATTTGGCTTTGTTGCTGATAATTATTTTCCTTGTACAGAATCCTGATTTGCACTTGGAATTCCTAGGTTATTACCTAGCAGAACTAAGTTTGCTAGACTATGGGTGTCTAAAGTTCTTACCTTCTCTGATAGCTGCATCTGTTATATTTCTCTCAAGACTCACAATCCAACCAAAGAAGCATCCTTGGGTAAGTTTGTTTGATCTCTTAAGTACTCAAGGCTATTTCCATGTCTGGGAAATGAAAATTGACTATTATGCATTGCACAGAACTTATCCCTGCAAGAATACACGCACTACAAACCATCAGATCTAAAGGAATGTGTTTGCATTATACATGAGTTGCAATTGAATAAAAGGGAAAGCTCTTTGCAGGCTATAAGAGACAAATACAAGCAACACAAGGTATACATTTTCTTCTATATTTGGTATTCGTGGATATGCTTATAATTCAATACAAGCTGAGGAAATAAATGATATGTTTTGAACAGTTCAAATGCGTGGCAACATTGACTTGTCCTTCTGAGATACCTCCTGAATATTTTGAAGATTTTGAAGAATGAGAGTTGCAGAAGGGGTCTTGCTTAGAATGCCTAGCTGCTGGAAACTCTGAAATGGAAGAGGATTTGTGCTGATCTAGTCTTAGTTTGTTAATTTCAATGTAAACAGCACTACCCTCTTGTCTAGATGTGCTAACAAATGGAGACATTTTTTTTTTTTTTTTTGGGTAATACTTCTAGTTATGGGAATATGATTATTGGGTAGGGTTGGAGGGACTTGTTGGCAACAGATAAATTTTGTTAGATGCCACAGCACTGTAAATTTCTGAGACCATTTCTTCTTATGTTTAACAGTGCCTATATAGCTAAATCTTAAGGTATATAGACAATGGACCATTTCTTTTGCTATGAAGAAATTGTCAGGTACAAGGTAGGGATGTGTCCATGAACATTTTCTGTATTCTTGAATTATTTGCATCAGATCAGAATGATCTATATCTCTTGCTGTTCATGAAGCTGCACTGACGGCTATAAATGCATGTTTCTTCACCCATTCGACATATCTCATGCTCTTTCGCGGGGGGCACCTAGTGGAACTGGAATTTCATTTATGAAGTTGACTGCCATTAAGTTGCTTCTTCTGAAGCAGGATTTGCAGGAGAAGATCCTATTAAGAGGCTTGCGAAAGTAGTTAATGAAGTTTGTTACGGGTACAACTACTGGAAATTTTCTGTGTTTTGCTATTACGGCTTGCTCATTCACAAAGGAAGAAGATAAAAAAATTAAGCTCTTCCAAACAGGAACACTGAACAAGTCAAGAACCAATTATTGCTTTTTCCACTGGTTACACTTTTTGAAGTGCCTCAATACATCAACAGTATCTCTGCATCAGCTGTCCAAATCTAGAAACATGAATATCTAAAATTGTGAAGTAAAGCCTTGACATGGTACAGACCCTATCCTAATTTTCTTTTCTTTTGATTAAACCCTGGTCCCCTCCATTAATTTTAGACCTTCATGACCACTATCGAATTCCTTGATAGATTTTGATTTATCAGTTCTCCCCTGGGATTGTCTCATGGCACTAAATGGGTAGGTGAACCTTGAAGGAAAGCTCCAGGTCTCACAAAAGTTCAAAATCAACTGGTTTTCCAGCATTGCACAGTGACACACTCCTACATCACGAAGTAAGTTTCAGTTAACTTAATTCTAACATTTATTTTATTTCCCAATATTAGGCGCAGTCAGTTTGAAAGAGACTGTTTGCTGATGTGTGGCAGACATGTCCTTAATTTCAAAATTCTGGTGAAAAAATCGGAAGATTATATACAGCCACAAAAGGTGGCAAATTTTTTAGCCACTTATCGTCCTCAATCATTAGAAGCTGAGATGATTTCTATTGTTGGGCTCAATTCTTCTCCTCTTTTGGTCTTGAGCTTGGGTAGGATGTTTGGAGCTTGGTGAAGTCGTAATCTGGCCCTCGCAGCCCAATACCTAGCTCACAATCCAGTTCCAGGCCTTCATACCTTTCCATTGAAAGTGATAATATAGATACGAAATGAAATGATATGAAAAATCACATTTTATAAGAATATAAGAAATAACAAATGGGTAAATACATAAATATAAAAAATATAAATTTTTTTATATAAATATTAATTATTTTATGAAAATAATAGAATGATTATATTTTAAAATAAAAATAAAAAATGATTAAATATATAATTATTAATTATAAGACAAATTATATAAAAAATAAAAATTATAATTAAATAAATAATTTATTAAATATAAAAATATAAAAAATAAGAATTTTTATATAAATATTAATTAATTTAACATGTCAAAATTTTTTAAAAATAGAGAAATGTTAATATTGAAAAATCTTTATATAGGTGATGATGATGATGATGATAAATAAATAAATAAATAAATAAATAAATAAATAAATAAATTACAGGGAGGATGAAGCAATCCCCTATTTAATTTTCTATTTAGTTGCAAATCACTGGAAAAGGGGGGGGGGGGGGAGGGGGGGAGAGAGAGAGAGAGAGAGAATCCCTAACCTGTATGGCGGTGTGAACATATATACCAATAAACAGCACTTTTTATTAATGCAAAGGGGTCGCCTCTGAAAGTAGAAATTGAGTAGGGAAAGTTTAGCAGAAAAAGGATCGAAGCGAAAAATTTTTTAATCTAAAATTTATCAATTTATTATTTTGATATTTCATAAAATGATATAATTCATACTTAACAAATTTGTTATTGTTATTATAAAAATAATAAATAAAATAAGATAAATTAAATTAAATCAAAAATTTGCAAAGTACTCCAATCATTTCTATTAACATAGACAATGATCACCTTGAGATAATAATAATAAAAAAAAGGTTGTTAGATGAATTTAAGCCAAAAAAGAAAAAAGAAAAGGAAAGAAAGGGAAAGGAAATTTATCAAGAAAGGATGTAATTGCAAAGCACGCTTCTCGAGACTTTGCGTGGCCAATTTCCTATCAGCTTCCCATCTCTCAAGGCCGTTCCCATTATGTTGTTAAATCGAGAGAGAGAGAGAGAGGGATCGTTGTATTGGAAGAAATAATTGTAAGGTTTCGTGCCCGTCTTCTTCTTCAATTGGTTTCAATGGAAAGTGAGAGAGTGATTGTTGATTCCTCAACGGCAGCAAGAGCTCGCTTGGCGGTTCTCAATGCTCATTTTTGTCCTTCTTATGACGAATCGGTTTATTTTGCCCCGATCATTGAAACCTCCTGTGTTTCTTCGCAATTCGCAGTTCAACCGCCTGGAAATTTGAAGGGCAATTTGACGATCGTCGATGAGAGAACTGGTAAGCGGTATCAAGTTCAGGTCTCTGAAGAAGGCACCGTCAAGGCCTCCGACTTCAAGAAGGTTTATTTCTTCTTTCACTCGTATTTTTAGGTTTTTGTTTCCCTAATTTTCGAAGTATATGTTGATTTTGTACTACACCTGGTTGATCTGTTGTAGTGTGAGTGAGCGTTTAAACTTATATTTGAAGATCACTGGAATTTGATGTTTAGTTCTCGATAGATTTAGGGTTTTATGTTGTATTATCTCTTCCAATTTGACTCCATTTGGTCTTTATATGTATATTCTTTCTTTCCCAATTGATTATCTTACGAGGCCGAATCATTCGAATTAGAGTATAATTCGGAATCAGAAGATAGGATTTCTGATTCATGATCACTAAAAATTTTATGTATAGTTTTGCTATTAGTGGTTTTCCCTGTGTGTTGGCTCATAATTTGACTCTATGGGGTCTTTCCTGTGAAGTGTGAAGCAGTTGTTCCGCTTCCTTATTTCATGAAATTTTAGATGCAAACTATTTGTATTTTGTTGGTTTTTAAAATTGTTAATAACACGCAGTCGTTCTTTTTGTGCATATTTTCAAAGTAAATTAAATATCCATTTGTTGTTTTATTATATCCTGCTTTGGTGATTCTTTGTGGGTGATGATGTAGTTCATTTCTTACTTGTAATTGTCTGTCTGGGTAGCGCTTACTTCTCTACTGTTGATTGAGTTTACCCATATCCATATTCTCCTCCTTGGCCAACCAGACCCACATAATGCTTTTCTGTGGAGGAAAATGAGACTGATAGATTTGTGGGGAAATGATAGGGAATTTGTTCATAATTGCCTTATAATTCTTTGTAGTCATCAGCATGTTGCTAAGGAGTATCTGTATGATTGTATTTTTCACTTGTTATCCCTCTTGTTTGTGTTTGCTATGCTACAATGCACTGATTGTCGGTAGATCTCCTCATTATTGTTTTGTTGGATAGCAGTTAATGGCATTTACGACCCTGATTGCAGATAACTACGGGAAAGAATGACAAGGGACTCAAACTCTATGATCCAGGGTACCTGAATACAGCCCCCGTGCGGTCTACCATCTGTTATATTGATGGTGATGAGGGAATTCTCAGATATAGAGGATACCCAATTAAGGAGTTGGCAGAGAGTAGTTCATTCTTGGAAGTTGCGTACCTTTTGAGTAAGTCCTTACTGAAATTTAATGCGTCAATCATCACCTGCACATCATATTTAATGGAGAAATATATATATGGATCTGGTGGCCCTCCTCATTTTGTTTATGTGAGTGATAACCTGTTGAAGGTGGACAGCATCCTGCATAACACAATAAATGGCAAACAGTCATCACAGTAATAATGTTTTCTTATAAATTCTTACAAATTCATATCCAGATTGTATGACTTGAAGTAAATGATCATGGATAAGCACAGATATTTATTTTGTCTGGCATAACTTTCTTAAGTATCCTTTGACTTGTCTTTTGTTTCTATTTTTTGCAGGAATTTGAAAATTGTAGTGGAGCTCTTTTTTCCCCCCCTCCCCTGAGCACAATGTGATTTACATTAGTTGATCAAGTTAATAAGATATATTGAGGAGTTTCTATTATTATGCATATAATTTTGAGGTGAAAATAAACAGCTCAAACTCGGACATTATTAGTTCCAAACATGTTTCTCTGGGTGGCCTTTTTCTTCCCCCTCTATTTTCTTTTTCAGTTTGTGTACATTTTATAATATGCTGTGTTCATGTTCTCTCGATCATGAGCAATAGCATTGCTGGATTTTTAGCATTACAGTATATTTTGAAATTGATGTCTAGCTGGGTAACTTGAAAACTGATATTAAATCTGTTGATTCTCTTGGATTAGAAGCGGTTCTCTAATTGGCTAATAACTAGAGGCTGTTGTTTCCTCTTGTTTTTTTCAAAGCATATTAACTCTATTTTCTATCCGGTGCATGTGGTGTATTTTCTGTATAAACATGACTATGCTCTTCCTTTCTTCAGTGTATGGGAATTTGCCTTTTGAAAGTCAGTTAGCAGATTGGGAGTTTGCCGTTTCTCAACATTCTGCTGTTCCACAAGGAATTCTGGTTTGTTGTCCTTCTTCCCTTTTAGTTCACTAAGCATAATTTTGCTCAGAGAATTGCACAATTTTGGCTCATTGAAATTGGGAGACCATGTTGTGTTGTTAGTGCTAACTGTTCCTTTTTACTGATATTTGTTTGAAACACATGAAAAAATTCAGTCAACAAAACTGCTTTTAGTGATTCTTCTGATTTTTTAGTAGTAAATTATCATAATATATATTGCTGTGCCTGGTTGTGTCTTCTTGGCCATATCATTACTATTTTCTATTTCTGACATGGCTTCTTTGTCATCTCCATTTGTTATAGGATATAATTCAATCAATGCCCCATGATGCACATCCTATGGGTGTCCTTGTTAGTGCCATGAGTGCACTTTCTGTTTTCCATCCTGATGCCAATCCTGCTCTTCGAGTAAGTTTAAAATCAGTCCTTGTTATTGCTTCCCGCTGAGTTTCTGTTAGGGTGATGACTGCTCAACATATGATCTTGTGGATGCATTATATATTTGTGTATCATGGTCTCAGGGAAAGGAGATTGATTTGATGCTTTCGTGTTTGTCTAATCTTTCCAAACCACATGCTGATTTGCTACATTTGTTAAACATTTTTTAATTAAAAAAAGTGTGATATATTTGTTTTCTACTTTTTGCAAATTTAGTTGATTTCATTTATATTATTGCTACTTGGCCTTGGATTCTTGTTCTCAAGTGCCACATTTGGCATGCAGGTGCTTGTGTGAGCAGACATGTAAGTTAGTGATTTCTACTGCTTTTTTCTAGAATTATATCATGGCATTTAAAATGCTTTTTTCTTGGGAGGTTTTTGGACTGAACCCGAGTGCAAGTTGACTACACTTTTTCTGCTTCTTTCTTGTTTGTGGTGTTTTTTCCTATTGCATGATTTCTGCTGCTTCTAATGCTCGTGTTTGATTATAAAATAGCTAAGACCATAGAGCACATTCTTGTTATGTCTCTATTTTGTAAACATTCTGAGGCACATCCAACTGAATATATAATCACTTTTCAGAACTATTTTTCTGGATGTGTGACTTTGTGAACTGAAGCTATTTGCTTAAATAGCTGTGTGCCGACATATCTTTTGTTTATTTAGGGCCAAGACCTTTACAAGTCCAAGCAAGTGAGAGATAAACAGATAGCACGCATACTGGGGAAGGTGTGTTGTTGAGTCTCCCTTTGCTCCTTTATCTTTGTACTGAAATGAATCCTAATCTGCACTAATTTGATATAAATTTTATTTGCCATGTTTTGTATGCATGGGAAAACATGTTAAACTGTATTATACTATGCTTTTGCAGGCACCGACCATTGCTGCCGCAGCTTATTTGAGAATGGCTGGGAGGCCTCCAGTTGTCCCTTCAAGCAACCTTTCATATTCAGAGAATTTCTTATATATGCTGGATTCATTGTACGTGCTGGTGACGTTTGTACGTTTTTGCTCCGTAATTGCAGAAATATTACTTTCGTTAATTCATTTTTTATAATTATGAAATTACAAATACGACTGCTTAGCTGTGACATTAAGACGGGGATACACCACCCACTTTTCCTCTTCTTCTTGTGGGGGGAAAAGGATGATGAGGAGAGGGGTTTGGGATTGAGAAAATTTTCCCCATTCTTACAGTTTGATCTTAATTCATTTCTAGAAATGGGATCTATCTGGTTCCAATAATGGTGGGTATTTGTATAATTTCTGAACCTATCCACTGTTCACTCCACCTTCTGAGCAACCAGGGTGATTCTCCGTCCCCTTTTGTTCCTTTCCACTCCTCCAAAGTTCTGCACAAAATGAGTGTGCCTGATTCTATTCTGACCATTCTACGTTGATTCTTTTGGCACTTTGGGTCCATCACTCTGGTCTGCTCTAACTCCTCCATTTTGGTATTTGCAGGGGAAATAGATCATACATGCCAAACCCTCGACTGGCTCGAGTTATAGATATTCTTTTCATACTACATGCTGAACATGAAATGAATTGCTCCACAGCTGCTGCCAGGCATCTTGCATCAAGGTAGGTATTATTTAATCTTAAACGAAGTTTGGAGTGTTGTGCTGCTTACCTGGCTCTTGACTTTATAGTGGTGTTGATGTCTACACTGCTCTTGCTGGAGCTGTTGGAGCATTATATGGGCCACTTCATGGAGGAGCAAATGAGGTATGCATATGGCTGTCCTTTTCATATTTTTGTGATTGTTACAAAGTTTGAAAAGCTCATATTAACTTGTAAAATGCCAACATGAAATAGCAAGAGGCCACTAGTGATGATGAGTTTGTTTAATCTTGTTTTAGTCTTGTATTATTAAGCTGCTTTTATACTTGGTAATTATCAGGCTGTCCTTAAGATGTTGAATGAGATTGGAACTGTTGAGAACATACCGGAGTTCCTTGAAGGCGTAAAAAACAGGTGAGCAGTGCTTTGATACTGTTTTAAACTGTGATATAGACAAGAGGTCAAGATGAATTGTACGGAAAACTATTAATGAAATTTCTTGTAACTCATTTACTTTTGATACTGTGTATTTAGGAAGAGAAAAATGTCAGGATTTGGACATAGAGTATACAAGAACTATGATCCCAGGGCCAGGGTTATCAAAAAGTTAGCAGAGGAAGTCTTTTCCATTGTTGGCCGTGATCCTCTGATTGAGGTATAGTTACCCTCTCTGCATACTTCTTGAAAATAACTGTCTCAAACTAATCTGGATGGATTTTTGTCAGTTATTTTTGTCCACGTGTTACTTTAAAGTGCATGTGTCCATGTAGTGAAATGAGGTTTAGTAGTGATATATTCATTTTGATAATACAGGTGGCTGTTGCTTTGGAAAAAGCTGCCCTCTCTGATGAATACTTTGTCAAGAGAAAGCTCTACCCGAATGTTGACTTCTATTCTGGTTTGATTTACAGGTATAACTGGATTGGTGTTATTCTTATTGTTATTACTTATAAATCTGATCAGGAGATACTAAATGTCTTATTTGTCAGGGCTATGGGATTCCCTACTGAATTTTTCCCGGTTTTGTTTGCTATCCCCCGTATGGCTGGGTATTTGTCTCATTGGAGGGAGTCCTTGGATGATCCTGATACAAAGATAATGAGACCCCAACAGGTTAGTTCATTTACAATGAATCCTATTCTCATTATTGTTGGAACTGATTGTTCTTTCCAAAATTATCCTGTCTCTTGTTGAGGTTGAGAACTTTCTTTTCAATCTAAAAGGTCTATTGGGTTTTCTGTGTTCTTGTATATGAAAGTTCCGGATTAACCCTATATAAATCACTAGAGATTTTGTAACTGTTGTCAAATGATATTTTGTAATAGGAGTATAGTTGGGTGGGAGTTGCATAAATGGATAATAGATAATTTAGATAGATCTCCCATTTTCCATCAGGAAATAGGAATTTAGATTTGTTATAAATAAATTTTGAACATCACTATTTGATGTGCCATTTTGGGGCGTCTGGATTGATCTAGGAATTATAGAAGTTCGACTTGGAGGTTTCAGATGTTGGAAGACTTGGGCTTTATGGTTTGTTATTTAAAGACCGAAAGAGAGTTGTCAAATTGTTTCACATATTTGGGCAAGTTGTGCTGAAATGGAAGGAAATAGCTGTGAAAACCTTAGCCTTTCAAGGTTGAATTATTTAGTTGATTACTTTCTGATGTAACGGTAGTCATTTATGTTAACCCCTTTGTTTTGCTGTTGCGTGCGGCTTTCTACCATTTGCTGATAAGTGGTATTGTGTAGGTGTATACTGGGGTATGGCTGAGACATTATATGCCAGTGAGGGAACGGTTGGTGCAATCTGCAGGAGATAAGCTAGGTCAGGTATCAGTCTCGAATGCCACAAGACGTCGATTGGCTGGATCTGGGGTTTAAGCTTTCAGTTGATGTTGAATGATAATAAGACTTGTAAGAGAAATTTGAAATACCCCTCCATATGATACCCAATGCTATTAGCACAAGTGGAAGAAAGAGTTTTGGTAATTCTAGGGATAAATAAATGCATTAGCATGACCTTATTGTTTATTATCAAATTATCTCTCTCTCTCTCGGACTAATGAACCAATGATGAATAAACTTATAGCCCAAAGCACAAATTTAAATAGACTTTCATTGCGACTAACGTTTATATTTTTTTAAAATGGGTATTTTGTTTATATAAAATATAGAATCTACAGTCTTGAGGAGTTTATTATAATTTTATTTTGGTTGATTCCTGGATCACAAGTAAATATTTTTAAATTATATAATATTATTCACTTACTTCATAATTTGCATGAAAAATTTTGCAGAAATTCTGAAAGTTTAAAAGGGATGCCACGATATCTAATCTAGAAACTTGAGCCAAGTAAATGGTCATTATAGGACAAATTGGAACTCATATTATTTAGTTTAGCCGTCCACCCCACAAATAAAATAAAATAAAATGAAGAGTATGATCACTTTGATTAATATAAATTTTAATTAATTTCCAAAACAAAATAAAAAAGATGAATATAATCACTTTGCATCTCTAAATATTTTGAGCAACTTGATTTCAAAGATCAAGTGGTAGCGCTTGATGGGAAGTCCTTTATGATTTAGACAAATTTAATTACTTCCCAAAAGAAAACAAAAAGAATTTTAATCATAATTTTGGTAACAATTTGAAATGCACTCCTCACCTCACAATTTTAGGAAGGAAAATATCTCTCTACCTAGTTACAGATCGGTACACCTCATAATATTTATCTTTTAAAATAAAAAATAAATATTTGATAAATTACATCCCGTATTTCGGAAAGCAAACGGCCAGCTCAGCATTTGGGTGTTAGGAAATTAACGGCTAGCCCAACTTTTTCATTTGAAAAGACAAAAATACCCTTCCCCCCCCTAAAGCTGGTTTCCCCAGTTTCCTTCTCCTCCTCTCTCCATAATATAATTCTTTTGACAGCAAAGTTCGTGATTGGTTTGGGCATAAATTTATTTCTATTTATGTGGTCTATTTATTCATCAATAAAAAAAGCATATTGATGTACCAATTTCAGCAACCGGCATGATGACGCGCCGGAGGAAGTCGGAGAAGTTGGGTTCTCTCTCTCTCTCTCTCTCTCTCTCCCCTCTGTTTCGGCCGGCACCGGCAACTTGGGAGACATTTCGCCAAACAGGATGTGAGCACAAACCTAGGAGGCGGACTTATAATGGTTGTGGATAATTTTTGACCAATATATGTGGGACATTCAGAAAAGTCTCATCAAACATGGGCGATCCGAAGATTAGATAGATATTTAAAAGCCAAGTAGTAGCCATTTCACGAAATCAATGAGAAAATCAAAAGTTTGCGGATAAAATTTCACTCAAATTTCAGATGAATTATCTCAAAATTAATACAAAAGAAAATCAAAGCCGGAAATATTCACATGCATTTTTTTCCATCTTAGCATTCTTTTATTTTCCTTGTACAAGCACAAAATAATATAAATCAATAAACAGACCAATAGACTTTATGAAATTATGCGAATCCGTGTTGTATCAAACTATGCTAATCGGTGATAAATAAAATTTAAAATATTTTTCTTAAAATTTTCATGTGGCAATTTTTTCTACAAATTTCAAGGCCAAATTATATATGTTTATCTATAAATCATTATTATTATTATTATTTTATTTTTCTCTTGAATTTTACGTCTGTGGCGTGATCCCAAACCAGACCATAGTCTAAAAAGAAATCCCTACATAATATCATGAAATCTGTCTTGCATGAGGAAGACCACAAAGCGAATGGTCTGAAAATTTCCAAGAGCAGAGGAAGGACCAACATAAAAAGTTGAAAATGTGTGATGAGCCACAGCACGGAAATAGGCAGGGATTGGAATGTGAGGACCATTTGGCAATTGAGTGTTTACACATGCAATCTTGTCCGCTTGACTGCAAACTTTTATTATTTTTAGAAAGTACAATTCATATCTTAAATTTGTAGAAGAACTTCAATAACTACAGAGTTGAGGAAATATCATACTCACTACCGACTTATTATCTTTTCCTGCCTTGAATTTCACATATTTGATTACAAAATCCACAAATTATTTTGGGTTTTGATAAACCAAATTAGGAAGGAGGTCATGCTTGCATCCGGTCAGCACACATTTTCTTGTCTAATGACATGGGCAGAGCTACACACCCATCAACCTTTCAACAATCTTCTACATTCTCTAAGTTACCCTCCATTTCCTGGGTTAAGCAGGGGGTTAGAGATAAGAGACAGCAATTTTTGAATCCCCTTGGATTACGTTACACTTCTCAGACATACACAACCCACAAGATATGCTATGTTATGCTATTCTCTCTCCTAATTTATTTGTTCTAATACATCATAACATGAACCTAATGGTCATAACTCTCTTGACTCTCATTTTCCAATCGCGATCCGAGATTATAAATCTCGTATAACAAAAAAAAAAATATGATATGTGAGTAAATGTTATATACTTAGCTAAAACAAAGTAAGCATTTCATCTTTACTTACTTACAAGTAACACTCAATTTTCTTCTTAATCAAGTAAAATGAAATGGAAAAACGCATGAAGCTGGCATACCAGCCAAAGAGTAGCGCTGCACAAGAAAGGAGTCTTTCAGCACAATGACATGACTGCCGTAGGCTGAACTCTTGTGATGGGGCATGCAAGATCAGGTATTGAGGTCAGAGATTCAAACTTGCCAGATTCTTTTCAGCCAATAGAGAACAAATTGACTTGCTTTCACACCCGACAAGCTCTCCCGAAACGGAGAAAAAAGCAAAAGCAACCATGGCTCCTACCCTAGAATCTGTGCATCTTTTGCTCCCAAAAATAACAAAAAGTGAAGAGCAATGGATTCTTATTACTTTGGCCTCTGGGGACTGAAACATAAAGTAAAGAAAAGCAAAAAAGTCCTCGTGAGAAGTGTCCCTTGTTTGCAGGCTCAATCAAAAACTAAACATACACAAAATATATTATAAAACCATTCCCAACTTCAAAAACAGAACACCTTTTTCCTCCCGTATAACATTTTACATTTTCCAAACAAAGCCATGTAGCTTTCTTTCCCAGCTGGACCCATTTTCTTTTCTTTCTTATCCCTCACACACTAAGACACCTCTCTCTCTCTCTCTATCACAAGCATGCCCGTTAAACGCCGTATGCAGGTGGGATTTTCTGAGAGGTTGATCCTCCTACTTTTGATCTCACTGTTAGTCACAACAATATTGGAGAATAGAACAATGGGACGCGGCGTCGAAGATCATTCCCCAGATTTGCAAGAAGAAGTAACAGCAGAGCAACAGAGGCAAGAATCGAAGCAGTCGATGGAAGAGTTTCTTTCTAGTAAAAGAAGAGTTCCCAATGCCTCGGACCCTCTCCACAATCGCTAAAAGCTCACCTCCCTTCTTCAGTAAAGTCCTTATTAGAAACTTATACATACTATATATCTTAATATCGCTTCCCGAAACACACTCAAGGCTATTGAATTATGAATAATGAAGGGGGTTTTTGTTGTTAGGCGTTTTGATGGGATTGTGGACGATGAACTTGCCCCAAGTCTTCGCGCTAAATGTGCACAGGTAGTAACTCTGTCACTCTCGTCTTTTTCTTTAAAAGAAAAGGAAGGGAGAATCGGCATCAGATTATCAGGATAGATGTGAATTGTGAAATGGTGAACAATAATTTAGTATTTTGTTCTGGGCAACCTTTTTCCAACCCCACTTTAGGACTTTTATATAACTTATTATATATAAATATATTTGATTGTGTCTCTTCTCATTATGCCTACCCGCGCTTTCTTTTGCGTCGTCTTAATTCTGTAGGCCATTTGCATAGTATCAGGTACGGTGCCTGCTATCGTCCACTGGACTGGTTTTAGTTCTGGACATTTGATTTTACAGCATCCTATATTCTTCTGAATTTTCAGAGATTTTCTGGTACTGCAGAATCTTAGACTTGACTGTTGCTCGTCTTATCAGTTCACTAGGTGGATTAACTTTAAGCCCTCTTATTTTATATATTTTTTTAATGCACAATTCAGTTGGGGGGTTGGTGTGGTGGTGTGACAAAACTGCCTAGACTTGGGAAACTGGCTTCATGTGTTAAAATAAAGAACGAAAAATTTAATAACATTTGTGAGACAAAACAAAAAAAAAAATGTAAAAGAAAGGGCAAAATTATTTTTTCCTTCTGCATAGTCATCCGAATGTCTTATTTGAGTTTCCGTCAGTCATATTACGCTTTTTCTTATCTTCTTTAAAATGTTTTATGTAATTTAATATATTTTTCAACACGTGAGTGAAAATATTAAAATACAGAATGTTAATATATACTTTTAGAGTTAATAGTAGTTACATAAAATATAATATAAAAAATAATACAAATTGAAAAGTTTGTTGGGGGGGGGGGAATAGATTGATTACATAGATCGGCATCAATAACTCTAGTAATAGAAAATGTGATTGATAATAATAAAATTATGTCTTTTAATTAAATTTTGAATTTAAATTTTAAGAATAAAAAAAATTATATAAAAAGTGTTCCTCTTAAATTAGATTTGACGATGGTTAACACATATTATAAATCATTGAGTCTCCGGATACAAAACAATATCATCTCAAATTGACAAAAAAACATTAAACATAAAATAAATGCAAACCGAAATCACATCCCATTTACAACTAAATAATGTTCCGTAAAGTCAAATTGAGCTAAGCAAATAGCCAAGCTGGACAGGGCAGAGGGGACCCATTCTTTTCTTGATCTTAGCCAAAAGGCCGAAAAGGGTGTGGCCCCATTCTTTTCTGAGAATACAATCTAAAGCCAATGCCAATGAGAACGACAACCGTAAGTATGGTTAGGAGAAAGGGAAGGAGAGAAAAAAGAAACGAAAGATTTATTTCATTTGATAAAATTCATTTCATTTGATAAAAGTGAATAGATTTTTTGCGTCTTTGATTGAAAGGGATAGAAGAAAAAATAATGAGTATTATTTTTTTTATTTGATTGAAATGAAAAGCGAAAAAAAATACCATTAATTTTATTATTCTACTTTTATAAAATAATATTTTTAATATTTATCATCATATTTTTTATTTTTTAATTTAAAATATTTTTCTAAAAATATAATTTTTTCTAAAAAATAATTATTTTATATATTTTTCTTATTTTTATAAATTATTTTTATTATTATTTTATATTAAATAAAATTAGAATATTAATAAAATTGACGAATGAAATTAAATTTTATTATTTTATATTAAATAAAATTATAATAGTAAAAAATAACAGATAATTTCGTAAATATAAAAAAGGATAAGTATAAAATTGTCAAAAAATTTCATTTCTTTATATTTTCACCTACTTTAGAATAGAAATAATTTTTTAAAAGAAATGAAAAGAGATTACTCTCGATATTTGCTTCATCTCCACTTTTTCTTACTTATCAAACGAGTGAAATTTTTCATTTATTTTTATTTTTATTTTTATTTTCCTTTTCCAATCTACTTTTCACTCAACCAAACTACTGTTAAAACATGTGCATAGGGTATAAGACCCACAAATAGCCTAATTCAAGGGCAGAATATTTGTAAAGCTTTCAACCCCGGTTTACAACATTCAATAAATTTTGTAGTCAATCTACATCTAATCTGAAAATCCAAATTCAACTCTAACAAAAAGAATCCAATTAATTTTTACACCCATAATATTTATCTTGACCTATGCAAGAACATCTGTCTAGAATTAATTAAAAGTTTGTTACAACCTTATCCCAAACCGTAATTTGAGTTCTTTAACAACGTGAACAACAAAATCTAGCTTTGTATTTAGGGGGGGCACGACGGCACAAGTCATGAAACTTATATAAATTCAAAATTTTAGGCAAGGTAAAATATCTAAATAGCAGATTTTTTTTGGGGGGGTGGGTGATTGACAGGGATGACGATGGATCGATTATGGTTCGGATTATACTAATACCATATTCGACTTTAAATTTTAACTATAATATCTATATCCGATCCTAACCCGATTTGAGTTAAAAAAATCAAAAATCATATTCGACCCTATAGATTTTTCAAAAAATTCGATCCAATTTGATTTGATCCGATCTACAATATATCTTAAAAAAACAAATCCGATCCGATTTTAAACTGAATTGTACTCGACTTATACCCGATCTAAACTATAATCAAATATATTTTTTAATTTAAAAATATTTTTTTAATAATAAAAATAAAACTAATAAATTATAACAAATTATAAAAATCTTTTTATTTTATTTAATAATATTTTATTAAAATAATATTTTATTTTATTTTAAATTATTATCATGAATCGAATCAAATTATTTATAATATAAATTTAAATCTGAATCGAAATGATTGATCTTATATTATAATCTAATCCAAATCCAATTAATTTTTTTGAAAAGAAAATTTGATCCGTCAAATCAAATCTTTCGAATATTCATCGATCGGATATTGCCTTGTGATGTGAGATGCCCTGAAGCACTTTCTCTGAACAAAAAATGCACATGGCTCAGTCAAGTTACGGGCGAAGACAAAAGTCAAGTCATCCTTTTTCTAGATAAAAGAAAAGGTCTGATGTGAAAATCTCTCCCTCTTAATTAAAAAAAGGCCATAAAGGAAACAAACAAACTCCGACAACAATCCAAAACTTTATCCGAAAGTTTAAATTTGACTATTTAAAAAATAAATATAAAAAATATTAATTTAATTTATATAAAATTTTTTATGTTATTCAATTTTATTTAAAATAATTTTTTTAATTAAATTTATAATTATCATGTCTTTATAGATAAATTATATCTAAATTTTCAATAACTTATCTTTATATTTTACTTAATTTCTTATATTTAAGTTTTCAATCCTCTTGATCGATACGTTTTTTACTATTTGTTATATATGTCCAAATTAGTTTAAACGATATTTTCACATTTTATCTACAATTAAATTAACTCCCAACTTTTATGTATCTCTTCGTTTTTAACACATTCATCTAAATATTTTTATTTCAGTTATAACAAATTTATAATTTTATTATTATTTAATAGCTCAATACTTAATGACATATAATAGTACAGATCTTATTACAATTTTATAGAATTTTTTCTTTAAATGTAATGATATCGTATGATCGCAAAGAACTCTAGATACTATTTTTCATTTCATTCAATCTTCTTGAATCCTATTGTTCACATCCACATCTATATTGTCATCATTTTGAATGATGGAACTAAGATTTCTAAAACATTTTCTCTTGGGTATGTTTTTTTTCTACTAATCTAATCGTTTCTGCATCATCTTGATGATGGTCACTAAACCTATATACATATATTTAATTTTGGATCTATTCAATCTAAATTCTCTGAATTTCAATGTAACCCTCCATAACTCTAATTTAGTATTAATATTCTCTCTAATTTTCTCAACTAATGCTATATCATTTTAAATGTATATATCATGATATTTCATTTTATATTTTTTTTGTGATTTCATTTATTATTATTATAAAAAAAATGAAACTTAATGTTGAATCTTGATGTACAGCTATCTCATTGAAGTGGCATTCACCCTTATTCTCTCGAGCCCTTATCATTCTTAAGCAACTCAAAGATAAAAGTGATAACATGCAATTTATTGAATTTATTTTTTGTTATCATGGTTTGAATTTGATTGTTTAATGTCCTAATGATTGTTTTTATTGAATTTTATTTTTAGGAGGTTGAATTTGAAGATTTGGCGTACATTGGGCTTAATGAAGCAATTTTGAAGTTAATTGGGTCAAGACACTTTATTGGGCTTTGAAGAAGAGGAGATTGAATTCAACATTTTAGTAGTATTTTTATTTTTAGTAAAATCTGTTTTTTTTAGTAGGAGTGAACTTTTGTAATCTCCTAAATTTTGGAGAGTCCTAGTTAAATTAGAAGTAGGGCAAAAAGGGGCAACAAGTCAATATATATTTTTTCCAAAATTCTACAAGGCATGGCTGTCTCCTCACCACTATTTATTCACACAAGGAGGCATTCACAGGAGGCATTCTTGAGGAGAAAAAGCAAGGGACGGCTACAGGGGTCACTCTCTCCATTTAGGTTTTTATTTTTATTTTCTTTAGGAATATATTTTCTTTTTCTTTTTTTGATTATCTTGTGATGACACTTACCACCATGTGTGGCTAATTTTTATTTCTGATTCAAGGGGAATTTTAATCGATTGTTCTTCATTGTGAGGTTATGTTTTTAATTTAATTTCTTGTCTTTTATTCAAGTATTCGTTGATTCTTGATTTAATTTTAGGAAAACCTAATATTGGTTAATCTGACAATTTAATTCAATATTAGTTTTTTCATTGCTATCCAGGAATTCAGTGATCCGTAATTGTCATGAACGAATGGTACAAGTAGTAACTAGGTTATTTTGTTATGGGTCTTTTACCGGTATTCAATTGACCTAGGGAATCAATGGAACAAAATTGAGTAATTGCGGCTATCCCAATTATTTATATTTTGGTTTAACTGTTTTCACAGAACGTAATGCTATCATTATATTGATATGGAACGCTATCGTGCCCAGTCGGTTAATGATAAGTTTCGATTAGATGCTGGGTTTGGTCGATTAAATTAGGAAAACACAAGATTTATTACGGCTATCCTAATAGATCTAAGGTTAAATGCTTGAATCGCAAGAATAATATTTTTAACCAATGATCAATGAGACAATCGAATATATGAACCCTTGGATCGGAGTTTTGTGAATTGATTCATTTCCTTAAATTTTAGAATTTGCATTGTTGATTTGTTTCTTATTTTTAGGTTATTAACTTTTATTTGGTAATTGTTATTTTAGCAATTTATTTGAAAACCCCCCAATTTTATTTTTAACATCAACTAGGAGATTAAGTTAATTAGTTCCCTTGGGATTCGACCTGGTAACCACTATTGCTATAGTTTGTTGCATTGGGGGAAATCAGTATTAATTTGAGGGCTTCGACAACCCGATCAAATTTTGGCGCCGCTGCCGGGAAACTATTTTAATTTCTTAGTTGTGTTTTATTTATTATTTGTTTTGCTGACCTCTTTTATTTTATGACCCGTTCTTCTCAAGGAGGTGAATTAGAATATATTCCTAAAATTGAGAAAACTGCTCGTCGATTGAGAAAGGAGGCCAGACAGAGGAAAGGTAAGTTGCGTCAAAGACAAAATTTTAACATTGATTTGACAATTTGTGATAGGTCTATTTTTAAAGAAGAAAAGGAAAAGATAGCCGATCGTGAGAGAACCTTGAAGGAATTGGCTACTCCCAATCTGAATCAACAGCCCTTGTGTATCGAATACCCAACTCTTGAGGTAGCATTCGAACTTAAATCTGGTTTGATTCACTTATTGCCTACTTTTTGTGGTCTTCCAGGTGAGGACCCACATAAACATTTGAAGGAATTTCACGTTGTTTGTTCGAGTATGAAACCCCAAGGTGTGACCGAGGAACAGATTAAGCTGAGAGCCTTTCCCTTTTCCCTAAAAGAAAAGGCAAAAGACTGGTTGTACTATTTACCTCCGGGTTCGATCAATACATGGAATGAGATGCAGAGATTATTTTTGGAAAAATTTTTCCCTGCATCTAGGGCTGCCAACATTCGAAAGGAGATATGTGGGATCAGACAGATTAGCGGAGAGACGCTGTATGAGTACTTCGAGAGATTCAAACAACTCTGTGCTAGTTGTCCACATCATCAAATACCGGAACAGCTCTTGATACAATATTTCTATGAAGGACTTCTACCCATGGATAGGAGTATGGTAGATGCGGCCAGCGGAGGAGTCTTGGTAAATAAAACACCTGAAGAAGCCAGACAATTGATCACAAATATGGCAAAAAATTCTCAACAATTTGGGTTGAGAACGGATGGAGTTACGAAACGTGTCAATGAGATAAGCCATTCTTACCTTGAAAATCAAATTTCTGAATTGACTGCTTTGGTTCGTCAGATGGCTGTAGGACAAATACATGCAACCAAAGTCTGTGGCATATGCTCAATACCTGGACATCCTACGGATATGTGTCCATCTCTGCAAGAAGATTCTACTCATCAAGCAAATGTCGTAGGAGGATTTCCTGGCCAACCTCAAGGGAAGTACGATCCCTACTCCACTCATTATAATCCCGGTTGGCGAAATCATCAAAACCTGAGTTACGGGAATCAAGGAGGACAGACAAGATATCCTCCTCAGCAATTCAATAGGCCAACACAAGCACCGACACAATCATCTAATTCAGGTATGTCCCTAGAAGATATTGTGAAAGCTCTCGCGACTAATACCCAACAATTTCAACAGGAAACGAGAGCTAGCATTCAAGACTTGGGGAAGCAAATCACTCAACTAGCAATTTCGGTTAGTAATTTGGAGGCTCGAACTTCAGGAAAATTACCTTCACAAACGGTTGTGAATCCCAAAGAAAACGTCAGTGCGATAATGTTGAGAAGTGGGAAGGAGTTTCACTCGGTCTCTACTCCATCTAAAAATGTGGATGAAGAGAAGGGCATGGACAAGGAAGATGAACGCATGCATCGAACTTCAATCAAGGTAACATCCGAGTCCTCTTTGTCTAACACTTCTAGTACAATTGTACCATTTTTTCTTAGCAGATTGGAGAATTCAGAAAGGGAAGTTAAGGAGTTAAAAGGTGATGAAATAGGTGAGAATGTATCTGATGTGATCAAGGGAACTTTACCCAAAAAATGTGCGGATCCAGGTATGTTCACTCTACCTTGTGTTATTGGTAAGAAAAAAATTGAGCATGCCATGTTAGACTTAGGAGCACCTGTAAATATCATGCCTTATTCAATTTATAGTGCTCTAAAATTGGGTCCCGTAAAAGAAACTGGGGTTGTTATTCAGTTGGCTAATCATTCTTTTGTTTACCCAGAGGGGATTGTTGAAGATGTGTTGGTACAGGTGAACGAGTTAATATTTCCAGCAGATTTTTACATATTGAAAATGGAAGAAGACACTATCATAAATTCAACTCCACTTCTATTAGGAAGATCGTTCATGAAGACATCAAAGACAAAAATAGATGTGGACGAGGGTACTCTCTCCGTCGAGTTCGACGGCGAGATTGTTAAATTCATTATTTTTGATCCTATGAAATACCCAAATAAGTGTCAATCAATTTGTTTTGCTGATGTTGTGCAGGAAATTTGTGAAGAAGAGCGTGTGATTAATTTTGAGTCGAATGCACAATTAGATATGGAATGAAGGTTACATGAGGTTCCCAAGTTGAAGTTGAAACTTCCTTGAAGAGAAATAAATGAAGATCGTCGAGCATAACGACGTTAAAATAATTGCGCTTGTTGGGAGGCAACCCAAAATTTTTAAGAGTTTGATTTAATTTTCTAGTAATTTTATTTATTTATTTTTGGGTGTTTTATTATGTTATTTATCTCCCCTTTTTATTTTTACTTGTGTCCAGCAATTTTCTCAAGTTAAGTCGCAAATGGAGTGATATTCAGATTTCGGACAGAAGCAGTCATTCTCAGGAGATGATCACGCGGTATTCTGAAGGCTTAATCCAAAAAATGGGCAGAAGCACTCTTTCTCTCAGGAGATGATCACGCGGTATTGGGTACCAAAAAAAAAAAAAACCAAAAAAACCAAAAAAAAAAAAGGGGTCAAATGGGAGAAGAGAGAACATTCACAACACATTCCAATTATATTCTCTCTCTCGATTCTCCTACGAACTCTTTGAAATCGCCTCCTTCGATCAACCTTTAGTCCCCCCTCCAACCGCCATAGACCTAGAATGCTGCTACCCAGGACTGAATCTTCACACAGGAAGCCGCGGGTGATGCTTCCTCGGTGTTTTACAACTTCATCCAATGCCAACGAGCCGACTGCAGAACTACCAATGGCACCGGAAGAGTCCCCCATTGCACCTGCCGAGCAACCATCCGCTAACCAAGAGCTCTCATTCCCGTCACCACCTTAGGGGAGTTTTCTCTCTCCCTTCTTCATTGTCTTCAATTTTAGCATTTCATTTCATTTTTTTTATTTTTGAGTTAGTTTTTAGTTGGTATATCTCTTTTTCTACGACGAATTTTCATTTTCTGTTTCTAGTTTTTGGGCTAGGATAGTGTTAGTGGTAACTTCTTTTTGCATTGTGCCTAGACACACACACACATATATATATATATTTTGCTTCATTGAGGACAATGCAGCATTTAGGTGTGGGGGAGGAATTCATGAATCCATGTCATCTTTCTATTTTCCTTCCAATTCCACACTCTTTTGATTTTCATCTGAAAATGATCTTTGAGTTAGCATTCATTGTTGATTTGAGTTGGAACTCATGAAAGAGACAAGTGTGATTAGTTGTATTTTGGATAAAAATTGTTTTAAGCATCCTATTGACTGTGACGATTGAATTAGATACAAATGTGCAAGATTCGATACAATATTACACACTTTTGTGAGCATTTGAGCCTTGAGAGCATATAATCATTTTTGCTCTAATTTTTTTTCATGAGTGTGCATCAATCATAGTGTGTTTATTCTAGAACTTGCTTTGCAATGCTTTTCAAGATCACATTCATGAATTCATGCATTAATATGATGGGGGTAATTAGGTTTACACACTTTATCTATCTTAAAAAAAGACCTTCCCGTGCATACTTATTCTCTAGTGAACCAAATTGAGCCTTTATCCATTTTTCCTTGATTATAACCTCACAAATTGACACACAACCTTCTTTTTATGCTTAACCTTCTTTTTGGCCCTTTTATCAAAGAGGCATGTGTTAGTATTCGAATGGTTGGGAATTTGCAAAGGAAATGAGATAATTTTATGTTGGGAAGTATTTTTAGAAATTTGTTCATTCGATTTACGAGATTTGTATATGCACTACATGTCTTCCTTGAGATTTGATTGTTCTCTCTCTAAAAAAAAAAAAAAAAAAAAAAGATGAAAAAGAAAAAGAAAAAAAAAACGAGAGAGAAAAGAAAAGTATTCAGAAATATGATCGATGAATGATAAGGTCTTGATTGAATCATTTTTTCTTGGGTTGATTGTATTTCATGTTATGGGATGAGTTGATAGTAGGAATATTTTGAAATTTTTGACATGCTTCTTTGGTATACATTACACATCATTTTTACCTTTTTCCTACCCTTACCCTAGCCACATTACAACCCTTATAAAGACCCCCGAATTTTTGTTTTGAATTCATATATTCAGTGGTGGAGATTTGATTAATAAACAAGCTTATGGTAATAGCATACTATGTTTTGATTTTGAGAGTTATCGATAAATTCCCTTTAAACACTTGAGTGCATAGAGCGATCTCCTTGTGAGGGTAACGAATCTTGTTGCATTGAATTCTGATGATATTGTTGAGTCTATTGGGATGCATATATTTTCTTTTAAAGTTATACAACTATGATTACTTGCTCTCTGGATTGTGGTTCTGATTTGAATGTTTCAATGTGTGCTGCTTGAGGTTGTTGGATGATGAAATGAAGAAGGGGAAGGAGTGAAGAGGAGAATGGTTGATTGATTTTGGGATAGAAAATGCTTGAGGACAAGCATTGGTTTGGTGTGGGGGAATTTGATAACATGCAATTTATTGAATTTATTTTTTGTTATCATGGTTTGAATTTGATTGTTTAATGCCCTAATGATTGTTTTTATTGAATTTTATTTTTAGGAGGTTGAATTTGAAGATTTGGCGTACATTGGGCTTAATGAAGCAATTTTGAAGTTAATAGGGTCAAGACACTTTATTGGGCTTTGAAGAAGAGGAGATTGAATTCAACATTTTAGTAGTATTTTTATTTTTAGTAAAATCTGTTTTTTTAGTAGGAGTGAACTTTTGTAATCTCCTAAATTTTGGAGAGTCCTAGTTAAATTAGAAGTAGGGCAAAAAGGGGCAACAAGTCAATATATATTCTTTCCAAAATTCTACAAGGCATGGCTGTCTCCTCACCACTATTTATTCACACAAGGAGGCATTCACAGGAGGCATTCTTGAGGAGAAAAAGCAAGGGACGGCTACAGGGGTCACTCTCTCCATTTAGGTTTTTATTTTTATTTTCTTTAGGAATATATTTTCTTTTTTCTTTTTTTGATTATCTTGTGATGATACTTACCACCATGTGTGGCTAATTTTTATTTCTGATTCAAGGGGAATTTTAATCGATTGTTCTTCATTGTGAGGTTATGTTTTTAATTTAATTTCTTGTCTTTTATTCAAGTATTCGTTGATTCTTGATTTAATTTTAGGAAAACCTAATATTGGTTAATCTGACAATTTAATTCAATATTAGTTTTTTCATTGCTATCCAGGAATTCAGTGATCCGTAATTGTCATGAACGAATGGTACAAGTAGTAACTAGGTTATTTTGTTATGGGTCTTTTACCGGTATTCAATTGACCTAGGGAATCAATGGAACAAAATTGAGTAATTGCGGCTATCCCAATTATTTATATTTTGGTTTAACTGTTTTCACAGAACGTAATGCTATCATTATATTGATATGGAACGCTATCGTGCCCAGTCGGTTAATGATAAGTTTCGATTAGATCTTTGGGTTTGGTCGATTAAATTAGGAAAACACAAGATTTATTACGGCTATCCTAATAGATCTAAGGTTAAATGCTTGAATCGCAAGAATAATATTTTTAACCAATGATCAATGAGACAATCGAATATATGAACCCTTGGATCGGAGTTTTGTGAATTGATTCCTTTCTTTAAATTTTAGAATTTGCATTGTTGATTTGTTTCTTATTTTTAGGTTATTAACTTTTATTTGGTAATTGTTATTTTAGCAATTTATTTGAAAATCCCCCAATTTTATTTTTAACATCAACTAGGAGATTAAGTTAATTAGTTCCCTTGGAATTCGACCTGGTAACCACTATTGTTATAGTTTGTTGCATTGGGGGAAATCAATATTAATTTGAGGGCTTCGACAACCCGATCAGAAAGCAGGCGGCTCCATCAGCTCCGTCACCCTCTCAGCCCCATCTTGCCCCGATCGAAGCTAAATGGTCCGGCATTTGAAAATCTCTTTAGTAGTACACAACATGGATAAATTTGAAATAATTTTGTGATGGGGTACAAGACAACTCAACTTTAGTTATATGTGCCGGAAAGATACTCTCGATATTTATCCACTTTCATTGGTAGATAGATCATTCCTATGAGGTCCATAAAAGACCTAGAATTCTACTTTTTTTCTAATCTTATTTTCCTTTTTCATCTTTAGAAGCAGTATAAGATCACGCCATGGGACAACCTCGCCGCAACAGAAACTCAGAGAGGGAGGGAGGGAGAGAGAGACAGATTGAAGAGGCCATCTTGTGTAACATACTCATTCTTGGTCTCTTTTTTTCTATTTCTGACTAAGTTATACAAAATAAGCATTCATAGCCGAACAATGAACCCCCAAGCCCACCGTCACGTCCTATATTAGGCCATCTCCACTTGCTAAAAGAACCGGCCCACAGAAATCTCCAACTTCTCTCCGAGCAATACGGCGACGTTTTGCTGCTTCGCTTTGGAATGAAAAATGTCCTGGTGGTGACGTCACCCTCAGCTGTCGAGCAATGCTTCCCTACAAACGTTGTCGTTTTTGTGAACAGGCCAAATACGTTGGCATCCAAGCACTTCAGCCAGAACCTCACCCCCATAAGCTTCGGTACCATACGGTGAGGAAGTTTTCGAGTTTAATGAAACGGCTCTACAAGTTCTTGCAGGATTTGATTGATGAAAAACGTAGAACGTTGTTGAATAAGGATGGGAATCTTGTTGGAAAGGGTGAGGGAAAGAGAAGAGGGATGATGGAGACATTGTTTTCTATGGAAGCAAAGGAACCGGAAGTCTACAATGATGACATTATCAAAGGAATTATCATGGAGAGAATATTTGATTGACAATAATTGCATGATGACTAAAAACCTAAATATACCTTAATATATGGTTGGGAAGATTATTTCAATTTTTATTCTTGAAAATCATTTTTGAGTCCTTGGCCGGTTCTCTCATCCTCACGTTCAACATGGCAAAGGAACATGAATTTCTATGATTTCAAATCTCACATTTTATTTTCTCATAAAACATCACTTCCAGCTTTATCCATACGTACTTTGTAATTACTTCAATTATATATATCAAGTCATCTCTTAATTTTCTAAATCATCTGCATCTAGGACAACTTACCCAAGGGAAAGAGGAATGGTTTGCATATATGATGATCTAAATATATCAATTCTAGGTTGCATTGCATGATTATGTTTTCTAGTTTTTTTTATTCTGCAAGTAGGTGTTCCTGGTGGCTGGGATGGACACGATATCGATAACACTAGAGTGGGCGATGGCGCTTTTACAGTGTTATCTATTAATTATTATTTTTTGTAAATAAGATAGTAAAATAATTAATAATTATTGAACGAGGAGATGACAAGAGAATAGATAATTTCATAAAACCCCTGTAGCCCTTAACCAGCGAACTCTTTTTCTTAGTGTGGGTCCCGCGATGCAATGATATACATGAAAGGACATCATTCGGACGGTGCATAAAATCAGATCAATAAAAATAAAAAAGGAAAAATGTGATATCAATCATCTTCTTTTGTTGCTTTTCTTTATCCGCGAGAAGCATCGGAGGCGGTGATACGGGCCGCTTCCTGCTCTAAATTTTTTTTTTTTTTGGGGGGGGGGGGGGAAATTGGAGCTGAGGTTTTAAAAAAAAAAATTGTACAAAATTCGAGTTGAGAAAATTTTGGTAATATATCTTAATATCTTTGGAGTTAATGAGAATTAAAGAGGAAAAACTTTTATTTTGGGTTGAGGAGATTTTGAGCAAATGATAGTTACATGTGCTTCTTTATTTATTAAAAAAGAAAACGACCTCAAGCTCCCCTTCCCCCTCCCCGGCACCGCCCCAAAAAAAAAAAAAAAAAAATCTCTGATCAGGAAAACGTCGTTAACGAGAGGTTCCTCTCCCTCTCGCTCTCAATCAATAAAATAATCAAATCTTATTTCTTATGCAGTAACACAATAATTGCTCAAGTTTTATTTTTAAATTCTGAAGTATAAAAAATATTAATATTTTAAAATAGTTTTTTTTTTATTTTCTATTTTCTTTTTTAAGGATATCCATGTGGATATTCTGGATCAAATGGCACTATAATACAATTACGAAATCCTAGGGGAAAGATAGGAAAGGGCCATCGTGATATTGTTTCTACCATAATAGGTGGGGAAGTGTGGGCAGTGTCAAAACGGGTTGAGTTTTTAGCGGGTTTTTAGGAATATCAAAGTACAAATATTGGTAGACTTCAGTACGAGTTAGAATAGAAGGTCTGAGGTTTAGTCTATATTTTTTAGCAAACTTAAATTTTGGTCGTAATTTTAAAAAGAATTTATATTACGAGATTTCTTTTAATTTTGTCAATTCTAAATCAAACTCTTACTTAAATGTAATTTTGAACCGTTTCAATTTTCTTTCATCATGTCACATGATTGTGGTCGTGGTGAATTGTTATCGTGAATATCTCATCTTTAACAAAGAAATGCGATTTAAATTTCTTATCAATTCCTCAATCTGTCTCTATTTTCAAATGAATTTGACAACTAATGTCCGTATGCACTTTTTTTTTTTTTTCTTTTTCTTTGAAAAATAAAGCATCGGTGCTGCTAGTAGCTGGGACGGAAACACTATCGATGGTGCTAGAGCCGACAATGCCATTACTTCTCAATCATCCAGAAGAACATGAAAAGGTCAGAGCTAAAATTGATACCATTGTCCCACAAGCAAAAACCTTGCCAAAGCTGCCTTATCTACCACACATAATTACGGTGCCCCTCCGCTTATCTTATACAGTCCCTTACCACTTCTAGTGCCTCACTCTGCCTCCGAGGTCTGCGATGTTATGGGCTACCATGTGACATGTGGCACTATGCTAATGATCAATGCGTGGGCACTTCATAGGGATCCTGACAGGGACAAATTTATCCCCGGGGAGGCATGAAAATGGCAAATACTGTATGCCTCTGTTGGGTTTTCACTTCCTATCCTAACAATCGGCCCCATTATGGGTGACCGACAAATGAATGTCAGAGAAGACATTAATTAGGTTTTCTTTCTTCTTGCATTCCACCCTTTCCTGTGAGCACATGCCACCGCCGTGCGTATTTCTTCTTCCAAGCACAAGCTGCCGAAAACCGAGAGAGAGATAGAGAGAGTGAGATTTTGTTTTCGACACTAAAATTTTTAGTGTCTTGCTTTGTGATTGATTAATTTGATTGATTGTTATTTTATTATCGTTTACTTTTGTTACACAAAATGAGGAAAATGTTAGGTGTCATTTTTTACATTAATATTTTCCTTAACAATTCTATATGGGGAGGAAGGGGGATGCCCCGGAGCTGGTTTTGGCATTCGTCTTGTTGGATCGACAATGGGAGCGTTGATTAATTCAGTCACTCGAATGGAATCGGATGGGTGAAGAAATGGTGACAATGATTGAAGGGGCGGGCCTCAGTATGTCTAGATTCCATGACCGGTATGCCATGTGCAAATCTCGAAGCTTTTAACATATTTACCAAGTAAAATTCGGTGCCAATAATAATAATAATAATAATAATAATAATAGTAATAGTAGTAGTAATAGTCTCGTTTGGTGAGAATTTGTGCGTTTCACTCATTACTGTCGGCATTCAATAAGTTTACATTCACGATAAAAAGAAAAAAGAGAGGGGTTTTCACTTTTGTGGTTATTTCATTATTATTTTTTTAATTTTGATTTAACAACATATTCATGCATAATCAATTAGGAAGAAAATCATTGTTAACTACGAAAAATAGAATTCTAATAAAATTTTAAAATGTGTCAAGAACATGGTTCATGATCACATAATTCAACTTGCTATCAGACAACTCTATCCCAATTTAATTAGAATTGGTTGTGTGAATTCATGTTTCTCAGATGAGTTTCAATCAATATTAACTTTGTATTTGTATTACATCACTTTTCCTTATTTGTTGATTAATTTTTTATCAACATAAATCATAATACGCGCTAAAAGATGGAGGAGACATTTCGTGCCTGATCTTGACATCACAGAAAATGACTTCTATGGTACTTAATTAAATTCTGAAGAAAGCATCTGGGCCCACCATGTAAAAGCTTAAGAAGTCGCTTAATGGAAAAAGTTTATCAAAATTTGTGGAATCCATCACTTAATATTTTAAATTTTATTTTAACTAATTTAAGTTATATTGGATTCTCATTTAGATAAAATTTTTTTAATATTATTTTTATCACTACTAAGACTGAAACTCATGTACTTAATATAAGATTATAGTATAATTCGATAAAAATTATGGTCTTTGTCGCCCTTGGAAGACCATAATTTTTTATTTTTGATTAAAATAAATTTATTTTATGTAATTAAAAGAAAAAAGGTGAATTAGCATGAAATAATAATTTATAATTTAGCTTGATCTCTAACTTAAATGAACCTGATAAATGCCGAAAAAAAAGGGAAAATCAAATAAAATATCAAAAGGAATAAGGGAAGATGAAAAAAAAAAAAAGAAAGTTAGAAATCTCGAATGATTGAATTTTTTTTGGGTGTATTTTTTCTTATTTTATTTGATAAAAGGGATACAATTTATAATATTATATATATTATAGATTTTTTTATTTGTATTTTATTTGAACAAAAACTATTGTATTCAGACGATATGCAATTTATGATTTCTAGAACATGTCCAAAACTTTTTGGGATTCCAAAATGTGACAGGCAGCCCAAGATAATGTGACAAACGTGTTCAACTATTTCAACCAGAGTAGAGTTTACTTTATTTTGCTCGTTTTAATTTTCGATTAAAAAAATTTTAGTTAATCAAAGATAGAATTTTGCAAATGATTTTTCTCAGAGAGAATTTTTAAGATGGTTCTCATAGAGAACCTAAATTCGCATAAAATCATTAATTTATATTGTTAAAACTAAATTAATAATTTAGCCTAATTTCAACCTTAAATAAACTTGACAAACTCTCAGAAAAGGTAAGGCAAATAAAAAAAGTCAAAAGGAAAAAGGAAAATCAAATAAAATAGGATGTCGTCAGAACTCCATTTTTTTTTTATTACTTGTAGTCTAAACTTTTAAGGAAAAAGGAAAATCAAATAAAATAGGAAGTCGTCAGAACTCCATTTTTTTATTTGGTATTCGAAATTTTATTTTGATTAATCCGGATCGATCTATTATCAGATTCTTTTCGATAAGAGATCTTTCAAGATTTTTTTTGTACTCATGAAAAGTCAAACTTATAACCATAATAAAAAAATTTAACTCCTTTTTAACTGAGTCAACCAACATAAATCAAGCATAAACCAACATAAATCAAGCATAAACTCTTGTGTCCAAACAACGAAGAAAAAAACATAACGCTCTTGAACGATTGGATTGGGCCTTCTAGAAGTTGTCCAAAACCCTCTATATTATTTGAGAATTTTATAAAGAGAAAAAGAAAAAAATTAGAATTATTAAAAATAAAAAATTTTGCTCAGTTTTTTAAGTGTATTTTTGAAATATAAAAAATATTTAATTCTAATATTTTTTCATTTTTTTTCACTTTTTAGAGAAAAATTTTTAAATTTGGAGGGATCTCAAATCCATCCAAATTTTTCATTTTCTATAAAATCTAAACTCTCAAATAAAAGAAAAGACATACTCGTCTCTTATAATCATTTTTTTCCTCTTATAATCTTCTCATCCAAACGAACTGTCACAGAAGATTGCGTCACAGAGAGAATTTGTGACCATTGCAAATAATATTTTTGATAAATTGTTCTTTGTGTTTGATTCCAGAGAGAAATTTATTTTAAAAATCATTACTTGAAATGAAAGTTGCAAACAATTAAAATAAAAATGTAAATCTTATTAATATTTTGCAATCATCCATCATCTTGTCAAACAAGTTTTAGTATAAACTAATTAAATAAATGTAATTTATTAGAAACTAGTATATATTATGTGTATTTATATTAACAAACTAATTAAATAAATGTAATTTACAAGTTATAAGCATACACTTTTTTTGTGCTACATGAAATTGTGAATTAATATTATATAATAGAATAACAATTTTTATATAATTATCAAATAAATTAAATTTACAATTAAATTTTAAATTTATTCTCGTGTACCAGTCATTTACTATCCTACTTGACCTATAATAATAAATTTTATACCAATACAATACATACCGCAATGAGTGCAGCATCAAGTGATGCATACACGATTGCGGGCAATTACTAGAAGAGGGATGGCGGGTTTTGATCGGCCAGCCTACATGATATATGGTCCTACCTTACCTCCATTTATAATAAGAAATGCAATGAAGTTATTTCATCTCAGCTCTATCCTAAACAAAGCTGAATAACTTCTTCACTCTCTCTCTCTCTCTCTCTCTCATGGAGATTATTTCGAGTTCTTTAGCACTTCTACTGGTTCTTCTCATAATCTGCAAAGGTTTTTTCTCACACAGTGGAAAACTACCACCAGCACCACCTTCTATTCCAATATTGGGCCATATCCACCTCCTAACCAACCCCAAAAAGCCCCTCCATCTAGCCTGCCAAACTCTATCCGAAAAGTATGGCCCGATTCTCTTCCTCCGCTTCGGTTTCCGCCCGGTTCTTCTTGTCTCGTCTCCTTCCGAAGCTGAACAATGCCTGACCCTAAACGACCGGGTCTTTGCTAACCGGCCCAACACCATAATGGGCAAATACGCCGGGTACAACAAAACCACGATCGGGTCGGCCCCAATTGGTGAGCACTGGCGCAACCTTCGTCGGATCACTACCATCCAGATCTTTTGCAACAAAAGCCTCCAGATGTCCTCCTGGATCCGCGAACAAGAGCTCCGTTTTCTATTTGGGAAAATGTTTCGGAGCTGCGAAGGCAAAACCCAAAAAGTGAAATTTACTTCTCTTTCTTATGAGCTTAGCTACAACGCTATGACTAGGATGACTTTGGGAAAACGCCGTGCCGTAGAACCAGGAATATTTAAGCCGACTCCGTCAATAAGTGTTTTGGATTTTTTGCCCGTTTTGAGGTGGGTCGGGTACAAAGGGATTGAGAGAAAAGCAAAGGAATCCCAAACAAAGAGAGATTTGTTCTTACAAGGCCTGCTCGATGAGTTTAGAAGAAACCAAAAGGGTGTTTCTGGAGATTTTTCCATGGATACGGATGCTATGAGGAAGCCTATTTTTGAACTTCTTTTGTCGCTTCAAGAGGAAGAGCCCGACCTTTATCCGGACAGCACAATCAAAGGAGTCCTGCTGGTGAGCGTCTTGGGTTACATGTGTTAAGACCAATCAAACGTGGAACTTTTTTTATTATTTTTTTTAAAGCTTCAATAACCATCTTGCGGACAGTTTTTGTTACACCCCACCCAACAATCATTTATGGCAGAAGCCCATAAACTCCAAAACACTTTTCTCAAACTAATCAGAAGATATTTAAACCGGAGTCTTTATTTTTTTCCTTGTAAAGTTGTCTAAAAGATTCTCTTTTTTTTAAAAAAAAAAATATATATATATTTTTCTTGCCATCCTTAGAAAAGTACAATTTAACCTGAAAGCAATACTTTAAATGCGTGATTCTAATGGACAATACTTTTTTCACAGTAACTTTTAGCTCTATGATTTGTCACAAATTGTCCTTAATTTTTTTTTTATAGCTTTTTTTCTATGTCAAAAGAATTATTTTTATGGAACACCTAAAACTATTTATGAGTATATATCATCCCGGAAAATATCTTAACTAAAAATTTTATGAGTAGGTGTTTTTATTTTACAGTTTTACTCTAATTATAACAAAGGTTAGCAGCACTCATTTATAGGGTTAGTCGTGGTCACGAATATAATGTTTTTCTCTGATTATTGCGTCTCCAAATGGTGTCGAGATGTCAATCGCATTCATGTTCTACTGCCCTTTGACCTTAAGTTTTGGAAAGCATCCTTAAACATTGGGAAAAAAAAAAGAAAAAAAAAGAAAAGAAACAAAAAGTCATTCTCTTGATGCTATGGACCACCAATAATCTCAAAGTCGCATAGCTAACAAATTTTGGTTGATTCATTATTTTTTTCCAGACACTCTTGACCGGAGGAACAGACACT
The DNA here is from genome assembly GCA_037126225.1 of Dillenia turbinata. Classification (NCBI taxonomy): domain Eukaryota; kingdom Viridiplantae; phylum Streptophyta; class Magnoliopsida; order Dilleniales; family Dilleniaceae; genus Dillenia; species Dillenia turbinata. The sequence goes on from JBAMMX010000005.1 coordinate 5,188,078, forward strand.
ACAGTCCGCACAATTCAACAAGCAATGTCGCTATTGTTGAATCATCCAGAGGTACTAAAAAAGGTGAGAGATGAAATCGACAGCCACTTGGGAAACAAACGCTTAGTTAACGATTCGGATCTCGCCAAATTACCATATCTACGTTGCGTGGTTAATGAAACACTTAGACTTTTTCCTGTGTCACCAATATTGTTGCCTCACTTTTCGTCAGAAGATTGTGCCGTCGGAGAATACAAAATCCCAAAAGGTACAACGTTGTTGGTCAATGTTTGGGCTATACATCGCCATCCTGATATTTGGGAAAAACCAACCGAGTTTATACCCGAGAGATTTTTAGGAATGGATGGAGAGCGGGTTGGGTTTAGGTTTATTCCATTTGGGGCTGGGAGAAGAGCATGTCCTGGTGCTGGATTGGGCTTGAGGATGGTGGGCTTGACGGTTGGTGCACTTATTCAGTGCTTTGACTGGGAGAAAGTTGGGCTTCAGTCGTCTCATGATGAGGCCCTGTGCACTCCTCGTTCTTCTATGATTGGTGTCCTCTCTCAAATTTGAAACTTGTTTTAGACTTAATATCCCCCCTTTTTTTTCTTTTTCTTTTTTTTTTTTCTTTTTTGCATTCCCTAGTGGAGAATTAAACTTACATATTTTGTATAAATTTTATCAAAATAAATTTATTATGTATATTACTACGTTTGCCTATCAACTCAACTATCATTTTTTTTTTTTTGGTGCTGATCAACTCAACTATCATAAACTGATGTCAAATAAGACTTGGGGTTCAAAACCCATTTGTACGTTTTGTATAAATCTTCACAATTTCTAGTGAATTTGGCTTGGGTTTTCAATACAGGTCATGTTTAAGCTAACTTTCTAAGTTTGATTTAAAAGGGAAAAAAAATAAAAATAAAAATACATTATAAAGACTGAATTGATTCTAGAATCGATTATGTTCTCTTGTACCTTTTACGTTATAAAAGATATCGAAGTTTGTATTCGTTGACTGACCCCGCTCCAACACTTTTGCAACAAAAGCTCCTCAATCTACGAACTAGATACCCTTATTGGCGCCACTCATTTCGGAGCTCCGATCCAGTGGGCTCAAAAAGATTGATTTGAGCCCTTTGTTGTATGGGCTGATCTACAACCATTGTTGAGGAAAAACATTAAGGCCGAGTTTGCATACTATAGGTTTTTTTTTTTTTTGGGTTACATCACGATTTGAGCTCTAGATCATTAGATCGAGGGAGAAAGATTATGATTACTAAAGTGTCTCCTTCAGGACTTACATCCTATCATTTTAGGCCAAGTTTGGATGTGATCATTACTTTGTAGAATCAAAATATTTTATGGGGTCACCTTATAAGAGGCATTATACATGCAATTATTGTTATTATTATTATTTGTGGGTCAAGTATTTAATTAAGTTAGAATGATTCAAGTTCTCAATGAAATTCATCATATCTATATTTTAAATCCTCATTACCCATTCTCTTCATTAGGTGCCAGAAATGATTTTGGTTGATAAAAATATATTTAAAAAAAACCGAAGCAAATTAAAATAATATATATTATGCAAAATTCTGTTGATAAGCATTTGATTCATAGCTTGTGGCTCGATATTTGGGTTCAATTTATTATTTTTATATGACTTAATTAGTATAAATACTCTCTTGTAAAAAAAACTAAATACACAAAAATATAAAGTCTATTCTCTCTTTTAAATTTTGTCCTTTTCTTCGGCCAATCAGCTTCTTGGTCATTTATGCAAGATTCGGTGGGTTTCTTCTCTAGATCTTCTTGCCTAATTGAGCGCAGCTCAACTCTGCTCAATTTTTTAAAACCAATATGCATATGGAATTGGCCTAGGCGGATTTTTGGATCTATAAGGCGGCGCATATGGCCCAATATGAGATGAGATGGTGGACTTACGCCCTGGAAATGACAATGATGACAAGAGCCAGGAGCAATATACAAAGCTGAAAATACATCCTACCCTCGGACCCCTTAAGAGAGAGAGAGAGTGATGAGGTTCTTCTTTTTGTCCCTTCTTTAAGAGGATGAGGAAGGAGGCAGATCCTGCACTTTATTAAGTGCATAGTTTTGGTGGTGTCCGCCACTTCGTTTTGTGTTAACCTTTGCAAAAATTTTTCCCTCGCGGTGCCATTTGACATGGTCGCTCCCAACACCAAGAAAATAAATTATTTTACTACTACTAAACAAAAGTAGCTCAAATTTATCAGTTAATTATTATAAATCTATCGAATTTCTAACAACAGGAATTGAAAATTCAACAAGGGCTTTCTGAGGGTGATTTTTTTTTTTTTGGGACATAAGGAGATTCGAATCCGATTCTATTACAATGGGGAGGGGGAGAGGTATTACTTTGTTAGAAAAAGCAGAATAAAGCAGAAAAACTAAGAAAATAAAGAAAAGCAGACTAAGAGAAAATTGTTTGTGTATATTGTATATACAATAGATTGTACAATAACCCTATAAATAGGGTGACTCCATGAGACTAAACCCTAGAAATATAAAAAGAAAGAATATATAGAATATTTACAAGATTGTAAAGAATAAACTAAATAATTACAATATTGGAATTTTAGAAAGTCAATATTCTAAGACTTCTTTAATTTGGAAATCTCCAAAATTTGTTCCCAATACTTGCAATATTAATTCCCAAGATATTTCTAAAAATCTCTTCAATTTAGGAATTGCCAATATTCTTTACACCCCCCTCAAACTCAGGATGGGTGTAGAGAAATCATCTTGAGTTTGTATAATAGATCATCATGACGTCCAGGAAGATGAGTCTTGGTAAAAAAATCAGCAGGTTGATCGACAGAGCGAAGAAAGAATATTTGAAGATCACCATTAGTTATATGTTGACGAATAAAGTGACAATCAATCTCAATGTGTTTAGTTCGTTCATGAAAGACATCATTATGAGCAATCTGAATAGCACTCTGATTATCACAATATAGAGGACTTGGAGAAGAAGTAGGTATACCAATGTCACAAAGAAGTCTCCCGAATCCATAATAACTCGTAGTGTCAGCAAGTGCGCGATATTCGCCTCCGTACTAGAAAGCAGCGTAAAAATTTGTTTCTTGCTACGCCAAGAGATTAAAGAATCACCAAGAAAAATACAATAGCCGTAGTAGACCGTCGATCAAGAGGGATCACCACTCAATCAAGATCGAATAGGCACGTAGCGTAACGAGGATGAGACATAAAAATGAAGTCCATGAAATAAGGTGCCTTTAACATAACGAAGAATCCGTAAAACGGCACAAAATGAGGAGATCGTGTGTGAACCATAAATTGACCGACAATGTGAACAAAGATAAGAGATATCGGGACGAGTGGCGTGAAGATAAATAAGACCGCCTACTAATTGCCGATATAAGGTAGGATCGAAAGAAGGTTGCCATCCGTAGGAGAAAGTTTAACATTATGCTCAAGAGGGGTGGAAGCAATTTTATTATCCGAAATGCCCGAACGGGAAAGAAGGTCGAGGCATATTTTGCCCGAGACAAATAATAACCGTAAGATGTAGGAGTAACTTCCAATCCTAAGAAATAACTAAGATGGCCGAGATCCTTCATTTCAAATTTGCCACAAAGAAAATGTTTGAATTTGGAGATTGCAAAGATCGCTCCGGTGATAATCATATCATCAACATAAAGAAGAAGTAAACAAGGTACCATGATCGCTTTTGAATGAAAAGTGCAGAATCATAAGCACTAGGAGAGAAACCAAAATCACCGACAAGATCGCTGAAAGTAGAAAACCAAGCACGGGAGCTGTTTTAGGCCATATAAAGCACGACGAAGACGACGGACTTTATTGGCGGGATGTGAATAACCCGGAGGTGGTTTCATATAAACTTCTTCCTTTAGAACTCCATTGAGAAAAGCATTTTTAACATCCATCCGATACAAGGGCCATTGTTTAGGCGAAAGCAATGCAAGCAAGCTACGTACGAGGTAAGACGAGCAACAGGAGCAAATGTTTCTTCATAGTCAATGCCATATTCCTGTGTAAATCCCTTTGCGACCAGCCGAGCCTTATATCGTTCAATAGTCCCATCCGAGTGAGTTTAGATTTTATAAACCCACTTACATCCGATAAGAGTTTTGTCTCTAGGAAGATCAACTAAATCCCAAGTATGTGTGTTCTCCAAGGCTTGAAGTTCTTCTTGCATAGCTTGTCGCCAAAGAGGATTAGTACTAGCCTCTCGGTAAGATTGAGGCTCATGTAGAGTGGAGATTGTAGAATAACAATGATAATCAAGAAGACGAATGTGGGTGCTCTTACTCTTGTTGGTCGAGGAGTGGATTCATGAGGCAACTCGGGTTCAATGGAAGAGGGTGCAGTCCATCATTTGGGAGAGAATCAAGGAGAAGCCGTAAGAGTTGAAGTATCTGTCAATGTATCGTAACTAGAAGGAAATAAATCGAAGATAGATTAGTAAGTAATGGAGATATGGTACGAAAAGGAGATAAGGAAGAAAACATGATATTTTCCCAGAAGATGACATGTCGAGAAACTCGAAGACGATTGGAGACAGGATCCCAATATCTATATCCTTTGTGTTCAATGCCATACCCTAGGAAGCAACATAATCGTGCTCGAGGTTGTAACTTATTATGCTCATGAGGTTGAAGTAACACAAAGCAAGCACAACCAAAGACTTTGAGAGAATTATATACTGGTGGAGAACCATATAACCGCTCATAAGGAGAGATGTTAGAGATTGTAAAAGAAGGTATTCTATTGATGACATATATAGTCAGAAGAGCTGCCTCACCCCAAAATTGTGATGGACAAGATGCAGAGAAAAGTAAAGACCGAGTTATATCAAGAATGTGTCGATGTTTTCGTTCTGCTCTACCATTTTGTTGGGAAGTACCTGGACAAGAACGTTGGACAATGGTTCCATGCTGTTTAAGAAATATAGTAAGAGTAGACTCAAGATATTCGGATGCATTATCGCGCGTAAGATCTTGATGGTTTGAGAAAATTGAGTTTGAACCATTGATGCAAAGTTTTTGTATATTTGAGGTAATTCGAGCGGTTTTTCATCGATAAATCCATGTAAAACGGGAGTAGTCATCAATAAACACAACAAAATATTTTGACCCACCCATAGTTGGTGTAGGAGATGGTCCCCAAATATCGAGTGAATAAGATCAAAGGGAGCATTAGAAATAGAATCATTTGTATTAAAGGATAAAGCCGGTTGTTTTGCGCTTTGACATGAAATACATTGAAGAGATTCATCAAGAATGTAACCTAGTGAACCCGTATAAATTAAAGAACGAAGTTTATTAAGAGATAGATGACCTAGACGAAGATGCTATAAGTGAAAGGATGAAGGAACAGTAGACAAGAGAGTGACGAACGACTAATAGGAATGTGAAGAGAAGTAAGCTCGTATAGACGTCCAACCTTACGGCTTGTCCCAAAGATCTTTCCCGTCTGAGGATCCTGCACACGACATCCAATAGAAGTGAATATTATGTCAAATCCAAGTTCACATAATTGACCAACAGAGATAAGATTTAAGGTAAGTGTAGGGACAAAAAATGTATCAGGTAAATCTAAAAAAGAGTTAGAAAAATGACTAATCTGAGTGGGCATGGTAGAGCCATCAGCTGTATGAATCATTGATGGTGTACTAGGAGCGGATAAAGAAGTAAAAGAATGGGAATTATGGGTCATATGGTTAGAGCAAGCAGAGTCAAAAAAACCAAGAAGAAGACTACCGATACGGTAGAAAGTGCAATATGTTTGTGATTATCAAAAGAAAGAACTTGTTGTAAAAAGGTTTGAAGATCACCAAGAGATATTGTTGGCTGAGAAGAAGAGGTGGTAGTAGCAGAATCCTCAGTGGCAGCAACAGCAACAGATTGTGAGATATGTCGAGAACCTGTAGCAGAACGATTTTGGGATTGAATGACCTTCTTTGGGCAATTTTCAATAAGATGACATTTCTCTTTGCAATATCTACATTCAATCATAGGATTAGCAAGGCATCGACTAGAAATATGTCCTCGCTTCTTGCAAAACCTACATTCAACAAAGGGGACAATTAGGAAGGATATGACCCGACTTGCGCATTCTGACGAAATTTGGAAATTTTGGTCCTCGAGTAGTGGTGGCCAATACAACATCACTATGTTGAGGTTTGAGTAATCCCAGACGAGTCTCTTCTCGATATCAACTCGTAAACTGCAGTTTCAATAGTAGGGAGAGGATGTCGATGAAGCAGAGAAGCTCTAACAGGCTCAAAATCTGATGTTAGAGCCATAAGAAATTGGACCAGACGTCCTTGGTCTCGATATATTGCATATTTACTTGCGTCAGTTGTGCATTGCCAATGGGGTTCAGAGAGCAAGTTGATCCCATATTGATTGTATAACGGGCAAGAAAATCATTGATTGACCGACCTCGTTCTTGTCGCAAAGAGTGAAGTTCTGTGAGCAATTGATACTGATGAGCCGGATCGATGTAGTATAGCGACTTGCAAGAAGGTCCCAAACTTCTTTAGCCGTCTCAAAACGACTAAATTGCAGATGAATAGAAGGTGCAGATGTGTTACGAAACCAAGTAAGAATTTGGTGATTTTTGCTATCCCAATCTTCAAGACGGTTACCAAAATCATCATCCGATTCGTCATCAGTTTTTATAGGCAATTTGATATCTCCCGTAACATAACGCCATAGCCTCCTTCCCTTAAGAAAACTTCTCATCCCTTGAAACCATGCCTGATAGTTGTATCCATCAAGCATAACTGATATAGGTTGAGAAATATCTAATTTCTCCATAACACGGCAAAAAAAAAAAAAGTGTTTAATTGATAAAATAAAATCAGATCGAACACCTAGTGCTCTGATACCATGTTAGAAAAAGCAGAATAAAGCAGAAAAACTAAGAAAATAAAGAAAAGCAGACTAAGAGAAAATTGTTTGTGTATATTGTATATACAATAGATTGTACAATAACCCTATAAATAGGGTGACTCCATGAGACTAAACCCTAGAAATATAAAAAGAAAGAATATATAGAATATTTACAAGATTGTAAAGAATAAACTAAATAATTACAATATTGGAATTTTAGAAAGTCAATATTCTAAGACTTCTTTAATTTGGAAATCTCCAAAATTTGTTCCCAATACTTGCAATATTAATTCCCAAGATATTTCTAAAAATCTCTTCATAAGGAGATTCGAATCCGATTCTATTACAATGGGGAGGGGGAGTGGTATTACTTGAACTAAAACTCATTGGCGCTTTCTAAGGGTGATGACCGGAGGGTTTCATATAAATAAGAAAATGATACAACTTGTTATTAAAAATTAAAATAGAATAAAATAAAAAATAAAAATTATTACTATATATAATTACAATACAAATATCAATAATTGTCTAAAAATTGTGTCAAAATTTTGAGCAAGAAATGTAAGGCAAAAACTAAAAAAAAAAAAAAAAAAAGAGAAAAAAAAGAAAAAATTATTGAAAGCGGATGCTTGCTTGTTCTAGAAGATAAAATATTTTGTTCATGTTTATAGTAAAAAATAAAAAAATAAAAAAAAATGAGTAGGTTACAAATTATTCAAATTAAGATATTTTAACATTTAAGACCTTTTACGTAAGGCATATCTAAAAAGTTTAGAAAACATATACATAGACCCCTCATGTGAGAAGAGATTTCTTATTCCAACTCACTCTTTTTTCTTCGGCTAGTGATTGAACGCATGCTAATGCATGGGGTGCCTATAAGATGTGGATTGTATTTTTTTATTATATAAATATTTATTAGATTTATAATTAACTCAAAATTTAAACTAAATTATTGTTTAAATCAGTAAAAAATATGACGTATATCGGTGATAAGAAAAAAAAAAGAGTTTAATCACTATGCATGGGTTCATAAAAAAAAATAAAAAAGAAAAAATCTATATTAAAAAACGAGCGATTTAAGAGAGAAAAATGGTTAAAAAAATTGAATGGAAAAAAATAAAAAATTATGATTTAAAAATAAATTGACAATTATCTGTAGTGTCAAAAAAATAAAAGGAGAAAAACTTATACTAAAAAAGGTCAAAAGAATAAAGTTAAACAAAAAAATGGATGAAAAAACTAAAGATCTGAATGGATAAGTAGAGCCAAAAATGAGAAAAAAACTTATATTTAAAAAAACGAACGAACAACTTAAAGGAAAGACAAGGTAAAAAAAGAGTAAGAATTTGAACAAACAAAAATTGTGGTTTAAAAAAGTGGACGACCATCCACGAGACCAAAAAACCAAAAGGAGAAAAACCTATATCCGAAAAAATAAAAAACTTAAAAGAAAAAAAAAGTTGGATTAAAAATTAAAAAAGAGTAAGGATCTGAATGAGAAAAAAATTAAAAAGGTGCCACCTAAAAATAAAGGGATAATTATTAGTGGGACTAAAAAATAAAAGAAAAAAAGCCTATGTCCTAAAACGACGAATGACCTAAGTAAAAAAAAGGGTTAAAAATTGAAGAACACTAAATAGTTAAAAAAAGACGACATATCCAAGCCCGGAAAAAAAAAGAGTAAGGACCTAAATTAAAAAAAAAAAAAGTGCAATCTCAAAAAGACGAAGGAACTATGCCAAAAAAAGAAAAAATGGATAAAAAAAGTACAATAATCTGAATAAAAGAAACATAGTAGGTTTCCCAAAAGTTGAAGGATCTAAGCAAAAAAAAAAAGGGCAAAAAAAAGTGGAAGGATTTGAACGAAAAAAATAACAGGTTCTAAATGAAAAAGAAAAAATACAATGAGATCCTCCCAAAAGACGAAAGATCTAAGTGAAAAGAAAAAAAAAACTGACATAAAAAAACACGAGGAGTTGAATGAAAAAATTAACCGGGAAAGATAGTAGGGATTTGAATGAAAAGAAAAATATAACGGGATTTCTCAAAAAATGAAAGATCTAAGCAAAAAAAACCGAACAAAAAAAAGTAGAAGGATTTGAACGGAAAAAAATAGTAGCCTCTAAATGAAAAAAAAATAGTGCGATTTCCCAAAAGATGATGGATCTAAGTTAAAAAAAAAGAAATATGATAAAAAGACGCAAAAACTCGAAGGAAAAAAAATCAGTGGAAAAAAATTGCGGGGTCCTAAATTAAAAAAAAAAACATAGCTGAATCTTTCAAAAGAGAAAGAACCCAAGCGAGAAAAAAAGGGCAAAAAAATGTAAGAACTTGAATGGAAAAAAAAAAAAAGATAGCAATGGGGGTATTTTGGTCATTCAAAAAAATACGGATGAACAATAGTTGTGGAGTTCTTAATAAAAAAAAAAAAACATAGAGGGTCCTCTAAAAGAGGAAAGATCCAAGTGAAAAAAAAAGAAATAAGATAAAAAAAAATATAAGGAGTTGAATTGAAAAAAAAAAAATATATATATATATATATATATAGCAACGGGGGTACTTTGGTCATTCACAAGCGCATGAATAGTAGCTGCGGAGTCCTAAATAAAAAAAAAAAAAAGAGGATCCTAAAAAAAAAGGACCCAAAAGCAAAAAAAAAAAAAAAAAAAATCAGGCAAAAAAATGAAGGAGTTAATTTAACAAAAAAAAAGATAGCAATGGGGGCACTTTAGTCATTTTCAAAGAGGTGAATGAACAGTAATGTATATAGTATCTCCAATTGGAGTTTTATATAATAGAGTAAAAATATATATATATAGCGTTCTCTAAAAGAGAAAAGAGTAAAGTGAAAAAATGGACAAAAAAAGGATTAAAATGAAACCAAAAAAAAAAGAAAAAAAGAGTAACAAAAAAATATAGTGTTCTCTAAAAGAGAAAGGACTAAAACGAAAAAATGAATCAAAAAAAGTAAGGACTAAAATGAAAAGAAAAAGAAAAAAATATAATATGAGATATTTTGATAATTGGACTTATAGTATTTTAACTGGCGCTTTATATAATATGGTTAAAAAAAAAGGCATTATTTTGTATCAGAGAAAAGACCAAAGAAAAAATAAGGACTAAAATGAAACGAAAAAAAAAAAAAAGTCAAAACGAAAAAATGGATAAAAAATTAAAGAACTAAAACAAAACGAAAAATAAAAAGAAGATAATAAGGGGTATTTTGGTAATTGGATTTAAGGAATTATTAATAAACAGTGCATATGAATAGTAACCTCAAATAGCTATTTACCAATTGGTGCTTTATATAATTAGGTAAAAAAAAAAGATATAGCATTTAAAAAAAAAAAAAGGAACTAAAGATAACAAATGGATAAAAAAAAGGTCGACTGAAATGAGACGAAAAAAAAAGAAAAAAAAGAGTTAAGAAAAGATAATGTTCCCCGATCAAAATGAAAAAATGGGTAAAAAAAAGGACAAAAATGAAATGAAAAAAAAAGAAAAAAAAAAAAAAAAGGATAACAGGGATACTTTGATAATTGGAGTTGGCTACTGTTTGTGAATAATATCTGTGAATTGTGCGGCTCTTTATATATACACGTTTTAAACAAAAGCTGATAATTTATAGTTGTCTTGTCAGTCAATAATGTCGTATAATGTTCAACAACTGGTCGTTTTATACGTGTCATGTCAGCAGCTGTCGAAATAGTTTGATTAGCTTGGAGCTCCCAAGAGACAGAACAGAAGGCAAGAATGGATGGTGTCTACTACTCTCTCTCGATCTGTGTAGCTCTCATTGGCTTCTTGCTTATCAAATTCCTTACGAAACAGAAAAGCCCCAAAAAGCTACCTCCAAGCCCTCCGTCAATTCCAATTATAGGCCATCTTTATTTACTGAAAGCACCAATTTACAACTCTTTCCGATCTTTATCCAACAAATATGGCCAAGTCCTCCTCCTCAAACTCGGCACCCGTAGAGTCCTCCTGGTTACCTCAGCTTCAGCCGTTGAGGAGTGCTTCACAACAAACGACATCATTTTCGCTAGTCGCCCAACAAGACTCCGAGCAAAACACCTGATGTACGACCACACCACCGTAGACACTGCCCCTTACGGTGATCTCTGGCGCAATCTCCGCCGCTTCCTGACCCTTGAAATCTTCTCCTCTGCTCGCCTAGCCACAACATCCGTTTTTCGACAAGAAGAGGTTCGTTTATGGGCAAGCGGACTTGTGAAACAGTGTCAAATCAAAGAACCAGCAAAGGTCGAGTTGAAATCCAAGTTTAGTGAGCTTACGTTCAACATAGTGACTATGATGATACTTGGGAGAAGATATTATGGCGAACATGTGAGAGAGAGTGATACAGCCGAGGCTGCACATGTTAGAGCATTTATGGAGGAGACTTTTAAGATTTGTGGAATGAGGGACGTGGGAGACAATTTCCCCTTCCTATGGCGGATTGATTTCAGAGGCAAGAAGATTTTGAATTTTGCGGAAAAGAAAGACAAGGTTTTTCAGAAGTGGATCGATGATTTCAGAGCTTCAACTACTCCTGAGGCTAATGGTGATTCTTCCAAAAGGACTCTGATCCAGGTCTTGTTATCACTGCAGCAATGCGAGCCTGAATTCTACACCGACAAAATTATTAAAGGGATTATACTGGTAATCAAAATCTTAGCCTTCTTTCTGTCTTTTGATTATCATTTTAAAGATCAAATTACATAAAATAGGGAGAAACACATCAAGGAGCTAAAGTAAAGTCTGATTTGGCTAATTAGAAGAACTAGGCAGAACATAAAAACAGGGGAACCAAGGAAAACCAGATGGTGAAAAGCCCAACTTAGTGATATGAAATAAGACCAGGTGATAATTGGAACCACTCATAAAATTCTTCTTCTCCGTCGATCCCTTTGCCAAATTTTCGGCTTGATCTTGTGAAGTAGGTCATATCCTAAAGCAATCACACGCCAAAGAATAGAGACAGGCTATGGACATGTCTGTAAACATCTTGTTTCTCCACAAGGTTCCAGTTTGATCAAATGAAGGCTAATTTTGTATTATGTGAATTGTAAAATATATTACCAGCTCCGATCTCCCACCTCTAATTTTTAGTGAAGTTTTGTAGGTATTGGTGTTGGGAGGGGCAGATACTACGGCAACAACAATGGAATGGGCTATGTGTCTGTTGTTGAATCATCCGGAGGCACTGAAGAAGGCGAGAGCAGAAATAGATGACAAAATAGGGCAAAGCCGTCTGATAGCTGAAGAAGACCTGCCCAAGCTAACTTACCTAAAGAACATAATAAATGAAACTCTCCGGTTATATCCACCAGCTCCCATTTTATTGCCGCGTTGCTCCTCGGATGAATGCATGGTAGGCGGTTTTGATGTGCCCCGCAACACAACACTAATGGTCAATGCGTGGGCAATTCAGAGGGACCCCAAGGTTTGGAAGGACCCCGAGAGCTTTATTCCGGAGAGGTTTGAAGGTGAGGCTGAATTTGGATATTGGCTGATTCCATTTGGTGGTGGAAGGCGAGGATGTCCGGGAGCTGTTTTTGGGGGCCGAGTAGTTGCCTTGGCATTAGGTGTTCTAATACAGTTGTTCGAGTGGGAGAGAGTTGCTGATGAAGAGGTGGACATGACTGAGAGGTTTGCTTTTACCATGGAGAAAGCAGATTCACTAGAGGCCATATGCAGACCTCGTGAAGCCATCAATCTGCTCTTTAAGTGATTAGTCCCACCTCAACTTTGTCAGAGGTCAAACCTTGAATATTTGTAAATAGTCTTGAAATTTTATTTTGGTTATCAACTAATCAAGACAGAATTGGGTCTTTGCTGTCTAACAAGTAGGCAAAATTAAGTCGTATTTAATATTTTGCGTAGAAGGCAACACAAACCGCAAATAAGCAGATTCAACAAAAGAAACCTACGAAACAAGTCTACATGGTAGGAGTAGAACAGAGTTGAGAGAGGACACTAATCATTCAAGGGCGTGGCCTATATAGAGACCTCAGAGGCCTTTGGACTCTGCATTATGCCCAGAAGAGCTCCTTTCTCCCATCAGGTCAACTCCAGCATCAGGGCAAGCTCTCCTCCCAACAGTAAACGATACACGCTCTCTGAATTCCACTTGAGAGAGCTTCTCATGAATGAATGAAGATCGCATTTTCCATGCACTGGATCTCGATAGATCTCGTACCCATAGGGAATTTGAATTCTCCAAACAAACGGTCCTCCCTCGGCAAGATCTTCTCCTGGTACCAAACGGGATCTCGGGAATTAACTCAGATGTCTTTTTCCTCGGATTACGATGATTATGTATGGCTCACACTTTCACCAACAAGGTTTGTATCTTTTGGAATTTCCGAGTTTTCCTAGTCTTCGGATGAATAATGAGGCACAAGAAGTGGTGGTGCAGGAAAGCCTAAGGGTTTCGTTAATTACGCAGAGCAGCTTAGACATGGTTGTTTTGGCAGTGTGAGAGTCGTTTGTTGAGTGCTTGTTTCCCACTTGGTTGTTAATTATCACAGCTCTGACCTTTTCAATGACTTCAAAAGCGACATCACGCGTTCCCTCGTGTGAACCCTCGAACGTCCTGCTACGGACATCTGGAAAATGAATCCCTCTATTGTGAGGGTTTTCATTTTTCTTTTTCCATTTTTTAATTGTCTCGCCGAACATACCCCTCCTCCATGCTATTTTTTGTTTAGGTTGTGTTTGTATGGAATCATATGAACCCATAAAAATGTGGAGTTTATTTCTAATTCAATATTTTGTTTGAAAAGAAAATTTTAAAACTTATAACTTCGCAAGAAGTATATTCCAAATCACTAAAATAAAATGAAATTTACAAACGAAATCATAAAAGTTTATAAATCCACTTAAAATTATTTTTTAACTACCACAATATCGAGAGCGAGAGAGAGAGAGATTCTCTTCAAATAAATTTCACAAAAATTAATTTACTGTCTGTTGTTTCAAAGAAAAATTTATTTTAATTTTTTAAGTATATAATTTTATTTATAAATAATTTCACAATTTAATATAATGTAATAAAAATATCCGTAAACATTTATTGATTTAAGATTTCATTAAAAAGTTAACACGAAAATGAGTCTAAAAATAGAAGTAGTTTAATGATCATAATTTTTTTTTACAGTATAATAATTTTGAATTCATATATTTATATAAAAAGGAAAAGAGGCCGAAAAGGAAGCACCAATTTCGGCCCAAATCAGATCCGAATTGATTTAAAACAGCCCAACTGTGACCAAGCCCGGCCCGCGCAATCATCAGGTTTATTACACGAGCACCAACGCAATTTCATAAGATAAAACTGACACAGAAGTCCCTTTGTAAAAGGAGCATATTTTTTTATTAACAACAAACCTAGAGATAATTAAATATGTCATACGTCATCCCACTTGGTCTTCGAGTATTTTGATTAACCCTTACTTCAGATCACAACAGGCAGTCTGAATCTCTCTTAACTAAGCTGGCTGTTCATCAAATGCCAGATCATGTAATTAAAAATTCATAGGGCATCCTGTCCTCTATCACAGGCTTTGGGAATATCTCAAAGAGATCAAATAATGCTTGCACAGAAAAGCTATTATAATCTACTCTATTGGTTTAGTAACGATGACGTGACATTGTATTTATCGTTTTCTAAACAACTTGTTTTGAAAGGGGGGAAAAAATTATTAATGGACTCTTATTGTATAATGAGGTCTTTTTTTTATTTTTATTTTTTCTTTGTTTGGAATGATGTTAGGTTGGAGCTCAAGGAGGGGGGGAGAGAGAGAGAGAGCAGGGATTAGAATGGAAGGAGTCTTCTACTACTCGCTCAGTTTAGCAATCATCATCTTCTTGCTCTTCAAACTCCATGCAAAACATAAAAGCCGCAAAAAGTTACCACCAAGCCCTCCTTCAATTCCAGTCATAGGCCATCTTCATCTCCTAAAAAGACCAATTTACGGGACACTCCAATCTATGTCCAACAAATATGGCCAAGTCATGCTCCTCAAATTCGGGATGCGCAGAGTTCTCGTTGTCAGCTCGGCTTCCTCCTTTGAAGAATGCTTCACGACGAATGACATCATTTTCTCCAGCCGCCCATGGAGGCTACGAGCGAAACAACTCAACTATGATCATACCACGATTGACACCGCCCCATATGGCGATCTCTGGCGCAATCTCCGCCGCTTCATGACTCTTGAAATTTTCTCCTCCTCCCGCCTCACTACTACATCCGCTCTTCGACAAGAAGAGGTACGATTATGGGCCAGTGGATTTCTCAGACATTATCAGAGAGAAGGGCTGACGAAGATCGAGTTGAAAGCCAAGTTTACTGAGATTTCCTTCAATATTATTACCATGATGATAGTTGGGAGGAGATTCCACGGTGAATATGTGAGAGATACAGAAGAGGCTGCGCATGTTCGACAATTTATGGAGGAGATATTTGAGATTTATGGAGAGAAGGACATGGGAGAGAATCTGCCCTTCCTTTATTGGATTGACTGTGGGGGCGTGAAAAAGAGGAGGCAGAGGTTCAAGGAAAAGCTGGACAACTTCTTGGAGAGATGGATTGATGATTGCATACCTACCAACACGACCAGCGATTCTACCGAAAGAACGGTAATGGGCATTTTGTTATCACTTCAGAAAACCCAGCCTGAATTCTATACAAATGATATCATCAAAGGGATTATACTGGTAATCAACCTATTACCCTGTTGTTTATTTAATTTCATTTTTCTTTTTCAACAGAAAGAATCTGATTTCTGATTCATGTCAACCTCGTGCAGTTATTGGTGCTGGGAGGGACAGATACTACGTCAACGACGATGGGATGGGCAATGTCCCTTTTGATGAATCATCCCGAGGTAATGAAGAAGGCAAGGGATGAAATAGACAATACGGTGGGACAAAGTCGTCTGCTGGTTGAACAAGACCTACCCAATCTAATTTATCTAAAGAATATAATAAATGAAACTCTCCGGTTATATCCACCTGCTCCTCTTCTAGTGCCTCGTTACACATCCGAGGATTGTGTAGTAAGCAGTTTTGATGTACCACGTGGCACGACGCTAATGGTCAATGCATGGGCTGTTCAGAGAGACCCCAAGGTTTGGAAGAACCCAAACAGCTTCATTCCGGAGAGGTTTGAAGCTGGGGGTGAGATTGGATGTGGTCTGGTTCCATTTGGTGGTGGAAGACGAGGCTGCCCCGGATCTGTTTTGGGAACCCGAATGATTGCATTGGCATTGGGAACCCTAATTCAGTTGTTTGAGTGGGAGTGGGTTAATGACGAAGAGGTGGGCATGGCCGAGAGCTTTACCTTTGCCCTGTCCAAAGCAGGACCACTGGAGTTCATATGCAAACCACGTCATGCAGTCAGTCTGCTCTAAGTGTGTAGATAATGTGCTCTAAGTGCTCACAGTTTACTCTGCATTGAAATTGTTCACCTTAAATAAGAGTGAATTTTATCCATTTCAATTACCCCCCAGGAGCATCTTTCTGAACTAGCTGTTTGGGTGAGGTATCACTCAAGGAAGTGAAGCAAACCAACAATGGTCTAACCTTGGCCCTTTCTCATCTGAATAAATGCTTCATCCTATAGCAAGATTCTCTAGGACTATTCTTAATCCCTATTGCTAGATACAGAATAAGCTACAAAAAGAATGAATTGTGGATGCTATTACAAACATTAACGATTTCAATAGATTTGGAGGACCAGAGAGAGGGAGAGAGAATGGAAATAGTCTTCTACTCTTAGTGTACTTACGATCTTCTTACTCTTCAAATTGCTACTACTGAAACACAAAGACCCCATGAAAGCACCCACAAGCCCCCTTCCTTGCCAATCAAAGGCCATCTTCATCTACCAAATGAGCCGATTCATATAACTCTACAAGGTCTGTCAGAAAAATATGGGCAAATCTTGCTTCTCAAGCTCAACGTAGGGTCCTTTTGGTCAGCTCACCTTCTGCCTCTGAGGACTTGCTTCATAAAAAAACATCATTTTCGCTGGCTGCCCACAAATGCTCGTACGGTGGATACAGCCCCCTATGGGATCACTGGGGTAATCTCTGCCCTTTTATGACTCTTGAGATCTCCTTTTCTTGCCAGGCTGCTTCATCAGTTCTTGGACCACATGAGGTTCAATTATGGGTTAGTGAACTTGTGAAGCAGATTCAGTGCAGAGGTACACTGAAGGTAGAACTGAAATTGAAACTTATCGAGATTTCATTCAATATAATGACTATGATGCTAACCAGTAAGAGATACTATGGTGAAGATGTGAGAGATGCTAAAGAGGCTACAATATTTCGGGAATTAATGGAGATCTTTGGGATTTCTGGACCATTAAATTTGGGAGAATTTTTGCCGCACCTTCAGCTGTTTGATGTCAAAGGAGTGGAGAAAAAGTTGATTGGCCTGAGGGGAAAACTTGACAACTTCTTGCACAAGATGATTGAGGATTTATGAGCTTTTGTGTTTTGCCTCCACAAATTTAGATTTCGACTCCTTTGACTTGACTTGAACGAATGTTTCGGAAGGTCAATGGAAACGTACAAAAGACCCGTCGGAAGATACTCCAATGGAGAAGATTCTAATACTCAAGTTAGAAAAAACGATTTTCAATAGGAATGTAAATAGACTGAGCAAGTGAGAGAGGGTTGAGAATGAGAACCGGTGGTTTGTGTGTTGGGTGTATGGTATCCAAAGAGTATACCTGGAATTATAATGTAGAATACTTTTATATGCTTCCAGTCTATGAGTCGTGTATATCCCGGACACTGCAACTCTAGTTTTCTTGTCAAGTTGTCCTGAACTCTCGAGACCCTTTAATCAAATATTTTCGAAAGATTTAGAATTCTCATTATTTGGGAAGTTTATCGTATCAGGGAGATTTGTTTCTTATTAATTAGATTTCAAAATTTTCTTTTTTAATTTAAGAGATATATTTCGTGATTGAATAAAAAATAAATGCTATACGAGTTTAAATTAAATATTAACCGGTGAGGGATACCGATCAACTCCTTAATAAAGCCGTGGATCATCAATCAAGAAAAAAATGATATCTATTTGAGGTCACCGAATATCTTTACAAATTGATTGGATTGTCACCGTTAGAAATCATTTAAGAGATCAGTTTACACCTGTACTTCAGGCCAGGTCATGGCCTTTGGCTTTTGGGTGTTGCCCCGACAAGCCATTAAATCATGTCCCATCAGCAACAAAAAGTGAGGCAACCGCAAATAAGCTCAATATATCAAGGAAGACAGCTCTTCAAGTTCTGTTCTCACTTCAACTAACTGAACCAGAATTTTACACAGATCAAATTGTGAAAGGGATCACACTAGAAAATCACTGATCATCAAATCATCTTCCTTTTTCACTCACTCCCAAATTTTCACTAAAATTGAGCAAATTTGCCTATATCTTGCCATTGGGAGGGATAGAAACTTCATGAACAACGATGGAATGGGCAATATCCCTGCTGCTCAATCATCTGGAAGTAATGAACAGGGCTAGAGTTGAACTAGAAGACAAAGTAGGGCAAAGCCGCATGCTTGATGAGTGCGACCTGCCCAACCTATATTACCACAGAAACATGTAATAAACGAGACTTTCCGGTTATTTCCACGAGGTCCTGTTCTGGTGCCTCATCAATCATCCAATGATCGTGTGGTAGGTGGTTTCAATGTGCCACGTGGCACAATGCTACTGGTAAATGCATGGGCCTAACACAGGGATCCAAATGTTTGGACAGACCCAACAAACTTTATGCCATGGAGATTTGGAGACGAGGAAGAGGGAGGCTACAGGTTGGCTCCTTTTGGCACTGGAAGGCAAGGCCGTCCAGCAGCTCTTTTGGGGGGCGTATAATTACGCTGACCTTGGGAACATTTTTTTGTTCCCCCAGATGGATCAACCGGTATTCAAAGTCGTTTCGATTAATCTAAATTGAACTGTTGTCAAATTTTAAGAATTCTCTTAACATAGCTTTTTTTATTCCCAAAATTCGAACCTGAGTGTTGGAGAGCTAGCATTCTTTCCACTAGGCCAACTGTCTGACTTGCCTTTGACACATTGATTCAGTTGTTTGATTAGGAGAGAGTTAACAGCGAAGAGGTTGACATGACTGAGAGCCTTGAGCTCACCATGCCAAAAGCTATACCACTAGAGGCCATTGCAGGCCACGCCCCGTAGTGGACCACTGTTTTAATACGGCATAACAAATCAGGCACTCTCTGGGATTAAGCATCTATTTCATGTTTCATGTAACAAATATTAAGGACGGACATTGCTTTTTTGTGCATTGAAATTGTTAAAAAAGTGGTAATGGCATGTAACCGTCAATTAGGTTCACGTCCACAACCATCAGTTCCTCGATATGTTTCCACCAATTGGACTCCGGGGAACTGGTTGAACATGTTAAAAGGTTTTAAAAAAAAAAAATTCAACAATATTTCAATCTCTAAAGAAACTGAAACTTGAAGAATTTCAAAACCACCGATATAATATATATATATATATATATATATATATATATGTATGTATGTATGTATGTATTTTCATATGCACTTATACATAACATGGCGCTACATCCCTTGCTTATTCGATAGTCAGGAGATCCTATTATAATAAGAAAATACAAAACCCATAAACAAGTGTTTCAAAGCCTTTTATAGCCTCCCACTCAGGGTAACCTCTAACCAGTCCCGCATGAAGAAGTTCAGTATGCATGTGAGAAAAATGGAAAAATCAACATTTTCATTGTGTGTTTATGCAAGTTGTAGTCCAATGTTATCCTTGCTCGCGAAACCCCCACCCCCCCCCCCCCCCCCCAAAAAAAAAAAAAATTGTGCTATTTTGTAATAGGGGATAACCACGAAACACCCACTACTCTCTTCCCCCACACAAATTTTCTCCTCCTAAGGTCCAAAACCGGCAAGTAAAAGACGGATTGGCCCCTTTTTTTTTTTTGAAAAGTAGATCGTTTTGGTTAATTGACAATTTTTGCCCCTTCGTTAATTGATTGAGTGCCCATAGCTGATTCAAGGCCGACCTTACCCTCTATATATTCTAAAATGACCATTTGTACCCAAAAAAAAAAAAAAAAACCTCTAAAATGACCATAATGCCTCACTCAAACAACTCCAAATTTTTTGGAATAAATAAAAAATTATTAATTTTTTAAAATTAAAAAAAATATTATTATTAGTTTTTCTTACTCCAATTTTTCTCTCCAAACCCAAAAACAAAAAAGATTATTTGTTTCTACCAGCTCTAAACCAAGAAAGTTGTTCATCTCTCTCTCATTTCTCTCTGCCTTCCTCTGTTTATTATTTTTTTTTCTCTCTAAAAATTGAAAAATCTACATTTGAGAATATACAGAGATACTCAAATGCAGCTATACTCTTATCCATTAAAGTTATAGTCTTAACAAAATTTTCAATTGCAGCTATACTCTTGAGACCCCAACCATCTCGTACCACCATTATCTTCATCCACCCACCACCAAACCCATCTCAATCGCCACATGAGGACCTTGTTCCTTATTTCATCACATAACAAGACGGTGGAGCTAGGATTTTGATGTCTTCTTCCACTCTCAACCATCATCCAGTGAGCATCAACATCCTCTTCACCGTCAACGATGGGCCTGTGGAGTCATTGTTTTTTCTTTTTCCTAAATTTCTTCCCTCAATTGGAACTTTCCAATCCTAATCAAAACTCGATTTTTTTCAATACATACTCTATTCCATGGTTCAAGTCTTACTTTTCTGGGTTTCTCTCAACGCATAGGAGACGAGGGGTAGAGAAACAAATCAAAGGAAAGCAAAGGAGGGAGAAAGAGACACACTGATAACAAATTTTTTTATAAATTGAAAAGTCAATAAAATTTTCTATTTACTGATACGGTTTGAGCAGGGTCATATTATCATTTTGGCAATAAAGAGGTGAGGTCAACCTTGCATACCAACACCCGGTCATTTTGTGAAGTCAATTTTCCCAAAACCGCTTACTGTTTTCCCAAAAAAAAAAAAAAACGAGCCCGCCCGTCTTTTCTTCCAACAGGGAAAAAAAAAAATGGGGGAGGGGGAGGGTTTTTTCATGATTATCCCCTAAAATAATGAGTCTGACAGCTGACCTTTTTAGTATTACAAGATAGTATTCTCTTGTGGAGATCTAGAGGACAACAGAGGATGGGGGAAACCTGCTGGTATATTTTAGCTGTCCTCGTCTTCTTTATTCTCTTCTTCCTCCATAAGCTCATCATACAAAATCGAGGTGCCCGCAATTTGCCTCCCACTCCTCCATCTTTACCCATTATTGGTCACCTTCATATACTGAAAGAACCCCTCCATCAAACTTTACATGCTCTAACAAATATGGTGAGATATTCATTCTCCGCCTAGGAACCCGTAAGGCTCTTGTGGTCTCCTCACCATCTGCCGTTGAAGAGTGCTTCAATGACAATGATATTCACTTCTCTAAGCGGCCTCGCACGCTTGTTGGGAAGATCCTCAATTACAACTACACAACCATAGCGGCAGCTCCATATGGAGATCTATGGCGTAATCTTAGGCGTATAACAGCATTACAGATTTTCTCTAGCTCTAGTCTTGCCTTGTCAACTAGCATCCGGAGAGATGAAGTCAAACAACTGTTGAATCAGCTATTGAGCTTACGTTTAACATCATGTCTATGTTGATTATTGGAAAGAGGTATTACGGGGAAAATGTGAACGATGTTGAAGAGGCGAAGAAGTTTAAAAATCTTATGAAGGAACATGTTGAGATAGGTACAACATCAAATTTGGGGGACTTCTTTCCTATTCTGCAATGGATGGGTTCTTTGGGGTTAGAGAGAAAGATGCTTGCATTAATGAAAAATATGGATAGCTTCTTGGAGAATTTACTGACACAGAGATGTGCAATTTTACCAACTAATGGCTCAAAGAGTGGAGAAGAGGAGAAGAAGGTGATGATCGATGATTTGTTGTCACTGCAAGAAAGAGAACCAGAATATTGCACTGACGACATCATCAAAGGAAACATAATGGTAATAACCAAGTCTACTGGGTCCGATTTGATCTATTATTACATTTGCTCTTATTCCGCAACCTTTAACTGGTTTCTAATTTCGCCCCTTGAAAAATAGGCATTGCTCATTGCCGGCACAGAAACTTCAGCAGTAACCATGGAATGGGCAATATCACTCTTGCTAAACCATCCTGAAGCAATGAAGAAAGCCAGAAGAGAGATAGATGAAAATGTGGGACTTGACAGACTGTTGGACGAACAAGATCTATCTAAATTGACCTACCTGCAGAACATAATTAAAGAGACACTCCGTCACTATCCACCCACTCCACTTCTTTTGCCACATGAGACATCCAAGGACAGTGTCATTGGCGGTTTTAGTGTTCCCGCTGGCACAATGGTCATTGTAAATGCATGGGCCATTCAAAGGGACACTAAATTATGGGAGCAACCTACAAAATTTATCCCTGAGAGATTTGAAAGTGAAGACAAGGAAGAATACAGTTGGATACCATTTGGTACCGGAAGGAGAGGGTGCCCTGGAGTTGGCCTAGCAAACAGGGTGATCGGATTAACACTTGGGACCTTAATTCAGGCATTTGAGTTGAGGAGGGTTAATGGTGATGAGGAGATCGTCATGACAGAGGGTTCAGGGATCACCATGCCCAAGCTGAAACCCTTAAGGGCTATTTGCAGCCCCGGCCCAACCATATTTCATGCTGTCAACCAAAATAATATCTAGCAAATGTCATTAGTCAACTCTGTTTCTATAACCAAGTTGTTGCATCAAGTCCTAAAAGTAAGTGATGTAAGAGCATAAACATGCCATTAATGAAAAAACATGTTTGAACTTAATGGGAGCAGTGCACTATTCTTGACTAATTTTCATACATCACAAAGTCTTATTGTTTTAGTCCAAGTATTTAAAAAGATCGAGGCTCTTAGAATCAACATTTCGGAGTAATATTTGGAATTCGTGTGCAAGATGAGTTTGCTGATCATCTTGCTAGTGGAGCAGGATGGGGTAAGATGACTTGGTCCCTGACATATTTTGGCACGGAGTTCAATCCTAAATCGTCTTCTTTTCAAGCCATGGTTAATGATATCTCCAAAAGGCTTGGTTGTCGGGGTATGTTTTATTTGCCCAGGAGAAAATAACTGGTGTCAAACCTACATCTATCGCAATCCACTATATGAGATGCCCGTTTTGAAGATCCCAATCAAGGAACTCGAACAAGTTGAGTAAACTGAAATGGATTTTGTTTCATCCCGAACAATTCTATGAGGTAAGATAAGATCATTTAATTATCATAGGGTTGTTTGCAAGCCTAAGTCTAATAAAGGTGCATGCATAATTACCAATAATTTTACTTTGATGTTTGAAGGCATGAAATTGATTGGGGAAGGGGGGGGTTAAATTTCTTGTTCTAAAATTTTATCTTAGTTCTAATTGCACATATCTTGATGTGTTATAAGGCATTATTTTAACTCCCGATCTTCCTTAGTTTTATAATTAATTGTGGTTAACATTACAACCAACAAGATTCTTGAAAAAATAATTCAGACGGCTAGATTGGTACATCTTGCTTGTTTACATTCTGTTCTATTTATTCAAGTATGAGTACGAGGGTAGAATTTCTGCCTACACTAGAACTCGTAAACTAACATTAACTAGCAAATGCTCTAACAAACCAAAGAGGTTCTACAATAAATCCTATCAAAAAATATTCTAGCAATAACAATTAAAATATGGTCAAGGAAAAGAAAAGGTCACGATGGAAAGAAACATAACATCAGAAAGAGGCAATGAAAAGGCCAGAAGTATGTAATGATTATTTCCCAAAGTGTAAATAAGTGTTTGGCGTACTAGACAAGGATAATGCAAAGCTGATCATAGTGCATTCTAGCCCATATCCCATCAAAAACAAGCAAGCTTTGAAGCAAAACCACATCATTGGCCACATAATAGATTGCATCAAAAGTTCAAACTACGAAGAAGAAGAAAAAGAAGAGAAGAAAATTTAAGGAATCAGCAGAAACAATTCGCAAACTACTCGTCCAATTCAAGCATTGTCATTAGTTTTTAAATAAGTCATCAGCCAGGCAACAAGAGAGATGAATCACAGGTTACGAGCACTTCATCAAGGAAAGGAGATAAAAAGCAAATGATGATCAATTTCAAATGCAGCCCTCACACATTAAGAAGATCATCATATGGTTTTCAAACACATCTGCAAAAGGATGTTCAAGGACTAAAAAATTGGCCCTTGCGATCAGTCAATCAGGTTCAAACTCAAAGTCCATTTAGCAACTTAACATACTAGTTTTATCCTTGGTGATGAAACAAATTATGATTTTTCAAAAGCTGCTCTATCACTAGCAGGACATATCAAAATGTTAAATACAAAAGCTAGGCCAGAAGAAGTGGCTATATTTGTCAAATAACCCTTTTGGGTTCACTGTGGTTATAGTAGAATATGAACAACTAAAGCAGAGATACACTTGCATCCTCCTCAACTAATGAAGTTTACTTTAACACACCAAATGAAAATTAACCTCAATATCAGACCAAGGAAGAAATTATGATGACCACAACTATTATCTATTGATAGAAAGATCTTCGTCAAATACCGGACTTTGCCTCTCTTTTAGGAATTCCTCATATCCAAGGCAGCTTACCACAAGCACTCCACCCCATACGACTAGTTGGGGGGCTGTTCGCCTTTTGAATCAAACAAAGTGGGAATTCATGGCTAATTTCATTCTAAAGGAAAGCAAAGAACCAACCTTTAGCAATTAGATTGACTTCTTCCACTTGGTAAGGCAACGAAAGGCTACTATGGTAAGCATTTGCCGGTAACCAAAGCATCACTCCTCTTTGGATCATGTCATGACATTGACTGGATCCAATTTGTAAACCCAGAAAGGAGACAAAAGTTAGTTCATTTAGTCAAGTACATAAAATAGGCATATGAACCACTTTAGTGTTGCCTTAGATTCTATTGGAACGACACAAAGGAGGAGGTGGAATGGAGAAAGGAAAAGGACAAAGGTGGAAATATATATAAGTTTAACATCAGAACCTAACTACAATTAACTTAAACTACATATAACAAGTATAACATTTGAGACTAATGACAAAAACCACTGACCATGGCCCACTCAAAGTATCCTGAACATCCTATGCGAGAGTCACGAGCAACAATCCATATCTTTGAAGCAATTCATACCATGTCAGTAAAATAGCACTACGGACATGAGCACATGTTATACTATTTACTCATTAGATAAAGTTCTTGAAAAGGATCATATGCAGCAGAAAATCAAAGAATTAATAAAGGAAAAAAAAATCAATTTTTCTTATTTCTTTTTCTTTACAACTAACTGAACCCATACTATTGGTTTTCCTCTGACAGAAAGGTCAGGAAGATAAAGTTCAAGAAAAGGATCATATGCTGCAGAAAATCAAAGAAATAAAAAAGGGAAAAAAAAATCAATTTTTCTTATTTCTTTTTCTTTAGCAACTAACTGTACCCATACTATTGGTTTTCCTTTAACAGAAAGGTCAGGAACTAGTACTGCTGTCACTTCACCATCCTAGAGGATAGTTTCCCAATATACAAACAAGAAGTTCCGCAAATCCAGAATATGCTAATTCAAATAGAACATATCCCATTTTGGATGGCCCAAGTGCCACAGTTCAAGTCACTCAGAGAGGTACAATGCAGATTTAGAAGTGGAACATATGCAGAACTTTTATCTCATTGAACTGAGAATTTCAAGCATCACTTATTGCGAAGGAGATGCAGAGTCATTGAGCTTGAACTTCACTGAAATCAAGATCCAGTCATTTTGTGGAACCACTTTCTAGCTCATATATCTGTGGAGCAAAAACAATTTAACTATTTCAACTCAAAATCAATTAGCAAAAATTTAAACTGTAAAATGCAGGATTAAGGAACAGACAGTAGGTGCAGGTCTCAACACAAGCCCTATTGGCCATGCGATGTCTGCAAGTCTGCTGCCAAAACATGGACCAGTGTAGAACTCCTAAAACAGGGGAAAGAATAACTTCACTTTTTGGAAGTAAGACCCCAGGCTATAGATACTATCCTCCTTAAACATAGCATCATACTCTAATGTTGTTTTCACAAAATTAATGAGATTTTTAAGACTGGCTTGATAGCATCTCTGCTTGACAACCAAGCCAGTGCAAACTGTGATGAATTAGAACCAATGATCATTTGAACCAAAAACGAATTAGGGAAATAAAATGGAAAAACGTATCAACAAGGGATAGAAAGGAAACATGAAAAGGTGTCAGCAAAGGCCCCCTTCCCATTATAGTTACAAGAATCGCCAAAGGATTTTGCAGTTTGGACTTACCACTGACTGATAAGGGAAACCCTTAACCAATGGGAAATCCAAAACATTCAATTATTGGAGAAGAGGGTGTCAAAATGGAGCGTAGTAGATGTAAAAGCAAGTCCAAAATATTAAATGATGCCTGTACCAAAGCAAAGCATTTCATTGTCTTAGGGTAAACTTTGACAAATAGTACCTAATTAATTTGCTAAGCCTCCCACATAAAAGGTGACAAGGCTTTTTAGATCTAGGGACCACAAATACTTGAAAAATTGCATCAGACACATTGGATACAAAACTGAATGTAGCTTATGGATTAATCCACATCATGTATCCATTTTTTAATTATTTTTCAAATAGTGGATACTTCCCGGATGTTTTTCACACGCTTGACGGGCACTTCACATGAACTTTTTTGTCACAATAATATTCACTAACAACACATTTATTCATTCATTATACAATATCAGAATGAAGAAACCGCAATTCTTATGCCTACTTGCCATATCTCATTAGCACCAACTTTTAGATATTTAAATTACTAATTTTCTGACCTAAAATTATTTTTAAATCAAGATTACACAAAAATAGTAAATAATCAATATAGATATATAAATTTCATTATTTAAAAATCATATCTCCGTATCTTAGTTTCTGAAAATTTGCTGTGTTGTCACATCAATGTTGTGTCCTGTATGACACCCATGTCCATATTTATGCTAAAGCCAACTTTCAGAGACGAACAACTAGTAACCAAGCATACCTCATCATTTACAAGGAAAAAAAGGCATCTCAGACATGATTGAAAGCCTCCAACTTTGCCTATCCAGCATTCCCAGGTTCTAGCCAGATAAGAGAACATTAATATCAGCTTCTCAGCCAGAAAGCAATGCATCACCTTGAAACTTCATTCAGATGGTAAACCGAAGAAAATCCCATTACCTTTTTTTAGCAACGAAACTTATTAAGCATGGCCCATAGTTCACACCTAATGATTCTACAAGTCAGGACATGGATGTATCATAATCCAGTTCAATATAAAAGATTTGAAGATTGAGTACCACCAGCAAACTCATACGGCTGTAATTTCACCTGACCTAACAGAAAAATCAACAAGGAAAATGAATTAAGGACCTAAAAAGAATGTGTTTCATCACTAAATAGAAAAATAAATAATTGGATAGATGACCAGGCGAGGAAATAATAAGCCGAATAAGTGAAAGTGCTCCAGCTTAACATAAGCAGAAGGTATTTCTAGTCAGTCACGCATAAATCCTGACCTTTTCACCTGATATCTTCAAAATGCATAGTCAAATCCTTGGATATCTAATAAAGGAGAACAACGGTGGAAAATCTGAAAATGTGTTTCTTACAACAATCAAGTAAGCAAAAGAGGAAACAAAAAACAACCAAACCGAATCTTCTGAACTTTGTGTCTCAAACAGCTCCCTATGTCACTAAGACTTGATTGGGTTGACAGGCCACAAGTGAGCTTTGGTAGCTCCCAGTATGAGAATTACCAAGTGCTATCAAGAAACCTGTCAAATTTATGCCTTCAAAATAAATAGGAAGAGGGGACAGAAAGATTGATGTGCCTGTCTCTTGCAAATCGAAGAAAGTAGATCTTAAGAATTGCTCACGATAATCAGCAATTACAATACTAATACTGATGGTGAAGAATCAACTTCCTTTTCACTCAGGTAAGTATCAGCTTACTTGAAATTGAAAATCAGATAGATGCAAAGTCGCATATATTAAAACCTTAGCTGGCATTATTTCCTATACAATGACTTCCCCATCGTTTTTAATGAACAAAGCATTTTCTCGTATTTTTAAGTTCTCATGCTAAGTTTTGTTCACAACACTTATGACGTACTGATACTCATAAACGTACATACCTGCCAGATTATGACACAAGAGTTGACTAGCTCTTTCTAGGATTAATGGCAGGTACTCGCTTAGATCAGATAGATGCAAAGGCATCAATTCTTCGTCCTACAAGGCCCTATTTTCGAACAAATCAAGATATATTCATACAGAGACTGGAATCACTGGACAAAGCAATTAGATTAATAGGGAGAGCATGGAAGCTATTCACCTGCTCAACTTAGCTCTCTTAATCCTCTTTTGTCTCTATCCTCAAAATTCTGATCCCAAGAAAGGGAAGGTCACGAAATTCTCCGCTAAGTCCACATTCTCTCCCAGTAATAGGTCATCTTCATCTCTTGGAAGAACCGGTTCATCAGGCACTAACCAAAACTTCTCAAACATATGGCTACATTTTACTTCTCCAATTTGGGGCTCGCAACGTCTTAATAACCTCATCCCCATCAGCTGTTGAAGAATACCTCTCAAAAATGACATCATCTTTGCAGACCATCCTCGCATGCATGCAGGGAAATACCTTATCTATGGTCACACTACAATGGGTATGGCTTCTAGTGAACTCTGGCACAACCTACGATGCCTTACATCATCAGAAATCTTCTCCATCAATTGCATTGCTAAGTTTTCGGGTATTCGACTAGAAGAAGTGGAGCTCCAATTAAAACAGCTCTTCCAAACCTCGTCTAAAAAACAAGCAAAGGTGGTGCTGAAGTCAAAGTTCTTAGAACTTTCTTTCAATGTGATCATGTTGTGTTCAGAAAGAATATCCACAATGGGCAGAAAGAATTCAATAGGAAGAGCTCATGCAAGGGAAGAATTCAGAAGAGTGAAAAGCTGTATAAAGCTTCATTCATCGAAGAGATATGCTCAGAGAGTTACAGAGGTACTCAGCCTGCAATGCAAGGCTGCCCAGCCTAAGGCCGAATACAATTTCCTTCTTTTTTTTCTCTCCCCTTACTACTACACTCCCCTTACATTTATAAATTTGCCTCTAACTACTTTGATTCTGTTATGGCAGGGAATGAACACAAGGCTGATGAAGTGGCATCCAAGGGGACTGATGAGGTGGATCCCAAGATGCCTCACAAAGAGGCTCCAAAGGCTTTGCTGGTTTATAACCGTAGAAGGAATAAGAAGAATATGTAATGCAACAAATTCCATAACTGTGAAGACAGAGAGAGAGAGAGGGGAATCAAAGTAATTAGAGACAAGTTTATAAATGTAAGGGGTAGTGCAGTAGCAAACGGGGAGAGGAAAAAGAAGGTAATTGTATTCGGCCTTAGGTTGGGCAGCCTTGCATTGCAAGCTATGCATCTCTGTAACTCTCAGAGCTTATCTCTTCAATGAATGAAGCTTTATACAGCTTTTCACTCTTCTGAATTCTTCTCTTACCTGAGTTCTTCAAATTGAATTATTTCTGTCCATTGTGGATATTCTTCTGAACACAACAAATTGGTCCAACCTGCCGGATCCCTCAAAAACAAACTGAGTGCGGAACGAATTAATGACCCAAACCAGAATGGAGTCTCGAATTGAAGCGGTCGAGAAGAATGTAGCAGGAATCATGGAAGAATTGCTACATCAACGCTCTCGCTTGGACAAATAGACACACTAGAAGAAATGATTTCCACCTGGATGAAACAAAAACCAGCGGAGAAGGAGGAAGGTTTTGCCTCAACACCCCCGGTGAGTGGAATTGCTAGCGGATCGGGAATCAAGGTGGGCGACATACCAATTTTGGACCACACTGAATCAATTCAGCGCACGATCAAGGTTACAACCGCAGATGATTATCAACTTTCCACCAAGAGGGTGGAGCTTCCGAGCTTTGATGGTGCTAACTCGGCGGCTTGGATTGCTCGAGCGGAACAGTATTTCCTAATTCATACGACCAAAGAGGAGCTGAAAGTGACCCTTGCCCTAGTATGTATGGAAGGATTGGCTTTTCACTGGGTTCGATGGCTTCACGAACAAAATCCGAGCCTTACTTGGTCGGAATTATCGATGGAGCTCCTGGATCGGTTTGGGAATGGCCCCATAGCGAACCCCTACGAAGGGTTAGCTTTGACCAAACAAGTGACTGGCGTCGATGAATACATCAACGATTTCGTGGCACGAGCAGCGCTGGTAAAGGGACTCAACAGCCAACTCTACTTGGGGATGTTCCTCAACGGGCTTAAGGATGAAGTTAGGGTTCGCATTCGAACTCACGAAGCCCTAAACCTTGTCCAGATGATGAAATTAGCTCGAGAGATTGAACGGGAACTCAAATTCATAGCAGGAGATGCAAAAAGGGGTCATGATCCAGGGATGTCCGGCGTTTTCGGAGCTTGGAATGGGGGCGGGTTTGGAGCAACTACTCAAAAACCCCACCCGAAATCTGACCCGATGGCTTTTATCCATCACAACCCTAATTCGTCCTCAATTGCAAGCAAAAAGACGAATTTCAACAATCCTTCAACCACAGCAAGCAACTGAAGCTCTCAATCTTCTCTTCAGCCACCCAATATCGCGAGGAACAGGGGAATTCACCAATTATCCCATTAGAGCTACTTGGAGTTGAAGTCGAAGGGTTTGTGTTTCAAATGTCGACAACCCTATCATCCCCTCCACAATTGCCCGAACAAGGGACTACGGGCGCTGATCCTTGGGGAAGACGAAGAACCAACTCTCGATGGTGAATCGGAAACTTTGGAGGGGAATAGGCTTCTGGATTCGATCAAGAGACTCATATCCCTATGCTCGACCTCCCTTTGTTTTCGGTTAGGGGTATCAGTCAACCAAAAACAATTAAATTGTCAGGTAACATGAATGGGGTTAAGTTGGTAGTAATGATCGATAATGGAGCTAGTCATAATTTTGTAGCTGAGGAAACGGTCAGGAAACTGGGATTGATTATTGAGGCCACAAAACCATTCTTTGTTCGACTAGGGGATGGGAGAAGAATTAGGTCTTCAGGAAGATGTCGAGGCATTAGTTTGGATTTGGGAACCCTTCAAATTAAGATTGATTGTTATGTTTTCCCTCTCGGTGATGTAGATGTTATTTTAGGAGTGGCATGGTTGGAGACACTGGGGGAAGTGAGTGTAAATTGGTTAAAATTAACCATGAAATTCTTGGTGAAGGATACTCTCATCTGTCTGGAAGGCGACCCGGCTTTAACAAAGGCTCCCTCTTCCCTGAACTCTCTTAGGAAGTTAACAGATGTGGTGTTTGGTGCTTGGATTTGGGAGATAACAATAGAAGATGACATGATGGAGGTAGCTAAACCTAAACTGAATGAATCCTAGAAGGTGGAGTTAGCACATTTGTTGAGCAAATATGCAAAGGTATTCAGTGGAGAAGCCTTGTTGCCACCTGCAAGATCAACTGATCACCAGATTCCTTTAAGGCTTGAAAGGGGACCAGCGAGTGTAAGGCCCTATAGATACGATCATCACCAGAAAACTGAAATTGAGAGAATGGTTGCAGAGATGCTGGCTGCTGGAGTGATCAGGCCTAGCTCCAATCCTTTCTCCAGGCCTGTCCTCTTGGTGCGGAAAAAGATGGCAGCTGGAGGTTCTGCGTGGACTATAGGGAACTCAACAAATCCACCATTCCAGATAAGTACCCGATTCCCATCGTACATGAACTCCTTGATGAATTAGGAAGAGCCACTTATTTCTCCAAGTTAGATTTACAATCCGGTTATTACCAAATACGCATGCAAGAATCAGATATCTCCAAAACTGTCTTCCGCACACACTCGGGACACTATGAATTTGTTGTCATGCCATTTGGTCTAATAAATGCTCCCGCAACTTTCCAAACCACTATGAATGATGTCTTTCGTCCATATCTACGAAAATTCATCATTGTATTTTTTGATGACATCTTAGTTTACAGTAAAACCTGGGAGGAACATTTGGCTCACTTAGAGATGACACTAAAGGTTATGGTGAAAAACAAGTTTGTAGTGAACCAAAAAAAGTGTCATTTTGGCTGCCAAGTGATTGAATATTTAGGACATGTAATCTTAGCCGAGGGAGTTAGGATGGATCCCAAGAAAATCAAGTGCATCACAAGCTGGCCTGTTCCACAGTCCGTGAAAGAAGGGCGAGTGTTTTTGGGGCTGACGGGGTATTATAGGAAATTTATACGTAATTTTGGCACGATAGCCAAGCCATTGACGGAATTAATGAAAAAGGAAGCCAAAACGCCTTTTACTTGGTCTCAAGGGGCTCAAAGGGCTTTTGAATCTCTGCAGACAGCCATGGTTAACGCACCAGTATTAGCAATGCTCGACTTCAGCCAACCATTCGTACTAGAGTGTGATGCATCAGGACGAGGAGTGGGAGCTGTCCTTATACAAGGAAAAAGGCTTATCGCCTATTTCAGCAAGGCTCTTTCAGAAAAATCACTGTCAAAATCAACTTACGAGAAGGAGCTAATGGCACTTGCACTTGCCATTCAACATTGGCGACCCTACTTGATTGGTAGGCGATTCCAAGTTAAAACTGACCACAAGAGCTTACGCCACATGCTAGAACAAAAGATTGTCACTCCAGCTCAACAAGATTGGATTTCTAAGCTACTTGGCTATGAATTTGAGGTGGTGTACAAGCCAGGAGTTACCAACCGAGCTGCGGATGCTCTGTCCAGGTTGAATGATGTGCTGAATTGCAATGCCATAACATGGCAGCAGTGGGCAGAATGGGATAAGCTTGAAGAAGAAATCGCCAATGATCCCAAGCTCGTCATGTTGAAACAGCAACTAATGCAGGATCCTGATAGCAAACCACCTTACTCCTTGGAAAATGGTCGGCTACTGCACAAAAATCGCTTAGTGATTCCCGAGACTTCAAGTTGGATACCAACATTACTAGCTGAATTCCATGAAACTCTGGGCGCTGGTCATGTTGGGGCACTAAGAACCTGCCGGAAAATCGCATCCAATGTATATTGGCGGGGCATGATGAAATCGGTATTGAAATTCGTGGCGGCATGTATAGTTTGTCAACAGCATTAGTATGAGGCAAGGTCTCCAGCAGGTTTGTTGCAGCCACTCCCCATTCCCACCATGATTTTGGGAAGAACTAGCAATGGACTTTATAAATGGGTTGCCACGCTCACAAGGGATGGACTGCATATTAGTGATAGTGGATCGTCTCTCAAATTATGAACACTTCATTGGACTTAGGCACCCTTTCACAGCCAAGACGGTGGCCGAAGCCTTCGTAAGAGAGATTGTTCGTCTCCACGGCATCCCTAAGTTAATAGTTAGTGATCGAGACCCACTATTCCTAAGCAATTTCTGGACAGAAATGTTTCGTTTGTAAGGGACAAAGCTTAAGATGAGTAGTGCTTATCACTCGGAGACAAATGGTTAAACGGAGATCCTTAATAAGGGACTTGAGACCTACTTGCGATGCTTCACTGCCGAACAACCAAAGGGATGGGCAAAATGATTGCCTTGGGCCTAGTTTAGCTATAATACCAGCTATCACACTGCAGCCGGAATGACACCATTCCAGGTCATTTATGGAAACCCACCTCCAACTATTCAGAGGTTCCTACTTGGTGAGACACCGGTGGAATCTATAGTCAAGGAATTGACGGATCGCGATGAGATATTGCGGCAACTACAATATAACTTAAGGAGAGCCCAGCAAAGGATGATCAAGTCTGCAAATGCTCATTGCAGGGAAGTCCACTACAATGTAGGAGACAAGGTCTTCTTGAAGCTTAGATCACATCGACAAATTTCGATCCACAACACCATCTCAGCTAAGTTAGCATCTCGCTATTATGGTCCTTTTCGCATTATTCAAAGGATTGGACAAGTGGCATACAAATTACAGTTACCAGAAACTTCTCGAATACACCCGGTTTTCCATGTCTCCCAAATGAAAATGGCAATTAGGGAGCATGAAGCAGTAACAGAGCTGTCAGAAATCCTGAAAGCCAGTAGTCCTACATTGGAACCAGAAGAAGTACTGGAGAAGAGGACTATCCAGGAGAAGGGAAGATCAGCGCAGCAAATCTTAATCCGTTGGAAAGGAAGATCAGTTGATGAGGCAACATGGATGAGCCGAAAGGATATTCAGGGGCAGTTCCCTTACTTTAGCCATGAGGACAAGGCTGTTTTTCCAGGTGGAGATAATGTTATGGCAGGGAATGAACACAAGATCGATGAAGTGGCATCTAAGGGGACTAATGAGGTGGATCCCAAGATGCTGCACAAAGAGGCTCTAAAGGCTTTGCTGGTTTATAACCGTAGAAGGAATAAGAAAAATATGTAATGCAACCAATTCCATAACTGTGAAGACAGAGAGAGAGAGAGGGGAATCAAAGTAGCTAGAGACAAGTTTATAAATGTAAGGGGTAGTGTAGTTGCAAAGGGGGAGAGGAAAAAGAAGGTAATTGTATTTGGCCTTAGGCTGGGCAGCCTTGCATTGCAAGCTGTGCATCTCTGTAACTCTCAGAGCTTATCTCTTCAATGAATGAAGCTTTATATAGCTTTTCACTCTTCTGAATTCTTATCCTGCCTGAGTTCTTCCAATTGAATTATTTCTGTCCATTGTGGATATTCTTCTGAACACAACAGATTCCCCCCTCTCTCTGACTTCACAGTTATGGAATTGGTTACATTACATATTATTCTTATTCCTTCTAAGGTTATAAACCAGCAGAGCCTTTGGAGCCTCCTTGTGCAACATCTTGGGATCCACCTCATCAGTCCACTTGGATGCCACTTCATCAACCTTGTGTTCATTCCCTGCCATAACATTATCTCATCCGGAAAAACAGCCTTGTCCTCAAGGCTAAAGTGAGGGAACTATCCCTGAATATCCTCCCAGCTCATCCATGTTGCCTCATCAACCGATTTTCCTTTCCAACGGATTAAGACTTGCTGCACTGATCTTCCCTTCTCCTGGATAGTCCTCTGCTCCGGTACTTTTTTTGGTTCAAATGTAAGACTACTGGCTTCCAGGATTGCTGGCAGATCTGTTACTGCTTCATGCTCTCCAATAGCCCTTTTTATTTGGGAGACATGAAAAACCGGGTGTATTCGAGAAGTTTCTGGTAACTATAGTTTGTATGCCACTTGTCCAATCTTTTGAATAATGCGAAAAGGACCAGAGTAGCGGGTTGCTAGTTTAGCGGAGATGGTGTTGTGGATCGAAGTTTGTCGATGTGGCCTAAGCTTCAAGAAAACCTTGTCTCCTATATTGTAGTGGACTTCCCTGCGATGAGCATTTGCAGACTTGATCATCCTTTGTTGGGCTCTCCTTAAGTTATATTGAAGTTGCCGCAATATCTCATCGCGATCCGTAAATTCCTTGGCTATAGATTCCACTAGTGTCTCACCAGGTAGGAACCTCTGAATAGTTGGAGGTGGGCGTCCATAAACAACCTGAAATGGTGTCATTCCGGCTGCGGTGTATAGCTGGTATTGTAGCTAAACTCGGCCCAAGGCAACCATTTTGCCCATCCCTTTGGTTGTTCGAAAGCGAAGCTTCGCAAGTAGGTCTCAAGTCCCTTAATAAGGATCTTCGTTTGACCATGCGTCTCCGGGTGATAAGCACTACTCATCTTTAGTTTTTTCCCTTGCAAACGAAACATTTCTGTCCAGAAGTTGCTTAGGAATAGTGGGTCTCGATCACTAACTATTAACTTAGGGATGCCGTGGAGACGAACAATCTCTCTTACGAAGGCTTCAACCACCGTCTTGGCTGTGAAAGGGTGCCTAAGTCCAATGAAGTGTTCATATTTTGTGAGACGATCCACTACCACTAATATGCAGTCCATCCCCTGTGAGCGTGGCAACCCATTTATAAAGTCCATCGCTAATTCTTCCCAAATCATGATGGGAATGGGGAGTGGCTACAGCAAACCTGCTGGAGACCTTGCCTCATACTTATGTTGTTGACAAACTATACATGCCGCCACGAATTTCAATACCGATTTCATCATGCCCCGCCAATAGACATTGGATGCGATTTTCCGGTAGGTTCTTAGTGCCCTAACATGACCAGCCCCCGAAGTTTCATGGAATTCAGCTAGTAATGTTGGTATCTAGCTTGAAGTCTCGGGAATCACTAAGCGATTTTTGTGCAGTAGCAGACCATTTTCTAAGGAGTAAGGCGGTTTGCTATTAGAATCCTGCATTAGTTGTTGTTTCAACATGACAAGCTTGGGATCATTGGCGATTTCTTTTTCAAGCTTATCCCATTCTGCCCACTGCTGCCATGTTATGGCATTGCAATTCAGCACATCATTTGTCCTGGACAGAGCATCTGCAGCTCGGTTGGTAACAACTGGCTTGTGCACCACCTCAAATTCATAGCCAAGAAACTTAGAAATCCAATCTTGTTGTGCTGGAGTGACAATCTTTTGTTCTAGCATGTGGCGTAAGCTCTTGTGGTCAGTTTTGACTTGAAATCGCCTACCAATCAAGTAGGGTCGCCAATGTTGAATGGCGAGCACAAGTACCATTAGCTCTTTCTCGTAAGCTGATTTTGACAGTGATTTTTTTGAAAGAGCCTTGCTGAAATAAGCGATAGGCCTTTTTCCTTACATAAGGACAGCTCCCACTCCTCGTCCTGATGCATCACATTCTAGTACGAATGGTTGGCTGAAGTCAGGCATTGCTAATACTGGTGCGCTGACCATGGCTACCTACAGAGATTCAAAAGCCCTTTGAGCCCCTTGAGACCAAGTAAAAGGGGTTTTGGCTTCCATTTTCAGTAATTCTGTCGATGGCTTTGCTATCATGCCATAATAACGAATAAATTTCCTATAATACCCCGTCAGCCCCAAAAATCCTCGCACTTCTTTCACGAACTGTGGAATAGACCAGCTTGTGATGCACTTGATTTTCTTGGGATCCATCCTAACTCCCTCGGCTGAGATTAAATGTCCTAAATATTCAATCACTTGGCAGCCAAAATAACACTTTTTTTGGTTCACTACAAACTTGTTTTTCACCATAACCTTTAGTGTCATCTCTAAGTGAGCCAAATGTTCCTCCCAAATTCTGCTGTAAACTAAGATGTCATCGAAAAATATAATGATGAATTTTCGTAGATATGGACGAAAGACATCATTCATAGTGGCTTGGAAAGTTGCGGAAGCATTCATTAGACCAAATGGCATGACAACAAATTCATAGTGTCCCGAGTGTGTGCGAAAGGCAGTTTTGGATATATCAGATTCTTTCATGCGTATTTGGTGACACCTGGATTTTAAATCTAACTTGGAAAAATAAGTAGATCCACCTAGTTCATCAAGCAGTTCATGTACAATGAGAATTGAGTATTTATCTAGAATGGTGGATTTGTTGAGTTCCCTATAGTCCACGCAGAACCTCCAGCTGCCATCTTTCTTCCGCACCAAGAGGACAGGACTGGAGAAAGGGCTAGAGCTAGGCCTGATCACTCCTGCAGCCAGCATCTCTGCAACCATTCTCTCGATTTCAGTCTTCTGGTGATGTCCGTATCTATAGGGCCTTACACTCACCGGTCTCCTTTCAGGCCTTAAAGGAATCTGGTGATCAGTTGATCTTGCAGGTGGCAACAAGACTTCTCCACTGAATACCTTTGCATATTTGCTTAACAAATGTGTTAACTCCACCTTTTGGGAATCATTCAGTTCAGGTTTAGCTACCTCTACCATGTCATCTCCCAAACCCAAACCCAAGCACCAAACACCACATCTGTTAACTTCCTAAGAGAGTTCAGGGAAGAGGGAGCCTTTGTTAAAGCCGGATCACCTTCTAAATAGATGAGAGTGTCCTTCACCATGAATTTCATGGTTAATTTAACCAATTTATGCTCACTTCCCCTAGTGTCTCCAACCATGCCACTCCTAAAATAACATTTACACCACCGAGAGGGAAAACAAAACAATCATCTTAATTTGAAGGGTTCCCAAATCCAAACCAAGGCCTCGACATATTCTAGAAGACCTAATTCTTCTCCCATCCACCAGTCGAACAAAGAATGGTTTTGTGGTCTCAATAATCAATCCAGTTTCTTGACCGTTTCCTCAGCTACAAAATTATGGCTAGCTCCACTATCGATCATTACTACCAACTTAACCCCATTCATGTTACCTGACAATTTCATTGTTTTGGGTTGACTAATACCCCCGACCGAAAACAAAGGGAGGTCGAGCATGGTGAGATAAGTCTCTTGATTGAATCCAGACGCCTCAGTGATGTTCCCATCCAAAGTTTCCGATTCACCATCGATGGTTGGTTCTTCGTCTTCCCCAAGGATCAGCGCCCGCAGTCCCTTATTTGGGCAGTTGTGGAGGGGATGATAGGGTTGTCGACATTTGAAACATAATCCCTTCGACTTCAACTCCAAGTAGCTTTGATGGGATAATTGGCGAATTCCCCTGCTCCTCGCGACATTGGGTGGCTAAAGAGTAGATTGAGGGCTTCGGTTGTTTGCTGTGGTTGAGGAATTGTTGAAGTTCGCCTCTTTGCTTGCAATTGAGGACAAATTAGGGTTGTGATGGATAAAAGCCATCGGGTCAGATTTCGGGTGGTGTTTTTGAGTAGCTGCTCCAGACCCACCCCCATTCCAAGCTCCGAAAACGCCCGACATTCATGGATTGTGACCCACTTTTGCATCTCCTGCTATGAATTTGAGTTCCCGTTCGATTTCTCGAGCCAATTTCATCGTCTGGACAAGGTTTAGAGCTTCATGAGTACGAATGCGAACCCTAATTTCATCTTTGAGTCCATTGAGGAATATCCCTAGGTAGAGTTGGCTGTTGAGTCCCTTCACTAGCGCTGTTCGAGCAACGAATTCGTTGATATATTCATCGACGCCAGTCGATTGCTTGGTTGAAGCTAACCCTTCATAAGGATTTGCTATGAGGCCATTCCCAAACCAATCCAAGAGCTCCACCGTTAATTCCGACCAAGTAAGACTCGGGTTTTGTTCGTGAAGCCAACGAACCCAGTGAAGAGCCCGCTCCCTTCGTACAAACTAGAGCAAGGGTCACTTTCAGCTCTTCTTTGGTTTTATGGATGAGGAAATACTATTCCGCTCGAGCAATCCAAGCCGCCGGGTCACCACCATCAAAGCTCGGAAGCTCCACCCTCTTGGCGGAAAGCTGGTAATTATCTGCGGTTGCAACCTTGATCGTGCGTCGGATTGATTCAGAGGGGTCCAAAATTGGTATGTCGCCCACCTTGATTCCTGATCCGCTAGCGATTCCACTCACTGGGGTGGTCGGAACCCCCTGTCTTCTTTCTCTGTTGTTCGGCGACTCATCCGAGCCATGATCATCTCCTCAAGCGTATCCAATTTGTCCAGGCGAGAGCGTTGGTGAAGTAGTTCATCCAAGATGCCAGCGACATTTTTCTCTACGGCTTCAATTCGAGACTCCATCCTGGTATTTGGTATTACTAGACTTCTCGTCCTTGCCTGATGATCCGGCAGGTCGGACCAAATTGTTGTGTTCAGAAAGAATATCCACAATGGACAGAAAGAATTCAATAGGAAGAGCTCATGCAAGGAAAGAATTCAAAAGAGTGAAAAGCTGTACAAAGCTTCATTCATTGAAAAGATATGCTCAGAGAGTTACAGAGGTACTCAGCCTGCAATGCAAGGCTACCCAGCCTAAGGCCGAATACAATTTCCTTCTTTTTTTTCTCTCCCCTTACTACTACACTCCCTTTTCATTTATAAACTTGCCTTTAACTACTTTGATTCCCCTCTCTCTCTCTGACTTCACAGTTATGGAATTGGTTACATTACATATTCTTTTTATTCCTTCTACGGTTATAAACCAGCAGAGCCTTTGGAGCCTCCTTGTGCAGCATCTTGGGATCCACCTCATCAGTCCACTTGGATGCCACTTCATCAGCCTTGTGTTCATTCCCTGGCATAATAGATGCAAAGGCTTATTCTTCGTCCTACAAGGCCCTATTTTCGAACAAATTAAGATATATTCATACACAGACTAGAATCATTGGACAAAGCAATTAGATTAATAGGGTGAGCATGGAAGCTATTCACCTGCTCAACTTAGCTCTCTTAATCCTCTTTTGTCTCTATCCTCAAAATTCTGATCCCAAGAAAGGGAAGGTCACGAAATTCTCCTCTAAGTCCACATTCTCTCCCAGTAATAGGTCATCTTCATCTCTTGGAAGAACTGGTTCATCAGGCACTAACCAAAACTTCTCAAACATATGGCTATATTTTACTTCTCCAATTTGGGGCTCGCAACGTCTTAATAATCTCATCCCCATCAGCTGTTGAAGAATTCCTCTCAAAAATGTCATCATCTTTGCAGACCATCCTCGCATGCATGCAAGGAAATACCTTAGCTATGTTCACACTACAATGGGTATGGCTTCTGGTGAACTCTGGCACAACCTACGATGCCTTACATCATCAGAAATCTTCTCCATCAACTGCATTGCTAAGTTTTCGGGTATTCGACTAGAAGAAGTGGAGCTCCAATTAAAACAGCTCTTCCAAACCTCGTCTAAAAAACAAGCAAAGGTGGTGCTGAAGTCAAAGTTCTTCGAACTTTCTTTCAATGTGATCATGAGGATGATTGTGGGTAAGAGGTATTATGGCGAAAATGGGGAGGATATGGAAGACGCAAAGACATTTCAGGACAGAATGCAAGAACTTCTGGTGCTTCATGGGAGTAAATTTGGACGACTTCTTGCCTCTGGCAAGGATTTTCAAGGTGTGGTGAAGAAGATGAAACTTTTGATGGGAAAGATGGATCCTTTCTATCAGCGACTTATTGATGAGTGAGGAAGTTGAGGAATGAAACAAGTCAAACAAACAGAGAAAGAGAAGAGAAGACATTGATTGATACCTTGCAGATGTGACTATCAAAGGAATTATATCTGTAAGTAATCTTTGTTTGATTTCTTTTTCTGGCAGTAGTTGTTTTTTCATCAATTTACTAAAAATAATGTGGATGAATAACTCTATATGAACCCATAAAAAAACAATGATAAAAAAGAAAACCCGACACGATGAGCATTTAACAAATTTTTTTAACTAATTACACCAAAGAAATTACATTGCATTAGTATTTTTCACTTTGATCCTCAAGTGTTTTGGTCACACATGCTGAATTATGGTCACATTCTCAAACTCACCATGCCTTTGCAGACATTGATAGGAGCAGCTACTGAAAGTTCTGCGACTATGGAGTGGGCAATGTCTCTTCTCCTCAACCATCCAGAGAAGATGAATAAGGTTCAGGCTGAGATTGATGCTAGAGAATCAGGCAAAATCATCTGCCGGATGAGCAAGATCTCCTAAAGCTTTATATCAAAAAAAATAAATAAATAAATAAAGATCTCCCAAAGCTGACTTACCTACAAAATGTAATAGATGAAACTCTTACACGGTACCCACCAACTCCTCTTCTAGTACTGCACAAGTCATCCAAGGATAGCACCATTAGTGGTTATGACGTGCCACAAGGAACTATGTTACCAGTCAATCTATGGGCCAATCACAAGGACCCCAAGCTATGAGTTGATACATCCAAATTTATGAATGAGAGATTCGAAGAAAAGGAAAGCCAAGGACATAAACGAATACCTTCTGGCATTGGAAGGCATGGATGTCCAGGTGCAGCTCTAGGCAGATGAGTTTCCTAGGAGCCTTGGTTCAGATGAAAAGGGTTCGGGCTGAGATTGATGCGAGAGAATTGGACAAAATCATCTGCTGTATGAGCAAGATCTCCCAAAGCTGACTTACCTACAAAATGAAACAGATGAAACTCTTACACTGTACCCACCAACTCCTCTTCTAGTACTGCAAGAGTCATCCAAGGATTGCACCATTTGTGGTTATGTCGTGCCACAGGGAACTACGTTATTAGTTAATCCATGGACCATGCACAGGGACCCCAAACTATGAGTTGATGTGTCCAAATTTATGCCTGAGAGATTTGAAGAAAAGGAAAGCCAAGGACATAAATGGATACCATTTGGCATTGGAAGGTGTGCAGACAAGTTATGGGACTGGTCCTGGGAGCCTTGGTTCAGATGTTTGATTGGGAGAGGGCCAGTGAAGATGAGATGGACATGAAAGAGGAGATAGTAATCAGCATGAATAGAGCTGAACCCTTCGAGGCATAGTGCAAACCACATCAAGCAATGATTGGCCTCCTCTCAGTATGAAATAACTGGTCTGAGAATTTCAAAATAAATTTGTGTGACAAATTTAGGTGGCAAGATAAACACAGAACCCCACCGGGGGGGGGGGGGAGAGAGAGAGAGAGACAGAGACTAAATAGTCCTAGCAATCAGCTCTCACATGTAACTCAACTGAAAAGCTACAAATCAAAGAGAACCAACTAGAGGAAACAACAAGGCTACGGTGGAAAATTAGCACTCTGACAAGTGAAATGGCATGTTACGCAAAAATACCTTTCGCATACCTTAGTTAATACTCATGTATATCACGGTGATGTCTCGACTGATCACCCCCAGCTTGAATCAATTTTTCTGCATTACTTGAGCCCATAGAACAAAATGACAGGACTTGAAGAATATGCAAAATAACCCATTTCCAGCAAACTATAGCAGTGCTTCTGAGATTCACATTGGGACAAAAACAAATATGCAAATATAACATTTAAAATATTCTTTACTGTTGAAGTCTACTAAATAAAATAACAGTAAATTGAGTATGAATGTAAATCAAAGGAATCATACTTTCCAAATTTCAAATTTGCCAATTACTCATGCCAGTACCATTATACAATATATCAAAAGCCCATGACCCATGAATAAAAACAATAAATTTAGCATGAATGTAAATCAAAGGAATCATACTTTCCAAATTTCAAATTTGTCAATTACTCATGCCAGTACCATTATACAATATATCAAAAGCCCATGACCCATGAATAAAAACAAAATAACAGTAAATTGAGCATGAATGTAAATCAAAGGAATC
The DNA here is from genome assembly GCA_037126225.1 of Dillenia turbinata. NCBI lineage: Eukaryota > Viridiplantae > Streptophyta > Magnoliopsida > Dilleniales > Dilleniaceae > Dillenia > Dillenia turbinata. Next base: position 5,231,245 of record JBAMMX010000005.1, read on the forward strand.
ATACTTTCCAAATTTCAAATTTGCCAATTACTCATGCCAGTACCATTATACAATATATCAAAAGCCCATAACCCATGAATAAAAACAATTTTAATACCAAGAAGACTACCCTGTGTAGTATAACATGTGCCAAAATCCAAGTTAAGCATGATGTAGATCCTTCAATAGAAGCACTAGCAAAAATTAGAGGTGCAAGCCAAATGTAGCAGTGCAGTAGACCTTCTTATTCAAGTCAATCAAAAGGATTATATATGGAATGAAGCCTGCTACGAATAGTCAAAGGCAAAGAAAATTATCTCATATAAGCTAGCTTTGCTCCCATGTAGTGAGTAGTCATCTCATGATCAACAAAACCTGGTCTTCTATTTACTAATTGTCGTGTTCCTTTGGAACCATATGAAAATCTCACTACCATCAGCTAAGGATTAGTTGCAACATATATTATTCTTGTAAATAGAAAAAGTTTTCCAGATACTATCCTACTTATGAAGGGTTGCCATTTCTTAGTCTCTGTCTCATATGGGATTACAAGTAAAAGTACACTAAGATCAGATAGATGCCATCCAAAAGGCATCCCTGTTTCCCATGAAATCCCTTTCTAATCAAATTTCTAGCACATGCACTGAAGAGATTAAATAGATAATTAGAAAATGTATGGAAGAATCTCACCTGTTCAAATTTGCGATTCTAATTTTTGTCTCTGTAGTTGTCCTCAAAAAATTGTTCCAAAAACAGAGGGGCTCCAAAAATCTTCACCAGTCCACCTTCTCTTCCAATAATTGGTCATCTTCATTTTCTGAAAGAACCAGTTCACAAACTCTAAGCAACATTTCTGAAAAGCACGGTGATATCCTTGTACTCCAACTAGGGGCACACAAGGCCCTAGTCATCTCATTCCCTTTGGAAGTTGAGGAATGCCTTTCAAAGAATGACATAATCTTTGCAAACGGCCCTTGCACACCTGCAGGGAAACATCTAAACTGCGATGACAAAACAATGGCTGAGATAAGCAGGCTATATTTGCTTAAACAAGTCGCATATAATTAAAATCTTAGCTGGCATTATTTCCTATACAGTGACTTCTCCATCATTTTTAATGAACAAAACATTTTCTCGTAATTTTAAGTTCTCATGCTAAGTTTTGTTCACAACACTTATGACGTACTGATACTTGTAAACAAAAAGATATAGTGTACATACCTGCCTGATTATGACACAAGAGTTGACTAGCTCTTTCTAGGATTAATGGCAGGCCTTGCTTAGATCAGATAGATGCAAAGGCATCAATTCTTCATCCTACGAGGCCCTATTTTCAAACAAATCAAGATATATTCATACACAGACTGGAATCACTGGGCAAAGCAATTAGATTAATAGGGAGAGCATGGAAGCTATTCACCTGTTCAACCTAGCACTCTTAATCCTCTTCTGTCTCTATACTTAAAATTCTGATTCCAAGAAAGGGAAGGTCCCAAAATTCTCCTCGAAGTCCAAATCCTCTCCCAGCAATAGGTCATCTTCATTTCTTGGAAGAACCGGTTCATCAGGCACTAACCAAAATTTCTCAAACATATGGCTACATTTTACTTCTCCAATTTGGGACTCGTAAGGTCTTAATAATCTCATCCTCATCGGCTGTTGAAGAATGCCTCTCAAAAATGACATCGTCTTTGCAGACCATCCTCGCATGCTTTCAGGGAAATACCTGAGCTATGGTCACACTGCAATGGGTATGGCTTCTGGTGAACTCTGGTGCAACCTACGAACCTCTACATCATTAGAAATCTTCTCCAACAATTGCATTGCTAAGTTTTCTGGTATTCGTCTAGAAGAAGTGGAGCTCCTTTCAAAACAGCTCTTCCAAACCTCGTCTAAAAAACAAGCAAAGGTAGTGCTGAAGTCAAAATTCTTAGAATTTTCTTTCAATGTGATTATGAGGATGATTGTGGGTAAGAGGTATTATGGTGAAAATGTGGAGGGCATGGAAGAGGCAAAGAGATTTCAGGACATAATGCAAGAACTTCTGGTGCTTCATGGTAGTTAAATTTGGAGGACTTCTTGCCTCTGGCAAGGATCTTTGATTTTCAAGGTGTGGTGAGGAAGATGAAACTTCTGATGGGAAAGATGGATCCTTTATATCAGCGACTTATTGATAAGCGATGGAAGTTGAGGAATGAAACAAGTCAAACAAACAGAGAAAGGGAAGAGAAGACATGGATTGGTACCTTGTTGTCACTGCTAGAGACAGAACCGGAGTTACTTTCAGATGTGACCAAAGGAATTAAATCTGTAAGTAATCTTTGTTTGATTTCTTTTTCTGACAGTAGTTGTTTTATCATCAGTTTACTAAAAATAATGTGGATGAATAACTCTATATGATCCCCAAAAAACAATGATCAAAAAGAAAACCAGACATGATGAGCATTTAACAAAATTTTTTAACTTATTACACCAAAGAAATTACATTGCATTAGTATTTTTCACTTTGATCCTTAAGTGTTTTGGTCAAGCTTGTGCTGAAATATGGTCACATTATTAAACTCACCATACCTTTGCAGACATTGATAGGAGCAGCTACTGAAAGTTCTGCCACTATGGAGCAGGCAATGTCTCTCTTCCTCAACCGTGAAGAGAAGATGAAAAAGGTTCAGGCTGAGATTGATGCTAGAGAATCGGGCAAAAGCATCTGCTGGATGAGCAAGATCTCCCAAAGCTTTATATCAAAAAAAAAAAAAAAAAAAGATCTCCCAAAGCTGACTTACCCACAAAATGTAATAGATGAAACTCTTACACTGTACCCACCAACTCCTCTTCTAGTACTGCACAAGTCATCCAAGGATTGCACCATTCATGGTTATGATGTGCCACAGGGAACTATGTTACTAGTCCATCTATGGGCCATGCACAGGGACCCCAAACTATGGGCTGATGCATCCAAATTTATGCCTGAGAGATTTGAAGAAAGGGAAAGCCAAGGACATAAATGGATACCATTTGGCATTGGAAGGCGTGGATGTCCAGGCGCAGCTCTAGGCAGACGAGTTATGGGACTGGTCCTAGGAGCCTTGGTTCAGATGAAAAAGGTTCGGGCTGAGATTGATGCTCGAGAATTGGGCAAAATCATCTGCTAGATGAGCAAGATCTCCCAAAGCTGACTTACCTACAAAATGTAAAAGATGAAACTCTTACACTGTACCCACCAACTCCTCTTCTAGTACTGCATGAGTCATCCTAGGATTGCACCATTTGTGGTTATGACGTGCCACAGGGAACTATGTTACAAGTCAATCTATGAGCCATGCACAGGGACCCTAAACTATGGGTTGATGCATCCAAATTTATGCCTGAAAGATTTGAAGAAAAGGAAAGCCAAGGACGTAAATGGATACCATTTGGCATTGGAAGGCGTGGATGCTCTAGGCAGACAAGTTATGGAACTGGTCCTAAGAGCCTTGGTTCAGATGTTTGAGTAGGAGAGGGCCTGTGAAGATGAGATCAACATGGAGGTGACATGAATCAGCATGAGTAGAGCTGAACCCTTGGAGGCATAGTGCAAACCATGACTTGCCTCCTCTCAGTATGAAATAACTGATCCGAGAATTTCAAAATAAATTTGGGGTAACAAATTTAGGTGGCAAGCATTACATAAGATAAACACAGAACCACAGAGGGAAGGGGGGGAGAGGGAGAGAGAGAGAGAGAGAGAGAGAGAGAGAGAGAGAGAGAGAGAGACTAAATAATCCTGGCAACCAGCTCTCACATGCAACTCAACTGAAAAGCTACAAATCAAAGAGAACCGATTAGAGGAAACACCAAGGCTATGGTGGAAAATTAGCACTCTGACATGTGAAATGGCATGTAATGCATAAATACCTTTCGCATACCTTAGTTGATACTCATGGATATCACGGTGATGTCTGGACTGATCACCCCCAGCTTGAAGCAATTCTTCTGCATACCTTATGAGTGGACCCATAGAACAAAATGACAGGACTTGAAGAGTATGCAAAATAACCCATTTCCAGCAAACTGTAGCAGTGCTTCTGAGATTCACACTGGGACAAAAAAAAAAACAAATATGCAAATATAACATTTAAAATATTCTTAATTGTTGAAGTGAAGTCTACTAAATAAAATAACAGTAAATTGAGCATGAATGTAAATCAAAGGTATCCTAATTTCCAAATTTCAAATTTGCCAATAACTCATCCCAATACCATTATACAATACATCAAAAGCCCATGACCCATGAATAAAACCAATTTAATACCAAGAAGTCTACCCTGTGTAGTATAACATGTGCCAAAATCCAAGTTAAGCATGAGGTAGATCATTCAATAGAAGCACTAGCTAAACATAGAGTAGCCAAATGTAGCAGTGCAGTAGACCTTATTCGAGTCAATCAAAAGGATTATATATGGAGTGAAGCCTGGTAGGAATAGACAAAAGGCAAAGAAAATTATCTCATATAAGCTAGCTTTGTTCCCATGTAGTGAGTAGTCAACTCGTGATCAACAAAACCTGCTCTTCATTTTACTAATTGTCGTGTTCCTTTGGAAGCATATGAAAATCTCACTACCCTCGGCTAAGGATTTGTTGCAACATATATTATTCTTGTAAACAGAAAAAGTTTTCCAGATACTATCCTACTTATGAAGGGTTGGTCATTTCTTAGTCTGTGTCTCATATGGGATTATAAGTAAAAGTATACTAAGATCAGATAGATGCCATCCAAAAGGCATCCCTGTTTCCTATGAAATCCCTTTTTAATCGAATGTCTAGCACATGCACTGAAGAGAGTAAATAGACAATTAGAAAAAGTATGGAAGAATCTCACTTGTTCAAATTTGCGATTATAATTTTTGTCTCCGTAGTTGTCCTCAAAAATTGTTCCAAAAACAGAGGAGCTCCAAAAATCTACACCAGTCCACCTTCTCTTTCAATGATTGGTTATCTTCATTTTCAGAAAGAACCTGTTCACAAACTCTAAACAACATTTCTGAAAAGTACGGTGATATCCTCGTACTCCAACTTCATTCCCTTTGGAAGTTGAGGAATGCCTTTCAAAGAATGAAATAATCTTTGCAAACGGCCCTTGCACACCTGCGGGGAAACATCTAAACTAGGATGACAAACCAATGGCTGACGGTGAGCTTTGGCACAATCTGCAACTACTTACATCATTAGAGAAATTGTCCACCAATTGCAGTGCTATGTTTTCCAGCATTTGTCACATAGAGGTGGAACAGCTACTCTTCGAAGCCACATGGAAATCCTAGCAAAAGTTGAGATGAAATCCAAGTTCTTGGCACTGTCCTTCAATGCAATGATGAGGTTGATAGCGGGTAAGATATATTATGGTGAAAATGCAGAGGACATGAAAGATGCAAAGAGATTTCAGGATAGATTGCAAGAAGAGGTGGTGTTTCACAGGAATTCAAATTTTGGGAGACATCTTGCCTTTGGTGGAAGTTTTTGATTTTGAAGTTATTTGAGGAGGTTGAAGCGTTTGATGAAGATGGATGCCTTCTATTGTATCAGTAGCTCCTCGATGAGCACAGGAACAAAATACTAGGAAGCAACAAGAAGGGGGAGAGTAGGACGCTGATTGATGTTATGTTAACCCTGCAAGAGAAAGAAACAAAATTGCACACAGACATAATTATCAAGGGGATGATTTCTGTAAGTTAATTTTTGCGCAGCAGATCACAAAGAACAATACCAATTAATTAACAGGAAAGTGAGCATTTCAGCAGCCTTCCATAGGCAAACTTGAAACATCAAAGGCTCATTGATTTAGACAGAGAGCAATTAGTTGGAGATATTAACAATAATAGTACCAAACTTCTTGTTTTATCCTGAATCAAACCGACAGCCCTAGCAATCCTGTAATGGGACAATATTAGTAATACGCAATGATTTAAATGGGAGAGGGTGAGCAAAGAATAGATTGATACGAAAGAGGGGACTGGGCTTGCCATGCACAAAGTTAAGCACTTGGAGGCCCTGTGCAACCACGTGAAGCAAGACTGGCATTCTTCCAAAATTTTGAAGCAACTGTTGGAGTTCTATATAAATTTCTGTATGATAAGCCTTTAATTATGATTAGACAAGGGTTTCATAACCAATCATATATTAGTTGGACAAAATGAAAGACAGATCATATATAAGCCTTAGAACCAAGCTTACATGTACATCAAAAGCAAGCCAAAAGGGACAAAATGCGCTACACAAATATAATATATACATCAAAGATCTATCCTAGAAGAGAAATGATTGAAAACCTGACATCAAGTTTTGATGGGATTGATCTGCACCATGCCCCATATTACCTAGAATCATTAGAAGAAACTGCTAATAACACTATAAATGCTCCATCATCGTTTAATTGAAAAAACCCTGAAAATCAAATCTCTTAAACTCAAAACTTGCGCATCATTTTAATGTTTAAAAGAATAAGGAAACTGAAGGCAATGATACCTCTTGATATAGCAGTCTTCATATTGACCATAAAAGGAGAAGACAGAAGAAACAGTTACCTGCAAAGTCAAAAAAAGTAGACCATGAGGCATGATCATCACAGAAAAGGAAATTTTACTAATAATTCAAGAATCTTATACAATTAAGCTAACCAAGATTATGCTACACTCATTCTCAAGCTTCCCAAATTCCACAAAGATAAAATATAGTAGGCAGCCTTAGACATGTGCATTGCATTGCCTACACCGACACCATTAATGCAAGTCATACAAACTTCGGCTCACAGCCAAATGCAGAACATGATATGAATCTTGTCATATATGGCAATCAGATTCATACATACAAACCCGACTGAACGAAAGGGGAGATTAACAGCATAAATTCAGTGGGCGTAGCTTCACACATAGCTATAGCTAATCTTTAACCAACTCTGGATCTTTCAATAGAACACAAACTTTAAAGGGTCATCAGGATTGCCCTCAAACTTCATAAAAAGCTGTATGCTGCATCAGTGCACAAATATAAACTATTTTCAGTTCTTTCTGTAGGCCTTAAAAGCTTTAGATTTAATGAATCAGGCTGTCACATTCATGTCATCATCTCAAAGAGGTGTTTGGGCACAGATCCTTAGTAATTATAAGGAATACAAAAAAAAATATATAATAATAAAATAAAATAACGATCCAAATGAAGCCAACAGGTCAACTGGATGATTAAAGTTCAGCAAGAAGTATTACAATACCATGGAATTCTCATGAAAACAAATTTATACAGCATCCCAGATGAATGTTAATCCGCTTTTGCCTGACTTATCTAGGGATGTGAAGGTAGCATACAGGACTAAATGCAGAAAATTTTAAAAAGAAAAATATTTGCGTAATTAGGTTCAAACAATTATCTTCACTGTGGAGAGAGAAATTGGTAAATCTGCTCAACTCTTGACCAAGGTCTCTGACTGGAACTGGGGTTTCCAATTTTGCCACCTGAAGAACATAATTCAAGAACCAGAATATCAGAACATCGACAAACCTACAATAAACCCAAACGTTCACATAATAGGTTAAAGCCTAATTTCAGCCATGGTTAGGAGTCAAAACCTGTCCCCATAATAAGAGGAGGATAAACTACTCTTATCGATATTTTTGACCAAGACCTAGGGTTTCTAATCCAGGTCTCCATCATTGATTAGGTTTCCCAGAGTAATCAAAATTCATCGACTGAACAGGCAACAAGTATGAAGAAATTTAAAAGAGAGAGACTTATCTTCTCCGGGATCTAGTGTGTCTCTGATCTGAACTATAATCATCATCCATGAGAGAGAGAGAGAGAGAGAGAGAGAGAGAGAGAGAGGGAGGGAGGGAGAAGCATGAACAACCAACGGAGATAGTTGGCCTAGTGGGATGTGGTGCTAGGTCCTTAACCATGGTCATGAGTTCGACTCGCGACTTGGGTATGGAGCAAACTACGTTGAGAGGGTAACCCTAAATGGGCCACTGTAAGTCCTCAACCGGATTAGTACCGGTTGGTACAGTACAAAAAAAAAGAAGCATGAACCAAAAAAAAAAAAAAAAAAAAAAAAAAAAAAACAGAGAGAGGGAGAAGCGGGAAAAGAAAGAAGTGGGCTTGGAGTCGAAAGTCGATGCGTATATGAAGGTAAAATTTGACCGTTGGAAATCATCGGCTGTTAACTCATCTTCGCAAGCTAGCGGTGGAAAATCATTACAAAAGATTGAGGTTAAAAAAAAAAGAAAATGAGCCGTCTAATTGCAGCACTAAAAATCTTTGGAAAAAAAAAAAGAGTTGCAAGCAAACCTAGAAAACCTTCATTTATAAATTAAATGAGTCTAAAGTATGCAATATAACTCAACTTGGACTGATTGACCCAAGTCAAATTCCAAATGAGAATACTACATGAGAAAAGCGGAACTCTGTATGCAATCTTGACTCATTTAATAAATAAATCTTGGTTGATCTACTTACGTAGAAACTGCATGGTCTGCAACCTAGGGGAAGGCCCACATTTTATTGCTAAATCATGATATTCTAGATCAAAAGCATACCTCAAGGTTCATGCCGGCATTCTGTAAGCTTGTTCCTTGCCTGTGCAACTGCTGAATAGGCATCCCGAAGTTGATTTTTAGGTTAGACTACAATAAGCGACAGAGAGCAGTTTAAGCTTGTTGGAAGCTTGAAGATATAAATAGAAGATTTATTAGTTAAACTTCCCCAGCCTTTCTATGTGCAGCCATAATTTCTAAGGTGTTCTGACTTCAGTTTTATGTCAGTGGTATCACCCTCAAGTAATTTCTCTGTCACTTTGACCCCCAGGTGCAACAATAGGCATGCGAAATGTAAAGTCATCAATGTTCATACCATACCGGAACTAGGGCATGAGTAGCTGATATACCTTCCTTTTCTTTTAATGGTATGATGACCTAGACGCTGGCATCTCAGGTTCATCAATTTTAACGTCATCTGCAAGTCAAAAAATATCAACTCCGAAATGAATGTAGAGAAGAGAGAGAGAGAGAGAACCTAGCTCCACAACTTCTTCCTCAGTTATAAGAGATGTGATGCGGGCTGCCCAAAAACTTCCTGCTTGTCGGTAGGTTGAGATGGGATAGAAAATGAAGCCTTCAGAAAAATGTTTTCCAAATAGCTTGAATCAGTGTTGCAAGTGGCAAAATTTTCAACAGAATGGTCCTGCTATCTTAGATGGGGCCCATACAGAACCACAATAGGCTATAAACGAGTTTTGTAACAAGTTGCAAATTTAAGGAGCAAAACCATTTTTGTCAGCCTTTTTCTTCTTCTGGTTTGAGGAAAAAGTAGCCACGGCATCTGCAGCAGCTGGAAGAACTTGATCATGAAGTGCTGGTAGAGACTCTGGAATCCTACAGAAGTGAAAGTAATTTTTAAGAATACTCCGGCACTCAATTATATGTGCTGCAACATGATTTATCTAAGTTACAGCACTCCTTGCCAGCACCGAAAAAGCATACTTGAAACCATTTTCATTAGTTAACCAAAGAGATGAAAGCCAATTCATAACCATCAACCTGAAAAGCAAAAACGGAAATTAAAAATAAAAACACGTAATACCTAAATCTAAATGCTCAATTCTAAGAGGGCGACATTAGAGAACCTCAGTGGTAAAATTAAGGATTTCTTGAAACAACAACATTTTATTAAAATGAATTGATTCGAGTATGATTTATCAAAATAAAGACATCAAATTATCTCCAAATAATAAATTGACAAATATTGAACAAATTAAAAATTCAATACCAGCGTAACGTGCCCTTTCTCATCAGAACTAATTGTGGCTTTGAGATTCCACCTCAAGATTGACATTAGGCAGCCTTCACATGGCAACTCCAAATCTGGCAATGATATGTCAAAAACAAATATCAATAATTCAATAACTGAATATAGTCAACCTCAAAATGATTTTGATTAAATCATGAATAACATGATAAAAAGTTTCCAATACTCCAGATTGATAAAGCAAAGTGGCACAACCTTCATCCTTTCTTTTTTTTTGGCCAAACAGAGAGAGGGAGGAGAAGACATTGATTGATACCTTGTTGTCACTGCAAGAGACAGATCCGGAGTTGCTTTCAGATGTGATTATCAAAGGAATTATTTCTGTAAGTAATCTTTGTTTGATGTCTTCCTCTGACAGTAGTAGTTTTTTTCATCAGTTTACTAAAAATAATGTGGATGAATAACGACCCAAAAAAATCAATGATCAAAAAGAAAACCTGACATGATGAGCATGTAACAAAAATTTTTAACTTATTACACTAAAGAAATTGCGTCGCATTAGTATTTTTCACCTTGATCCTTGAATGTTTTGGTCATGCCTGTGCTGAAACATGGTCGCATTCTTAAACTCACCATACCTTTGCAGACATTGATAGGAGCAGCTACTGAAAGTTCTTCTGCAACTATGGAGTGGGCAATGTCTCTTCTCCTCAACCATCCAGAGAAGATGAAAAGGTTTGGGCTGAAATTGATGCTAGAGAATTGGGCAAAATCATCTGCAGGATGAGCAAGATCTCCCAAGCTGACTAACCTACAAAATGTGATAGATGGAACACTTAAGACTGTACCCACCAACTCCTCTTCTAGTAACGCACGAGTCATCCAAGGATTGCACCATTTGTGTTTATGACGAGCCACAGGGAACTATGTTACTAGTCCATCTATGGGCCATGCACAGGGATCCCAAAGTATGGGTTGATGCGTCCAAATTTATGCCTAAGAGATTTGAAGAAAAGGAAAGCCAAGGTCATAAATGGATACCATTTGGCATTGGAAGGCGTGGATGTCCAGGGGCAGCTCTAGGCAGACGAGTTATGGGACTGGTCCTAGGAGTCTTGGTTCAGATGTTTGAGTGGGAGAGGGCCAGTGAAGATGAGATCGACATGAAGGGGGTGACAGGAATCAGCATGAGTAGAGCTGAACCCTCGGAGGCATTGTGCAAACCACGTCAAGCAATGATTGGCCTCCTCTCAGTATGAAAAAACTGGTCTAGGAATTTCAAAATAAATTTGTGTAACAAATTTAGGTGGCAAGCATCGCATAAGATAAACACAGAACCACAAACAGAAAGAGAAACCAGCTCTCACAGGTAACTCAACTGAAAAGCTACAAGTCAAAGAGAACCAAATAGAGGAAACAGCAAGGCTATGGTGTAAAATTAGCACCCTGACATGTCATGAAATGGCTTTTAATGCATAAATACCTTTCGCATACCTAAGTTAATACTCATTTATATCCTGGTGATGCCTGGAATGGACACCCCCAGCTTGAAGCAATTCTACCGCATTACTTATGAGTGAGCCCATAGAACAAAATAGCATGACTTGAACAATATGCAAAATAACCCATTTCCAGGAAACTGTAGCAGTGCTTCTGAGATTCACATTGGGACAAAAACTACAAATATGCAAATATAACATTTAAAAGGTTCTTAATTGTTGAAGTCAATGCTAAATAAAATAATAGTAAATTGAGCATGAATGGTAAGTCGAAGGTAACATACTTTCCAAATTTCCAATTTGCAGTTACTCATCCCTGTACCATTATATAATATATCAAAAGCCCATGATCCATGAATAAAAACAATTTCAATACCAAGAAGATTACCCGGTGTAGTATAACATGTGGTCAAAATCCAAGCTAAGCATGAGGCAGATTATTCAATAGAAGCATTAGCTAAAATTAGTGGTGCAAGCCAGATGTAGCAGTGCAGTAGAGCTTCTTATTCGAGTCAATCAGATGCAAACAACCCAAACGGAATATAATAAAATATTACTAACTTCAGTATAAGGTGTTTTATTGCTTCAACTTATCTTGAGCCCCTCCTGAACCATGACAATGACCGATAGCCCAAAGCCAGTGAAATCAAAAGGATTGTACCATCACAAGCTTTAAAAAAAACTTGATGTTGCAAAACAATAGAATTTTCTGTATTTCCCGTCATGCCATGGTAAATAAATACCACCATATTTTCAATTAGGCTATCAGTCATTGTCATGGTTCAAAAATAAAAAATAAAAATAAAAAAGGCATCAAATCAAATTTCATCATTGTAACCCAAGAATTAACTCTTCCATTTACCTTGTTTAGGACAAATCTCAACCAATCTAATAGGTTATCCAAAATGGGCAAGGACTTCTCATGCAAAACCATAATTAATATTGTCACAAAAGGCATACTAGGAATTTAATCTAGTTTGGTATATATATGAAAGAAATTTTATTTAAAGGGCTAAATTCTCAGCTACCAGCTACTATGAACAATATATTATCCGATTACAAAATCAGAGCTCCAGCTTCCTATGCTGAAGCTCCCCCACCCCCAACCCAAAAAAGGAAGTTGAAGGAAAAAAGCAGACTAATGTTCAGTTGGCACCAACCTCTATGCAAGGAAGTTAAGGAATTGATAAGCCCCCGAATGAAGCAATTTGGTAGGAATAGACAAAAGGCAAAGAAAATTATCTCATACATGCTAGCTTTGCTCCTGTGTGAAGAGTAGTCATCTCTTGATCAACAAAATCTGGTCTTCTATTTACTAATTGTTGTGTTCCTTTGGAAGCACATCAAAATCTCACTCCATCGGCTAAGGATTAGTTGCAACATATATTATTCTTGTAAATGGAAAAAGTTTTCCAGGTACTATCCTACTTATGAAGGGTTGGCCATATCTTAGTCTCTGTCTCATATGAGATTATAAGTAAAAGTACACTAAGATCAGATAGATGTCGTCCAAAAGGCATCCCTGCTTCCTATGAAATCCCTTTCTAATCAAATTTCTAGCACATGCTCTGAAGAGACCAAATAGATAACTAGAAAAAGTATGGAAGAATCTCACCTGTTCAAATTCACGATTCTAATTTTGGTCTCCATGGTTGTCCTCAAAAAATTTCTCCAAAAACAGAGGAGCTCCAAAAAGCTACCCCAGTCCACCTACTCTTCCAATAATTGGTCATCTTCATCTTCTGAAAGAACCAGTTTACAAACTCTAAACAACGTTTCTGAAAAGTATGGCGATATCTTCTTACTCCAACTAGGGGCACACAAGGCCCCCCCGTCATCTCATTCCCTTTGGAAGTTGAGAATGACTTTCGAAGAATGACATAATCTTTCAGCAAACTGTCCTTGCACACGTGCAGGGAAACATTTAAACTATGATGACACAAGAGTGGGTCACGGTAAGCTTTGGCGCAACCTGCAGCTACTTACGTCATTAGAAATCTTCTCCACCAATTGCAGTGCTATGTTTTCCGGCATTTGTCATAAAGAGGTGGAACAGTTACTCAAACAACTTTCCAAAGCCTCATTGGAAAACCTAGCAAAAGTTGAGATGAAATCCAAGTACTTGGCACTGTCCTTCTATGGTGAGGATGATTGCGGGTAAGAGATATTATGGCGAAAATGCAGAGGACATTAAAAAGGAAAAGAGATGTTAGGACATATTGCAAGAAGTGGTGGTGCTTCACGGGAATTCAAATTTTGGGAGACTTACTTGCCTTTGGTTCAAGTTTTTGAATTTCAAGGTGTCTGTGGAGGATGTAGCATTTAATGATCGATGCCCTCTATCTGCAGTTCCTCGATGAGCACTGGAACAAAATACTTGGAAGCAACAAGAAGAGGAAGAGTAGGACATGTTACGCTGACCCTGCAAGAGAAAGAACCAGAACTGCACACAGACATAATTATCAAGGGGATGATTTCAGTAAGTTAATTTTTGTTCAGTATCTTTTATCATACTGTTTGTTTGGTTAATCACCTTTAGCTTTAGCAGGTCACGAAGAACAGTACCAATTAATTAACCGGTAAATGAGCATTTCAGCATCCTTCCATAGGCAAACCTGAAACATCAAAGGCTCATAGATTTAAGGAGAAAGCAATTAGTTGGAGACATTAACAATAATGGTACTAAACCTCTTGTTTTATCCTGAATCAAACCAACAGCCCTAGCAATCCTGTAAAGAGACAATATTAGTAATATGCAATAAAAATAACGGTCAGAGTTTTAGTCCTAATAATTGGCGTCATCTTTGGAATCGACTTTGGAATGAAAGTATTTTTACGTAACATTTTTTTTTATATTTTTACAGAGAGACTATTTTCAACCCTCGAACTGTGACTTTGAAGTCATTAAAAAATAACTCAATCATTATGTCAAGATTCATTAAAAAAAACAAAAGGTTTTTAATTAAAATAATTAATACTATAATCCAAAAATACCTACAAAAGTTGCGTATGTCCAAAAATTCACTATCATCTCCCCAAATCATATTAACTTGCAAGACAGGAACAACAAAAGAAGCCTCAAGAATTCTAGCATTGACAACAGCATCAAATATCTGACCTTTTTGCTGATTCAACCCACCTCAAACAACCACCATTAAAAACCTTCTCTTCTCCTTTGAAATCTTTGCAGAAGCATTTTGTACTCAATCCCGAACTCCAAACATGGAACACAAAATCCCGAACTCCAAACATGGAACACAATCTTCACTCTCCGGTTGCTTCCCAAAACCCTCTCTCTCCTCTTCACTGAAATTCCTTGACAACCCGCCAACCGATAGTGGGATTATAACACTTGCTTACAGCTTTGGCTTATCATTGTGATCATCTACCAAGTCCGTTGAAATCAGTGCAGAAAAAGAAGCTAATTCAGTTGTGAAGAAGCTATTATATGTGAGAGAGAGAGAGAGAGAGAGAGAGAGAGAGAGAGAGGGAGAGAGAGAGGGAGAGAGAGTTTAAGTTTTTCTGAAATGGGCATTGAGCGAAGTAGTAGAAGAAGAGAGAGAAGCCATAGTGAAGAAAAGAGAGAGAAGCAATAGTGTGAAAGAAGAAGAAAAAGAAGAAGAATAGTTTTGCTTTCTTGTGCTTTTTGTTGGTAAGAAAAGAAGTGAAAGTTGAAACTGAGATTAAGAACATGAAGGGTGACAGGCCTGTCTCTGTGTTCTTGAAGTTCTTGGCTTTTGCCATGAATGAATGCTCTGTTTTCTGGGCTCTGCTTTGTTATGTTCTTGCCTTTGTTTCTTGATTTGGTTGTGATTCTGTGGAAGAACCCACCAACAAAATCCGATTAGAACTCAAATTCTGAGAAACCCAATTGCAGACATCAACAAGATCCTGAATTTCAGAGGACCCAGTAAGAGAAGCTCTTCCAATAGATCTGTGTCCTCTCGAATCAAAAGTGACATAAACAGACAAGAACCATCGAGCTTATTTATTCTATTTTAAAATTTTTCATGAAAATGCAATTATTGATTCTCAGCTTCCCATCAAACACAGGAAATATCAGCCTTATCGCATCTCATAGATAACATAACTTGCGTCTCAAGGGCTGGACTAAGACAAACCCTTGATTCTGCATACCTGATTCAAATTCGCCGCTCGGGACCCTAGACTTCCCTCTACCTGCAAACCCTAAAAGGGAGAGGAAGAGAGAGACAGAGAGAGACAGAGAGACAGAGAGAGCTGACTGGAAAACCTTCTTTTGTAGTAATATGCAATGATTTAAATAATTTTTAACTAGGTTCTTTATAGATAAAAAATTCAAAGAATTTTTGGGCATGACAGATGAAGCATGATCAGCAGTTTCCAAATATATATGTCTTAAGTGTACAGTTCAGATTCTATTGTTTTTCTTCTTAAGTTCCTTTTCAGACATTGATGGGAGCAGGAACTGAAACTACTTCTGCGTCTACAAATTGGGCAATGTCTCTTATCCTCAACCATCCAGGTTCAATCATTTGAATGGGAGAGGATGAGAAAGGAAGAGATTGATATGAAAGAGGGAACTGGGCTTGCCATACACAAAGCTAAGCCCTTTGAGGCACTGCGCTGTGCGCAACCACGTCAAGCTAGATTGGCATTCTTTCCAAATTTTGAAGCAACTGTTGGAGTTCTATCTAAATTTCTGTATGATAAAACTTTGATTATGATAAGCCAAGGGTTTCATAACATGGACAATGAAAGACAGATCCTATATGTGCCTAAGAACCAAGCTTACATACAACTAAACAAGAAAAATGTGCATCAAACTTAGCTTATAGCAAGCCAAAAGGGACAAAATGTGTTACACAAATATAATATATCCATCAAAGGTCTATCCCAGAAGAGAAATGGTTGAATACCTGGCGTCAAGTTTTGATGGAATTGATCTGCACTATGCTCCATACTACCTAGAATCATCAGAAGAAACTGCGAAAAACACTATAAATGCTCCATCATTGTTTAAGAAAAAACCCTGAAAATCAAAACACTTAAACTCAAAACTTGCAGATCATTTTAATGTTTAAAAGAATAAGGAAACTAAAGGCAAAGAGACCTCTTGATATAGCAGTCTTCATATTGACCGCAACAGGAGAAGACATAAGAAACAGTTAACTGCATAGTCATAAAAAGAATAACGTGAGGCATGACCATCACAGAAAAGGTAACAATACTAATAATTCAAGAATCTTATACAGTTAAGCTAACCAAGATTATGCTACACTCGTTCTCAAGCTTCCCAAATTCCACAAGGACAAAATATAGTAACTAAGGCTGCCTTAGACAAGTGCATTGCCTACACTGACACCATTAATGCAAGTCATACAAACTTCGGCTCACAGTCAAATGCAGATCGTGGTATGAATCTTGTCATTCATAGCAATCAGATTCATGCATATAAACCCAACTGATCGTAAGGGGAGATTAACAGCATAAATTTAGGTGGGCGTAGCTTCACACATAGCTATAGCTAATCTTTAACCCCCTCTGGATCTTTCAATAGAACACAATCATCAGGATTGCTCACTCAAACTTTATAAAAAGCTATATGGTGCATCACTGCACGAATGTAAACTATTTTCAGTTCTTGCCATAGGCCATAAATGCTTTAGATTTAATGAATCAGGCTGTCACATTCATTTCATCATCCCAAAGAGGCGTTTGGGCACAAATCCTTAGTAATTATAAGGAAAACCAATAATAATAATAATAATAATAATAATAATCCAAATGAAACCAACGGGTCAACTGGCTGACTAAACTTCTGCAAGAATTATTACAGTACCATGGAGTTCTCATGTAAACAAATTTCAACAGCGTCCCAGACGATAGTTAATCCGCTTTTGCCTGACTTATCTTGGGATATGAAGGTAGTATACAGGTTGGAGGAAGAAAATTTAAAAAGGAAAAATATTTTCGTAATTAGGGTCTAGTAATTATGTTCACCGTGGAGAGAGATATTGGTAAATCTGATCGACTCTTGACCAAAGTCTCTGAATAGAACCAGGGTTTCCAATTTCGCCACCTAAAGAACGTAATTCAAGAACCAGAATATCAGAACATCGACAACCTACAAACCCCCACCCCTCCCCCCCCCAAAAAAAAAAACTCTCTCATAAATAGGGTGAAGCCTAATTGTCACCGTAGTAAGAGAAAGTTGATAACTGCTTTTCTTGATTTTCTTGATCAAGATCTAGGGTTTGTAATTTCAGGTCTCCATCGTTGATTAGGTTGGCTACTCCAGGTAATTTTAAAAGCAGAGTAATCAAAATTTCACAACAGAACAGGCTACATGTATGAAGAAATTTAAAAGAGAGAGACTTACCTTCTCCGGGATCTCGTGTGTCTCTGATCTGAACTACAATCGCCATCCACGAGGAGGGGGGGGGGGAGAGAAGCGGAAAAACAAAGAAGTGGGCCTGGAGTGGAGAGTCGATGCGTTTATGAAGGTGATGGAATGAAGGAGAATTCGACCGTTGGAAATCGCCAGCTGTTAACGCATCGTGGCCAACTGGCAGTGAAAAATAATTATAAAAGAATAAAGGTTTAAAAAAATTTACCGTTCAATTGCAGCACTAAAAATAAAAAAAGAAATGAAAGAAATTAAAAAATTGCTAAAGATTTGAAATAAGAGGTGCAGCATATTTGAAAAAATAGAAATAAATAAAATTTATATAAATATGAAATTTTATAGTAATTTTGTTCATAATTTTTTTTTTTTTTATCAATGAGAGCAAAAAAGTGAAATAATTTGAAAAATAGGAAATAAAAAGGTTTTTGAAAAGAAGGGAGGTGGACTTAGCTACATTAGGAGTATGGTGAGTATAATTAATGTAGTTAAGGTGAAGAGTGCTGATTGAGTAGGCTATATTCAAATTTACCTGCAGATGTGTTATTTGTTATTTAAATAACAAATTTAATTCTTTCTCTCTTAGGATTTTTCTTTCCGAAGCACATAATTACATTTAACTTAAATTCATATCAAAATCCGTATTATGAAACTTAGGGTTTTGCTTAACGAATGTACATAATACACACATATACATTTACATAACTATGAACAATATATATAATATTTGGATACAAAATTTTTTAATTGTCACTGAAATTAGTTTCCCCAGTATGCTCTCTCTCTCTCAATCCCACTTCTGAATTTGTTACGAATTTTAGTACTTCAAGAAATTATTCTCTAAATCTTCTCATTATTATTTTTTCTTTTAATTAGTGTTTTTGTTACTCAAAAACAAAATATAATATCACTTAAACTTACTTTCTTTTTGTGATAGATAAATATCCGTAGATTGTCCATCCTGTCAAATACTCCCCCCCCTTTTTTTTACTAGTCAATATTTGTCAAACTTATTATGTTGGACTTTTCTTACCCAACAGATACGTGGGCTGCGAGGAGAAACCAAAGAGAGGGCTATTCGAGTGGATTTTTTTTTTTTCCTCCCCTCTTAATTTCATCTCCTTAATAATTGAAAAATGGTGTGTTATAAATAAATTAAGGTACGATTAAGCACTAGATGAGTTTTTTATCTTATCTAACTTGTTTTATTTTTATTTTTTAATATTGCAGCGGATTTTATATTTAATTGGATGACGAGACAAATAACAAATGAAAGTTTAAACAAGCCAAAAAATTGACACTAATAACTTCTTTTTAATTCAAGTGATCATATCAAATAAATTGTTTTTGATGATTAAGATAGCCATTATTGAATGCCGGCACGAACACTTTAACAGTGACAATGGAGTTGATAATGTAACTTTTGTTAAATTTTGAGAAGACAGTTTAATGATTATAATTTTATCTTTCAATTTCAATCTGATACGATTCAAATCCCAATCTAACAAGAAAAAAAAATGTCACTTTTGCTAAACCATCCTAATGTGCTACACAATGCCAAAGCCGAGATGTATGAACACATTGGCCAGCACCGTCTAGTGGACGAGCCAGACCTATCCAAGTGTATCGTCCAAAGACTGCACCATTGGTGGGTTCTACATGCCACGTGGCACGATGCTATTGCTGATTGTGTGGGCCATACACAGGGACCCAAATGTGTGCGACGATGCAATAAAAGCCAGAGAGGTTTAAGTTAAAGGTGAGAGTGAAGAAATTGGGCTCAGGTTGATACCATTTGGGATGGGCAAGAGAGGAAGTCCTTGGTCGGGTCTTGCTAATCGCGTTGTCGGGTTTGCTCTCGCAAACTTGATTTTGTAACAACCATTTGAAGATTTCAAATACAGCAACTAGTTGTTCAACTAACCTTCAATAACCCCAATTGCAATAATTGGAAATTTGTAACTATAATCAAGATTAATTGGAGTTATTTAGGTGGTTGAGAAACTATTAAACATTATACATATATTAAGAAGAAAACCCAGAACGAAAACTATTAGTTTAAAATGCCCACGAGGGGCATTTTAGACATTTGTAATAGGGTTAGTGGGGTAACTCCCACTAACCACATCTTAACCTCTTCCACTTGATTCTCTCCTATATGTATGCAACACATTTTGTTGAAGAAAACCAACTCCTTGAAGACTGTACGTAAAAGCAAAAAATCTAGGCAGCCATGGATGAATATTGAGTGAGTTCTTTATTCTCTAGAGAGAGAATTTGAGGGTTTGAGAAATTTTCGAGTAGGAAAATTTCTTCCGTCACGTTGATCGCCGGACTGAGTGTTGCGGCGTTGTGACATTGCGGTGGTGATTCGATTAACATCGTGATCACCATCCCGACCGCGAGATCCGATCGAGGGACGCACGGTCGATTTTTGGGCTCTGCATATTCGAGGTATTTATATCCTATACCCAATCTATATTTATTTTTCCCGAAAATTATTTATGAATGCTTCCGCTGCATGTTGAATTCAATTTAATTCCAACATTGGTATCAGAGCGATACGTTGGATTAAAAATAATTTTCGGGTTATTTTTTTGGGTATAAAAAATATTGGGTTTAAAATTTGGGGTTCGGATCACGGATGAGTTTCGTGAATCCGAGAACACCACTGTGTTACCCATAATCCCTAGAACACGAAAATAATTTTTTCGTAATTTTCTGAGCACGTTTAGGCGAAGAAAACTCCGGTTGAAACTTTCAGCCGTGAATAGTGACCGACCATTTCAACCTTAGATTTGTCGAGTTTTAGGGCAAATCAACGCATGAAAATTATAGATCTGTAATCCTTGTTTCATGCTCTTCAATTTGGTATATATATTGCATATGATTGTGGCCGGAAAATTGGGTTTCAAATTTGACCGCGGAGGGTCGGATTTTTGGATCCAAAATACGCCGAGTTTAGGGCGCAATAATTCCAAAAATCGAGTCAAGGATGCTTGGAATAAATGGAATTAGAGATTCCATAAAAAATCCGGTCAAAATGGTGCCGGAAATGGGTATTTCCGGCAACCGGGTCGAGAGACCCGGTTACAGAAACCATCGGGCGAAGACGAAGACATCCAGACCCGCTGGCGCGTTCGCAACACGCGCGAGGCAGGCGCGTGAGAAGCAGGGGTAGGGGAGCGTGTACTTCACGCGCGAACAGGGAGCGTGAAACGCTGGGGTCGTCCGGGTCGGTTACGACCCGGAAACGTGTCACCGACCCGCCAACCCACGGATCCGAATCGGATTGGGTTCCGACCCGCATATGGATCCGGAAACCGACTCCGCCCGCGGGTCTCACGCGTGCATGCGCGTGACGAGAGCGCCTGCTCGTCTGGCGCGTGAAACGACGCGCAGATCGCGCGTGTGAGAGCGTGCAGACGCGCTGCGCGTCTGGCACGCGCCAGAAGAGGTTCCCGGCGCGTGGAGGCGCGTGGGGACACGCCGCCGGTGCGTGGCGGCGCGTGGGACCACCGGCGGCTCGTCAGGTCGTCCGGAATTGAAATTTTTTCAATTTTTGAGGGTCTCACATCCATAAAAGTGACTTTTTGTGGGTTTTTGTGCATCGAATCCTAATCCAAACGGTGAGATGCTATCCCGGATTGTGGTGTATGGTGTCTGTTGATTCATACGCTCGTCTTGGGGTATGTATTCGAATTATTTGGGTCTTGATGATTCGTAGGGTGCACAAAATGTGAGAATAAGCATCACAAGTCACGACTATCTCAATGACTGCTTCTAAAATTGTCGTATTTGATTTTTGCAAGGGGGATAAAATTGAATGGTGATAAATACGAGATTTTTCACTGGTAGATTCAATTTATCCTCGAGGAGCAAGATTTAATTAAAATTCTGAGGCATGGGATGGTGGACTCCAGTGAGGGTTCCACACCTCAGAGAGACGGGATTAGAAGACATTACGTGCATGAAAGAGGAATGATAGCCGAGTCAGGGCAATCCTCCTGAGTAGCATGCACGATTATGTGATCCCAGTCTATGAGCAATATCCTACGATTTTATCGGTTTGGCTCACCCTATAAAGAGTATTGTGGTGCTCTTACAGATCCTGAGATGAGGATACTGACTTATAAGTGTAACAACTTATAAGAAAAGGGTTGATCATATGATGATGCAACATTTGATAAAAATGTCGAGTATGATCGCCGAGTTGGGGATTGTGACTGAGCCCATTTCGGATATGTTTTCTAGTGCTGGATGCGATCCAACTCTTTACCTGATTCATGAGAAATCATGAAAGTCTATTTCACATATGACGAAAGTATTCGTACTTTCACTAATGTGAATAGGCACAGTGAGCTCGAGTAGGAGCATCTAGAGGCGAGTAGGCCATACTCGGGTCATGCTTATGCGATGGAGTCGAGCAAGGACTCCTGTGTGACTCGAGCCTCAGGTAAGAAGAAAACCATCCGAGAAAACCGATAATACTACGCAACTCGAGATAGGAGCGCGCTTATAAAGTTTCGTCCAGTAAGTCCTCAAGTAGGAGGATTTACGTACAGAAACGGAGTGTTTTTGTTGACATCAGAGGGAGTAGCACTTGCAAGTTAGAGTTGCAAAGTTGCTAGACTCTATATGTTCTTTACGCTCCAAAAGTTCGACGGAATTTAATTTCAGTTTAGGATATGCTCTGTTAATTTAGAAATTTAAAATTTCTATTTGTTACGACAATTCTATGATTGGTTCTATTTTGGTCCGTGAGGGACTGAATGCACTGGAAATGATTTTTTTTTCAATGGTATTTCTTGTTGTCCTCTTAGTGTGAGAGAGGATGAACCGGTTAGCAGTGAGTGGTTTTGTAGGACCCGCTAACCAGTCTTGCCTAGACGGCAAACTTATAAGAAAACCATTCGACAATGCAATGAGGGCTGGGACTCCATTGCAGTCGGTTCACTCCAATATCTGTGGCCTTATGAACGTGAGAACCTGAAATGGTGTTGGGTACTCTATTACGTTCATAGACAATTACACGTGTTTCGGTTACATCTATCTGATCTCGCGTAAGTCTAAGGCATTGAGATGTCTTAGGAGGTTACTAGCGAGGTTGAAAATCAGTTAAATTTGAGAGTAGAGACTCTCAGAACCGAACGAGAGTGCGAGTATTTGTCTAAAGAGCTCTATTTCAAGAAGGGCATTACGAGAAACTGACTATTCCTTGCTACTCAGTGGAGTAGAGTAGCCGCGAGAGAGGAATAGGACTTTGTTTGAGACGGTGAGGTCGATGATGGCGCAAACCAATTTACTCGTTTCCCTTTGGGGAGATGAGTTATTGGCTGCAGCCTATGTTCTCAATCGTATTCTATTGAAGTCCCCAGTCAGTACTCCATATGAGCTTTGGACAGGGAGGCAGTCTGACCTTAGCCATTCGAGATTATGGGGTTATGCATTGTATGTTCACTATTTCTCGCATTTACATAGCGAGTTAGGCTTGCGAGAAAAGAAATGTATTTCTAATGAGCATACAGATGGCATTCTCACTGAGATTGAGTCTCATGATGCCGAGATTCTTGAAAGTGATTTCCCTATGAGAGGTGAAATCAATTGGGACTTTACCTTTTCATGAGATGGATGAGCCTAGTGGTTGGCTAATCCCAGTGGCAGGATCTAAGAATCCATTACGGATCTGGGTTCTAGTGGGAGCGATCCATCTAGAGGTAAAAAGGTTTCCCATCCTCTTAAGAGTAGTCGAGGATGCGTACCTAACCGTCGCTTCCTGATTGAGGGAGAGGCTCTCAGTATGACTCTTGAGGATTACGAGAAACCTTTAACTGTCCTAGAGGCTCTTGAGGGTTCCATGGAGGACCATTGATTATAGGCCATGGGTGAGAGGAGTTGATGATAATCAACAGGATCTGGGATCTAGTTGATTTACCTGAGAGAAGTAGGGCCGTTGAGAATATGTGAGTTCTCAATATCAAGAAAAAGGTGGACGGATCGGTGTAGAGGTATAATGCCTATCTGATAACCAGGGGTTACTCAGACTGAGGGCAAGATTACCTCGATCCGTTTACTTTTAGCGATTGTCGTGGACATGATATGGATCTGGAGTGAGGCCAGATGAACGTTGAGACTGTTCTCCTGAATGGGAGTTTGGATGAGGATCTATAAGGAATGGCTATCTGGCTTTATTCTTATATATCTGGATGATAAGGTCTGTTGACTTCGGAAGTTTACATATGACCTTAATCATCAATCCAAGCAGTGACGGATGAGATTTCACAAGAATGTGATATCTTACGGTTTCGTGATGATTGAGGAGGATCATCGCGTATACCTTTTACGTTCTTTTGATCATGTCCTCATGTGAATGACATTCTGTTGACTGGGAACAACAGAGAGTATCTGATGACCACGATAATGTGGATATTGTCGAGTCTTGATGTGAAGAACATGGGTGAGACTCAGTTCTTCCTCGAAGTTAAGATCCAGAGGGATCGCTCGAGACAGGTGTTGACTTTTTCACAGGAGTCCAACATCAAGGGAGTTCTCAAGCGCTTCGAGAAGATCGACTACGACCTTAAAGATACTCTTATCGCTAAAAGGTTAAAGCCTAATTCTTGACATATGCCCTAAGACTCAGAAAAGGACAAGGGAAATGAGTAGAATCCCTTGTTCCAGTGCACTTAGTGATCTGATATACGCAGTGTCGCGTACACGTTCAGACGTTTGATTTGCAGTCACTATGGTAATTAGGTATCGATCGAATCCTAGAGGGGATCACTGGAGAGCAGTGAAAGGATTCTGAGATATCTCGAGAGAACTGCGGACCTCTTCTAGTGTTACGGAGGAGGTGATTTGCATCTTATTGGGTATTCAGATACCAACTGGGTTAGTGATCTGAACGTATGCAAATCGATATTAGGTTTTACTGTCTTGGAGTAGCAAGAAGTAAACCTGTATATCTTTATCTACGACAGAGACTGAGCTTATGAGATGCTCAACGGCAGTTCAGGAGAGTGCTTGGCTCCGGAGATTTCCGGATCACTTAGGGGTTGTGTCAGATAGTGGGAGGCCAGTGATGATTTATTGAGAAAATCAGGCCGCCTTTGACCACACTTGAGACCCTAAGTATCAGTAAGTCCAAACACATTGATACCTAATACTATGTTATGAGAGACATCACCGAGAAGGGTGAAGTGACAAATAAAGTACATTACTATACAGCGCGTTGGCTGATCCCTTCAATAAACCCATTGTGTTAGATTCCTATATGAGATATTGGAATCATTGGGTTTGCATGTATATTGACATTTCTCATTTTGTACTGATGCTTATTGTGTTATATATATGACATGTGTGCATGATTGGGTCACTTATTTATTGCACTATTTTAATTGTCATATATTTTGTGATATGTTGTGATAAATGATATGTCAGGCAGGCGTGGTCGACTCTCTCACACAAGTGACCACCTCCAGCTCTGAGTGAGCGGAGATGAGACGGTTTCTAGTTGTAAGAGGCTTTGAGAGTAGCCCTACTAGAACATAAGTCGCCCTGATATGTGTTCAGGATGAGGTCATATGCGATATGACCGGCATGGACGTACCCACATCCATGTTGCTTGTAAGTAGCCAAGCTTGAGATCTCAGATATCACCTGCGACTAGTGATATTGTCTCTGAGATACTCTCTCTGAGATCTCTGGGTAAAGTCTTATGTGTAGACTGAGTCCCATACCTGCACAGTGTTAGAGAAATCTGACATATGCCCTTTGAGAGATGGGGGAATAACACTGTGGCACGCGTTTCATACCGCGTGTGATATGACGACCAGGGATAGTGGGAGCATTATTTGAGACGCTGATATGATTTTGATCCCCGTTCCCACTGTGTGAGACCCGAGATCCATTGGGTGGGATCTCTAGTACCCTTATCACTTTCGGCTGTTTCTAGAAGTCTTGGCTCAGTGTTGCTACTTTAGTCTGTTTACCGATGGCCCGGAAGATAAATTGAGGTCTGAGGGACAGGTCTAGGAAAGCAGCTGAATTGAGGCTAATAGATTCGAGTTTGGGAAAAGGAAGACCAATTGACATTACATCATTGTGTTGTATTCACCGGCTAGCCTATTATGTCTATCCATGTTGGGATGTAAGCATAATAGTGGATACACAGTCGAGCATTTATTGGGGATTACTTTCGTTGAGGAAAGTAGCTCGATGGATGTAATTAGTCTTGGATCTGGGGTGCAGCGAGTTCTTTTGATACTAACGATGACTTCTCGATCATCCTAACAGGTGCATCGAGAGGTCTTTACTTGCAGGTGTACTCGCAGGTCGCACGACGCCCAATCCTGTATGAAAGTCCAGCAGGGTGATATGATCGCATGAGTTGTGATCTTGTGACGAATATTAAAATGCCCTCGCGTGCAAGTGGGAGATATTAGTTTAAAATGCCCACGAGGGGCATTTTAGACATTTGTAATAGGGTTAGTGGGGTAACTCCCACTAACCACATCTTAACCTCTTCCACTTGATTCTCTCCTATATGTATGCAACACATTTTGTTGAAGAAAACCAACTCCTTGAAGACTGTACGTAAAAGCAAAAAATCTAGGCAGCCATGGATGAATATTGAGTGAGTTCTTTATTCTCTAGAGAGAGAATTTGAGGGTTTGAGAAATTTTCGAGTAGGAAAATTTCTCCCGTCACGTTGATCGCCGGACTGAGGGTTGCGGCGTTGTGACATTGCGGTGGTGATTCGATTAACATCGTGATCACCATCCCGACCGCGAGATCCGATCGAGGGACGCACGGTCGATTTTTTGGGCTCTGCATATTCGAGGTATTTATATCCTATACCCAATCTATATTTATTTTTCCCGAAAATTATTTATGAATGCTTCCGCTGCATGTTGAATTCAATTTAATTCCAACAAAAACAATAAATGAAATGAAATTATTGTTCTTTCCCTATCTCCTGTGTCTTTTATTTTCTTTTCTCGCTTCCTTCTTTTCTGTCTCTTTGATTCTACCTTCTTCCTCTATTTGATGTTACTCCAACATTGATGTATTTTCTCATCATCGTACTGATTTTCATGTACAACTCAAAGCTTTCCATCATACTCTGTTTTCTATTCTTCATGCCTTGTTTTTGTTGCTTCAATGATCATAGTAGCCCAATAAGCTTCCATTCTATTTCTTGCTATCAAATTGTGATAAAATGATATCAGAATCACTGATCTTTGGCCTTAAGAAGAATGAAGATGGTTGCTCATGTTCTACTATCTATTCTCTTTCTCCCTCCCTGTTGGAATTAGTAGGTTTACATGCGCAGTGAAAGTATACAAATAATTTTTTAAAAAATAAAACGAATTGGATATAGGGTTAAATATCTCAATATGTAGAGGGCCTCCGAAAATCAACATACCGAATAACAAATCACTCGAGCAGATCGCACGGCTCATAATATTAATCGAACTACCACCACATATTTACAACGTCGTAACCTCAATCCGATGATTAGAATGACAATAAAAATTCTCTACTCAAAATTTTTCTTAAACCCTCTATATTCTCTCTCTATATGATATGTGTGTTCCTCGTTTTCCTCAATCATCCTTTCTCCAAAATGCAGCAGTGCAAAAAAGCACTAGGAAGAATACTTCATCACGTTGGAGTAAATTGGGGAGAGAAGGGTGGTTAGTGGGAGTTATCCACTTAACCACTTACATTCAAAATTTGAATATTTTAATTTTTTTTAAGATAAAATGTCCATACGTGGACATATTTATTAACATCTACCATTTGCATACGAGAGTATTTTATATCCGTCACAAGATCACAACTCATGCAATCTTTCACATCACCTTACTGGACTTTTATACAGGATTGGGTGTCGTGCGATCGGCGAATACACCTACATCCAAAAACTTCTCGATACACCTATTAGGATGATCGAGAAGTCATCGTTAGTATCAAAAAAACTTGCTGCACCGCAGATTCAAAACTAATTACATTCATCGAGTTACTCTCAGTCTCCCTTAGTCTCTCTCACTCTGCTCCTCCCTCTCCTACGTGGGCGCGACTGCTCGCGCGACAGTCCCTGCCCCAGCCCCAGCGCTCGCGCGACAGCTCTGCCCCACTGCAGCGCGTGACAGACCCCTACGCGTGCGTGACTGCAGCGCTCACCTATCCTTCCCGCGCGCGACAGCCCTGTCTCCTCATCCTGTCCGCTCGACCACGAGCTGCTTACTTTTGTGAGCCTTCTGCGATCATCGCAGAGCTCTAAGTCGCTTGCAGACTTCATTTTCTACGTTGGGAAAGATGAGTTAAATTTAGGGTTTCGATTTCATTGGTAATTTAGTATAATTGCTTAACCATGCTTCGATTTGGACGTATTTCAGGATTCTGGACTGAGTTGTAGGCGCACGGACTTTAGGGTTGCGAATCGGGAAACCCTAGGTGATGAGATTTCTGATCTTTTCAATAATTGAATGAATTTAGAGTTACTTTAGGATAATAGAATTGAGTTAAATTGATTTAAATGGTTCCACTTAGAGTTTAATTTGACGAATGCATGAAAACAGTCAAAATTTGGGATTTGAGGCTAAGGATTGATGCATTGTTTTACATTATAGTTGATGTTGCATATAGGTAAGTTAAATACAATCTCTATATTATGAAAATAGGTTTCAATACCTTTAAAATGAGATATTGTTTGAAGAAATCGGATGAAAATTGAAAAGTGTATGAATTTTCAAAGATTTTTCTAATTTATAGGGAATTTATGTATTTAGACGTGTTTTCGATTTTGAACGATTTTAGGTTTGAATTTAACTTGATTTTGATTTGGTTAATTACTTATAAATGGAATGAAAATTGATGACATTGGAGTTTATTCAAAAATTGGAGAATTAAGGTTTGTACAAACTTAGGAAAAATGATAAACCCTATGAATAATTGGAAATTTGATGATTATTGTGA
Source organism: Dillenia turbinata (assembly GCA_037126225.1). Classification (NCBI taxonomy): domain Eukaryota; kingdom Viridiplantae; phylum Streptophyta; class Magnoliopsida; order Dilleniales; family Dilleniaceae; genus Dillenia; species Dillenia turbinata. Next base: position 5,259,859 of record JBAMMX010000005.1, read on the forward strand.
TAATTTGATTATGTTGATCTTGTTGGAGACTCGAGAAGTCAAATTCGGATTTATTTTGGAAATAAGGAGTGATTACCCTCCCTGACAAGTGAGTGGGACCCTAATCTCTTGCATGAAATGGTGAAAATCTGATTTTACCGTGTTTTAAACAAAACATGTTTTGATATGCATTGATTCGACGTGTGATATTAAATCTCAAATCTGTTTTGTGACTATTAGAGTGTCGTACTTATGTTTTCTACGATTATGCATCCATGTTTGAAATGAAATGAAATTATGCCATGATTTGAGAAATGTAATGTTTTCTATTCTACCATTGCATCGGTTGTTGATTTGAAATGATTTTGATGAAATGTATTTGGCACACGGATTTAAAATGTTTTGATGAACTGTGAGGGCACCGGGATGCCCACTTGTGATGAGATTACTATGATGATGACATTGATGATTCCGTAGCTACGAAGGGACTTTGTAGAGGCACGAGTTGCCCGGATACGCTTCTGCAGGAGGTATTCGTAAACATTCAGTTATATATTCATAGGCGCGGCCGGTTGAACCCTCATCGGGGGAGGACGTGTGTCCATCACCGTCTAGCACCGCACGTGGTTCTATTGACGAGCATATATATATTCATAGGTGCGGCCGGTTGAACCCATATTTGGGGGAGGACGTGCGTCCATCACCGTCTAGCACCGCACGTGGTCCTATTGACGAGTCTGGGTAAGCAAGGGCTAAACCCACGGCCAACGTCGGGATAGAGTTTTGAAACACTTTACATAATAAAACCCCCGATGCGCCTGTCCCATGTCATGGTTGACCTTTGCCAGGATTCTTTTGGCTTGCTCTATGATATACTTGATTTTAAATAGATGCATATATGTATGATATCGTATGAATGGTTAAATGAGTTCATTTTATTCGAAAATATCATGATTTACTGCGGAATTTGAAGTATTGGTTACGAATGATATTGACACTCCAATTTTCACCTACACTATTAGTACTTGAGATTTATCCCCTCACTCACTGAGTATTCTTCCCTGAGTACTCACCCCTCCTCTTTCCCTCCCCAGACAGGATTATTGTTGTGCCGGAGCGACAACTTCAGAGTATAGAGTTTGGGTGTACTTGGTGCTCAGGAAGGTGAGATCTTAAGTTTAAATTGAAAGATGAATTATGTATTTTATTTCGACCCTGCGAGGTCTTGTTGAGGTCCGTAGTTGGCCGTGTACTTATTTTGGGATGACTGTATAATTTATATATATTTATTTACGAAACTCTCATATTTCATTTGCATTGAGACGATTGTATGTATTTGAATGTTATTTGGGAAAATTATTATAAATTTGTATCAAATTTAGGTCCGCTCGGTGTGGCGGCTGCTCATGCTCTAGTTGGGCATGACAATAGAGATCTGTGGCTAGGGTTGTTAAAAGATTTTTATAGCCTTGCGTTATTCTGGATGTCGGTTATGGGAGTTGTTGGTTTGGAGAGGTCGGGATGTTCATTTGTTTTATTTTCAGGATGATTTTGAATTATACAGGTTTAAACATGTTTAATTATACATGGAAGACCTCCGATTTATGGGGAGATTTTGTCCAATTTTCTGTAGAAATACAGCCGGCGTCCACGGCAACGGGCGGTTGTTTACGATTCCCGGTTCCAACCACCAATGGGTTGAGGTCATAGAAATGTATCTGGATGGAAAAACTGAAATCTAGTATCAAGGCCTCAAAATGGTAAAAAGAGAGGTGGGTTGGGAAGAATTATGTCGAATGCTATATTAGAGGTTTGAAGCAAAAGGCTGGCAAGACGAAGTAGAAGAGTTTAACAAATTACAACAAACTGGACCTTGAGCTGAATACCAAAAGCAATTTGAAGAACTTTGATCTGCCATGTTTCACAAAAACCCATAATTTCCAGAATCATACTTCATCTCTAGTTTTGTCTACGGGCTAAAAGAAGACATTAAGTCTATGATAAGAATCATGAAACCCACCACTCTTTTGTAGGATTTTGAGATTGCTTCATTATAAGAAAAATTTCTCAAGTTTACAAGAAAATAAGAAGGGTAATATGGAGGAACAATCAACCAATAACTCAAATTTTGGTCAGGTATTAATCTTAACCTAGAGGAGTCTACTTGAGAAGATCTGACTTCGTAAGAGCTCAGTTTCGGACCTTCCATCCATGAGGACAAGGATGCTTTCAATATGGGGAAATATTGTAATAACTATTTGAAGATTTCAAATACATCATCTAGTCGTTCAACTAACCTTCAACAACCCCAACTGCAACAATTGAAAATTTGTAACTGTAATCAAGATTGGTTGGAGTTGTTTAGGTGATTGAGAATCTGTTAAAGATTGTACATATATTAGGAAGAAAACCCATAATGAAAAGAGGAAATGAAATGAAGTTCTTGCTCTTTCTCTCTTCGTGTCTTCTATTCTCTTCTCTCTCTTCCTTTTTTTCTGTCTCTCTGATTCTACCTTCTTTCTCCATTTGATTTTACTCCAACATTAATGTATTTCTTCACCATTGTATCGATTATCATGTACAACTCAAAGCTTTCCATTATGCTCTATTTTCTATCCTTCATACTTTGTTTTTGTTGCTTCAATGATCACAATAGCCCAATAAGCTTCAGTTCCACTTCTTGCTGTGGGATTATGATAGATTCAATGCTTTGATTGGGAAAGAGTGAGTGATGAGGAAGCGGATATGTGCAAAGGGCTTGGACTCTCAATGCCTAAGGCTAAGCCTTCGGAGGCTTTGTGCAACTGCAAAGCTAGAGAGCCCATCACAAACATTCTCTCCCAGCTCTAACGTGAGAAGGCTCTTTGGAGATACATATACGTATATAAATATATATATATATATATATATATATTTATATTTATATATTTTTTCCTCTCCCCTGTAATCCTGTTGGTTTTTGAGTTTGTGTAGTATGTGATGACTGATAAGAAGTTGAATTCCATCAATATGATTGCGGCCCGCGTATATTGCATCTGACGTATGATAGTCAATGTTCTTTTATATAGCTGAATATATAGAATATCGATTTTCTCTTAGTCTTTAAAATAATCTTACAAAATGGGTTATCTGATCTTAATTTTATATTAAAATTATACTTCACATCTTTTTAATTATTTTTACTCTAATTTGAAAAAAAAAAAAAATCAACTGAATTAATCATAAATTGTCATACATATTATTTTCTGACATTGCATTAGTATCATGTGATCCCTATGCCAATCGTAACTCTGTGGACTGATCATGCCTTTCCTCAATTTTCCTTGGTTCTCCAAAAGGAAATTAGTCATCAAAGCACCTTATAACTTTCTTTGTAAATCGAAAAGAAAGGCGTTCCAAATAGTCAAAATTCCCTTATTTAATTTAATAATTTCAAATTTAAATTATGATGTAATAAAAAAAAATAAAAAGAAAGGCACTATTTTGTTTGGGGGAGGGAGGGGGGGCTCCGGCAGAGCCATTAAGCCTAGAAAAGCTAGAAATAAATTGGTAAAAAACCTAGCAAAAATGGGCATGTATTGGCCGTCCGATTGATGCCAAGACGTAATTCAGAGTAAACTGGGAAAAAAATAGCTCGAGGGGAGGTCTCTGGTTCTGTTTCTGTGGGAGCAAATGGCGCTCCACTTTTTGCCAAAATACCCAAATTCTGGTACGTTCTCAAATAAAAGCTCATATATTTGAAATTTTTTCTTTTCTGAGTTTCCACTGAATAATTTATACATAAAAAATTGTTATTACATTAAAAAAACAATATTTTAGAAAAATCACGGTAACAGACATCCTACTAGTCCTAAAAAAAAAAAAATAAATAAATCCAACTAAACCAAATCTATAATTTAGTCTTATGACTCAAACCCTATTTTTATTTTAGGAAAAAAAAAAAACCTCTCTCGTGTTGAAGATTTCAGAAAGCTAGAGCATCTAATTTATAATACCATATGGTCTTTTGACAACCAATTTTTTCATGATTGAGAGACAGATTGAAGTTCTAAGCTAACCATTGTGCACCAAATTGCCAAGTACCTGCTGGATAAAATTCAGTCCATGGAGACAAGTTAACGTTGATGACCCGACCAAACTCAGGACGAGACACATTATCATCATCCTCAACGACACTGCACGGGCTTAAGTGGTGATCAGGCTGTATGTTTTGTCCCTGAGCAAGACTGGATGCTTGTGGTAAGACCTCAACCATCGGTTGCTGTTGGTCTCTGGAAAATCAGCATCATCATATTGTATGTGATTATGTGACTAAACTAAACAGCCTAACACAGGCTTTTTATACAAATTTTCCAATTTAATATAAGCACACCTCACTGGAAGAAGTCCGTTCGAATCCAAAAAATTAAGAATTTGGACTTGTGGATCTCTGTTAGAAATCCAATTCATCATATTGGTTGAATTTTCAGCAATGAAACCATCCATATTTGTAGCCTTCGGAGTTAGATGTACCTAATTAAAAAGGGAAATTTCTAGTCTCAATAAATTAAACTTTAACATGAATTTTATCGGTAAAAAAAAAAATTGTGTGCCTCTTAAAGTAACTATAATCGATTAATTTTGAGGAATCTGATTCTGAAATACCTCGGAAGCTGTCTGAGCGGCCAGGGAGTCATACTCATCTTGCAAAACTTGCTGTTCGACATAAAATCTTACAGTAACTCGTCACAAATCTAACAAAATACTAAAAAAACGAAAACATACATGGCTACTACAAATCCAACCTTCCGCAAGCGCACACGTTTTAGGGCATCTTCTAAAACTTGTTCCTGGAATTCCACCTCACACAAGGTTGACAATTGTGAAGGATTGCCTTCGAAAATCCTAATAATCAAATCAAAATCCTTCAATTAGGGATGTATTATATCCATCATATGTAATTAAATTGTTGTACTCCTCTGGTCCTCTGTCCCACTTTAAAGGGTTTTTTTTTTTTTTTTTTTGACTTTTTTCCCATTCCGAAATGAGAGTTTATATAATCAATAAATTGAACACATTGACCAAGTGATATTTTAGGGGGGAGGGAAATCATTGTAGCGAATAAAGTTAAAAAAATTTTTTTTCTTAACCCCAGAGTTTAAATAATTTTGGCAGTTCTAATGGAACGATGGAATACTAAATAATGCAATCATGTGTACCTTAGCCGCTTTTCAGCCTCATCCAACTGAGACTTACAATTGCGAAGTTGTTGTTGAATTTCCTGCGAAAGACAAGGAATCATTGCCCACCCTTCATGTAACAAAAGATTAGGAAAAGTGACAGAGTAGAGTGTATTGTTCATGAAGTACCTCTAGCTGGGAATCAATACTCACTGATCTGCTAAAAATAAAGAAAAAGTAGTGATGGGATATGATGGAGAAATAATTTCATGTATACATTGATAGAAAAAAAAAAAAAAAAAGAGTTGTAGACCTTGATTCTTGATAGCTGGTTCGATGATCTACCTCGCGCCTCATCTTACCAAGAGTCCTATGTAGAAACTGCAACAACAATTTTGTGGTTAATGTTTGATTATTCAAATATAGGAAAATTCAAAACTAAACTCAGAAGTATGGAATCTGGTATGAAGGTTTACCTCTTGATTTTGTCGCCTTTATTGTTGCACGGTAACATGAGAAGCAAGTAACCAATAGTGATCAAAATTAAGAGCTAAAGTATAATGATACAAACAAAGTTTAAAGATAGATGAAAGTCTAATTTTCTTGGTTAGGACTGATGGATACCTTCCTCGTTCATGCTCGGGAAGATTAACATAACGTGCGAGAATATCTTCCATACTGCGCGTAACGCATAATTAGTAAAGGATTTAGCAGTATAGGGCTTGATTAAAATGATGAGGAAATTTAAGTGAGAGAGAGAGAGAGAGGGGGGGAGAGAGACCTTTTATTTCCAGAGAAAACACTGACTCGACCAGAAGGAGAAAACATGACTAGACAGATATCAACATCACAGAGAACAGAAAGTTCATAAGCTTTCTTGATAAGCCCATTTCTCCTTTTGGAGAATGTCACCTGCCTATTTGTTGTGTTCTCTATTTTCTTGATCTGCAGCTTCACTCTCCCCATCTCTCTCTGTCTCTTTCTGAGTTCTGTGAATAGAAATCTACAGTACTTACTTCGAATTAAAAAGCCCTGAGATTGGGGAGGTTGCACACTGTCTAACAGAGTAACCAAATCTCTGTTCTGTCTCTCTCAGAGACACACACAAATATCCCGATTTTTTTCTCAAGAGCAGAGGGTGGTTTGAACACAAATTCACGAATATTTACTTTAGGATTAAGAAAGTGAAGGATGACATGAGGTGAGGTGATGATATGAAAAGGGAAGACTAGGAAGAGGAAAAGAAGAAAAAGAATGGACAAAGAGTTTTGCCACTGTTAGGCTATTCTCAGAGATGATGATGACGCGAGAGAGAGAGAGAGATGACGGTGGGTGTGGCTTACTAGAGTCTTGCGGTGGGTGTGGGCTGCTAAAGTCTTTGAATAGGGTTCAACTGAAGAGGAAAAAGCTGGATTTCCCCCCTTTAAATGGGCACCCCAAAAATGCCGTAATGGACAGAAACGCCCCTCTGATGCCTTGAAAGGGCCCGAGAACGCCCAGGCAAACAAATCTGGGAGTGCTCACGTTTAAGCTTTCACTGTGTCCTCATTTTTTTTTTTTATATGTTCTTGTTTTTTCGGGAAAAAGACCGAGCCACATGGTAAATAGTCTTCTCCAATTCATAAACTCTAAATTTGATTTTATTTATTTATTTATTTATCTTTTATTGGTGTTTCCAACCGAAGAATCTTTATCAATTAACTAAATTCACTGTAATTTGTTGTTCTATTTCCAACATATGACAATTCTATTCAATTTTAAATAATCCAAATTCTCAAAACTAAATTTACATAACACAAAGTTTGCATGCTTATAGATAATTTGCTTTACCGAGGCAATTACTAAGCGTGATTTGGGAAAAAAATTAATAATATTAATAATAATAATAATAATAATAATAATAATAATACCAATGTTTATTACCTTAGATGTTATCCAAGGATCTGGGGGTCTTAGTTGCGAAATAAAAATAAAGCAGGGATTGTTACGCAATTTGAACTTGGATAAAGGTCGCGCAGAAACCAAGAGTCAAATGTGAAGATTAATTCTTGGAATTTCTAGAACTTATCTAATCCTACGATCTGTAACGCAATTAATGGGACAAAACGCTAAAAATACAAAAGGATAAGTGATAGTTTATGAAGCCACTATTTCACCACAATCTTCTCTCTTGCCTCCACATTGCCATCCAAAGATTGCCGAGAAGACGAGGAAAAGGGAAGCAATAATCAGTTGAGTGCCACATGGATGACCATCAAAACAAGACCATATGACAAGTTATGCATAAAATAATTGGTATTTCGAAATCTATAAGATGGGAGGATACTAACACATAATCTCTTCAACATTGGATGTCTCCTATTGGTAGATATTTATTTTTAGGAATAGATGTAACATATTTGGTATGATCATATACATTAATTAATAGACAGTAAAACAATAACTTCAACAACCCAATAAATTCAAAATTCGAAATACTTCGCCGTTATGGGTTGTAATAAATATAAGTCATTTGCTTTCTTATACTGATTTTTATTATGATTTTAGTACTTGTAATTACATTTTTGAGTAATAAATTTCTATTTACATTTCTCATAATAAAATTCTAAAGACATATCAAAAAGAGTGTATCCAACTAAAAAAATAGAAAGAGTCTTCTTAAGTTTTTTCAAACATAATATTGAATTCTCTTTTTATACAAATCAAGAATAATATATATCGATATTAATCAAGCATATGTTGTAAATTAAAAAAATATAAAATATAAACTAATAATTAAAGTTAAAGCAGCGATACTCATAGCTTCTCCCTCTTTTTTTTTTTTCAGCGGAAAGCTAAATTTGCCTTGTTCAAATGGTTTCTTTTCTCATACCAGAAAAGAAAATAAAAGAGTAAATTATTTGTTTAATCTCTTAAATTTATCTCAATTTCATAAATTAATTCTTAAACTTTAAAATGTAATGTTTAAGGACTTAAGTTTTAAAAATTGTAACAGTTTGATCCCTCCATTAATAATAGTGACATCATAAACGTTAAATACTGACTTGAAATATGATGTAGCGATGACTTTTATGAGTTGACTTTCAATGTGAGAGAAATTACTCACACAAGGTTGATAATTGTGAAGGATTGCCAACGAAAATCCTAATAATCAAATCAAAATCCTTCAATTAGGGATGTATTATATCCATCATATGTAATTAAATTGTTAAACTCCTCTGGTCCTCTGTCCCACTTTAAAGGGGCCCTTTTTTTTTTTTTTTTTTTTTTAACTTTTTTCTCATTCCGAAATGAGAGTTTATATGATCAATAGATTGAACACATTGACCAAGTGATATTTTTTTTTGGGGGGGGGGATTCATTTTAGCGAATAAAGTTAAAACATTTTTTTTTCTTAACCCCAGAGTTTAAACAATTTTGGCAGTTCTAATGGAACGATGGAATACTAAATAATGCAATCATGTGTACCTTAGCCGCTTTTCAGCCTCATCCAACTGACTTACAATTGCGAAGTTGTTGTTGAATCTCCTGCGAAAGACAAGGAATCATTGCCCACCCTTCATTTAACTAAAGATTAGGAAAAGCGACAGAGTGGAGTGTATTGTTCATGAAGTACCTCTAGCTGGGATTCAATACTCACTGATCTGCTAAAAATAAAGAAAAGTAGTGATGGGATATGATGGAGAAATAATTTCATGTATACATTGATAGAAAGGGGAAAAAAAGAAAAGAGCTGTAGACCCTGATTCTTGATAGCTGGTTCTATGATCTACCTCGGGCCTCATCTTACCAAGAGTCCTATGTAGAAACTGCAACAACAATTTTGTAGTTAATGTGTGATTATTCAAATATAGGAAAAATTGGTATAAAGGTTTATCTCTTGATTTTGTAGCCTTTATTGTTGCAATTGCACGGTAACATGAGAAGCAACCAACGGTGATCAAAATTAAGAGCCAAAGTATAATGGTCCAAACAAAGTTTAAAGAGAGGTAAAAGTCTAATTTACTTGGTTAGGACAGACGGATACCTTCCTCGTTCATGCTCGGGAAGATTAACATAACGTGCGAGAATGTCTTCCACACTGCGCCTGGCACTTAATTAGAAATGGATTTAGCAGTATGGGGCTTGATTACAATGATGAGGAAGTTAATAAATAATTTAAGTGACAGTGAGAGAGAGACCTTTTATTTCCAGAGAAAACACTGACGCGACCAAAGGAGAAAACATGACGAGACAGATATCAACATCACAGAGAACGGAAAGTTCATAAGCTTTCTTGATGAGACCATCTCTCCTTTTGGAGAATGTCATCTGCCTATTTGTTGTGTTCAGCATTTTCTTGATCTGCAGTTTCACTCTCCCCATCTCTCTCTCTCTCTCTCTCTCCCTGAGTTCTTGTTAAATATAATTTATAATATATTATGAGAATTTGTCTATATTAAAAAATTAAAAAAAAAAGTTAATGAGTTTATGATTCATTAAATTTAAAATTATTTAAATTTGATTGATTGAAGGGAGCAAATGACTCTAAAACTATGGATATTTGGGTATTAAAAAATAAGTGTCTACTCGGTTATTTATTTATTTTATTCAAATGACACAATTTAAAAAAAAATTAAACCATTCAATTATTTATTTTTTTAAAGGACGTAATTTTGAATATGAAAACAATAAATAAATTGGTATTTTTAAATAAATTGATAATTTTTAAATTAAACGAATATATTTCTTGTACCCTTTAAACGAAGGGATATACATGTTCCATTCTTTATAAATAATTCCTTCCATTATTAAGAAAATTAATTTAAAATTTTCTATCATTTGATAATATAACAATATTTCATTTTTTTGAAAATCTCTTTCATTTGTTTAAAGAAATTTGAGATTTTATTATCTTAAATTTTTATTTTAATTTATATATCCTAATCCGTTATCAACTCAGCCAATAACACAATGAGGACATAATTTTTTTAAACACAATGATCATTTCTTTCAAATTTTTATTTTGAAGATCCTGTTCCCAATAATTTTATGAATAGAAATCCACATAATACTTATTTCTAACTAAAAAGCCTTGAGACTTAGGAGGTTGTACACTGTCTAACAGAGGAACCAAATCTCTGTTCTCTCTCTGTCAGAAACACACACAAGTCTCCATTTTTATATCAAAGAAAAAAAAAAATCTCCTGATTTTGTTCTCAAGAAAAGAGGTTGGTTTGGAGACAGATTCACGAATATTTACTCAGGTTGACATGAGGAGAGGCAATGATATGCAGAGGGAAGACTAGGAAGAGAAAAGGAAGAAGAAGAATGGACGATGAGTTTTGTCACTGTCAGGCTATTGTCAGAGAGAGAGAGAGAGAGAGAGAGAGAGGTGACGGTGTGAGGCTTACTAGAGTCTTTGAATAGGGTTCAACTGAAAAGGAAAAAGGTTGCATTTCCCTCCTTTAAATGGGCACACCAAAAATGCCAAAATGGACAGGACCGCCCCTCTGATGCCTTGAGAGGGTTCGAGTCGCTAGGGATTAAGAGGACCAAGGCCGCCCCTCACTGTGTCCTTTTTTTGGGGGGGGGGGGGATGGCCGAGCCACACTGTAAATATTCTTCTCCAATTCATAAACTCCTAAATTTGATTTTTATTTTTTTATTTTTTGTTTCCAAGTGATGAATCCTCATCAATTAACTAAATTCACTGTAATTTGTAGTTCTATTTCCAACATATGCAATTCTATTTGATTTTGAATAAAGCATCTTCAGGTATATATTATTTATGATGTTGGAGAAATATTATTCATCCCTAGCACACCATTTTGATAGGTAATGCGTTTTACCGAGGCAATTACACAGTATGATTTTTAAACATTTTCTTTTTTCTGGGTAAGGATTTTTCAACATTTTCCCTGCACCGTCCCACGTGACAAAAGGGAAAAAATATTTAATACTAATATTTATTATCTTAAATGTTATCTAAGGATCTCAGTTTCGAGATAAAAATAAAATAGATCCGTAGAAGATAGATTAATAAACACATTTTTTTTTTTTATGTGTGTAATCTGAGATTCAAATCTCATATAATAAAAAGATTGCTAAGATGATGAATAAAAGAGAGGCAATAATCAGTTGAGTGCCAAATGGATAACCATCCAAAGAAGACCATATGACAAGTTATGCAAAATAATTGGTTTTTCCATATCTATAAGATGGGATGATACTAACACATAATCTCTTCAACGTTGGATGTCCACGATTAGTAGATATTTTTAGGAATAGATGTAACATATTTGGTATAATCATATACATTAATTAATAGACAGTAAAAAAATAACTTCAACAATTCAAAAATTGAAATGTTTGGTCATCATTATGGGTTGTAAAATGAGTCATTTATTTTATGTATTGAACTTTATTATAATTTTGTACTTGTAATTACATTTTTGAGTAGTAAATTTCTTTTTAGATTTCTTATAATAAAATTCCCAAGACACAATAAAAAAGAGTGTATCCAATTAAAAAAAAGGAGTCTTTTCAAGTTTTTTCAATAATAAGATTGAATTCTTTCTATGGAAATCAAAAATAATATATCGATATTAATAAACGTATGTTATAAATTAAAAAATATAAAATATAAACTAATAATCAAAGTTAAAGTAGCAATACTCATAGCTTCTTCCTCTCTTTTTATCCAGCAGAAAGCTGAATTTGCCTTGTTCAAATTGTTTTTTTTTCTCGTACAAGAAAAGAAAATGAAAAGAAAAAGCGTAAAAGAATGTTCAAATTTGGTCGGTGAGGATAGAGGGGCCAAGGGCATCGGGGCCCGCGGGTGACGGTCTCCTGAAAAATGCCGGAGAAGAGTTAAAAGCCGCCACGTGTTTAGAGTATCCTGTATTCTTCGCACCTGATTCTCTGGTTTTACGGTTCACCGCTCGGTGCTCAGTCCGCACGTGTGTACCTCTCTGCGCTGACACCCAGCAGTAGGAGGCTAGGAGCCCAGGTTTTCGCGCCAAGCCCACAATCTGTGGGCCCTGCTCTTTTCTCCCCGTCCACGGATTTCGCTTCGCATTTTGGATTTGTTTGTTCCCCTTCGCCCTTTGATTTTGCTCTCTCTCTCTCTCTCTCCCCCCCAAAAAAAAAGAGGTCGGGTGAATGCTGCCAATCATCGATGGGCTTGACTTTATTCCGGTTGAGCCATTACGTCAAGCATTTAGAATTTTATTTAAAATACAAAAATTGTAGATGGGGGTGAGGTGAAGGAGTTTGATATGCAGCATCTCACTGTCACGTGAACGATGGATCCCAATCGTAGGGGCACTCATATAGAGAAACCTTGTTCCCTCAGCAATAGTGTGCCCAGTTGATTGGGCTAGCCGGACGATAGGCCTGGGAAGTTGATCCATTAGACGTTGTTCTCACCTCATAGTTAGGGCCTTTGAGTAGTGGTGGGTCACCATCCCCAGAGGTAGGTTTCTAGAGGGAGCCCAATTTTTTGCATGGACGTTGGACTGCACAACGGCCAGTTTATGGCCTAATTACGAGGAAACGCCACTACGGTCCTTCCTTAGTTTTTCGTTTTTATTATTTTTTTAGGGATAGAGAGAGAGAAACGTTTTGCTGAGTACGTAAACTCCATTTTAGTCTGCACATTACTAAAAATTGAGTTTATGGGTATCGCTTATAAATGCAATTTTTTATTTTTTATTTTTTTTGGAAGTCGATACAATATAGTTTAATTGTGCATATTTGCTTCTAGCGATCTAACATTAGAGAAGGGAAAAAAAAGAATTTTGATATAAAGAATGGTGAATGCTTTGCTGTCATTAATTACTCCTATGGCTAATTATCTTGTGTTAAGATAGGATATTAAGCAGAGATAATGCTTTACTTTCCAGAATTATTTTACAGTTTGACCCCCATCACGAAAAATGAAGGGGCAGTGTCATTTTCAAGTTTTCTTCTGACTGTTATTTTAAGAACTAATAAATAAATTCCTAGCCATACGTATTGTCAAAATTAACTCAAATGTTAAAATAAATGGGGAAAAAAAAAAGCAGTGGTTCAGGTTGAGGAGTTGTGCAACTAAACAATCCTGAAAGTTCCATGTCCAGATAGACCTTACTATAAAAATTGAATCACCTAACATTCTATTTAAAACTTGCCATTCAAATACCCGCCACTCCCATAAAACGGTGAGTTGAAAAATTGGAACTCTCTCAAAACCTACTAGTCTTCTCATCCCAGCTTCACTTACCACCTTTAACATCTCTCTCTCTCTCTCTCTCTCTCTCTCTCTGCAAATGTTCAGACCGGTACTCCTGGCACCAACCCAATCTAGCAGACAAAGATGGCAGTGGCAAGAAGCTGGAGCAAGATTGATTGCTCCTCTGACTCTATGGATATGTGGCATGTAATTTTCACTATATCATCGTAAATTTTCTTTTCTAGATCTTGTGTCCTAACCTTGTCTATTTTTCTTTTATAAAAAATAATTTTGCAGTTTCCGTCACTCTACGATATGGATATTATGGAGATCGGCAAATGGTGCTAGGACCAAGCTCGTCGCGATTGGTCACGACTAGTTCTATTTTTGTTGATCAAATTGAAGCTAGAGATGAGGATAAAAAGGGTGTTTTTCTTTACGGGTTTACAGAAAAACCTGAATTGAAATCTGAATTTAACTGGACTATATCAGAATATGTGATTGTGGGATCATATGGAAAACAGGTGAATTTTAAATTTAATTATTTATTATAATATTTTTTAAGATGGGATTTTTGATCGTTGGATTTTTTCCCCCTTTTTGCTTAGGGGTTCTCCTTATGGCTGAACAAGGGGTCAAGAGTTCAAATGACTTGGGAAGCCGAGAGAAGTAGTTTGAATAATCTTGAAATGGTTATAGTTAAAGGTTAGTTTGCAATCATTTCCCCTTCTAATTCCACTTATTTAGAAGATAATTTTTTTTCCCAATTTAATTGCAATATCTCTGATCTGAAACAGGGGAGAAGAAACAAGAAACAATGATGTCAACAACCTCAGTTGATTCAGGTGTCCCGAAAGATCTATCAATTGGTAATAAAATCTTCTTCTTAATTTCAAGCTAATTGCCTATGTTATTGCATTTGTTACCCTTATTTCAGTTATTATTGTTGACATTTTTTACAACAAATTTGGTACATCACACATCATCATCTGCTGCTATTATACGTATAAAATTCGAAATAACGTGCTTTAATTTTATATATTTATTAGTAAAACATATAGTAATGAGTTTTAATTTTATATTTATAATTGAGAGACAATGAATAATTTTAACTTTAGCTTAATTATGATAACAGTAAAATATTATAGACCGGAAATTTTCGATTATAAGTAAATTAGGTGGCTTTAAAACAAGAGTTGCCTACTCTTATGATGACTCCACGAATTCGGTGCATATGATTCACTCGAGCACTTTGCCTCTTGTTTACAAACAAACGTGGATCCTTGACTTTGCCCATCATATCGGATTTGAAAAAAGAAAAGAAAAATATATGTAAATCACCGATATGAACATTTTGATTGAGTATAAACTCTCGTATACGTCCAATGTATGCATTGCGATGAGGCAGTAATGAGTTTCTAAGTCATTTGGTTTGGAATTAATAGGTGAAAGACTATACTAGAATTAAGCATTGTTAGATTGCAAGAATGTTGACTTAAGTGCATAAATTCTCAGATAGGGAAGCTGAATACACCATAGAGGAGGATGACAAGTACTACGTTGGTTTCATGAACAACAATCGAAGAAGCGTTATAATGGCACTGAATGTAAACATAACATCAAAGATGTATGATATTTCCAAAGCAAAGAGAAGGTGCTCAACAATTAGCGGATCGTGTAGACTACAGCTTTTATTCCCCAGTACTCAATTTGTTATTCTTACCACACCTAACAACGTAAGACCGCACTTCGTTCCTTAATTTCATCAAATTGTCTTCACCTTTCTGTTGAAAAAGGAAAGTACTAAACTCTATAAACATGACAGGGGGACATCAGTGGATGGTATGTAGAGATATCCTTTGTTGCCCGCATGGTGACTTATATTGCGATTTTAGGTACTAATCACTAGCTAAAGCCTTCAAATACCCTCTCTACTCCCACATCGCAACTAGCCCTTTTTTGTGACTTGAGTAACATTTTGCAGGATTTGTGGTGATAATCATTTATTTAATACTAAAATATCTCGGAGTATGTGATGGCGAGAGAAATTATCATAATGTGGTAGAACCTTCGGTGCAAGTGCAATTGAACCAGGTTACTGAAACTGAACCCTTGGTACCAGAGAAACCATTTAGTTTCACCTATGGAACCGGGGAAGAAGATAAAGAGTCAGGCATGTCTAGTAGCTCTTCAGAGGACTTGTACGATGGGAAGATCTGTGTGATTTGCTATGATGAGCCACGTAATAGCTTCTTTGTTCCTTGTGGTCACTGTGCTACGTGCTATGACTGTGCTCAGAGGTATCTATGCTAATGCAAAGCATCTCACTTAGTTATTTCTTTGACATTTTCTTATGCTATTGTTAATCTATTTTCTTTTTTAATAAAATTGCAGGATTATGGATGAAGAAAACAAGGTTTGTCCAATATGCAGAAGATACATTCATAAAATAAGAAAATTGATCACTTCATAGAAGCCATAAATCAAGCGCTCCTAAGCATAATTGAGATCAGAAGAGAGTTGGGCTAGGCTGATGGCAAAGCTCAAAAAAGGGGAAAAATGGTGTTGGAAATTCTGTTCTTAGATCTTTTTTAACTTGAGGATGGAGTTTGTGGGTGCGGGATGATTGGGCTCTCTGTCTCACTCCTTTGTCAAAGGAGGGGGAAAAAAAACTAATTTTTCACTTGTGTACATGTGAATCTTTGTCAAGTTTTCTCATTCCAATTTATTTTCTTTGTCCCTTGGAAAAATTATATGATGTCGGAGAAATCTAGATAGAGCTTCTTATCTTTTAATTTGTCAATTTGTGCTCATCATGTTATCCTAGATTGGGCACCTTCAGTAATCAGACGGCAAGACCAACACAATGTAGGAATCTTCTCCCACCGATCCCCTTGCCTTGTAATAGAAAAATGAGAATGCCCATCATGATGAAGTGGACTGTTATATCTAAGCCTCATTAGATTTGCTTCCACCCCATCACATTTCCCATGTAATGAGCTGCAGGAACCCACTCTGAACACTCTAGCACAAGACCGCCATAATAGAAGCCTTTGACTTGCCTAACTGATACGACGATACCTTATACCCGTGGTCCTTTCATTGACGAAACCTTATACCCCCAGCATAGATGACAAACCAAATAATCCTGCAATGACTAAAAACTGCACTAGATGAAGTTAAAAGTCGTTGAATAGTTCTATAGCATCCTTTAAGCCTATTGAACGATGCTCCGAAAAGCACAGGAGAAACATCATCTAACTTATGGCTATGAAGCAATGATATCATGGGTCTTTGGGATATGTTTCATCACTTGCCCCCCGCTCATGGTGTCGTTCTAGTGAAAGGACTTTAGGAATAGTTACAAATAGATACGAATTCGAAGAGATGCTAATTAAATACGATAGAACCAGTATCATCCCTTGGCATTCGAGATCTAAGTAAATACGTTAGTAACGAAGGAAATTAAAAAGCATAAATTGTCATAGGTAAGAGGAAGGCATGCAATTGAAGGCGATAGCGGAGAGACGTGGTCATTAAATGCAGAATGTTTTTTTTAACTTTCAGGGGAGTTGGTGATCGACTATTTCACCAAATAGGTAAAAAACGAACCGTTAGCCCAGATCACCACCGGAAAGATACAAAATTTCGTATAGATGTCCATCATTGCCAGATTTGGTATGCCCCAGTTCTGATTATCGGCAATGACAAACATTTTGATAACAAAAGTTTTCAAGACTTCTACAATAAACTAGAAATACAACATCATTTCACCTCTATCACATACCCATAAACCAATGACCTCGTTGAGGTGACGAACCGAATAATTTTGCAAGGACTAAAGGTTGTACTAGATGATGTTAAAGGTAATTGGGTAGATGAGCTCTATAGCATCTTTTGAGCCTATTAAACGATGCCCCAAAAGGCAACGGAAGAAACACCGTTTAGTTTAACTTACTACTGTAAAGCAGTAATATCGATGGAAATCAGCATTTATTCACTTCGAGTAGATAAATATAAGCATGGGTAGAATGAGCTCACATTACATGAGCGATTAAATTTATTCCCCGAACTGCGAAAAGCCGTGTTTGTTCAAATGGCCGCTTATCAATAGTAAATAGCACGTTATTACAATGCACGGATAAAAATTAAGGTATTCAAATAAGGATATTTGGTTTTCCATAGAGTGGAAGCCACTGAATAACCCTAATTGAGGGTAAGCTAGCACCTAATTAGGAAGACTCTTATCAAATGCGCTCACTGATATGCCCAGGGAGATATCGACTCATCTATTTAAATGGATCGGTCGTGCCATGAATATGGAACTCAGAGAACTTACATATCTATCTCCAGTAATCTCTACCATTCTCCTTAGTTTTGATATTTATTCTCTCAGTTTACCTGCATGAGGTACTATTTCTTTCGTATGCTACTCCTAACCGAACGAACATGCCATCAACAACAGATATGTTTCCCGATTGGGTGACACGACCCAATCCTCTAGCCAAATAAACATGCCATCAACAAGGAATATATCTCCTGGATGGGTGGACACAGCCCAATCTTCTAACCGAATGAACGTGTCATAAAAAATGGATATATTTCCCAGATAGGTGGGCATGATCCAATTCTCTAATCAAATGAATGCGTCATCAAAACGGGATGTATCTCTCTAACAGGTAAACACAACCCAACTTTTCGATTGAATGAAAAGTGAAGGAAGGATGTACCTCCTTGTCAAATGAACATGGTCCATTCCTTCAATCAAGTAAATTGAGGCATATTGAGAAATGACTAGACGCTATAGCAGACCAGCTATAACGACATCAATCAAGGATTCACTCCACAACACACTATTCACATTGAAACAAACACAACGATTATCTCTCATTCAAGTCAAAGTAACAAAAACTTTCCTTATTATTTCAAAGTGCATATCATAGTACATAGTTGAGTACAATGAAATAGAAAGTCTACATATTTATAAGACAAGATAGATTACAATAGAATAGGAAAGTTGAGAAAAGTATGTCAATGGTTGTCTTCGTCTTCCCAAAACGGATTAATCTCTTAGACATAGATGTCTTCTCTCCAATAAATTGCCTGGTGCCTCCTTGAGTCGATTTGTAGATGAACTCTACGAATCTCAAAATTTCTGTCTGGCACCTACTAAGATACTAAAACTAAAAAACCAGCTAGATGCAAAATAGGAGCTGAAGAGGACTCCACCACCCATCAAATCACTCTCAAACTCTGATAACAAAAAAGTGTAATAGCAATGATGAGTTGTAGCAGAACACTCCGGGACAAGATCACCATAACAAAAGCCTTTGACTTGTTTAATAGATATGATGGTACCTTGTACCTACGATACTTTTATTGATGGAACCTTGCACTCGTGACATTTGCCGCCATTATCCTTTCAGAAGTTAAACCCTCAGAAAAGAAAAAACTTCCTCTCAACCCTAAACCCCTATAAAGACGGCAACTTCTCCCTCACAAGTAACCATTCACGACCTAACCCCCACTATCATAAATATATATTTATATTTATATATAAACATACATACATGGCTTGAAGATGGAATCTGTATCGCCAACTCCCCTGAAAGTCGAAAGAACATTCCACATTTAATGATCACGTCTCACCGCTAACGCTTCCTATTACGTTCTTTCCACTTACCTATGATAATTTACGCTTTTTAATTTCCCTCATTACTAACTTATTTACTCAGGTCCCTAATGTCAAGGGATGAAACCGATTCCGTTTCATTTAATTAGTGTCTCTTTGATTTCGTATCTATTTTTAACTACTCCTGAAGTCTTTCTACCAGAACGACATTAGGAGTGGGGTCAATGATGAAACATGGTCCCAAGGCCCATTGTTATAGAATTTAACCCTATGATCCGATAGATTGTGAGAATGGAGTGAACCTCCTAAGCGGGTGAGCATGACCCACTCTCTAAGTGCTCATTGGCCAGACTCTACTCGGCAGAAGGCTGATCCACCTCAAGATCTCCTCGGTGCTAGGTATTCGGTCAACTCAGAGCAATATTCGACTTTCCGTAAGTTATAGAAACAACATCTTATAATTTTCTAAGGAGATCTTAATCGATAAGGAAAGAAATCTTTTGATAGTTAAAACATTCTTAACAAGAAAATTTTTAATCTTATAAAAATCTTTTCCTAAAGGGTTCTATGATCTCGAGACACTTTTATATAGAAACTAGGGTTTCAGTATCTTGGATACATACGAGACTCATAAAAGCAACATATATATATTTATATATCATAAGGTCGCCAATCAGGTATGCTCTCTTAACTCACACATAGCATACAAAGACAATACAAAACTTCTCTTCAGTCTGTTTCTTTTTTCGAAAACCGTTCTCTGATTTAAGCTTTGAAATCTCCAAAACCGGAGCACCCTTCTGCGGTCTTTTGCAGTTCTTATGGATCAAGATTGCTTGACAGCTAGTCATCCTGGTCGAATTAGCAGAGCTATCATCTGTGGACTGCAACCCACCTCCAACACCATGAAAGAGCCACATGATTGGATTCCTTTACTCCTATATATTATTTTGTTTTATAGTTGTATCTTTTAGCTATAATTAGAAAATAAAAATTTATGTAAAATTGTTAATTTTTCAAAAAAAAAAATCCAGAAATAAAGGCAAAAACAATTATTTGAATATGAAAATTATAAAATTAAAGTGAAAAACTTCCATAGGTACAATACCACGGATTGTCAATAAACTCCTTCCCTATGAGTTTTCAATTTCGATCACTTCAAGTCCTCCACCCTCGTTACAATTTGAATGTGGTAATATGCAAAATCACATGGAGGATTAAGTACATTTATCCCTATAAAATTACGTAGTAACCCTACTCAATATTAAATAATGTTTATTTCCACCAAAAAAAAAAATAATGTTTATATTCTATAAGTAATTTTAAATAAACTAAATGAATGAAATTTTATATTGACAGATATTTAAATAAATATTTATTTAAAATAGCCAAAACATACAATAATTTAATTAAAAATTAATTAATATATATTGATGTAGACGATTACAGAGCCATCTAACATAATTGTATTCCTAAATTATGATTTGTATGAGCAAATCCACCATGAACTCTTTGGTCAATCTCGAGTGATACAAGGAACAATCATCCTTTGTCCAAACGCATTCCCTTTGTTTTTTTTTTTCTTTTTATTTACAAAAGAAATCATATCCCAGATCAAGGAAGAGGAACTATGGAACCATTGTCACTGAGCTTCCTCTCATGACAAAGGCATTCCCTTTGCTGTAAACCAAAACCATCACAAAATCATTGATCACAGATCAGTGATGTAAAATAAAGCAAGTCTCCCCTTCAAAAATCGAAATTAATAAGTGATAAGATAGGCCCTGTGGGCTTCTCACGTGGTGGAACACTTAATTTTGCCGTCACACACACTAAAATACCTTATCATTCCAAAGCCACAGACATTAGAAATTGCCGAATCCAGGAAAATACTTAAACTCTGGTTCTTCGGTAGTGTATGATGGCTCTCGTTTGGAGCTTATTTTCCAATTTGTCGAATCATGCTCATCCCATACGATAAACTGGCTACATCAATTTCCAAACTGTCAAAATCAATGCCTATAAATTGTTTTTGGCTAATGACAGACGACGCCCGTGGAATCTTTGCTTTGTAGATCCCCTCATCTATATCCCATTCGGAAAATATGTTTCTGTTTTCTTCATAAACTTCTACACAAACCGCTACATAAGTGATCCTTCACAAAAATCATTGAGGCACCAATATCTCAAGCGCAACAAATCCTTCAATGGACCCACTGTACTACCATCTCTTCCTCTTCATATTGCTTTATGTTTTCACCAAGCAAGTCCTGAAAATCAGAAATCTCCCACCAAGCCCACCTCTCTCATTACCCATTGTAGGCCATCTCCACCTTCTGAAATTGAACCAACCCCTGCATCGCACCCTAACAAATCTCGGGTCCACATACGGCCCAATCTTGCTTCTCAAATTCGGGTCCCGACCCGTCCTTCTAGTCTCATCCCCATCTGCGGCCGAAGAATGCCTAACCAAAAACGACATCGTTTTCGCCAACCGGCCACGCTTCCTCGCCGGAAAATACCTTGGCTACAATTACACCACCCTCGTATGGGCCTCGTACGGACAACATTGGAGAAACCTACGACGCATCGCTGCCCTCGAAATCCTGTCCTCCCATCGCCTCCAAATGCTCTCGGGCATTCGCCTCGATGAGGTCCGATCACTCCTCCGGCAACTTCACTGTAGATCCGGCGAATCTCCGGTGGTGGAGATGAAATCGAAATTCTTCGAGCTGATGCTTAATATAATGATGAGAATGATTTCGGGAAAGCGATATTACGGGGAGAATATCAGTGGTAGAGAAGAACAAGACCAAGTGCAGAGATTTAGAGAGATAGTGAGGGAGACGTTTGAGGTAAGTGGTGCTACAAATGTCGGAGATTTTGTGCCGATCGTAAATTGGTTTGGATTTCTAAACAAAAAGGGGCTTGAGAAGAGGTTGGTGGTTTTGCAAGAGAAGAGAGACGAGTTCATGCAGGCTTTGATTGATGAACACAGATCGGTGAGACCTGGTCGTGATGAAGATGATCATAGTCAAGCGAGAAGAAAGACTATGATTGATGTTTTGTTGTCACTGCAGGAAACCGAGGCCGAGTACTATTCTGATGAGATCATCAGAGGCATCATTCAGGTATTTTTAAATAAATATGATTTTGGTATTTTTGTGCAGACCCCAGAGCTACTCCGTTTCACTAAATGATACACTAAATTAAAGAGCACTAAAGTTAATTTGTATATTTATTACTATTACTTATGAGTAAAGGGTTGAAATGCTATTTTGTTCATTAAAAAAAGGAATTAATCCAAAATGTTGTTTTTTATTTTGATTTACGAAAAAGTATAAATATTTAATTTTATTATGAAATATATGTTTCACACGTATCCTAAAGAAGGTTTTCCTCTCCGATCCGTGGAACAAATATACTGAATTTCTAGGATGTTAAATTCATTTTAATGTATAACACACTATTTGTCATGAACAAATGCAAATCAAATTATTTCATTTTGTGGCACAACCAAATTGGCTCTAGCCTGCCTGTTGCTAATGTTTTAATTTTGTACATAGGTTATGTTATCCGCAGGGACGGACACGTCAGCTGCAACAAGTGAATGGGCATTGTCACTCCTGCTAAACAATCCTGAATGCCTGAAGAAAGCCCAAGCCGAAATTGATGCCAAAATTGGTCACAATAGACTGATAGAGGAATCGGACCTTGCTCAACTGCCCTATATCCATAACATCATCAATGAGACCCTCCGAATGTACCCGATATCCCCAGTTTTAGCACCCCACGAATCATCAGAAGAGTGCAGTGTGGGAGGGTTCCGCATCCCACGTGGCACGATGCTATTGGTGAACTTATGGGCTCTACATAATAGTCGAGAGCTATGGGTCGAGCCCGACAAGTTCAAGCCCGAAAGGTTCGCCGGTTTCGACGTGGAAAGGGATCGATTTGTGATGATGCCATTTGGGTCGGGAAGGAGAGGGTGTCCTGGGGAAGGTTTGGCAAAGAGGGTTCTTGGGCTGGTTTTGGGCTCTCTGATTCAGTGCTTTGAGTGGGAGAGGCCGGGTGAAGATATGGTGGACATGACTGAAGGGACTGGGCTTACGATGCCTAAGGCCCGGCCTTTGTTGGCGAAGTGCACACCTCGCCGGTCCATGCTGAAACTCCTCTCTCAAATTTAGACTGCCACTTGGAAGAACATCCAATGCTCGGTGCTGCTCTCTACTTGTTAGTCCTGGACTGAATTTCAATATTTAATCTCAAATATGTTACTCAAAATGGCATTATTGCCCAAACAACATAAACGATTGTCACTAAATAAACCGTCATGAAGACAAATTTTAATATGTAACTGTTGTTTTGTGATCCCAAATTCCATGGAATTTTTGTCATTTCTTGAAACTCCTTACGATGGAAGAAAGCAAACATGAAAACAGGGAGAAGATTGCTTGCTGCTGGCAACTACCGCGCCCGTCATACTCACACAAATGAGTTCAAAGTCGCACCGCCATGGCGGTATTTCCTGAAACTGCTCTTTTACTTTTCCGACCTGCTTGTCATTGCCATGTCAACGATGACTCACTTGTATTTTTAAGGCTTTCTAAAATCCTGTAAATACCCCCAATTTATTTGTAATACGCATTGGAATTGAAATTGATAGGGTTCTAGGGTAAGAGAGCATTCAACACACTTTATAGATTTTAGTGAGGCCATTAATAGTGGTTTTGTAATCTCTTCGTACTTCTATCTTTTTATAGTATTTATAATTTTCTCTTCTCTCTGATTTTTTTCTATTTGGATTTTTCACTTAAAATTTTTTTGTGTCCTCTTGTATATTTCTTTTGGGTATTTGTTTGTTTGCTCTTACATTTACCTTTTATTTTTATTTTTTTTGGTTCTTCTACTTCTAGTCACGGTAGGAACAATTTTATTTTTATTATTATTATTATTATTATTATTAAATGGAAGATGAAAGATGGACTTGGGAATTTTCTTAACCCGCATGAATTAATCTTATAGCCAAAGGAATCTTAATTTTTCTTCTTTCTAGCTCAGGAGGACAAGCACCTGTCAATTTGAGTTCCATGGTATAGTGCATAAAGAATCCTGTTTTTACATTTTTTTTTTTTTTTACTTTTTGTGATTTTTTATTTTAGTTTACAAAAATGTCCCTCTTAAAACTATATGGAGATCTGCACATGGAATAGCTAGCATTTCTATGTTAATAAAATATAAATATTTAGATAAAAAACACTAACAAGAGATCTAATAAAAACGCATGTAAAACAATTTTTATAGAGAAATTTTTAGTACAGTATACTAATAAAATTTTGACATATATGAATGTAGCCTAAATTTAAAATGTAGAGAAACTTTGAAGAATTTTTACCTATATATTTTAGCAGATTTAGAGTAACATCCTTTAAATGTTGTATTCTCTTCTATGCAAGCAAACTACTAAAAATCTTTATTTTTATTTTTTAAATAATGTGTAAAGTATAACTCTCTATCTTTTTTTTTTTAGTTGCAAGCTACAACGAATCAAAGTAAAACCGATTGAACCTGTAAATTAAGTTAAACCTTATAAATCAATGTTTGAAAATTATGTTTAAATTCAATTCGACTCGAATCTTTTCAAATTTTACTTGCAAATTTAAATTTATAATAATTAAGTTTCAGATTTAGATCCAGTTAAACTAAATATCTATTTTATGATGAATATTTATTTAAAATAGTCAAAACATTTTCAGTTAAAATTTAGTTAATATATATATTGATATAAATTATCATATAAAATTTAATTTATTATATCTGTTATTCATTTGAGTCACTTAATATAATTGTGTTCCTAAACGATTATTTGTATGAGCACTCTGAACTCTGAACTCTTTGGTCAATCTCGAGTGACATAAGGAACATCATATCATCCTTTCTCCAAAGGCGCTCCCTTTGTTGTAAACCAA
The DNA here is from genome assembly GCA_037126225.1 of Dillenia turbinata. Lineage (NCBI taxonomy): Eukaryota > Viridiplantae > Streptophyta > Magnoliopsida > Dilleniales > Dilleniaceae > Dillenia > Dillenia turbinata. Next base: position 5,284,792 of record JBAMMX010000005.1, read on the forward strand.
AACCATCAAAAACCAAATGGATTGTTGATCATAGATCAGTGATGTAAAATAAAGCAAGCCTGCATTTAAAAAATAAATTCAGATATTAAATTTTGTAAGTTGAGTGATCGATCATTTTATTTTTTTAATCAAAAATCTTGAGTTTGAGTTTTCATAACGAAGAAAAAAAATTTGAAAGAATCAATTTCTCAATGGACTTCACAGTATTCAAATCAAATTAATTGAATAAGGTTTGAATACCTACCGGTAAAAAGAAAATCCAAATTAATTAGTGATAAGGTAGCACCAGTGGGCTGCCCATGTGGTAGAATACTTAATTTTGCCGTCACACACTAAAATACATTATCATTCCCGAGCCAAAGACGTTAGAATATGTCAAATTGTGCACAATAATTATGTTTTGGTCTAGTAAAATACTTAAATGCTGGTCCGTTAGGTAGTCCATGGCGGCTCCAGCTTGGAGCTTATTTTCGAATTTGTTGAAAATCAACGCATATAAATTGTTTTGTCGGGTGACAAACGATGCCGACAGACAACCGTTATATTTTTTTTTAATAAACTTTTAGACAACCGTTACGTCATGTGTGACATAACATTTTATAAAATATAAACAATAATTTCATTAAAATTTCGCCTTCATAATCTTTTGTTAATTTGCCATAAGTGATCCATCATAATAATCATTGAGGCACTAATCTCTCAAGCACAACAAATCCTTCAATGGACCCACTGTACTACTATCTCGTCCTCTTCATATTGCTTTATGTTTACACCAAGCAAGTCCTCAAGAAGATCAGAAATCTCCCACCAAGCCCACCTTTCTCATTACCCGTTGTAGGCCATCTCCACCTCCTGAAATTGAACCAACCCCTGCATCGCACCCTAACAAAACTCGGGTCCACATACGGCCCTATCCTGCTTCTCAAATTCGGGTCCCGACCCGTCCTTCTAGTCTCCTCCCCATCTGCGGCCGAAGAATGCCTAACCAAAAACGACATCGTTTTCGCCAACCGGCCACGCTTCCTCGCCGGAAAATACCTTGGCTACAATTACACCACCCTCGTATGGGCCTCGTACGGACAACATTGGAGAAACCTGCGACGCATCGCTTCCGCCGAAATCCTATCCTCCCATCGCCTCCAAATGCTCTCTGGCATTCGCCTCGACGAAGTCCGCTTACTCATCCGTCAACTTCACCGGAGTTCCAGCGAATCTCCGGTGGTGGAGATGAAATCGAAATTCATCGAGCTGATGCTTAATATAATTATGAGAATGATTTCGGGAAAGCGATATTACGGGGAGAATGGCAGTCGTAGAGAAGAACATGACCAAGTGAAGAGATTTAAGGAGATAGTGAGGGAGACGTTGGAGGTAAGTGGTGCTACAAATGTCGGAGATTTTGTGCCGATCGTGAATTGGTTTGGATTTCTAAATAAAAAAGGGCTCGAGAAGAGGTTGGTGGTTTTGCAAGAGAAGAGAGACAAGTTCATGCAGGCTTTGATTGATGAACACAGATTGGTGAGATCTGGTTGCGATGAAGATGATGATCATAGTCATGGGAGAGGAAAGACTATGATTGATGTTTTGTTGTCACTGCAGAAAACCGAGGCCGAGTACTATTCTGATGAGATTATCAGAGGCTTGATTCTGGTATTCTTAAATAAATTTGATTTTGGTATTTTCTGCAGACCCCAAAAACAGAGCTACTCTGTTCCTCTAAATGATAAACTAAATTAAAAAGCAGTACTTTTATTTTGTACATTTATGTAAAAGGGCGAAAAGGGAGCACCGATCGTGACCATAATTAAAAAAGGAATTATTAAAAATCCAAAATGTTGATTTTTTTTTTATTTTGATTTACGAAAAATTATAAGTATTTAATTTTGTTATGAAAAATATGTTTAACATATATCCTAGAGACGGTTTTCTGCTCTCATTCGTGGTCCAAATATACTGAATTTCTAGGATGTTAAATTCATTTTAATGTATAACACACTATTTGTCATGAACAAATGCAATTTTATTCATTTCATTTTGTGGCACAACCAAATTGACTCTAGCCTGCAGCTAATGTTTTAATTTTGTACATAGGTTATGTTAGGGGCAGGCACAGACACGTCAGCGGCAACAAGTGAATGGGCATTGTCACTCCTGCTGAACAATCCTGAATGCCTAAAGAAAGCCCAAGCCGAAATTGATGCCGAAATAGGTCACAACAGACTGATAGAGGAATCGGACCTTGCTCAACTGCCCTATCTCCGCAACATCATCAATGAGACCCTCCGAATGTACCCAGTATCCCCAGTTTTATCACACCACGAATCATCAGAAGAGTGCAGTGTGGGAGGGTTCCGCATCCCACGTGGCACGATGCTATTCGTGAACTTGTGGGCTCTACAAAATAGTCCAGAGTTATGGGTCGAGCCCGACAAGTTCAAGCCCGAAAGGTTCACGGTTTTGGGAGTGGAAAGAGATGGATCTGTGATGATGCCATTTGGGTCAGGAAGGAGAGCGTGTCCTGGGGAAGGTTTGGCAATGAGGGTTCTTGGGCTGGTTTTGGGCTCTTTGATTCAGTGCTTTGAATGGGAGAGGCCCTCTGAAGATATGGTGGACATGACTGAAGGGATTGGGCTTACTATGCCTAAGGCCCGGCCTTTGTTGGCTAAGTGCACACCTCGCCGGTCCATGCTGAAACTCCTCTCTCAAATTTAGATTACCACTTCAAAGAACACCTAATGCTCGGTGCTGCTCTCTAGTTGTTGGTCCGGAACTGAATTTCAATAGTTAATCTCAAATATGTTACTCAAAATGCCATTTGATATGAGATAAATTAGTATAATAATTATAATTTATTTTGTTCTATTTTTGAATGAATATTACACTAATTATTGTGTTTTGTAGTAATTGATATAATAGGAACGATGGATGAGACTTTTGAAGAAAAATGACAGAAAAGAAGATAAATTTGGAAATATAGAACATTTGTAAATATTTAGATATTCTTAAATATTTAGAAATAAAAATTTTAGAAATTTCAAATCCTTATAATTTGTTATTTAGTAGTTACTTAAAATTTAGGAGAGTTTTCTTCTTAAAAATTAGGTTAACTCATTCCTATTTATAAAAGATACGAAGCAAAAAAATAAGTAATTTTCTTCCAAGGGTAGCAGTTAGTTGCAGCAAAGGGAGGTCATGGCTGCAAGCCTCCTGATTTTTCCAACACATTCTTTTATCCTCCAAACACTTTTCTTCCCAGCAGCCTAGGTCATGAAGTTTTGTATTCCCAATGCATTTTATTAACTTTTTCCAGCAGCAATATTATTACCCTGTGAGTGTTTCTTTCTCAATGTTTTATTGTTAATTTTATTTTCTAGTTAAAGAGGATTCATAATGATTGATGATTATGAGATTTAATTAAATTTATTAAGTCAATATCTCAATAGATATTTATTTGATTTCTACACTTTATGGATCATGATTTTTTAGAGTTATTAAATAGATGACCAATGTTTAATAGACTTAAACTAATCTATAACCAATTAAAAATGATAAACTTTGTTTGTTTTTAATAATGAGTAAATGACATTCATGTTATGGAATTGAATAATCTAATTTAAATAAATCCAGATTGAAATTTCTGATAATAATTGAATCTCTCTAGATTTTAAAATTATCGAAACACTAAATCCAATGAGGGTAACTGTCGAAACACTAAATCCAATAAGAGATTTTTGGGTTGTCTTTCGATTAAAGAAGTAATTAATGAGGGTATCTTGATTACCGAAAAAGCAAAGAGAAGATTGGTCGAATGGCTATAACCAATTTATTTATAAGTGTTAAAATTTTTAAATAGATCGATGATTAATCAAATGAAATTAAGATGAAAATAATTCTTTTGACTAGAAAATTTTATTTTCCATTAGTTTTTTTTTTTTATTTTTCGAGTTCTTTATTTTTATTTTAATTAGTTTAGTTAATTCTCTAACCCCATATTTTTTATTTTATTTTATTTTTCATAAAAAAATAAATCTATCATTCCTTATAGAGATGACTCTATTCACTCTATATTAGTATTTTATGAAATAGATATACACCATCATTATTGCCCGAGTAACATAACCGATTGCCACTGAGTAAACCACCATGAAGACAAATTTTCATATGTAACTGTTGTTTTGTGATCCCAAATTCCATGAATTTTTTGTCATTTCTTGAAACTCTTTACGATGGAAGAAAGCAAACTTGAAGACTGGGGAGAAGAATGCTCTGTGCTAGCCACTACTCGCCCGTCATACTCGCACAGGTGAGTTCAAAGTCACACCGCCATGGCGGTAATTCATGAAACTGCGCTTTTACTTTTGCTACCTGCTTGTCATTGCCATGACTCACTTGTATTTTCAAGGTTTTCTAAAAACCTGTAAATACCCCATATTTACTTGTAATGCGCATTGGAATTGAAATTGATATGGTTTTAATTATGGTAAATTAAATTTTCTCATAAGTCTTTAAATCATAAATAACTCGAATTTTGAAATTTATATTTAAAAGTTTTATCGGATAATGTATTTATATGTTTCGAATCATCATAAGACTTGTCTAAATTTATTTGCTCAGTGTTAGGTCGTGACCCTCAAATTCATGAAAGAGTATTGTAAAACAATATTATGATAAATACTATCTGACAATTGAAGATTCGTAAAATAAGTGAATAGAAAAATCAGTATAATTTAATTTATATCAACAAATGATAGAAGATACTTTTCAAGGAAGGTCATAATTTCTTTCCTAGCAGCGTGGGCCGTCTTCACCTAGATTATGTAGAAACGAAAACATACCCAAAAGCATAAATATAAAAAGTATAAAATTTTTATATAAATATTAATTATTTTATAGAAATAATAGAACAGATATCTTTTATAATAAAAATATAAATTAACCAAAAATATAATTATTAATTATAAAATAAATAATTATAATTAAGTAAATAAATAATTTATTAAATTTGAAAAAGATTAAAGTATAAAAGGTTCAAAAACTTTTATATAAATGTTAATTAATTTAATATATTAAAACACTTTAAAAAACATATAAAAAAGAATAAATATTGGTGCTAAGAAATTTTGGTGCGTGCATCATAGGTCTTCACAACCTGCACTTATCAAATAATTTACAAGACACGAGATGCACAACAGTATCTTAAAATAACCAAAGAAGCAATATAATTACTGTTTATTATATAATTATTATTTTAATTACAAATAATAATCAGATTAAATACTCACAACCAAGTCCCAACCACTATATTTTATTTACAGATGTAATATAATTTCTCATACAATTAATGCAACGTTACATAATGTGACTCTATGTCGCTTTCTTTAAGCTCTTTTTTTTCCATTGTTATCACATCGAGAGCGACAAAAATTAAATGATTAGACTAATACAACTCCTATCTCCTTCGGTGGAAAATGTTTCTTCTTATTCTTGAAAATGATTCCGATCTTTCGAAAATGATATTTTTGTGATAATCTAATTTTTAAGTAAATTATCTATATATTTTTATTGATTTAAATAAATATTTGACTAGAAATTGATAAAAGTATGATGTTACTAAAATTTTTTTATATACTTTTTTTCTTTTTTTTTTTTATGCTAAAATTGTCACACGAAACCTAAAAAATTTAGAATTAAGACATATCATTTCACAATAAATAACAGTTATAACCAAACACTTCCTTCGCAAATTCCGAAACCTTCCTTATTTCTGTCACTCCCAATTCTCGGTCATCTTTACCTCCTCAAAAAACCACTCCACCGTTGTTTGTCCAATATGGACCAATAGTTTGTTTTCCTTCGATTCGGTTACCGTAATGTTCTTGTCGTCTCATCCCCTGAAGTAGCTAGGGAATGTTCTTGTCGTACTAAGCTCTTGGCTGGAAAAGTCCTTGGTTATGACTACGCGAGTTTCCGTTGGTAAAGTTATTTACTACTTCAATTTTAAAAACCACAGAAACCAGTGACCAATCTTGTCCTTTGAAATCCTATCATTGCATCGAGTCCAAGTGCTCTATTCCATTCGATGGGACGAAGCATGTTTGCTGATTAGGAGAGTTTTGAAAGTGTCAACCAACAACATAACAGTCAGCGTTTCTCATATGATAACTAAAAAATGCTACTTAATTTTTTATTATGTGTGTTTATATAATAATTTAGATATAAAGTGAATCACGTTCAACCATAAATTAAAATCGTCCTTGCTGATTGTGTAATTAAAACAGCTAAAATTAGCTAAACAATTAGTAATAATTAATGGATCAAGTATTGCTGTATTAGTTATCATCCTTCTCCCATAAGAACAATATTTAGAGTCAAACAACATATGCTCTTTTGGATATTTTTCTTTGACATTCAGAAAATGTAACTTGAGTAAATTCGATATGTTCGACCTTGCCATTCAAAAATAAATAAATAAATAAATAAATTAGATTCGTTCAAAATTAAATAGACTTTGAATATAAAAAACTCTTAGTGCTAAAAGGATGTAACTTTTAATACTCTATTAATTCATTTATTTTTTGAAGTTTGGAAACTTATTAATTTCAATACTTACCGACTAACTCAAAACTTAGGGCATGATATGTAAATGGAGGAATACTTCACTTTTACAAGCAACTTTAAGATAGGAGTAAAATGCAAGATTACATAACTTTAAGATAGGAATATTTCACTGAATTTATTTGCTTCAAATACAAGATTACATAACTCTTATGCATGCGAGGCTTTTCTCAGCTTCTTATTTGAACTCGTTAACAGACAATCATCTACAACAGACTTACAAGAACCAAATACAAGTTCTCCCCCCATCACCATTTTCACCACTTATATTAAGGGTAAGTGGGAACACTCTGTTCATTCCTAAAGAAATTACCAGGGTCAACATCGGTCTTAATCTTCACCAACCTATCATAATTGCTCAAGAAATATTTAATCCCATACGCCCTTCCTTCAACATAACTCAGCTTCCCATTATGGTTAATACCCAAGTCAAGATCTCTGTAGTTGAGAAAAGCCTCACGTGGGTTCTTAGACACGTATGGAGTCATAGCGTCATATAGCTTCCTGGTCTTGTGAACGTTTTGCTTTGATATTTCGGTCCCAGCTTCAGTCCAGTCGGTGGCATACTGGAGTTTTGCTAGGTTTCCTGCACGGTGAGGGAATGGCTTTGCAGATGGCGAGATCTCTGCCATCTTGCCTCCATAGGGATTGAAGGTCAACCTAGGAGTTTGGAGTTTCATCATTACCTTCCATATGCGCTCAAGACCTTCCTTGGGAATGGGCTCTTTTAGGTAGTCCGATTTTCGCTTTAGGTATGGAACATCTGAGCTTCGGTTAAGCAAGGCCTCAGCTGGTAGTCCGGCGAAGTGTGTCCAATAGAGAACAGAGTCAACCCAACTCATTTCCTTGCAGTCCGAGGATTGCAAACCTAGTTCTGGGAAACTAGTACTCATCAAGGAAAGAAGACTGTCTGAACTTCCGAGGTACAATGCCAAAAATATGGCTTGTATAGTTTTTCCTCCACTGCCGCTCAGGGTGAGTCTAATGAAGAGATTATCGTCTATTACAGCAGCGACTTGTTGCCACTTGTAAACTATATCAGTCGCGTTTTGTTCCAGATTTCTACTCACATTGAAAACAGTTACGTTTTCCGGAACGCGCACCAGATTGATTCTATAGGCTACTGCAACACCAAAGCTTGCACCTCCTCCTCCAGTGATTGCCCAGAAGAGATCTTCACCCATTGATGCCCTATCGAGAAGTCTACCATTGACATCAACCATTTTGGCATCAATGATATTGTCCACGGAAAGGCCGTACTTTCTCATCATATTGCCATAGCCACCTCCACTGAAGTGCCCTCCAACACCAACTGTGGGGCAAACCGACGCAGGAAAGCCATGAGTACTGCTTTTCTTGGCAATGTGGTAGTAGACCTCACCAAGCGTCGCACCCGCCTGGACCCATGCGGTCTCCGTGGCGATGTCAACGTCCACAGTTTGGAGGTTGAACATGTCGAGTATGAAGAACTTGTGCTCGGACCAGTACGAAATGCCCTCGTAGTCATGGCCTCCACTTCGGATTTTCATCTGTAATCCGACTTTCCGAGAGCAGAAAATAGAGATTTGGACGTGCGATTCATGTCTTGCAGTGATGATAAGCACTGGTTTAGGGGTGGTTGTGGTGCTGTATCGGAGGTTTCGGATGTAGTTTTGCAATGTTGTGGAATATGAAGAGCTATCTGGCGTGTAAATTACATCGGATATGGGATAAGATGTACTGGAATTGTAAAGTAAGCATTCTAGAAAGTTATCATCTGATTCTGTAGCACCCCATGAAGGATAAGAAGAAGAGAGCACAAGGGTTGAAACCAATGCAAGGAGAACCAAGCTTGAAGTTCTCATTTCTTTTGAGTTTTGCAATGTGTTGCATGCCCCAATCAACTTGGATATTACAACAATTTATAGTTGAAGATAACTGTAAAATTATCTACTAAATCAGGATTATATTTACATTATCTACCACCCACATTGATTCATGATCGTGGAAAATTCCAAAGTAAACCAAACATTAATTAGCGATGATGATATTTCGGGTTCAAAATATGTCTAATAAAACTTGCCCCCATCATCTAGAGCTCACCAATACAAATTTGTCAAGTCTTTGGTTATCTTTTTCTCCGGTTCGATGTTGCCAGTGATCGAGACAAGAAAATTAGAGCTTTTTCCTGAAAGACATTTGGTGTGGCTTTTCCTCTTCTACGCTCTGCAAAGTTTAGGAACAGACCCCATTAATAACAATATTAATGTACATGTGAATCTTTATCAAGTTTTCTCATTCCAGTTTCTTTTCTTTGTTCCTTGGGAAAATTATATGATGTCGGAAAAATCTAGATAGAGCTTCTTGTCTTTTAATTTGACAATTTGTGCTCGTCATGTTACCCTAGATCGGGCAACTTCAGTAATCAAACAGCAAGACGAACACAACGTAAGAATCTTCCCCCACCTGTGCGCTTCTCAGGTGGTGGAATACTTAATTTTGCCATCACAAACTAAAATACTTTATCATTCTAAAGTCACAAACATTAGAATTTGTCGAATCCAGGAAAATACTAAATGTTGGTTATTCAGTAGTGTATGATGGCTTTAGTTTGGAGCTTATTTACGAATTTGTCGAATTATGCTTAACCCACTCCATACGATAAACTGACTACATCAATTTTCAAAATGTCAGAATCAATCCATATAGATTGTTTACCACGGCCATGGGAATCTTTGCTTTATAGATCCCCTTATCTATATCCAACTGGAAAATAATATAAGCAATAATTTCATTAAAAAATATCTACACCAATAAGTTCATATCAAAGTTTCAAATCAATTTGGGTATGTAATTTTTTATAGATATCAAATGTTAAAGGGACTAATCTAGTTGGAATTTTCAACTTAATATTGTGAAATATATCATGAAAAAAGTTCCTAAAATATATCGTATTTTTCATTCCTATGCAACACACGATTAACTAGTTCATCATCATAAAATGCTAACTGTGATGTAAAAAAAAAAATAATCTTCATTTTGGCCTCCTCTAAAATATTGCCAATCAAAAAAATCTTATGTGTCCATCTATCAATTCAAAATTAGCATAACTCCGACCTATTTTCAAATCAAACTATTTATAATTAAAAAGTTTGATGCTATTCTGTGGTATTGCTATGGTTCCTCAAACTCATACAATTTGGAAGAGAGAGTTACTTGTTTTTTTAATATAATAATTAAAATTTCACCTTTATAATCTTTTGTTAATTTGCTACGTAAGTGATCCTTCACAAGGCACTAATCTCTCAAGCACAACAAATCACGCTGTACTACTATCTCTTCCTCTTCATATTACTTTACGTTTTCACCAAGCAAGTCCTCAAGAAAATCAGAAGTCTCCCACCAAGTCCACCTCTCTCATTACTCAGTCGTGGGTTCATTGACTCAGTGCTTTGAGTGGGAGAGGATTGGATAAGAAACGGGGGATATGAGTGAAGGGGTTGGAGTCACATTGTACAAAGTTTTGCACTGGAGACAAAGTGTAGACCTCTTCTATCTCCGGAGAAAATTCTTCATACTATATGATGCATCAATAGAATACGCACATTTTAACATATAAAATTACATTAAATCCCATTAATCAATTTTAATAACTAAATTGTACCATTTCTCAAAGGACTAACAGAAAATGCTTACAATTCTTTTAATTTTACTAATCGATTTTAATATATGTGGACTCAAAATATCTCTAATATAATTTTGTCCACAGATATATCTCCTATCAGTTCAACTAAAATTTGGATAAGGGCCATGAAATAAAAAATTCATGCTCGAGAGGGACGTGGGCCATACAGTGTTAGGGCGACGGCTATCATAAAAGAAAGCCTAGCGATTCGGATGGCTGTGCTGGGTGGTCCGGTCCGATGCTCTGATTGAAAAGGATTGGTAAAAGAATAGTGAAATGAGATCTATCAATAATGCGTATGTGGTAATATATATGTTATAGAAATTTTGAAAAATTATATAAAATATATTTTTAACTTACGAGTAAATGCAAGTTGTATTTGAATTTTATTATCTACGTTAATATTTGATAATGTTTTTGTAGGATTTGACATCATCAAAAATTACTAATAATATTGGCAAGAAGTTTATAAAAGCGCATAATTATGAAGAAAAAAATAATTTATAGATTGCTTGTAGAAATATTTAAAGACTTTTTGTTGAAAAAGTACTTACAATTTTTTTAATATATAATGGAGTGAATATAATTTCGGATACAATTAATGTAATGTCACATAATATGACTTTGGGTTTAGAATTAAAAATTATATTGATGTTGTTGTTTTTATTTAAATCAAAAGAATGTTAAAATTATTTTTTAATCGATTTTAAAAAATAATTTTTTAAAAAACTAATTTTTTATAAAAATTTTTTGAAAGTCATCTTCAAAAAATAATTTTTTTTAAAAAAAATTGAATAGTTAATTTTTAAAAAATAGATTTTTCAAAATCGACTTGTCATGGATTTATCATCGAAATTTCCTAAACCGAAGAAAATAAATTTGATACCGTCAAAAGGTGTGAGCTGAAATTTTGAAATTTGTACAGCAACAAAACCATCACGAAATGAAGCCAGCAAGCTTTTCTTCCTGACAAGACGAGAGCGAGAATGGAAATTTAACATGACGATGACAGTGAAAGAAGTAGGGATGAGAGTGTGTGTGCGCGCGCCCAATAAAGGATTTAAGATCCAAAAATAATGTGTTAAAGTATTTTTATGAAATGAAATGATATATATTTTTAAATCACAGATAATTTTTTTTTTATATATAGAACTTTTTTTAAAAATATAAATGTAATTTTTTATTTAATATATAAAATTTAATAAAATATTTTATTATAACGGGGGAATTGCCCCGCACCCTTCAACGTGTGTGTGTGTGTGGATACTTAAATGCGTAAACCGTGTTCATTTGCGTCCCTGTTCCAAACAAAGATATTTATTCAGAAGTCGACTTTCAATAAATACCATTTTGAAATTAATTTTTTAAAAATTAATTTTAACTATTGAGATTTTAAATTCAATTTATTTAAATATTGTAATTTTTATTAGTATTTCAAAATTAATAAAACGTCGATTTTTGAAAAATTAATTTTTTTTTCTTGGCAGAGTAAAAAATTTTTGGAATAAATCGATTCGACTAAAAAATTTACACCACCTGTGATGAGAAGAGGTTATACGCGGGATCATGATGATAACTTTGACGTGGATTTGAGTCTATGGAGGCTCTAAATTTCCTTGGTTTATTTAGCGGTTCTGTACATGGATTTGACTCTATGCTTAATTATTTTGTGTCTCTAGTCATATAAGACATGTTACATACATACATGCATGGCTACTCACATGTAAATCAAACAATGCATTTGGACATGTCGTCCATTGACTCCTCGTCGAGGCGATTTACATGTCTATCGATAAGACATGCTACATACATGCATAGCTAGCGGAGGAATGCTTCACTAAAAACGACATCGTTTTCGCCAGCTGTCCAAAGCTCTAGGCCGGAAAAGTCCTAGATTACGACTACACAAGTTTCAGTGGGGCTCCGGATGGCGAAACGAACGACAAATGTCGTCCATTGAAATCCTATCATCTATCGAGTCCAAGCGCTCTCTTCCATTCGATGGGACGAAGTGAGTTTACTGATTAAGAGAGGCTTGAAAGAGTCAAACAGCAATCAGACGGTGGACATGTCAGCGTTTTTCGAACTGACGACAAATGTGATGATGAGATTGATCGCGAGAAAAGGATTCAACGGAGAAAACGTGGAAGATGTCGACGAAGCAACGAGATTCCGGAAGATGATAAAGGAATCATTTAGTTTTAACGTAGCGAGCAAATGGGAGACTTCTTGCCTATACTGTAATGAAGTGGATAGGGGAGGGTTCGAAAAGAGAATGATGGGATAAGTTTATGCTGTGCCTGATAGATCAAAATCGGACGGCTGAGATTGTTGACGGGAAGAGAAATATGATTCTAGTCATGCTCTCTCTGCAATAGAAAGAGCCTCTGCATTGCACTGACGAATTAATCAAGAGCAAGATGCTGGTAAGAATTCCTATTTTACTGTTTTTTAGCTACTGTGCTCTAGTAAAGTCATTTTTTATTTTAAATTAATTGAAATTAATAATTAAATTAATAATTACAAAATGGCTACTTAATTTTTTATTATGTGTTTTTTATATAATAATTCAGAGATCAAAGTGCATCACGTTCAACCATAAATCAAAATCAATGATCCTTGCTAATTTTGTACTTAAAACAGTTAAGATTAGCTAAACAATTGGTAATATAAATAACTGTATTTGATGAAATATTACAAAATATTATTGAAGTAGTTGTAAGAGTAATGAGTCATATTACAAAAATGGGTTCAAGAGAATAATGCTTGATAATAGCATGCATATGTTGGAATCTTCCTTGATTGTTATAACAGCACCGCATTCTCTTCCAATAGGCAAAAATGTACAGAATTAGTTATAGAATATTTTGAACTTTGGACACTTGTCACTCTCTAATTACTATGCATTTTGCATATATACAGCACCTCTGTAATCTTTCAGTGATAAGGGAAAATGTGATACAAAATTTTCTCCCAAATTAAATCAAATTTATGAGTTCTTCATGGTATCATAGCAGTATTTCTGATCCAAATGAGACGTTTCCTTATCATTTTTGGGCTAAGCAACTATGGCAGGAGAGGGAATCAATTTCAATTTAGAAATGTATGATGATTCAGCTACACAATACAATGAAGATCCTCTGCATCTTCAGAGCTCAGACCATCCAGGAATGACCCAGGTTACATCTCCATTAACGGGAGAAAATTATTTTAGTTGGAGTAGATCTATCAAAATAGCATTGAGTGCAAAGTTGAAGCCTGGCTTTATTAATGGAACCTGTGAAAGACCATCACGTAATTCCTCAAAAACAGAGCAGTGGGAAAGGGTTGATTGCATGGTAAGATCATAGATTTTGAATTCCATTTCAAAGGACATAGTTGAAGCTTTTATTTACACAACAACAACAAAGGAACTGTGGAACGAACTACAAGAAAGGTATGGGGAGTGTAATGGGCCTATGCTATATCAGTTGCAAAGAGAGATTACTAGTATAATGCAAGGAACAATGAAGGTAGAAAAATACTATACAAAATTAAAAAAAATATGGGATGAGCACATTAGCTTGATGCCACTACCTGTATGCACCTGTGGAGCAGCAAATGAGGTTTCAGATATGACCTCTTTCAATAGACTGATGCAATTTTTGATGGGCCTTAATGATACATATGATCATGTAAGGAACCAGATCCTTGTCATGGATCCATTGCCTTCAATAAATAGAGCCTATTCTATGGTACTCAGTGTAGAAAAGCAAAGAGATGTAAATATCAATTTTCCTTAAAAAAAAATGAAAACATAGCAATGGTCACAAGAAATCCTAGCAATAGGAGGGAAGGAGCTAGAAGTGGTTTTGGGAAAGGAAACTTTTCAAGAAAAACAGGTTTGGTAAGAAGGAGATATGGAAGAAGACCTGGCACTAGTGACAAAGAGTTCCTTCATTGTGATCATTGCAACATGGATGGTCATTGTCACGCCCCGATCCTCGGATCGACCACGCGACAGCCGCCGCGAAATCTCGTTATACGGGCAGAACCTCCCCATATACCGGGACTCCGCAAGGCTACAAAGACAGCAAGACAACAATTCTTTCTACACCAATCATCAATCATATAAAAACAGAAAACATCACATAACAAACACATGCAAGGACTCATCCGGTCCATCCCTGTACACACGAGCACACATCGGGGAGAGGGAACCTGTACATGCGCATTTACACATCAACACACAATCGGGGAGAGGGAACCTGTGCATGCACGACACACAATATGGCCATCCAAGCCATTTCAAAATTCGAATAAAGTCCAAATGTCCCATTTATACAATAAGTTTTTTTTTTACCAAAAATGGAAGAAGGGAAAATAAACAACAAACCACGTAAGGATTCTATCAATACTTGTTCCTATACGAGAAACAAGTATCAATTAAATCCGTACCAAAATAATTGTACAAGTCTTCCTTTCCATGGAATTCTGTTCAAACCAAAATGACTATACATCTCTATGTATACCTACAAAAGCCACTGGTAGGCCCTCCCCAAGCTCCAATCTCTGTCACAAATCTAATCTTCCTCTGAAAAATGTTAAAGAGTGGGGTGAGTATTATAAATACCCAATGAGTGGAGTGCAATGGCATGATTGTGTAATAAATAAGGGGTGAAAGTGGGGAATGTCAAAGCATACTTCAAACATCATTTTCCATATCCAAACATTTCAGTAATTCAACATCATTTATAAAATATGCATCCATGTCAAGCATTCATTCAAATATTCCTTTAGAAAATCACAAGGGTCCCATCGAAAACACTTCCTTCTTGCGTTTGGCCGAACCAAGACGGAAGCCCGCCAAGGGGTTTTCCATTTCAGTTTTTCAAAACTACCCCCTTCCTTGGCGTTGGCTCGGACCTCCCCGGGGTGCAGCCGGATAGTCCGACGTGGCGAGGCAGAGGCCGCATACCTCTCTCGCATATAACCCAAACCCACGTCACCCCGTCGGGTCGCTCCGTGGGGGGTATGACTATAGTCATCTGCGGCACCTTTCATTTCACAATCATCAATTCACAATACCATAATTTCACAATCATTCAAATTTCCATCCATGTGCCACATTTTATCAATTCAATCTGAAATTCATGCTACAAGCATTTACCATTCAAGAAGTCAAAATAGACGGCACAAGTTCATGTAAAATCACATAGGATGCATTCATACTTCAAATTCTCATTTTAGACATCCCACAATCACAAATAATTGCATAAAATCATATGAAAATCATTTCAAATCATTTATCAAAGAATTTAAAGATATTTTACTTATTTACTACACAACGATCCGTCCACTCACCTCTAGAGAGGGTGTTCACTCTCTATTTCCAAAAATCAACACAAAACGACTCTTCTCGAGTCTCCAAAGGTCAACCTAGACCAATCAAGACGAATAAATATCAATTCAAGCTCTATTAAAGGGTGTTCAAATTCCCCTTTTATTTACAATAGCCTTTACTTGCATAATTACGTTCCAATACTGCCGTTTCCTTAAACTAGTATCATTTCAAATCACCAACGACTTTACATTTCCAATATTCCTCAATTTTATCAATTTCTCCTGAATTTATATAATCCTAATTTAATTCACGTCAATTTATATCAAATTCTAGACCTAAACGCAATAAATGTCATACAACTACGTAGGGAAATACATTTCTTTCAAGTCTAACACATTTCAGAAAATATATCGATGAAATTTCTAACTCAATTTAACAAAAATACTTCGAATTGCTTAAGGGATTGAAAATCCCTTACCTAGGGTTTCTTGATTTACAATACTAGCTTCCAATCACCGGAAAAGATCAAACCTGTAACAAGTTCAATTTACAGCAATCGTTAGAATTAAACCTAACAACTAAGAATATTCAACCCTAGAATTTGGGTTAAGGACCGAGCTTTACCTATGCAGGACAGTGGGTTGCAGTCTAGGGTTTTCAAAGCCTCGATGGTGGGTTGCAGTGAGGGCTCTCGACCGGCGAAAGCTACTCTCAGAAATCACCGCGCGAGTGAGCAGTGGAGTAAGAGGCAAAGATTTCTGCCGTCGCGTGAAAGAGAGACGAAGAGCAACTCCATTCGCGCGCGGGAGATACAAAAACAGAGTGAAACAGAGGGAGAGACGAGTGAGTGAGAACCAGAGAGATGGCGCGAGATCGTGATAGAGAGAGATTTCGCGAGAGAAAGAGACAGAGTAACGGTACGGGACAGAGAATAGGCGAACGCGGTGGTTCGCGGTGGCTGCGGTGGTCACGATGGTGGTTGCAGCGGCGTCGCAGGTGGTGGCGGATCGATCGAAGATGAGAGACGAAGGTCAGGGAGAGTGAGAGACAGAATGTTCGCGAGAGAGAGAACGAGGGAGAGGGCAGAGAGTGAGATTCGATTAGGGCTCTTAGCCCTAATCGATTTGGGGCAACGGAGTGCTGCGTTTCACTCCGAAACGCAGCATCTCCTCTTCCCTTCTTTTTTTTTTTTTTTTTTTTTTTTTTTTTACCCTAATATATTTAAATAACTAAACAATTATATATATATACAAAGTCAAAATTTTTCTACTTTCTTATAGAAATATTTACAAAATACTTGAACATGAAGTTTCCGGTATTACAACTCTTAACCCCCTAAAAACAAATTTCGTCCTCGAAATTTCAAAATACAACTCATATATCAAACAGCTGCGGATGTTGCTTCCGCATTAGTTCTTCGGTTTCCCAAGTCTGTTCTTCGACTTGATTGTTTTTCCACAGCACTTTTACCATAGGAATCTGCTTATTCCTCAACTGTTTGAGCTGTCTATCTACTATCTGCACAGGTTGCACTTTAAAACTCAAGTCTTCTTTCAGTTCTATTGGAGGAATTTCCAATACGTGCGAAGGATCCGGCAAATACTTTTTCAACATCGAAACATGAAAGACATCATGGATCCTTTGCAATTCTGACGGCAATTGAAGCCGATAAGCCACCATTCCAATTCTTTCAAGAATCTTGAAGGGTCCAATATAACGAGGGTTTAGTTTTCCTCGTTTCTGAAATCGAACTATACCCTTCCAAGGAGATATTTTCAAGAATACCATATCTCCCACTTCGAATTCCAAGGGCCTTCTCCTTTTATCGGCGTAGTTCTTTTGCCGATCTTGAGCTGCCTTCATTCTTTCCCGAATTAGCTTCACCTTTTCCTTGGTAGTTTCGATCAATTCTATACTTTCAATCTTCCGTTCTCCAACTTCATCCCAACAAAGTGGAGTTCGACATTTCCTTCCGTAGAGAGCTTCATAGGGAGGCATCCCAATACTAGCTTGGTAGCTGTTGTTGTATGCAAATTCAATCAGCGAGAGATGCCTATCCCAACTCCCATAGAAATCCATAACACACGCTCTCAACATATCTTCCAATGTTTGAATTGTACGTTCAGATTGCCCATCGGTTTGCGGATGAAAAGCAGTGCTGAACTTCAACTTGGTACCCAAGGCCTCTTGCAACTTAGGCCAGAATCTGGATGTGAATCGGGGATCTCGATCTGATACAATCGATACTGGAACCCCGTGAAGTCGGACAATCTCATCAAGGTAAAGCTTTGCTAACCTTTCCAAGGAATAAGTAGTCTGAACTGGGAGGAAATGTGCCGATTTTGTGAGTCTGTCTACTATCACCCAAATAGAATCATGACGACTCGGAGTACGTGGTAATCCTACCACGAAATCCATAGTAATATGCTCCCATTTCCATTCAGGTATAGGCAATGGTTGAAGCGTTCCGACTGGTTTTTGATGCTCAGCTTTGATCTGTTGACAAACCAGACATCTTGCCACAAATTCGGCTATTTCCCGCTTCAAACCTGACCACCAATAAGTTTCTTTGATGGTTCTGTACATTTTTGTGCTTCCGGGATGCATAGCATAAGCCGAAGAGTGTGCTTCTTCTAGAATAGCCTTTCGAAGCCCATCATCTTTGGGAACACAAATCCGTTTCCCATACATGACTGTACCATCCTCCCGAACATGAAAATCATTAGTTTCACCCTTGCGAACTTTTTCCACAATTTGCTTTAACTCTTCATCAGCGGTTTGAAGTTCTTTAATACGATCCACCAAAGTTGGTCGAACTTCAAATTTCGCCAATAACGCACCGCTGTCACCACAAGAGATTTTGGCACCAAGAGCACGAAATGCCACTAGGCATGAGAGGTAAGAGTCTCCCTGAATTAGAGAAGAAGATGAAGACTTGCGGCTTAAAGCATCCGCAACTACATTCGCCTTGCCCGGGTGATAATCAATCACCAAATCATAGTCTTTGATCAGCTCTAACCATCTTCTTTGCCTCAAATTGAGCTCCTTCTGGGTGAGCAGGTACTTGAGGCTCTTGTGGTCGGTGAAGACTCTGCAAGTGGTTCCATATAAATAATGACGCCAAATCTTTAATGCAAATACGATTGCAGCCAATTCTAGATCATGGGTAGGATAATTCAACTCATGCTTCTTTAACTGTCGAGAAGCATAGGCGATAACTCTGCCACCCTGCATCAAGACACATCCTAACCCTTGTTTACTAGCATCACTGTAAACAACATAATCATCACCGGTAGTAGGAAGGGCAAGTATGGGAGCTGACGTGAGTCTCTGTTTGAGTTCTTGAAAACTCTGCTCACATTTATCTGTCCATTCAAATTTAATTCCTTTCCGCGTCAAACCAGACAACGGAGCTGCAATTTTGGAAAAACCCTCTACGAATCTTCGATAGTAACCCGCCAATCCGAGGAAGCTTCTCACCTCGGTGACGTTCTTGGGCTGTTCCCATCTCAGAATTGCCTCAACTTTCTTCGGATCAACAAATATCCCTTCTCCGGATACTACATGTCCCAAGAAACCAATTTCCTTCAACCAAAATTCACATTTTGAGAACTTAGCATACAATTGCTTGTCTCGGAGAGTCTGTAGCACAATCCGAAGATGATCTGAATGCTCTTCATCATTTTTGGAATACACAAGAATGTCGTCAATGAAAACAATGACGAACTTATCGAGTAGGAGTGGAAAACTCGATTCATAAGGTCCATGAAAGCCGCCGGAGCATTCGTCAAGCCGAAAGGCATCACCAAGAATTCATAATGCCCGTACCGTGTCCTAAACGCAGTTTTGGGGACATCATCTTCCTTTATCCGCAATTGGTGATAACCGGACCTCAAATCGATCTTGGAGAAGACACTCGCCCCTTGGAGTTGGTCAAACAAGTCATCAATTCTCGGCAAAGGATACTTGTTCTTGATGGTCACCTTATTTAATTGTCGGTAATCGATACACAATCGAAGAGTGCCATCTTTCTTCTTTACAAAGAGAACCGGAGCACCCCAAGGTGATATGCTCGGTCGGATAAATCCTTTACCCAACAACTCTTGGAGTTGGACCTTCAACTCTTTCAGTTCTGCCGGTGCCATTCGATAAGGAGTAGTAGAAACTGGTGCCGTGCCGGGAATAAGATCTCTGACAAGTCAAATTCCCGAATCGGTGGTAACCCAGGTAACTCTTCCGGAAAGACGTCCAGAAACTCATTCACCACAGGGACGTTGCTCAGATCAAGGCTTTCCGCCGTAGTATCAATGATATGAGCCAAATATGCTTCGCAGCCCTTATGCACCAATCTTCGTGCTTCAAGAGCTGAAATCACGCAGTTCGGCAATACCCGCCGTTCACCGGTGAATATAAGAAAGGGATGTCCTGGCCTTCGGAATTCCACTTCCTTAGTGAAGCAATTAACGGAAGCTCGGTGAAAATATAGCCAATCCATGCCCAAAATAGCATCGAAATCTTTCATTTCCAACGGAATCAAATCCGCCTCAAGAGCTACTTCACCGATTTTCACTTTACAAGACTTGTACACTGTGTCTCTAATTAAGTGCTCTCCCAAAGGTGTAATAATCAATAACTATTCAACAAGTGGGACTAGAGGCCTATTAGAATGCTTGGCAAACCCCGAACTCACAAAGGAATGATTAGACCCGGGATCTATGAGTACATGTGCATCAACATCAAAGACCTTCATCGTACCTATAGTATAAACCACAAACAATATTGTATCACCCACATTCTTTGAACTATAATCACAAACCATCAAATCAAAATCATAAACCATTTATCTCACATTTTCAATTTCAAAGCTTAAAATTTAATAGAAATTACCTGTGACTACATCGGGATTGACCTGGGCCTCTTCATTTGTCATGGCATAGATTCGGGTCTGAGTCCTAGGCTGAGGGCGGTGAGTGGGGGCTGCAACCGTATTACTACCGGTGGCTGTCCTCTGTGCATTACTAGTGGAAGGTGTAGGAACAGTCGCCGGATTTCTTCTAAAACCACCCGAGGGAGCTCGGACTTGCCTACTCCCTTGTCCTTCTACAAACAACTCCGGACAAGAGTGCCTAAGGTGACCTTCCTTGCCACAGTGGTAACACCTCTTGGGTCCCCCGCACGGACCTGAATGATGCCTCTTGCAATTCGGGCAAACTCCTCCTCTGCCACCCCTGTACCCTACTCCCATATCCACAGATCTGCTGGGAGCACTTGGTCTAAAAGTAGATCGGCTTTGAGGAAAGCCAACTGACCCCGAAAAGGATCCACCACTATAATAAGAGCCGGTGCCTCGACTCTTCTTGAAGCCTTGACCTGGATTGGAGCTACTAGGCCTCTTCCCTTTCCCCTGAGGTTCCCTAACTTTGTTCCTCTCCATCACCATCATCTCGGCCCTCAAGGCCATGTCTAGAATGTCTTGGAATGTATGCCCTCTGGTGATAGGCATTTTCTCCCTAATGTTCAAGTTTAGCCCTGATTCAAATTTCGAACTAATGGAGTTCTTGGAATTCACAAACTCCGGAACATAGGTAGCAAGCTCTCTCAATTCTGTCTCATATTCAGACACGGTCTTGCTCCCTTGAGACAGTTTGAAAAACTCTTCTCTTTTCCGATCTTGGTAGAATCGGGTGAAGTATTTTTCCTCAAAAGCTTTGAGGAAATCTGTCCAGGTAAGAGTAATAGGAGTCCTTCCCTTCACATTCTCCCACCAAGTCCTCGCACTTTTATCCAAGAGCTTCACCGCCACCCATAACTTCCTCTCATCACTTAATCCCATGTCGGTGACGGTTTCTTGGATTCGGCCAATCCATTCCTTGGCCACAGAAGCATCAGAAGAACCCGAAAAGGTCTCACACCCCAATTGTCTCGCCTCCTTTATCAACTTGGATAGCTCTACTTTGGGGCGATCGACTGCTGTAGCAACCGGAGGAGAAGGTGCTAGGGGGGTGCTAGAAGTAGTAACCGGCCGAAGTAGGAGCCGGTGGAGCTGCAGTCGGCCGTGGAGCTTGGTACTGCGCTCCAAAGGTGGTCCACCACTCCACTACTTGTTGTAGAGCGATGACAGGAGGAGCAGAAACCCCGGTGGGAGGAGCCGGGTGCGCGGACACCGAGGGAGGAAGAGCATGCGAGGACGACTCATCCTCGTGCTCCGGTGGAGGAATCTCGTTCACGTTCCTCATTCTCTTTCGGGGAGGCATAGTGCTACAAGACAACAAGGATATGATAAATTCAAAGGGTTAAGCAAAATCAATAGTTAACCCCCTAAAAGAACATTCCCAATTTCCTAAGAAATCCATAGAAGACTTGTACATTCCCAAGGACACATTTTTCAAAAACCAAACACTTCAAAATCTTTAGAAACTTTCGGGACATTTGGAAATATTTGAAATCATTCCAAAATCATCAAACTTTTAAAATCGTGAACCTAAGCTCTGATACCACTAAAGCTGTCACGCCCCGATCCTCGGATCGACCACGCGACAGCCGCCGCGAAATCTCGTTATACGGGCAGAACCTCCCCATATACCGGGACTCCGCAAGGCTACAAAGACAGCAAGACAACAATTCTTTCTACACCAATCATCAATCATATAAAAACAGAAAACATCACATAACAAACACATGCAAGGACTCATCCGGTCCATCCCTGTACACACGAGCACACATCGGGGAGAGGGAACCTGTACATGCGCATTTACACATCAACACACAATCGGGGAGAGGGAACCTGTGCATGCACGACACACAATATGGCCATCCAAGCCATTTCAAAATTCGAATAAAGTCCAAATGTCCCATTTATACAATAAGTTTTTTTTTTACCAAAAATGGAAGAAGGGAAAATAAACAACAAACCACGTAAGGATTCTATCAATACTTGTTCCTATACAGGAAACAAGTATCAATTAAATCCGTACCAAAATAATTGTACAAGTCTTCCTTTCCATGGAATTCAGTTCAAACCAAAATGACTATACATCTCTATGTATACCTACAAAAGCCAGCTGGTAGGCCCTCCCCAAGCTCCAATCTCTGTCACAAATCTAATCTTCCTCTGAAAAATGTTAAAGAGTGGGGTGAGTATTATAAATACCCAGTGAGTGGAGTGCAATGGCATGATTGTGTAATAAATAAGGGGTGAAAGTGGGGAATGTCAAAGCATACTTCAAACATCATTTTCCATATCCAAACATTTCAGTAATTCAACATCATTTATAAAATATGCATCCATGTCAAGCATTCATTCAAATATTCATTTAGAAAATCACAAGGGTCCCATCGAAAACACTTCCTTCTTGCGTTTGGCCGAACCAAGACGGAAGCCCGCCAAGGGGTTTTCCATTTCAGTTTTTCAAAACTACCCCCTTCCTTGGCGTTGGCTCGGACCTCCCCGGGGTGCAGCCGGATAGTCCGACGTGGCAGAGCAGAGGCCGCATACCTCTCTCGCATATAACCCAAACCCACGTCACCCCGTCGGGTCGCTCCGTGGGGGGTATGACTATAGTCATCTGCGGCACCTTTCATTTCACAATCATCAATTCACAATACCATAATTTCACAATCATTCAAATTTCCATCCATGTACCACATTTTATCAATTCAATCTGAAATTCATGCTACAAGCATTTACCATTCAAGAAGTCAAAATAGACGGCACAAGTTCATGTAAAATCACATAGGATGCATTCATACTTCAAATTCTCATTTTAGACATCCCACAATCACAAATAATTGCATAAAATCATATGAAAATCATTTCAAATCATTTATCAAAGAATTTAAAGATATTTTACTTATTTACTACACAACGATCCGTCCACTCACCTCTAGAGAGGGTGTTCACTCTCTATTTCCAAAAATCAACACAAAACGACTCTTCTCGAGTCTCCAAAGGTCAACCTAGACCAATCAAGACGAATAAATATCAATTCAAACTCTATTAAAGGGTGTTCAAATTCCCCTTTTATTTACAATAGCCTTTACTTGCATAATTACGTTCCAATACTGCCGTTTCCTTAAACTAGTATCATTTCAAATCACCAACGACTTTACATTTCCAATATTCCTCAATTTTATCAATTTCTCCCGAATTTATATAATCCTAATTTAATTCACGTCAATTTATATCAAATTCTAGACCTAAACGCAATAAATGTCATACAACTACGTAGGGAAATACATTTCTTTCAAGTCTAACACATTTCAGAAAATATATCGATGAAATTTCTAACTCAATTTAACAAAAATACTTCGAATTGCTTAAGGGATTGAAAATCCCTTACCTAGGGTTTCTTGATTTACAATACTAGCTTCCAATCACCAGTAGATCAAACCTGTAACAAGTTCAATTTACAGCAATCGTTAGAATTAAACCTAACAACTAAGAATATTCAACCCTAGAATTTGGGTTAAGGACCGAGCTTTACCTATGCAGGACAGTGGGTTGCAGTCTAGGGTTTTCAAAGCCTCGATGGTGGGTTGCAGTGAGGGCTCTCGACCGGCGAAAGCTACTCTCAGAAATCACCGCGCGAGTGAGCAGTGGAGTAAGAGGCAAAGATCTCTGCCGTCGCGTGAAAGAGAGACGAAGAGCAACTCCATTCGCGCGCGGGAGATACAAAAACAGAGTGAAACAGAGGGAGAGACGAGTGAGTGAGAACCAGAGAGATGGCGCGAGATCGTGATAGAGAGAGATTTCGCGAGAGAAAGAGACAGAGTAACGGTACGGGACAGAGAATAGGCGAACGCGGTGGTTCGCGGTGGCTGCGGTGGTCACGATGGTGGTTGCAGCGGCGTCGCAGGTGGTGGCGGATCGATCGAAGATGAGAGACGAAGGTCAGGGAGAGTGAGAGACAGAATGTTCGCGAGAGAGAGAACGAGGGAGAGGGCAGAGAGTAGTGAGTCTTTTCGATGAAATCAGTTGTGCTTTGGTTTTCACTCCGTTGGGGGCGTTTTCTTTTTCTTTTCTTTTTTTTTTTTTTTTTTCTTCTCGTTTTTTTTTTTTTTTTTTTTTTTTTTAATATATTTAAATAACTAAACAATTATATATATATACACAAAATCAAAATTTTTCTACTTTCTTATAGAAATATTTCCAAAATACTGAACATCAAGTTTCCGGTATTACAGTCATACTCAAGATACTTGTTTCAAAATTCATGGATATCCAGATTGGTATAAAAATTTGAGAGAATAGAAAAGAAAGAATGCAATCAGTAACAAATTTGTAGCAAATGTAACAGAGATGCCTTTTGAGTTGGAAGAAAATTGCTCAGGTGCCAGTGTAAAAGATCGGTTGCAATCTGCAAATATAGCCTCCATTGTGCAGCAGGAGCTGATGAAGATATTGAAAGGCAAGAAACTTTGCAGGTATGACCTCTTATTTTTTTGTCTTTACAATACTTGAAAATATAAAACCTGGAACCTGGATCTTGGATACAAGAGCCAGTAGTCATATGTGCTCAGATCATACCCTTACGTTTAAAATCAAACCTACAACTTGCTTTACATTAGTATATCTTCCAGATGGTTCAATTAAAAAAGTTAAACATGTTGGCAATGTTAACTTGCATAATAATTTATGTTTGGTAGAAACATTACATGTTCCTAGTTTCAAATACAATTTGATATCAGTTTCAAAACTAGCCAACACAGCCCAAATTAAATTTACTTTTTACCCAACCTATTGTTTATTGCAGGACCTACAGAGTGAGGAAACAATAGCAATTAGTAGGCTAATAAGGAGATTGTATTTGCTGGATAATTCTAGCTTTCTGAATAGGGAAACTAAGCCATGTAATCAGTTGCAAGCATGTCAGGAGAAGGAAAATTGCAAAAACTCTTGTACTGATTTTGTTTATAAGAATGAAATTTCTAGTAATGCTTCATTTGATTGGCATAAAAGACTTGGACATCCCTCGAATGTTGTTATGACACACCTGAAATTTTTGAAACCACATATTACTAAAGCACATTTGGATAATTTGTAACAGTGTGACATATGCCACAAAGCAAAACAACATAGACTTAGTTTTCCCAACAGCAAAATTCAGTCAACCAAGATTTTGCAATTACTTCACATAGAACTTTGGGGACCATATAGACAACACTCATTTACAGGAACACATTTCGTGTTAACCATTGTAGATGATTTTAGCAGAAATACATGGTCTTTCTTACTAGTTCACAAAACACAGGTTGTCCAAACTCTTGAATATTTTTTAATATGGTGATAACACAATTTGAAAAGAGAGTGAAGGTTGTTAGGACAGACAATGGAACTGAATTCACAAACACACTTTGTCAAAATTTGTTACAAAAGTTAGGAATTTTACATCAGAAAACTTGTCCTTACACTCCACAGCACAATGGAGTTGTGGAAAGGAAACATAGGCACCTGTTGTAAATTGCTAGATTACTTATGTTTCAAGTTCATCTTCCTTCAAAATTTTGGTCATATTTTATTCTTATGGCAACATACATTATAAATAGAATCCCAACACCAGTGTTGCATTGGCGTACACCATTTGAAATTTTACTTGGTTACAAACCCAACTACCAAACCCTTAAAACCTTTGGATGCCTTTGTTATGCAACAAATAACCTACCACACAAGGACAAGTTTGAACCAAGAGCACATAAATGTGTCTTTATTGGAAACTGGACAGAAAGCTTACAAAGTTTATGATTTAACCACCAACCAAATTCTTATTTCAAGGGATGTCATATTTCATGAAAATAAATTTCCTTTTGATAACTCAAAGGGGCAAGAATCTCATATAACATTGCATGTAGTACCTATTAATGACCAAATCGAAAAAGATACCAAAACTCTCCCTGATCCAATGCAAAACAAAATAAACTTTCCTATCCTAGAAACCTCACCAAAAACAGAACACCAAAAATCACCAAGTCAAGCAAGTTCTTAAGGAGAAGCATTACTAGAAATTCAATGAAAAAGTACAAGAATTAAGGCCAAACCTGTTTGGATGTAGGATTATGTGACAAGTACAACTTCTAATATGGCTTCATCATATGCTATTGTTGATTCAAAGAATACCAAGAAACTATCTTTCAGATACACACCACATACATACCCCTTTTATACTACACCAAATCTAGATCAGGCACATATGTCTTTCCTGTAAAACCTAACTAATTTGCAGGAACCACACTCATATAGTCAAGCTTGTAGAGACAAAAGATGGTTAGATGTTATGCAAAGTGAAATTACAGCACTTGAAAACAACAAAACTTGGGAGTTGACAAATCTGCCACCAAGAAAAAGGGTCATTGGATCAAAGTGGGTATATAAGGTGAAGTTAAAAGCTGATGGCACAATTGACAATGACACAATTGACAGATTTAAGGTGAGATTGGTAGCAAAAGGATATGATCAAATACCTGGAGTAGATTACAATGATAGTTTTTCATCAGTTACAAAGCTGGTCACAGTAAGGATTTTTCTTGCAATAACAACTGCAAAATCTTGGCATCTCCAGTAGTTAGATATAAATAATGCCTCTTACATGGCTCACTAAATGAAGAAGTATATATGTCACCACTGGAAGGCTATAAAAGGGCAGCCCCAGGTCAAGTATGTAAGTTAAAAAAGAGCTTGTATGGGTTAAAGCAAGCTTCAAGACAATGGAATGAAGAATTTAGTGCCAAGTTAAGGGATTTTGGTTTCCAGCAATCAAAACATGATCATTGTTTATTTGTTAAAGGCAGAAAGAAAAGTTTCACAACTTTATTACTCTATGTTGATGATGTGTTACTTGCAGGCAGTGACATGGATGAAATTGAGGAAGTAAAAAGGTATTTACATGATCAGTTCACTATTAAAGATTTGGGAGAAGCAAAATATTTTTTAGAACTTGAAATTGTTAGAGAAAAATAAGGAATTTATATTAATCAGAGGAAATATGCTTTGGATATAATCAAAGATGTTGGTTTACTTGGAGCAAAGCCTACGAAAATATCAATGCAAAAGGGAATAAAATTAGCTGCAAATGGAGGACAAAAATTAGAAGAATCAGAGAAGTATAAGAGATTGATTGGAAGACAACTATATCTTAATTTTACAAGACCAGATATAACATATGTTGTTCAATAGTTAAGCCAATATGTCCATGCACCAACACAAATTCATTGGAGTACAGCATTACACCTACTCAAATATATAAAAGGGTCTTCATCACAAGGATTGTTCTATCCTAGCACAAATGATTTTTCTTTGCAAGGCTTTTCAGATGCAGATTGGGCATCATGTGTGGATACCAGAAGATCACTAACAGGATATTGCATTTATCTTGGAGGTGCTTTAGTTTCATGGAAAACCAAGAAACAAACAACTATTTTAAGATCCTCTGCAGAGACAGAGTATAGAAGTCTTACTGCAACTGTATGTGAATTGCAATGGATTGTTTACACATTGACAGACTTCCACATTGCTCCTACTCTTCCTATCTCCCTTTGGTGTGATAACAAGGCGGCAATTCATATTACACAAAATCCTATCTTTCATGAAAGAACAAAGCATCTAGAGATAGACTATTATTTGGAGTGAGATAAATTCAAAGAAGGTTTCATTAATCTACAATATATCAGTTCAAAAGATCAGCTAACTGATTTATTTACTAAGGCACTTGGAGCTCCTCAATTCAGTGTATTGGTTTCCAAGTTGGGTTTGGTAGATTACCACCAAACTCTAACTTGAGGGGAGGATGATGAAATATTACAGAATATTACTGAAGTAGCTGTGAGAGTAACGGGTCATATTGTAAAAATGAGCTCAAGAGAATAATGCTTGATGATAGCTTGCACATGTTGGAATCTTCCTTGATTGTTATAATAGCACTGCATACTCTTCTAATAGGCAAAAATGCACAGAATTAGTTATAGAATATTTTAGACTTTAGACACTTGTCACTCTTTAATTACTATACATTTTATATATATACAGCACCTCTGTAATCTTTCAGTAATAAGGGAAAATGTGATACAAAATTATCTCCCAAATTAAATCAAATTTATGAGTTCTTCAGTATTAGTTATCATCCTTCTCCTATTGGTGTCGTAGAATTTTGTTAGTGATGGATTTGGACAAGCATAATAACGGTAACACCTATATTTAAATAAATTTTTATTAAAATATCCAATTTAAATAAACTGATTTTATTTTTTTTCAGAAACAAGATTACATAACTTTTATGCATGCGAGGCTTTTCTCACCTTCTTATTTAAACTTGTTGACAACGATCATGTACGATAGACTTACGAGAACCAAATACAGTTCTCCCCCATCACCAATTTCACCTCTTATGATAAGGGTAGGTGGGAACACTCTGTTCATTCCTAAACAAATTACCAGAATCAACCTTGGTCTTAATCTTCACCAACCTATCAAAATTGCTCAAGAAATATTTAATCCCGTACGCCCTTCCTTCAACATAACTCAGCTTCCCATTATGGTTAATACCCAAGTCAAGATCTCTGTAGTTGAGAAAAGCCTCACGTGGGTTCTTAGACACGTAAGGAGTCATAGCGTCATATAACACCCTGGTCAAGTTAACGTAGTACTCTGATATTTCGGTCCCGGATTCATTCCAGTTGGTGGCATACTGGAGTTTTGCTAGGTTTCCTGCACGGTGAGGGAATGGCTTTGCAGATGGCGAGATCTCTGCCATCTTGCCTCCATAGGGATTGAAGGTCAACTGAGGAGTTTCGAGTTCCATCATTACCTTCCATATGCGCTCAAGACCTTCCTTGGGAATTGGCTGTTTTAGGTAGTCCGATTTTCGCTTTAGGTATACCAGACTTTGTGGGGTTCGGCTAAGCAAGGCCTCAGCTGGTGTTCCGATTGCAAAGTTTGTCCAGTAGAGAACAGAGTCAACCCAGCTCATTTCGATGCAGTCCGAGGATTGCAAACCTAGTTCTGGGAAACCAGTACTCATCAGGGAAAGAAGACTGTCTGAACTTCCGAGGTACAATGCGAAAAATGTGGCTTGTATAGTTTTTCCTCCGCTGCTGGTGTTTATGGATTGCGTGATGAGTCTTATGAAGAGATTGTCGTCTATTACAGCGGCGACTTGTTGCCACTTGTAAACTATATCAGTCGCATTTTGTTCTAGAGTTCTTGTCACTTGGAAAACAGTTACGTTTTCCGGAACGCTCACCAGATTGATTCTATAGGCAACTACAACACCAAAGCTCGCACCTCCGCCTCCTGTGATTGCCCAGAAGAGATCTTCACCCATTGATGCCCTATCAAGAAGTCTACCATTGACATCAACCATTTTGGCATCAATGATGTTGTCCACGGAAAGGCCGTACTTTCTCATCATATTGCCATAGCCACCTCCACTGAAGTGCCCTCCAACACCAACTGTGGGGCAAACCCCCGCCGGAAAGCCGTGAGTTCTGCTTTTGTTGGAAATGCCATAGTAGACCTCACCAAGTGTTGCACCCACTTGGACCCATGCGGTCTCGGTGGCGATGTCAACGTCCACAGTTCGGAGGTTGAACATGTCGAGCATGAAGAACTTGTGTTCGGACCAGTACGAGATGCCCTCGTAGTCATGGCCTCCACTTCGGATTTTCATCTGTACTCCGACTTTCCGGGAGCAGAAAATAGAGATTTGGACGTGCGATTCATGTGTTGCAGTGATGATAAGCACTGGTTTTGGGGTGGTTGTGGTGTTGTATCGGAGGTTTCGGATGTACTCTTGCAATATTGTGGAATATGAAGAGTTGTCAGGAGTGTAAATTACGTTGGATATGGGATAAGATGTATTGGAACTATGGAGTAAGCATTCAAGAAAGGCATCATCTGATTCTGTGGCACTCCATGAAGGAGAAAAAGATAGCACAAGGGTTGAAACCAATGCAAGGAGAACCAAGCTTGAAGGTCTCATTTCTTTTTGAGTTTTGAACAATGTATTGCATGCCCAATCACCTTGGAGATTGCAACGATTTATAGTTGAAGATAACTAATAAATTACTACTAAATCAGGATATATTTAGATAACCTGCCACCCTACTGCCTCTTGACCGTGGAAAATTCAAAAGTAAACCAAACATTAATCAGCGATTGGTGATAAGGATCATTATTGTCACTTTCACGGGACTAATATGTCTAATTAGACTTGCCCCCATCATCTAGAACTCACCTCTACAAATTTGTCAAGCAATGAGGGCGGTCTTTACTTATCTTTTTCTCGGGGTCGATGTTGCCAGTTAAGCAATTGTGATAAGAAAATTAGAGTCTTTTCCTCAGAGGACAATTGGAAAGGCTTTTCCTCTTCTACGCTCTACAAAATTTAGGAATGGGACATTTCATTATGTTCTAATTAGAATAATTCTTAAATATATTAACAAAATATTTATACATTAAAATGCTTAAAAATTATTTTTTATAGATAAATAATAACTATTCTATTAAAGAAATTTAACGTCTTCCACCCTTGGGGGAGAGAAGAGATTGCACGTTAACCCTGGGCGGGCCCAAAATTATCTGCAAAAAATAACAGATTAAATCAGAAGTGCTTTTATTCAACTTGGTGCAACTTGCCGGAGGGTCAAGACTTCGGTGTGAAATGTCTCCCAAGTGGCAAAATTCCAAGTAAGCAGCTTCGGCCTTATATATTAAGCATTTGGGTGGTATTATATATGGTTGGACTTCTTGAAGTTTTCTTTCATGTACTTTGCAAAATGCAATTTTGATGAATGGAGTTGAATTGCGAAACTTTGTGTAGAAAAAGAAATAAAAAGTAATATTTGATCAGAAAAAAGAAAATATGAATGTCCTTGGTCTGCTAAAATGAATGTTGCCAATTTCACAACGTAAAGCGGAAATTTGGCCTAGTTGACTTTGCCCGTTGGCTGTTTGTCAAAATTAAATTCGGTCCAATGTGCCATAAATTTTGAATAGCTTGTTTATTCTCCCTGAGCAAAATGTCCGACTCCTTCAAGTCTACAAATGAAAGTTTTTTTTTTTTTTTTTCCCCTTCTCTCTCCTCAATTGTCTTTATCATTTCCCACTATACTTACGGATAGTCAATTTAGTAGGTAAGAATACTAAGTCTTTTAACTAAATTTCGGATTCAAAATTTGAAAATAAAAAAAAATTACGTTGGAAGAGCTCTCCTTAAATTGGTCTCGACAAATCTTGGATCAAATTAATCATAATATGCTTTTGGATATCGGTTAATTATAAAAAAAAATATTATCAATTCCCACCATTAGGGTTTTGATTAAATGGTGGTTTTCAAATGTTATATTGCAACCATACAAAATTGACATCTAATGATAAAGAAATTTTTTGTTGAACTTGCACTCCACAAATTTTGATTTTCATAAGATTATGATTAATGAATGTAAACACAATCGCTATACGTCTGCCATCACTTATCCATTTACTATTTCCAGGTCCTCATGCTGACTTCTCGACCAGAAAATTAATTAATTAATTTTCTTGCGTATAAGAGCCTGCCTTAGAAACTTGTCCAACGTTCTCTTTAATTGTTTAAATTTTACATTTTTTTTCTTAATTATATATCATGACTTACATGCATCGACCTCAACAAAAATTAAAATCCAAACGTTAGGACTATGAGCTAAATAAATTCCTAAACACTTAGAATTGAAATTTTGTTGTTACCATGCCAGAAAATACGTGGAGATTGTACTGGACAAAGTGGATTTTGAAAACTATTGCTGGGGCTTTCTTAACAACTAAGGCCTCTCATATTGTTTTAGTTATTAATTGTGTGTTTGTAATGTGTATTATATATTTTATTTATTGTCTAATCAATCTGATTTTTGAGATCCAATTTTCATTATATTTTCCATCAGATGATTTAAATGTCATTTTCTTTCATTTCTACTCAGTATAAGCTCTTCTTCCCCACTTTGTCTGTTAACATATTATTTTAGTTATCAATAGTTTATTCAGAAATATATATATAATCATTTATCATGTAATCAATCTGATTTTTGGGATCTAGTTTTCCTCATAGCTTCCCATCAGATGATTTAAAGTCATTTTCGTTCCGGCTTTGTGTAAGCTCTTCTTCCTTTTCCTTTTCTTTTTTCGTTAATCCTATCTAAGACTTGCTTTCAAAAGCTCAACTTCACTTAAACTTGAAAAGAAAAAATTTATGCAAAATATAGGATTTGGAAAGTGGAAGTCTTTTTCTTTTGAAATAAAAAATGACTAAAATTATTATTATACTAATGATTTTTATATTAAACAAACTCATCTAATCTTAATCAGATCTAGACTCATCATTCCTAAGCAGTGCCATTAGATGTTACTATTTCTAAGTATTTCAAAAAGAATGATAAACATACAAACCTCATATTTCACTTTTAACCCCATCTTTTCAAGTAGCCTTTTAACTTTACATCTTTTTCGTGAAAACAAAGAACAGGAAACTAAAGAAAATACAACTCTCAAAATCTTATTCATCTATATTTCTATGCACATCGACCATCAAAATCTTGCCTCCAAGGATGGCGAATAAATCGGAAGAGTATATTGGACCATGGTCTCTTCTTTTATTGGAAATATCAGAAATGTTACGACAGCTATACGCCATGCCAGTACACCCAACTTAAATTTCAATAAATTTTTATCCCTCCTCTTTTCTTTGTTGAAAAAAAAAAAGAAAGAAAATGCAAATTAGAAAGTCTCAAGTGGTGGAAAGTTTTTTTCCGGTTTGCTTCAAACAAAATGTATAGGATCATGTTTTGGAGTGACAAATAAGCAAAATATAAATACTAAAAACTCCTGCTCCACCTCGGGGAGTTTGAAGCTAATAACCTGTCATATTATGACTTGACCCATGATTCAAAAGATTAAATGAATGAAATTTTCGCAATCTTTCGAAGTTACGGAAGACATGTCCGAGGGACAGTTCAGTAATAATAATTTTTCTCTTTCCTTCAATTTCATAATCCGAGTTTGATTCCTATCATAAAAGGAAAAAAAAAAATGGTTACGGAAGTCATGATTTGTATCTTAAACTCCAGCTCCACATTCGGGAGTTTGAAGCTAATGACCTGTCATATTATGACTTGACCAATGATGCAAAAGATTTCGTCTTCTCTATTATTGTTTGGCTATCTATAAAAGATTAGGCAACTTTATATGACTTGAACATTTGACGACGGAGAATTTGAACCCGGAAAATGAGGTTACATTAATCTATTTTGGCCCCAATATCTTGTGATGATTTGTCGATAGACATGGATATGATGAAAGAAATGCATAACCAAAAGCCTGATGTTCCTAAAACTCTTGTTTGGCACTTACTTGGACATATTATATCAACCACGTCACTATAAGAAATAAAAAACAAATTAAGCCAATCGATAATTGAGTTAATGAGAAGAATGTTAAGTTTTTAATTAAAACTTGAATTTAAATTTGAGAATATAAATAATTACGTTAAGAGAAAATTCTCCCTATAAAGGATCTGATAGTAATTTGAATTGAACTAATCGGAATATGAATCCGAATAACGATTGGTCAAGTAAAAAAAATAAAAAACAAAAGTAGACCAAAAACAAATATGGTGTGATAGTTAATATATTTAGTAATTTTTTAGAGGGAGTAAATTTACATCATAACAATAATTTTGATTTATTTAATGGTTATAAGTCGATAGTTATTATCTATTGTATAACTTTAAATCTATACTCCCATGATTAAAAAAAAAAAAAGTCTGAAGAAATAAAAATCATGAAGAGAATGATTTTAGTTAAAATAAAATTGAATTTGAGGCTGGTAGTTAGTTATTACCGAATTGCAATCGGTTTGCTGAAGAAAATATAATGACAAGGATTAGATACCTACATTTAAATACGTAACTTATCCTTTTACTTTCTTTTACTAAAAATTAAAAAAAAAAATACTATTTTTAGTCTAAAGAGGATTTTGGTCTTAAATGATGTGACTGGAGTTGAAGTACCATAAGAGCATATTTCCTTGGTTACTGCAACGGTACCACGTCCACAATGCATGCAAGAAATTAAAATGAATGTAAGAAAAAAATAATAATAAATTTACAGAAAAAAGTATCGAATCGAGTACTTATACATGGTGATGGTGAAGTTTAAATGCTTTTTTTTTTTTTTTTTTTTTGGTGTTTTAAAGACTATTGGTAATTTATCAAAAATTCAAACCTCCGTCTTGCACCATTTACTTTACTTTATCTGAAAGAAAAATTAATATTTAAAAGTATATTGGTCAAAAAAAATATTGATAAGAATTGAATCGCAATAAACTACTTATTTCTTCTACCCCTACTTGTAACTCATGCTCGGGACTCAAACCAACCTTACAGGGAACTATTCTTGCCCCAGATATGTTTTGCTATGGATTGCATTGCAGCACGCAGGTGCTGTTGTTATATCAAGGGCAATCTTGGAAATGATAGAAACTCTCCTACAATACCAACGAACTATAACTCAATTGACATCGCTTCTTTTTATTTAAAGGTTTCGAATTCAAGTTTACAAAAAATAAAAAATAAAAGAGAAACTCTCTTGCAATTGCTATTGTCTATTTTATTTTAATTTTTATAAAAATAGTATTTGTCAATTAAAATCAACTTTTTTTAGCCGTGATTACTTGTCTTACCAAATTATAATTTCTTAAATCTTTTAACATTATTATTGTTGCAATAGTTTTTACTTTAGAATTTAATATTAAGAGCCAATGAACTTTAACTCAAATGGTATCACTCCCTCTCTCTTTATAATAGATTCGGGTTCGAATCTCACTATGTATCAAAAAAAAATTTAACATTGCAAAAAATACCTATTCGACATCCGTAGCTTTTCGGTCAAATACTTCTTGATCCTCACGCTTATTAACCTACATGATCAATGTCGGCTTATAATGCCAGTGTTATAAGCACAAACCTATCCCAATAGGCTATAATTCAATTGGCACTATTCCCCCTCCTTTGTAATAATTTCGATAATTTCGAATTCGAATCTCTATATACATCCAAAATTTAAAAAAAAAAAAAAAATGTCAATGCCGGCCCAACTAGGACCATAAGATGGGACAAGGCTCAGTCGAAAGTAGGGCCTAGTTCAGGCTATTGGTTAGGAGGTGGAGGCCTCAAAACTAAATTAGGCCCGCTAAGCTGTTAAGGCATGAAAATTAAGATATGGGCCGTCTCGGCCCAACCCAAAATTTTATAATAAGTAAATGTATAAAAACAAAATATTTTTCTCTCTCTTTTTTATGATAGATAATATTTGTCGCTTTATCAAAATATATTAATCTAGTCGTTTATGTTTGGAACTTCATTTTACGCTGGTCTTAGCTGTAATGGAGTGGTGCAGTTGGATGACCCTTCCGGTGAGCATCCAAGGTTGCTTCAGAAGGACGGTAGGGGCTTTGCCCGTTTCAGGTGATAAGGCCTTGGGCCTCTTGCTGTTTTTTGTTTTCTGGCTTCGGCCTCGTGGGCCTCTCTCCTTTGTAAACCCCACCCAGAAAAAATCAAATAAAGAAATTCCATATCAGGCGCAAAGAACAAGGAATTATCAGGTTGGACAACACATATATTTCTTTTGTTTTTTTCCTTGGTGACGTTATTTCAAAAAAATTTTTTTTTTGATGAGTTTTGGTGTAACGGTTGAGTTATTACTGACTCAAAATATGGAAACAGTTTTTTTATAAAAATGTAAGGGAAAGACTGCATACATATACGTCTATTCTAAAATCGATCCTAATTATTGAAATTAAAACTCCGATGATTATTGTTTACATTAATTTGTAATTTTATACATGTCTTACTTGAAAATTTGTCACAAGATATATGAATCAGGATCAAAAACTTTATTTTAATGTAAATGATGCTATAAAATCACATGAGCTTGGACGCAGATCGCCTCCCCCACTCCCCTTTCTACTCTTTTTTTTTTTTTTTTTTTTTTTCCCCTTTGCATTAGGAGAGAAAAAAACAAAACTAGCCTCTCATACTCCTCTTTTGGAGATGACACACACTCCACTTTCTACCATACATCAACAAGGATTGATCAGCTTTAATTAGTATGTGTCATTGAATATTTAACGTCACATCAAATTAAAAATTTCATATTTATTCGGAATCTAGAAACTTATGTCTATCCCTTTTCTAGTCAAATGTCCATTAAACAACCTGCGGAGCCATACAGAAACTCACTGTCCGCCATAAATTACAAGCCTCAAATAAGCCTAGAAAGAAAAAAAGAAGCCCAACTAAACAAAGTTATTTTAGAAAAATATTTGTTATCAAAGAATAATCTAATTATCATAATTTACTCTCTTGATCTGGTAATTTTAGATTCAAACCGTTATATAATAAAAAAAAAAAATTTATTTTAGAGGGGAGCACCATGCCCTTCTGTTTTCTTTTTTAAAAGCGAAAAGAAGGAAAAGAAAACCAAGTTGAATTAGAATCTAGAGGCTTGTGGGTGACCACGGGAGTTGCGGGCACGAAAGTGACATCCACCAATTTTTCTAGATAGTGTTTAGTTTTAAATACAAGATAAAAGACAGGAAAGATATAAAGATTTGGACAAATATTTTGAAAATAGATGTGGACAATTTTCTTTTTTATTTAAAAAAAGTTCATCAAATGTTTCGACTCAACTCTACCTTCTCTAAAATTCCAAAATTTTTATATCAAAACAGAAGAACTTTTGTTTTTGTTTCGATTTTCACAAACTAATAGCTGTTTATTTCATTCTATATCTCATTCTAATTGGAGATATATGCTCACTCAATTTAATTAAACATAACTTGTTGAATGATCAGAGGTCGTCTGTAGGAAAAATCGAAGGGGCTTCAAGTGTGGCCGCCATCAATGCTCATGACCCTTAAATCTCTCTCTACGCTCAAAAAGCCCTAAGAATCTCTCTTGCATTGCACCATGAAAACCACTGGTAGCCACCATGGATATGGCGTTCTAGAAGCCCGTTGTCCCACTTCTCTTTCACGTTTCACCAATAAATCTTGTCGCCAATCGCTTTTTGTCATTAAAAAAAAAAAAAAAAAAAAAAAAAAAAAAAAAAAAGACGGGGAAGTCTTCTAGAGGCCTCTGGTCCCCGTGAAAGAGACTCTTCTCATTCTGAGTTAGGACAAAAGAACTTTTGTCCCTCGTCTGTCATCTCTCGTCTGATTGGCTCCACCAATACAAGAGTCTCTGGAAGGTGAGATCATGCAATTTTACATGTATCAGGAATATCAATCACTGAAATTTTATTCAATTAATCAAGAGTGTCGAAAAACCTTTCAGTGTTGATAGCATCGCTTTTGACTTATTTGTAACATACATGAATAGTTTTTCGTCCCTACGGCTTTGTATTATCACGTCGTAAGTCTCTCCGGCGAGGAGGAATGACAATTTATGTGATATTGGTTTAATCGGATAATACTCAGATGGAAAATTTTGAGCATGGATATATTTAGACCCATGTTGACCGGATCTCGGTATAAGTCCGTGCTATAAGTCTCTAATTTATTCCATCTGATAATAGTGGTAATAATTATTATATTAATATTATCTCAAATCTTTTAATAAATTAAAAAAAAAAAAAACTACTTCTACTTTATTTATAATTTTTTTTTTTAAATACTCAAACCTTAATCTCATCTATCCAATATCCCTTAAGCATAGTTATCGTACACCGCGGGGTTTATTGTCATCCGTATTGGTGAATGAAACCTGTGCATTATAGTTTGTCATGTATGAAATAGATCACTAATCACAGAAGCAGACATCTAGACGAAAGTCAAAACAAAAACGAATGAGAGGGAGAGATAGAGAGGAGCCTTTGCCAATTGTCGTGGTTATCCTAGTTACTGGATATCCTAGTTGCGATAGACTAACTTACCATTTTGTTAAACATCAATAGATAGTCCCCCATTTGCCTACATGAAGCAGAGGCTAAGGATGTGGCGTGGCAACGAAAATCCAACCCAAATGGATTTAACAGTTGAGGAAGCAAAATTGATGATATATTAATGCATGTTCTATTAGATCATGCAACACCTAAGAAGCTTTCAAGCAACTTTTGAGGTCCCATTATTCCAAGAACATATCGCTCCTTTTCATTTTATTTAATAAAGAAACTTTTAATTGTTTTTTGAGGATCGACAAATTGAAATGATATTTTTGTTCTGATTTTTGTCTCTTCTTCTTCTCGAAAATATTAATATATATATGTATGCCAATGCTATTAGTGTGATATTAATTAGCCAATTAATAATATTTAATAGAATTTTAATATTATACATGATGATACCCTATTTAATATATCTCTAAAATCATGCAAGATCAAATCTTTTCATATTTATGCAGAATCATAATTCTCGTGGACTCTCATAAAGAAAATGAATCTTTCTAAAGTTCTAAACTCTCTTAAATTTTGAGGAAATCTAAATCTTTCAGAAATTTCTAATTACAATCCTAATAATCTTGAAAAATTTCAAACAGAAGGAAACTAGGATTTTCTACATCCCCGAAATGTTATAAATATAAATTATAGACAACTCTCAAGAGGGATTCAGTTTTTACACACGAAAAAGAAACAGTTCTATACATCGTTCAAAGGGGGACTTCTATACCCAATTCTATATGTCATTCAGAGGAGATTCTATACCTAATTCTATATGTCATCCAGAGGAGATTCTATACCCAATTCTATATATCATTCAGAGGAGGTTTCATACCCATTTACATATACCGACAAAGGTAGGGTTTCAAACTCAATCATTTGCGATCAGAGGTATGTTTACTTATTTTACTCTATATACAATCGGAGGTATGATATCTACGACTACTATCAGTCTTTATTTCATTACTCATACTAACTTGAGTGTCGGAGTCCCCCCATCGAGCCAGCCCCGGTAGGATTTTTGCAGGTTTCTCATCCGTGAAGAACCGACGAACACCATAGTCATCGGTTCGCTGCTCGAGTCGGAAGAGCAAGTATTTGTGGAGTAAAAATTAACTCCAATGGATTGGCGCCGTCTGTGGGAACGACTGACTGACCAGTCGTAAAAATTTCAAACCTAGCCTCACTTCTTCTTGACAGTCTGAGTTCATTCGACTATGCGACAATTAGGACGAGGTAGTCGGGGGTACCCCTCGTTTGGTAATTCTCTCGCTCTCATTCTCTCGACTTCGTGTGGATAATTTATTGACTATCTGTCTCATGGTACATTATCGAATGAACGGGCCTATATCGCCCTGATCTATCGAAGAGATCTATCACCCCGAAGGGTCTCAGTCGTTCCAAACAATCGAATGGATCTATCTTCCCGAAAGATCTTAGTCGCCCTATCCAACCGACGGAATCTATCTCTCTAACGGGCCTATGTCACCCTCGATTGTTTGACTTGCAAGTCTTTCCACTGTTCAACCTGTTGGTCTCTCAATCTCTTGACAGTCTCTTAACTTCCTGACTATTCGAATCGTCCGACCTGTTGGTCTCTCGACCTGTCGATTTCTCCATCGCTCAACTTGTTAGTCTCCCAATCGTTTGATCTGTCGATCTCTCAGTTATTTGCTTTATGAATCTATTGACTCGTCGGTATCTTAATCTTCCAATCACTTGATCTGCTAATCACTCTATCTATCAATCCGACGATATTTCAGTCACTCGCTTAATAAATCTATCGACCTATCGGTTTCTCAACCTTATGATCATCTGATTTGCTGATTACTCGATCTGTCGATCTCTTAGTATCTCAATCTCTTGATCCCCCGACTACTCAACTTGATGATGTTAATCTCTCGATCACTCGATTTGTAAATTAGTCGATTTCCCGATCCCTCGACTTGTTGGTCTCTTAATCGCCTCTCTATCCTTTGATCAGTCCACCCGTCGGTATCTCCTTGAATAACCAAATATTGTCCAGTTTATCGAACGAATGAGTTCTCCTGAACGAAGTCTATCGTTAGAGATTTATCTCCTCGAACCGGTAAACATAGCCTATCGTTTTGAATGAAATCTTTCAAATAAGTTCTCCTGAACAGAGCTTATTGCTGGGGATGTATCTCTCTGATGAACAAATCTGGCCCACTCTTTCGATTGAAATCTCTCAATGAAACTCTCTCGGATACAACTTTCAGTTGAATACATATAACTTATGCTTGTAATCATATGTCTCACATGAGTTCTGCATCCACTTTTTCTCGATTTTCTGCTTACGAACTCTAACCCCTAGATGGGATTCAGCTCCATTTTTATTCAAAATTGCATCACACTAATTACAATATTGCTACAGTATATTCTCTTGGCTATAACGCCTCCAACAATAAGCCAATACTCATGAATGCAAAGCCCGACACTATTATCTCGCATCGGTCTATAGCCTCTCGCATTTAGCGAGAGTTACATCATTCAGTTAGAACATAGACTTCAGGCCATTTTTTAAAATCGTCTACTTTTGCTATTCTTAGTACAAGTATTATGTACTCCCGACCACTACTCGCCTGAACTCCTGGTCACACGGCCCCCCAACCTAAAGTCTTTTATCGTTTGAACATGTCGTTAATAAGAGAATAGAACTCCCCGAACGGTGGACACGACCCCTCTATCTAAAGATTTCCTATCGTTCGGCAGGTTTAAATCGTCCAACTCCTATCATTTGTACATGTCGTCAATATGGGATGGAACTCCCCGAACGGGTGGACGCGACCCCTTTATCTAAAGATTTAATATCGCTCGGAGGGTCTAAGTCGCCCGACTCCTATCATTCGTACGCGTCGTCAATATGAGATGGAATTTCCCGAACGGGTGGGCACGGCCCCTCTATCTAAAGATTTCCTATCGCTCGGAGGGTCTAAGTCGCCCAACCCTTATCGTTCGTACGGTCGTCAATATGGGATGGAACTCGCCGAACGGGTGGACGCGGCCCTTATATCTAAAGTTTTCCTTTCACACGGAGAGTCTAAGTCACCTAGATCCTATTGTTCGAATGTGTCATCAATAAGGGATGAAACTTCCCCAACAGGTCCATGTCGTCCCGATCCACTGATGGGATCTAATTCCCCAAATGGGCCTATGACGCCCTAATCTACTGTTCGACCTGTCAGTCTAGTTTTTTCTCGATCATTCAACATGTCGGTTTGGTATTCTCTCGATTGTTTGACCTGTCAGTCTGGTATTCTTTCGATCGTTCGACCTGTAGGTCTGGTATTTCTCTCGATCGTTTGACCTGTCGGTCTGGTATTTCTCTCGATCATTCTATCTGTCGGTCTAGTATTCTCTCGATTATTCGCCCTATCGGTCTAGCATTCTTTCGATCGTTTGACCTGTCGGTCTGGTATTCTCTCGATCATAGTCTGATATTCTCTCGATTGTTCGACCTGTCGGTCTGGTATTCTCTCGATCGTTCAACCTGTCGGTCTGGTATTCTCTCGATCGTTCGACTTGTCGGTCTGGTATTCTCTTGATCGTTCGATCTGTCAGTATGGTATTTTCTCGATCGTTCGACCTCTGGATCTCACGATCACTCAACTTGTCGATCTGTCAATCTCTCGATCACTCGATGACTCGGTCTCTCGATTATTTGATCTCTCACTCTGCTGACTAACTGATCTCTTGACCTTTCGGTCTTCTAGGAGATCTCTTACAATCCACTCTACTCCTAATACCATTTCTTCAAAATGCAATTAGGAGTGGGGACAAATGATACTACCCTATTTAATAGATTTTCAAAATCATGCAAGATCAAATCTTTCAATATTTATGCAGAGTCATAATTCTCGTGGATTCTCATAGAGAAAAAGAATCTCTCTAAAGTTCTAAACTCTCATAAATCTTGAGGTATTCTAAATTTTTCAGAAATCTCTAATTACAATTCTAATTATCTTAAAAAATTTCAACAAAAGGAAACTAGGGTTTTCTACACCCCTGGAAGGTTATAAATACAGAGTATAGACAACTCTCGAGAGAGACTCAGTTTTTAAATACGAAAGAAAGACAGTTCTATACATCGTTCAGATGGGGGTTTCTATACCCATTTCTATATATCATTCAGAGGGGGTTTTATATCAAATTCTATATGTCATTCAAAGGGGATTCTATACCTAATTCTATATGTTATTCAGAGGGGGTTTCATACTCATTTACATACATCAACAAAGGTAGGGTTTCAAACTCAATCTTATGCAATCAGAGGTATGCTTTCGTATTCTACTCTATATACAATCGGAGGTATGATATCTACGACTACTATCAGTTTTTATTTTATCACTCATACTGACTTGAGCGTCGAGCCAGCTTTTAGTGGGGTTTTTGTAGATTTCTCATATGTGAAAAACTGATTAACACCATCGTCATCGACTCCTTGTTCGAGTCGGAAGAGTAGGTATTTATGGAGTAAAAATTGACTCCAACAATACTTAAGCTATTTTTGAATATACTACTCAATATGTATATTTTTTAAAATGGTTGACGAGGTTGATAATTTCCTTTTTCCTTTTCATTTTTCCGTATTCTAGTTTTAATGATTTTTTATTTTTAGCATTGATTATAACCGTGAGATTAATGACATATCTATTGTGTCAAGTGAAGTTCGGTCGAGAAGTGCAAATCGGAGGCAAGCATCCAAAACAACATGTTACTCTAGAAATTTATAATTTTCACTTAAGTTCAATCCAAATCGTTCTGTAATAGAGAGTATCATGAAAGTTTCCAGAAAAAATGTTGAGTTCATCTATCCTTGTTTAAATATTTATTTCCTTGGACAAGTATTTGTCATTAAACAAATTTTTTTTAGACATGTCATATTATTATATACTAATGAATGATCCTTATAAAATTTTAGAATATAAATTTAAATTTGAATAAAGAGAGATAAAAATGTAATCGAATATAAAAGAGAGAATGAAAAAATATTTATTGAATAGATAAAATTAAAAAATAGAGAGAATTTTTTTTATTGAGTGTGAAATAGAAATTATTTTAAATATTATAAAGATAGCAAAAGAGAAAAAAAAAGATTTTAAGAATGTTTTTCAAATCGTAAATACAAAAGAAGGGAAAATCCCTGTTTATAGGATATGAGAGGAGGAAGAAACAAATAAAAAATAAAAAATAAAAGAGAGGCAGGGAGTGGACATTCCACTCCCTTCAACGGCAATTATAGCCGTTAAATTCCAACGGCTATTTGTCGTTGGGTTCCAACGGCTATAATAGCCGTTGGCTTGCCTGGCCCATGGGCCAGGTCATTGATTTTCAACAGTTACGTCCTCTGACCACAAGGTTTGGTTCCAACGATAATTGAAAACTCTGCTTCAAATGTCAATCCTAGAGAACTATAATTAAAATCTGGTTCGCGCAATGTATTGTCATTCTCTCTCTCCCTCTCTTTTTGTTCCTTGACCAGCAAATAAAATGTTTATTGAAATTGGTGGCATGTTTGCACCAGATTATGATTGTACCGTACATTCCTAAATAATCGCAAAACAAATCTACCTTCAATCATTAAGATTTACAAATAATTTCCTCAAATATTCACTTACTTTAGTGTAGCCATCTAGTCATCTGAAAACAAATCATGTTAGATTTAGAAAATTATGCACGATTGTCGGGTGTTTTATCCTCGGAGATAATTATACGTCAAATCTTTAAATTTTACCATAAATTCATAAATTAATTTTAAAATTTTAAAATATTACAATTTAATCCTCAAATTTCAAAAAACGACACTTA
The DNA here is from genome assembly GCA_037126225.1 of Dillenia turbinata. NCBI lineage: Eukaryota > Viridiplantae > Streptophyta > Magnoliopsida > Dilleniales > Dilleniaceae > Dillenia > Dillenia turbinata. The sequence goes on from JBAMMX010000005.1 coordinate 5,329,176, forward strand.
TTAGTCCATCCGTTAGTGATGACGTCTACCTAAACGTTAAGTGCTTACGTGTATCCAAGTAGTTGACTACAGAGAGTGAAGATGGCACTAAATGCTGACATGTCTAATAACACATCAGAAATCTGCTAACATGACTACAGTATTACTGACGTAGCAAGCCATATCAGTCACTCTTAAAATTATAACGATGGGATGAGTAAAAAAAAAAAAAAAACGAAGGAGTAAAGAGAGAAAGAGAATGGTAGTCATCCTTTTTTAGAGAGAAAGTGAAGATCTACAATGGCATACCAGATCTGAAGGTTAGGAAATTATTTATTGTATTCTAAGGGAAAGCGATAGTTGAAAGTGGGTCTCGATAAAGTTTTTGGTTTTCTTAAAAAAAATTGGCTTGTGGTCCCATATTGTTGGTTCGCGATCGTCGTATTCTTTACAGTAGATCTTTATAAGGTATGTAAATCTAAATTTTATTTTACTATTTCAGTAATTTCAATGTTTACTGAACTTAGTTTAAATTCAGGGTGTTGAAAAACTTAGGATTTTCTTAAAAATTAGGGTTTCAAAAAAATTAGGATTTCAAAAAAAATTGACTTCTTTAAATTCGTTAATAAAATGTGATTGATTATGTATTGTTATAAGATCTGAAAAATTAAGATTCGTTTAAAATTAGGGGGTTCAAATTAAGGTTTTAAAAATTAAAATTTCTTTAAAATTATCAATAAAATGTTTTTAAATGTGCAATTTTTGTTAATTGAATATGTATTGTATTATACTGTGTTAATATCGATTGAAGATTTGTAAAATTAGAATTCGTTCAAAATTAGGGTTTGAGGAAAAAATTAGGATTTTAAATTAAGGGTCAAAATTAGGGTTTCTGTAAAATTATTAATTCAGTGTTATAGATTTGTATTATTTTGTGTTAATTATTGCTATAATTTGTATTGCTATAATTTGATCTATGTCTCGTTTCTTTAATTTCAATATTGGTGTTTAAATATGTTCACTGTGTCATTTGTGATTGTTTAAATGTTGTGTGTACAATGTTTTAATAATTTTTAAATTTTTCCCTCATTCAGATATAGATTCTTCCAAATTCATTGTTGTATTCCATCATGAAGGTAAATTTATAGGAACAAATAGTTACGAATGTGGTGAATTGACATATTTTGATAATTGTGATAGAGATAGAATACCAGTATTTGAATTAGGGCACATGGTAGTAGAGTTAGGTTATAAAAACTATGTAAGGTCATGGATACCTTTGCCTGGAAATGGTTTTCAGCTCAATATTGACTGATTTGTATTGTTATGTTATTTGGATGAAAGAAAGAAAGATAAGGAAGCGTATTTTTATATAGAACATGGTGTTGATTATGTATGTGTGTTAGAGAATGAGGCTGATTTATTCATCGAAAGTGATGAAGACATTGGGGAAAATAAGGGATTTAGTACTGAGATTTTGGTGAGTAGTGATAGTGATTCTGACCAGTGTGATGATGAGAGTTCAAGAGAAGAAAGGGAGGAGTCAATGTCTACTGATAATCCTATAGAGGGTGAAGAGGCCAATACAGGTGATGAAGAGGTCATTCTAGAATCAGAAGAAGAACGAAACTTCAGAAATGTTAATTTCTCTGATTGGAATGAGGTAGATGAGGAGGAGGAGGAGGAGTTAGAATACACAATAAGAGAGGATAACAATGATGATGACGACATTGTTAGAAAAAGATGTAGATATGAGAAGTTCAAGACAGATTACAACTCAAAATTTATTGAATTTAAGCATGGCCAAATTTATGAAAGTTTGAAAATTTTTAAAGTTGTTGTGAAGGATTATACTGTCTACAGTGGAAGGAATATTATATTTGTTAGAAATGACAAGGAGAGAGTGAGAGTTAAATGTATTGAGGGTTGTGATTGATTGGTGTATGCAAAAAGAATTTAAGGTCATGAAAAAATAGCAATGGTAGTGACATATAACCTTGAACACAGCTGTCCTAGAAGTTTGAATAACAAGCATGCGTCAGCTAAGTGGCTTGCAGGGAAATAGGTGAAGAGTGTCCAAAGTGATCATAACATAAAAATGCATATTCTTCAACAAAAGGCAAAAGAGAAATTTATAGTCAGCTATGGAAGATTGAAGGCTTGGAGGGCTAAACTTTTGGTTAAAGAACTTGCGAAAGGTAAGAATAAAGAGTAATTCTTCATGCTGAGAGACCATATTTTGAAGAGATTTTGAGAACAAACAAGAGAAGTACCTGTAAAATAGAGAGTTATCTACCATGTGCTGAAGAACATCCCTTATCCATCCAATACCCTCTAACTCCAATTTTCAAAAGATTGTATATTTGCCTGGATGCTTATAAGAGGGGATTTTTGGCAACTTGTAGGCCATTTATTGGATTGGATGGATGCTTTCTGAAATCAAGGTTTGGAGGGCAGTTGCTGGTTGCAGTTGAAAAAGACCCAAATGATAGAATATTTCCACTAGTTTTTGCAATTGTGGAGTTGGAGGACACAGATTCTTAGAAGTGGTTCCTGCAGCACTTACTTGGGGATATTTGAGATGATAAGAAATGGACTTTCATATCTGACCAACAGAAGGTATCGAATTGGACCATTAGGGACTAATTAATGCCATTTCCTGCAATTGTTCTTGTAGTGCTATTGTTTTAACATGTACATCTTTGTGTGCAGGGACTAATTAATGTCATTTCAACATTGTCTCCACAATCTGAACAAATAATATGTGTTCGACATCTGTACAACAGCCTTCACAAGAAATTCAAGGACTTGGAGTTGAAAAACCTATTCTATGCTGCTGCGAGGGCTATATATGAGGCTGACTTCATTTGAGTAATGAGATAAATTCAAATCTCAGATGCTGCTGCTTATTCTTGGCTGATAGAGAAGTCTTCCTAAACATGGACACGGTATGCATTTTTTAGGTTCAGTAAGTGTGACTTACTTGTTAACAATATTCGTGAATCATTCAATGCAAAATTTTTGGTTGCACGAGACATGCCAGTGATCAGTTTGCTAGAGGTCATTAGGTCTAGTTTGATGTCCAAATTTTCTGAAAATAGGAGTAAAATATCATCTTTCCAAGGTGATATTTGTCCCGCTATTCAAAGGAAACTTGAAAAGAAAAAGAGACTAAGCAGACATTGGTTTCCAACCTTAGCAGGTGGTGCAATTTATGAGGTCACATCATTTTTCAATAAGTTTATTGTTGATTTAGATAATAGGAGCTGCAGTTGTAGGGCGTGGGAGTTAGGTGGCATTCGTTGTGCCCATGTTATTAGTTGCATGTTTGTCTATAGAGAGAAACCAGAGAAATATGTGTCTAATTATTATAGTCCAACTTGTTATGCGGAGTGTTGTGCTCCGATTGTGTATCCCTGTAATGGATCAAATATTTGGGATAAATGCCAACTCTCAAGCTTGTTACATCCCAACTACAAGAGAAAAGCAGAAAGGCCAGTAAAAAAAAAAAGGAAAAATGATCCAACTGATGTCCTACAAAAAATCTCCATTCAATGTCTAGGGTTGGAACCATTATCAAGTGCACTCTTTGCAAGCAACTAGGACAGAACAAGAGATCCTACGGCTCCTATGTAGATAAGGTTAGTGATTGAATTTAGATCCATATTATGTTTGTAGTATTATTTGGCTGATGGAGAACTAATCCATACAATTATTTGCAGGGCCAAGGTTCGCAAGGTGCATTCCAAAGTTCCCAGCCACCTTCATCTTAGCAAAGATTTGGATTCAATCATACCTGTATTTATGAACTTGTAATTTGAACAATGATGTCTTGTAAACAAAACTTGTGTTTATGATTTGGTCTTTTGTATAAACCTGTGTTGTGAACAAGACCAAATGTGATATATTATGCTATCCAAAACATGTGTTTATGATTTGGTCTTTTATATAAACCTATGCTGTGAACAAGACCAAATGTGAGAGCCTTTATTTTGAATTTGTAGTACCTTTGAATCTCATACCTGGATTCAATCAGCCTTTCTTTATGTGAGTATTATGCTACCCCATTCAATGTCTTATATACCTGTGTTTTGAACTTGTAGTACCTTTGAATCTCAGAATGTGTAACTTGAATATGATTCATTCAGAATGTAGAATACAATATTTGAACTTATGCTCAAATTTGAGAGTCTTTCAATGCAGAATGGTTACAGCCTTTGAAAGCAATATCATGCTTGAATGTGATGATTTATGTCAATGCAGAATGCTTACAGCCTTTGAATGCAAAATGCTTACAACCTTTATTTGAATGTGCAGAAAATCTTTTCATATTATCAATTGGCTATCTGAAAGCAATATTATGCTCTTCACATCTAGGTTTCTTAAATTCTTAACATCCACAATTGTTATCTGAATGCAGAGTGTCTATTTTTAAAATAGCCAGCCTTTCATTGCTCAAAACGCATGATATTACATATAGGATTCCTAACATTATATAGTGTTTCTCCCCCAAAAAACTTTAAACCCTTATCCTACCCAAAAAAGAGTAAAAAAAAAAACATAACCCAACATTCTTAATAAACCCTTATCCTACCCAATTTTATACAAAAGTCCCAAAATCAGAACTCCAAATGAAAATATGATGGTGACATGCATGAAATCTTTGTAAAAGGGTTTAACTTTCTTCTCCTTCATCTCCTGCAGCCGCGAAATTTCTTGTTTCATTGACAAATTCATGTCCTCCAGCTGTTGAACACAACGCAACAAACGATTGTTCTCTTCCTTCAGCCTCTCGATCGTGTTTCTTGCATCTTGCATTCTCAAACTCCAATCAGTTACAACAGTGTTGCGCATAATTTTTAACTCATCCATTTTTCTTTTCAGTCCATGAATGACTTCAACTGCTCTTGGGCAGAATGGTGGATCATGTCATTCAAAAAAATAACAAGCATTTCCTTCTTGCAAAAACATTAAGATTCGACATATTTAGGACAACCATACCTAAAAAATTCAGTCCGTGAATATGAATTGACATACCCAAAATTTAGGGCAACCATAGAACCTGCGGCTTAGATTTCGTTTTGACCATGAAGTCACCAAAATAACATTGAGGTTGCATCTGCACTTCAATGAACCTTCTACCGTGCTTGATGACATTCTACGACCGTTGCTTTGTAGAAAGAAAGATGAGACCGACACAGCCCAAACCCTAACTCTCCTTTGTTTTGATAGTGCACGAATGTTCGCCCAAAATCCAAACCCTACCCGATACCTTTGAATCTTAGCCAAACCCTAACCCTCGTTGCCTTTGATCTTACACGAATGCTCTCCGTCTCTCTCAAAAACCAATTTTTCGCCTACTCCCTCATTCTATATTATGTTTTTTTTTTTTTCTTTCCTAAGAAACTAGCACCTTTATGGAGGGAATAATTGCACCAAAAAAAAAAGAGAAAAGTCTTCAAGTGTGGCTGACGTGACTTGCCACGTTAGCAACACTGTAGCGACGTCAGTAGATTTCTGACGTGTCATTAGACATGTCAACATTTGGTGTCACCTTCACTCAATGTAGTTAGCCACTTAGATACACGTAAGCACTTAACGTCCAGGTAGGTGCCGTCACTAACGGATGGACTAATAAATGTCGTTTTTTGAAGTTCGGGAACTAAATCATTACGTTTTAAAGTTCAGTGACTAATTTGTGAATTTGGGGTAAAGTTTAAAGACTTGACACGTAATTATCTCTTTATCCTTATACCCATTATACTTTTGCTGAGGTGGTCTTTGACTTCCCTTTTTCTTCCCAAGCATGGCCAGTTCAACCTCGCAATTAAGTACCTGTTTAGTATGATTTATTTTTGATTTTTTTTATAAGAAGAAGTAAAAATTAAATTTTTTTAAAAAAAAAATTAAAACCCATTTGATAATTTTATTTTAAAAAACAAACATATTTTATAGTTTTTTAAAAAAGTAAAAATTAAAAATTAAAAATTAAAGCAAAAGAGAAGACATAAGGGTAAATGAATTTATGATATGAATATATTTAAAATTTTATATTTTTCAAGTAGAGATATAAACGGAATAAAAAAAATAAAAAGTTAGATTTAAAAAAAAAATGAGAAGTAAAAGCTCCTCTACTTCATTAAAAAATGAGTTTTTTGTAAGAGTTTTTTTAAAATAGTATTTGACAGGATTTCTTCTTAAAAGAAGAAGAGAAGTGAAAAAAAAAAAAACCAAAAAACAAAAAAAAAACAACTATGCCAAATGGGCATTAAGTATATCTATATTTACCGCACTTTATCTTTTTTCCAAAGTGGACGTTGACTCTCCATTTTCATCCCAAGCATGGTAAGCTCTTACATCGCGATTGAATATATCTATATCTATATCTTTATCTATATCTACCACCAGTTAAGACTTAAGAGGTCAGACTTTATTTTGGGTGGACAAATATGCAGTCAAAAAGGAAAAGTAGATCAATACTTAGTTGAGTTGGTCCAGTGCTGGGGCGCAGAAAAACTTTCGTAATCATACTCAATCATACTCTTGAATTAAATTTAATTAGATACAATATAATTATCTTTTAAGAATTTAACAAAATCAAATCAAATTTAATCAAATTTAATATTATTATCGAATACCAATGATTAGACTAAATGATAAGTTCTTCAGATTTGAAAAGGGTCATCGTGATTTTTTATAATTTATGAGAAATTTTTGCATATAAAAAATATGGTTCAAGACCCATTTTATATTCGATTCAAAATTTAGAGGAAAAAATTACTCTCTTCCCATCTATTTATTGTTTCCCATCGAAATAGAAGACTTCCTACTGTGGTTAACATGTATTTTTTGTTTTTTATATCGCGATTTGAATTTAAAATTATTGAGTTAGGAGAAGGGATTATAATCACTAAACTGTGTCGGACGAGATTAACATGCATGATAGAAATAGAAATAGATGCAATTGCAAAAGGCTGAGATTAGTTTGTGTTAGCCATTCTTAAATCCACTTAATTACCGGAAGTCCGCACAGTTACTTCAGTTCCCACTTTCCTCGACAATTAGCAATAGTGAGTCAACGATTGCGATTGGCGCCAGTTCACGGCATTAGAGAAGAGACAGAGAGTCTTTTCAAGAGACTCTATATACATATGAAACCGGCGAGCCTTCACTCCTCGTAGCTCATACAAGTGATAACTCCTGGGAGTGGTGCACTGTGGGCGGCTCCCGCGTCCTATCCATATAATGTTTCTCGTCAATGAGTGGGTCATGCATACCATCATAAAGAAAATGCCGTCCCAAATGTCAGCAAAAGCGAAAAAAAAAAAAAAAAAAAAAAGAGGAATATTCTTCCCAGCTCCAATAATTTCTCAAAGCCTACGACTATCTCCCAACTCCTCGTACCGGAACCCTCTTACATGATCACAAGCTATGCTTTCAAGTCAAACCCTACTAAAGAAAAGGGGGGGGGGAACCAGAGACACATCCAATCTGAAAAATAATAATAATAATAATAATAATAATAATAATAATAAAACATTCGTAAAAGATAGAAAATTTATACTTGCATTTTTTACTAACCAAACGGATCCTTTACAAGTTTTGAATATCACGCAAACTCTTTTCTTCACATCCAATCCTCGGTCATCCCTGTCAAGAACATGATATAAACCAAAAGAAATGATAAAGTTGATTGACGGGTTTAAAAACACATTGACGCACTTAATATTATGAGAGACAGATACATGGATAACTGGATCGAACGGAGTCAAAAAAGTGTGGAGATCGACGTGACGAAGCAAAGGAGGACGATGGTTTGAGTTTTGCTGTCTCTGCGAGAAACTGATCCACCTTACTATACGGACGAATTCATCAAAGGACAAGTTGTTCCAAAGTTTTCTTTTCCTAAAAGGGAAATGCTATTTTATATGTTTCTTTTTAAGAATTTACTTTTCTCAACTTAAAAATAATTCTAGTGTATCATAAAAGTAATATTATTTGTCACGAATAAATTTATTGGAGAAATATTATTGCTCAAGCTGAAATCCTTTGAAGCATGAGGGGCTGTTGGTAAGCATAAAAGGAAAAAAAAAAATTAATAAAAGAATACACCCTCAATTGAGAAAAGCCCTCGGTGATTGAATAATTTTGAGAAATAATATTTAACCACCTATTATGGTAGTTTTTATGAGTTCTCTTAAGTTATTATTTTAAGTATGATTTCTCATAATTTGTCGATAACTAAATTTTGTCCACTACGTAAGTAGTATTTACGATATACCATTCTCAGACTTTTGACTAAGATCAAATAGTATTGACAATAATAAAGTTTTTTGTAAAAATTTCTCCATATTGTTTACCATGATATATGGTACGTTTAATATAATAGTCATGGTAAAAATGTAATGAAGTAATTATATATAAAATTGCACCGTTAATTTTTAATATTCCTCTTTAGAAGGAAAAAAAAAATCATCACATGTTTCTCGACATATAGCACAAATGTCAAACTCTAGACATGATTATTGCGCTGTGGGTGGATTCCATGTGCTCTATGGCTGGCACAATGCTGCTGCCGAATATATGGGCCATACACGATAATCCTAAGATTTGGCCCAGTTGTGGGAGATTTGACCCAGAGAGATTTAAAGGCGCAGTGGGGTGGGGACACAATATGTAGCCGTTTGGGTCGGGTCGGAGAAGTTGCCCTGGAGACAGATTGGCTATTCGGAAGGTAGGATGGACTCTCGGGGTGATAATAGAGTGCTTTGAGTGGGAAAAGATCGGTCATGGACTGGTGTATAAGAGTGAAAGATAAAGATGGGTGCTACATTATCTCCGGTCAACCCGATGCAAGCTCATTCATTGTCGAGGTTGGCCTTGGCCGATGTTCTCTCCCCAGTTTGACAAGTAGTATTATTCTTTTTTTTTTCTATGCTCTGGATTTGATCCACTTCTCAATATTTGAAGATTTACTCTGACTAATTTGAATCAAATCACTGTCGAGTCCCAATTAAAAGAAGACTCTCCCAATATGATTTTTTTCAAAATTCAAACTCAAACGCTTAATTAAAAAGTCACAACGTCTTTCTTACTATGTCAATCAAACATTGATAACTATATTATTCTTCATTTTTCATCATTATGGACTTTAAGATTTCTTATAGATAATTTTCTTTAGATGCACACTTCAAGAGATCTTCGATATGGCTAAGGTAGAAAAAGCACCTCCACAATTATTTTTTTTTTCACAAGTAGGCTGAGCCAAAAAAAAAAAAAAAAAGATTGAGAAAAAGAAATCCGAGGGTGGATCAATCAGTGACTTGGCTTTCTAGAAGGAGAGGCAAAGGCACGTGATAACAACACGTATCTTCATTTGTTTTGGACGAAAACGAAATAATGGGGCTTAAGAAATATTCGCTTTCTCCATCAAAGCATCTCTATCATGATGTTCATCTTTCACGGATAATCACGAAACCTTGGAGGTAGGCCCTCATTATTTTAGCTTTTTTCTGATTAAATCTTTAAATATTACTGAATATTTATATACATATAATATATATATATTCAACTATATTGTGGGTATATCATCCGATCACCATAACATTAGGTTGTTGGTTCATTCTACCTATTATAAATTAGTTAAGAACATATACTTAATAAATTTATTTTAAATTTTGATTATCGCATAAGTTAAAAACTAAAAATGATTCTCTTATTAATTTTTATATATTTGTTAAATAATTGTGAGAAGGTGCAGTTAGTGTGAATGGACTCAGAAAAAATCAAAATGAGAAAAAGATATCCGAGGGTGGATCAATCGGTGATCCTCATTCTGGGTTCTAGAAGCACAAGCAGAGGCAATGATACAAAGTACAACACCCAGTTGCATTTATATTTGAAGGAGGTACTGTTGTGGATAAGACATTAGTGCTCGTTCCATCCAAGCATCTGTCATCTATGTTGTGCAGCTTAATATTAGAGAAGAATTCTTTTTTATATCTTTAAATATTATGCGGGTATATATGTAATGTAACCTAATTTCATATGAAATGCTAACATTCAATATACATATCTTGTATTGTATTTTCACCTTCTTGAAATTATTTTTTGGCCCCACCGCAGGATACTCAGGTTGCGCAATTGTTCTTCGATTGCATTTTATGAAAATACTCCTAAAGTTCCGGTAAATAAACTCAATGTTATTAATTATTTTGTATTATTCACTCTAAAAGTTTAAATTATTGAAGAAACATATTATTAATTATTTTAAATAGATGCAAACAAGTTTGACATGATTCAAATTCAAATACTTCCGCTATGATACTATCTCATGTTTTGTAAAACTATTGTCTAGTTCAAAATTTTTGATTTAAAAGGCTTGGTCGTAAACCCTGGGCATTTGGTTTGAAATCAAGACACAAGCTTTAAATTTTATCAAATACAGTTGTTAAGATTTAAACTTAAAATTTTGTCTTTAAAAAGGTGCATCTTCTGCTGTAATTTAAGATTTTTTTTTTTTTTTTTTTTGTATATTAGTTTAAAATGTGAAGGTGGCGTCGGTGTGAATGGAGAGGAGAGTGTCGTGCCCTGGGCGAAGCCGTCTCATTGATATTGTGTTAAAGCTCCAGCAGAAAAATAAATGTCAATCATCATACTGACTTTGCGGAGCTACATAGAAAAGAGGATGGACAATTATCTTCACTAGATCAAATAATTTCATTAATTTTTACATGTCATATAAATATTATTCTATTTAATTTAAGATATTGCCCCCATTAAGGTCGTTAGTCAACTTACAAAAATTATCATTCTATTCTATAAAAATATTTTATCCCACTGTGTTTGAATTCCAGATCCGCCATTGTATGTTTGTATGGTTAAGCAGACACCAAATCATCTCAAATTTGAGCACCATCGTACTCCCGCGGACGAGGGAGGGGGTTTCAGAAAAGGTTTCACAGTACAAAATTGGAAAAAAGAAAAATATATCAATCCAAAGGTTTTGATAAAAATCCTTTTTTTCATCTATTAAATAATATTGTTAATTAAAATATCTCTCTTTATATATTTTGATGCAACTTGCGGGTTGATAAAAAGATGAAAAGGGTTTGATATGATTCAAACTCAAATACTCGTGGTGCAAATCCTGGGTATTTGATTTAAAATCAAGATACAAGCTTTAAATTTTATCAAATACAATTATCAATATTTAATTTGAAAATTTTGTTTTTAAGAATTGCATCTTCTCCTATAATTTGAAGGAAATATGAGGTGGGATGCAATTAAATTTTTTATGTAAAATCATTAGTTTTACAAAAATATGGATATGATAATAATTCTAATTATTTTATTTATGTAAAATTTAATTTTACCTTCGAAATATATATCTTTTTAAATAAATTTTATAACTCAAATTAATTAAATTTTGCCACTATATATAAAGCTTTGTTTCATATACTTTTTCGGTAGATATAATTTATGGAGTATCGTGTTTATATGATAAGTTTACTTGTGAATGCCAAAAACAAAAGTCAATATTAACTCCAAGTGTTACGAAATGCAATTTTTTTTTTTTTTTAGATATTCATGAGCCAATTTAGTAAATGAGTTGAGACGCTACTCCAGGTGTTTAACATATATGATTAGCCTCTTTGATGATAGAATTTTTCTAGTATGATTTTTTAAAATAAATTATCGATATTTGATAATTATATTAAATCTAATTAAATTTAAAGTTTTTAAAAATTAAAATTTTTTCGATATATATTTTTATTTTACATAAAATTTGAATTTAAAATTTTATTTAAAAGACATCGATATTTAATTATTAAAATAAGGATACCTCGGTTATAAGTGAGATTTAATGGAAAATAAATAAGAAGGGTAGAAGTGAGATTGAGATTATGAATCGCATTAATCAATAGGTCATCGCCATTGGACTAGGTGGCCGACCACAGAAAAAAATAATTAAATAAATAGAAGCAGCAAAAACTGGGACACACCACGCACTGATGTTCGTCACCGATCCAAATGGATCGTCCTTAGCTTCCAGAAGCAGGAGCGGCGTGCCGGCCTGTGAGATACACGCAGCATCATTCATTTGGGCGGTTGGCTGTCTCTCTTAGTTCTTGGCCTCCCATTTGTTTCATCCCTCCTTTTTTATTTTTTTAGATCTCAACTTTGAACCTTCTGCGTACCAAAAAAAGAAGCACAACCTTTTGTTTTGCAATAATAAGATATTCGATTTTGTTTGATTCTTATTTATAAATTTGATTATTAAATTATTATTGGATCATCATTAAATATGTTAGCATTTTATTTTATATAAAATTATAACTATTAAATGAAAATTTAATACCATTAATATCGTGTATATTAATATCTATATATGTATGGTATATCGTGTAATATTTATGGTTACGATATCAAGTTATGTACATAATATATAGACTGTGATTTTACTATATCATCATTTAGCGGAAGTTGCTGAAATAAAAATAGAAAAACCTAATAATCTTATAATTAGCATTATATTGCCTAAAACCTTGAGTTATGTATAACCCAAAGTTAAATTAAATTTATATATAACCTTGATTGAAATTAAACCTAGTATAGCCAATTAAATTAATGATGAAGATATTCTGCCTTTTTTTCGAGTTCACGGTGAATGCAACAATGAAGATGATTTCTGGGACAAGATTCTATGGAGAAGAGGTAGAGGATTCCAACGAAGTGGGGACATTTAAGGAGGTCGTGAAGGAGACGGAGTTTGGCCAGCAAGCTTCGATGACTTTTTGCCGGTGGTTGGTTGGATTGATGGAAGCAAGACGAACAAATATTTTGTTATATATAACCTTGATTGAAGTTAAACTTAATATAGGTAATACAGGTCATATTTTCTAAAAAATATTTAGAAATTTTTGGACACTATTTTACCTAATACCAAACTCTATCCAAGAATTAAAGTACAAATATAGTTGACTAGAAATAATATCATTGAAAAGTTAAAATCTAAAGGTTGAATTAATATTATGTGGGAACAATTATATAACTCAAGTCAAAACTAAAAATGACCTTAAGATGTTGAAGTTATTGAATTTCCTATGGTGAAAAATCTTATTAGCAGCAGTATTAGAGTCTCCACTTTGTAACTTCAACCATCCTATACATGCCCGATCAATGTAGTAATTGGACACTAAAACCCCTTAAATAAGATCTTAAATTCAAGTTTTGTGTAAGAAGAAAATAAATGATGGATGAGTTTTATCCCTTAAATGTTTAACTCATACCAAATTAGATTTAGTCTGTACAACGTAATTATCAGAGGTCGATAATTTATAAAAAAAATAGTTAGCTTAAAATAATGAAAACCCAATTAAAATATTCACTTCCAAGTCCCAAACTCTTTATAAATTAATCAAAACCTAAGGAACGTTAGTAAGCTAAATTGGAGAGAATCATATTATTTAGGTATAACAAAAAGCAAAAGTTAATAATTGTACCAATGTCAAATGAACTAGGGAAGAAATTTCAAATATTAAAATGTAAAAGCATTCAGAACACTGCTTATCTAGCTTTCTAACTCAACCTTGCACGATTAGGACATATAATCTGCATAATATTTCAAATGGAATATGCCAAATATAAATTATATTCTCAATAAAAAAAATCAAAATTCAAACCTTATACAACAAACATTATTGAAAAGGATTAGTTAAATTTACGGACAAAAACTTTCTACCAACAGCTTGTTCATTCAATAGATTTTCAATTCTTAAAAGGGACCATTACAAAATTAAAGTGTTGAGGTGATAGTAACATTTATAGGCGGTGACATATAGTGACCATTTTTTATGACGTATAACAATACTTGTGACAAAATCATTAAAAAATATATATATTTTACGATGGTATAATATTATTCGTTAGAAAAAGTTTAGTAATTGTTAGTAAAGGTTGGACAATCCTTTATAAAAAGCGATGTTGAATTTTCACTGTTATTATTTGTTGTCAGTAAAGATAAAATTTTTAGGGATAGTTTGAAAACAGTCAGTATATGATCGTTTTTACTGTCTACCTAACCATACCATCTGCATAAATTCTATATTTATACTAACTCATATATTTTACGGTCTTTAAAAACTATGTTCAATTCAGACACTTATCTTTTATGGTCAGTAAATAAAACAAAGTTTTAGAAACAATTTAAAAATAGTCTCGATATGACTATTTTGACTCACTATTTAAGCATATCGTCTTCATAAATTTCACTCAAATCTGACGATTCTTATTTGTGGTTAGTAAATATGACAAAGTTTTAGAGAATGTTTGAAAAATGTCTCTAAATAACTCTTCTTTACTATCTAGTTAACCATACCGTGAACATAAGTTGTATATCTATACTAACTTATTCATTGTACAGTTTTTAAAAATTATGTTCAATTCTGACGCTTATCATATGTGATTAGTAAATATGGCCGAGTGTTAGGGACGGTTTGAAAACAGTCACGATCACTACAAAATTAAAGTAATATTTTATGACGGTATAAAATTGATCGTTGGGAAAAGTTTAGCAATCGTTAGTAAAGATAGCACAACCGTTTCTAAAAAGCGATATTGAATTATTATGGTTATTACTTGTGGTAGGTAAATGTGAAAGTTTTAGAGATGGTTTTAAAATAGTCACTATATGACTCTTCTTTACTATCTATTTACCCATACCGTTTGCATAACCTCTATATCTATGCTAACTCATATATTGTAATATCTTTAAAAGTTATGTTTAATTCTGACGTTTATCATTTATGGTCAGTAAATATAGCAGAATTTTAGGAACGGTTTGAAAATAATATCAATATGACTCTTTTTATTGTCTACTTATACATACCGTCTTCATAAGTTTTAATTAATTCTAACGATTATTATTTGTGATCAATAAATATAACAGAGTTTTAGAACAGTTTGAAAAAACCGTTTCAATTTTATGATTTTTAAAGACGCTTTTGATCAAACTGTTAAGAAATATATATATTTTTCGATGGTATAAAATTTTTATTCATAAGAAATTTATCAACTGTCCGTAAAATAGTAAAACCGTTTGTAAAAACTATAAAAATGATGCTTAATTCTAACAATTATCAGACAATTTGAAAATAGCTTCTATATAACTCTTATTTATTGTCTACTTTACAATACCGTTTGTATAACTTCTTCATCTACATTGATTGATATATTTTACTGTCTATAAATATAGTAACTTTAGTAACGGTTTAGAAAACATTTCTATATTGAGTTTTTTTTACTAATAGCTAAACCATATAATCTCTTTTGTTAAAAAGATGTTGAATTAGAACAATTATTAGTTGTTATCAGTAAATGTAGTACTATATGTAGGGATAACACATCAATCTAAAAATATATAAATCGATTTCACAAAATTAAAAATATATAAAATATAAAAATATAAAAAATATATCAAATTTTTTTTTAATATTAACAAATATTAAAAATTTCTATTAAAAACATATATAATATAAAAAATATTAAAAAATGCTCTTTAAAATATAAAAACATCTATAAAATAAAATTTTAAATGCCATTAAAAATATTAAAAAAGAATATAAAATCAATCATTTTTAATATATTTTTAATATTCTTTCAAAAATTTTTATAAAATCAATAAAATTATGCTTCTTGATAATACTGTAAAATTAAGTAATGTATATAAAATAAATAATACATTTGAAATATAAAATTTATATCTATAATATCATTTTAATTTAATAAATTAACAAATTAAATAAAAATTGATAACAATAAAAAATAAAATATTTTTATAAAATCAATAAATTAAAATAAATTACATTATAAATGTGAAAATATATAATAAAAATAGAGAGTAATAAAAAAAATATATAATAAAAAATACAGGTGAATAATAAAAAAAAGCGGATGTAATCTTACAAATAAAATGTAACTGACAAAAATATGAAAAAATAGCGGGTAATGAAAAAATATATTTAATAAAAAAACAACGGGTGAATAATAAAAAAAAAGCCGGTGAATCTAAAATAAAATGTAAGTAACAAAAATATGAAAAAATAGAGGGTAATGAAAAAATGTAAAGTAAAAAAGACGGGTGAATAATAAAAAAATGAGTGGGCAAGTAAGTGAGGGTTTTAAAAATTTATTTTGTAAAATTTTATTTGTGAAAATAGCGTGCACATGTCCGTCCATATGTTGTAATGATAGTTATAATGTATACTAACAAGTCGTAATAAGTGGTAATAATAAATGGTAACTAATGGTAATATAACTATAATGTATGTAATGAGTCGTAATAAGTGGTAATATAATTCATGATAATAAGTTGTAACAATTGGTAATATAATGTATGGTAACAAATGGTAATATAATGTAAGGGAATAAGTTATTATAAGTGATAATATAATGTATGGTAACAAATGGTAATATAATGTATGGTAATAAATTGTAATAAGTGGTAATAGAATGTATGGTAACAAATGACAATAAGTAGTAATATAGAACAGTTATTAGTTGTCAGCAGTAAATGTGGTACTATAGGTAGAGGTAGCACATCAATCTAAAAATATATAAATCGATTTCATAAAATTAAAAATATATAAAATATAAAAATATATCAAAAAAAATTTTCAATATTAACAAATATTAAAAATTTCCATTAAAAGCATCTATAATATAAAAATATTAAAAAATATTCTTTAAAATATAAAAATATCTATAAAATAAAATTTTAAAATCCATTAAAAATATTAGAAAAGAATATAAAATCAATCATTTTTAATATATTTTTAATATTCTTTCAAAATTTTTTATAAAATCAATAAAATTATGGTTCTTGAAAATACTGTAAAATTAAACAATATATATAAAATAAATAATACATTTGAAATATAAAATTTATATCTATAATTTCATTTTAATTTAATAAATTAAAAAATTAAATAAAAATTGATAACAATAAAAAATAAAATGTTTTTATAAAATCAATAAATTAAAATAAATTACATTATAAATGTGAAAATATATAATGAAAATAGCAAGTAATGAAAAAAATATATAATAAAAAAGGTGGGTGAAAAATAAAAAAAAAAAAACATGTGTGAATCTTAAAAATAAAATGTAACTGACAAAAATATGAAAAAATAGCGGGTAATGAAAAAATATATCTAATAAAAAAAAGCGGGTGAATAATAAAAAAAAAAGCAATGAATCTAAAATAAAATGCAAATAACAAAAATATGAAAAAAATAGCGGGTAATAAAAAAATATATAGTAAAAAAAGGCGGGTGAATAGTAAGGGTAAGTAAATGAGGGTTTTAAAATTTTGTTTTGTAAAAATTTGTTTGTAAAAATGACGTGCACATGTCTATATGCTGTAATGATAATTATAATGTATGATAACAAGTCGTAATAAGTGATAATAATAAATGGTAACCAGTGGTAATATGTCCATAGTGTATGTAATGAGTCGTAATAAGTGGTAATATAATTTATGATAATAAGTTGTAATAAGTGATAATATAATGTATGGTAACAAATGGTAACAACTGGTAATATAATGTAAAGTAATAGTTATAATAAGTGGTAATATAATGTATGGTAACAAATGGTAACAAGTGGTAATATAATATATGGTAATAAGTTGTAATAAATGGTAATAGAATGTATGATAACAAATAGTTACAAATGGTAATATAATGCACGGTAATAAATAGTAATACGACTATAATGCATGATAACAAGTGGTAATATAATGTATAGTAACAAGTGATGATAAGTGGTAATAAGTATATGATATGAAGCCGTTTAACAACTCACAAAAACTAGGTTTTGATGATAAAAATTTAATTTGAAAATAATTTAAAGTTTAAATTAAGTTGAAACAAACCTATTCATCTTTTTTGTTTCTTTCGGCATGATTTTTACTGTAATATATTAATTTAAAATAAAAAATTAAATATATAAATAAAAAATTATCTTAAAATTAAAAAATTATTATTTTTTGGTAATATTAATTTTATGATTTTTCATTTTTCTTTTAATATTAATTTTTGATATTATTTTTCATCTTATTTTTATAATTTTTTGTAATATTTTTTTTGTAAAATTATTTTTTAATATTTTAATATTCTAAAAAAATAAAATAACAAAAAAACATAATAACTAGTAATAATATATATATATATAGTAGTAATATATAATGATAGTAATATAAAAGAATAAAATAAAAAAAAAATTAACTAAGAAAAAAATATAAAAAAATGTAGGGTAAAAAAAAATCAAATAAAAAATATAACTATCACTTCCTAAAAAAATAAAAACAAAACAATCGTAAAAACATAAAAAAAAACTAAAAGAAAAACAAAACACAAAAAAAACACATAAAAATAAAGAAGTAAAGAGGGTTGCCTCCGCCTATGCAGCGCGGGGCAGCTCTCTTTTAAGAAAGCAAATGTGCTTTCTTTTTTTTAAAAAAATAAACTTTTTTTAATGTTATTTTTTTAACTCTCTCTCTCTTTTCTTACTATACTCTTTAAACATTAAATAAACTAATAAAATTCATGTGACAATTCAATAAAATTATAAATATTAATATTAATTTAACATAAATTAATAAATATAAAAATAATATTACATGTTAAATAATATTAATAATTACATAATTTTATATAACATTAATAATTACATGTTAGTAAGTTAATGGTAAGTAGTGATAAATTAGTGATAAGTTATGGTACGTTAGTGATAAGTAAAGGTAAATGATAAGTAGTGATAAATTGTGGCACGTTAGCGGATGGAAGTCCAAGCCTCACGGGTGCAGCAATTCCTCACGCGGGCGCAATCATGTCTCATGCGGGTGCAAGTGCAAGCCTCACGGGTGCAAGCATGCCTCACATGGGTGTCTCTCTATGCCTTATGGAGCCCTGTGAAGATATTTTTGGTTTTTTTTTTTACACTCTTCTTTATTCTTTTTTTTTTAATTTATTCTTTTTTTTTCCTCCTACACTCTTTTTTTAACTTTCTTTTTTTTTTTTTAACTCACCTTCATATAAACAAATAAAAATTAAATATATAAATAAAAATTATCTTAAAATTAAAAAATTATTATTTTTTGATAATATTAATTTTATAATTTTTCATTTTTCTTCTAATTCAATTTATTCAAAATTTTTTATAATATTAATTTTATTAGAAATTCATCAATTCAAATTTTTTTATAATATTGATTTTATTGAAAATTTATTACGTAGTTCATTTTTTTCATTTTATCAATTCAAAATTTCTTTGCAAAATTTTATCAAAAGTTAATAATTTTTTTATATAAAGAGTCACTTTGAAATTTTGGTTGGGTATTTAAAAGATTCGGATTAGTATTATAGCTGACACTAAAACAAAAGTATGTAATAAAAAAATAGACGGGTGAAGAGTAAAAGTATGAAAAAAAAAGAAAAAGTGTGAAAAAGGCGCGAAAGGAGAAAATATGACGGATTTTGAAATTTTGTTTGTAAAAATGGCGGTCAAATGGTTGAACTGAATTTATTATAAATCATCCTCCTCCTTCCCTCATTTTCTCGAAAGCTCTCCTCCCTCAAAGCTCTCAAAATTCTTCTAACTCAAGAAAACATATTTTCAGTATTATTCTCATTGAAACATATTTTGAACGAAAACTCTCCAAAACTTTCCTTCCCCGAAACCAAGTATATTTTTAGCCTCCAGACCTATCAAAACTCTCACTCAAACTCTCACACTGAAGCACACTCTATAGCAAATATTTAGACACTAACGAACAATGACTTTGCAAAATTTCGTCAGAAAGTAATTATATATTTTTTTTATATAAAAAAGTTACTCAGTTTTGTTGGATTCTATTGGGTTATATTGTTAGATTCCTCCAATACCAGATGGTGGAAGTATACATAGAAGTCAACCATCATCATCATCATCACCTACTCCATCCCACTTCATCTCAGAGATAATATTTTCATTTACAACTATTTTTCACATTGTTATGTAATTATATTCATTTCACTACCATGTAATTATATTCATTTTGCTTTCTATAAATAGATTGACGGAGAATTGTGCATAAAGTTGATCACAAAGTTGATCATTGCTATCAGCTTAATTTTAAAATTATCTGATTTTGATGCTGGATTGTGTCTTCAACTGATGGTAACATTTTGATCGAAGTGAACATTTTTTGTTTGAGATGGTGATATTTTTGCAATTGAGGGACATGTAATTTTTTTTTTCGGGTCTTATATGTATCCATCATTGTAATATAAATAAATGATCAATAATTTTCGGATATTAATACAATCATTATTATTACGTTTATATTATTTTTATAATTTTTATAGATAAAATATAGTAATTTACTTGCGGACTATAAAAAGTAATAACATTGTGGTATCCGATATTAACACATGATAATCGTTGATGAAAGTAGTAACATCTTATAACATATAGTAACCGATAATAAAATCACTAACATTTCCTAACTCAATGCTAACCAACAATGAAAGTAGTAATATCTTCTAGTATATGGTAACCGATGATAAATCACTAAAATTTCCTAAATCAATTGTAACCGTCAATGAAAGCAGTAACATCTAGTAACATATGGAAAACGATGATAAAATCAATAACTTCTCCTAACCAAATGGTAACCGACGATGAAAGTAGTAACATTTTGTAATATATGATAACTGACGATAAAACCACTAATTTTATTAACATTTTAGACCGTCAACATTTTGTAACATTTTGTCACTTACCGATAATAAAAGTAGTAACATCTCATAACACATAATAACTGACGATAAAATCACTAATTTTACTCACACTTTTCTAATGTCAACATTTTGTAATATTTTTTAATATCTCGTAACACATGGTAACATATAGTAAGTGACTATAAAACCACTAATTTTACTAATACTTTTATACCGTCAATATTTTGTAAAATTTTGTAACTCAATGGTAAACGTCAACTTTTGTAACATTTTCTATCTCAATAGTAACCAATGATAAAAATAGTAACATCTGGTAACACATTTTAACTGACATAAAACTATAAATTTTACTAATACTTTTCTACCGTCAACATTTTGTACTATCCGATAATACATGATAACTGACGATACATCACTAGTTTTACCAACACTATCTTTCCGTCAGTATACATATGTGACATGCTCTAACGGTAGTCTAAAACATCACGAAATATCTATCCTAACTGGTGTATGTCCAACTGAACGTGTCTGTTAGAGAAAGTATTACTAACGAATTTGGTGCATTATGTAGACGGTTTTTGACCGTCACCTCAATACTTTAATTTTGTAATGGATTGTTTAATGATTACAATTCTTTTTCCTTAACCCAATAATCTGAGGTTCGAATCTCGCCTAACAAAAAAAAATTTGATATATAATGAACATGATGCCTTCTCAAAACCCACGTGAACCGCATTTTGGTGTCCAGTGTTATTTCTTTGGTTGTTCCTTGGGCCGGAGGTGAATAAAGGTGCACAATTTAAATAAAGTTTAGTTCTAATCATGATGTTCCTTTGGTTGTATATGTATTTTAAATTCTGTATTAGATTTTAAACCCATAAAATGAGTAATACAAAATTTAATTGATTTGGTTAATTCAATTAGTCGATATAGTTATCTATAACTTGTGTTACAGAATTCCAAACTATATCTGCCACTTCTGGAACTCGTGATTGTGAAGGTGATATAAGTGAACGAGATGAAGAAATCATCATATGTAATTTTGAAATAAAAGTTGAATAAAAATAAAAATACAAAATATAGTATAAATAAAAGGGGGGAAAAACCCATGTGGTACATTACAAAATCTCGATTTATATTTTTATCAATTCCAAAAATTTAAACTTGAAAAAAATATTATTAATTATTGTATATTTTAATACTCAAAATTATAATTTAAAATTTATCTCAATTTTTTTTTTCGTTGGTATATATTCGGTTATGTTGTTGTTACTTAAAAACAACAAAAAGATTTAAAGTTGGAACTTTAGCAAAGAAATTCCTTATGTGTAATTATTAAGTAACTATTTTTATTTCTGTGTGTTTGAATTAGTATTGAGAATTTTTTTTTAATTATTTTTTATGGTATAAGTAATATCACTTCATTTATTTATTTTTTTGTGAGGCCCTATATTTATTATAATAAAATTTCAAATTTTCTAAAAACAAGAGAAAGTAATTCTTATCTTATTTAGTGAAGAGTATTGCGTTGGTAAATTAGAGTCCACAAAATTTTGTAATAGCACTTGATTAGCTCGACATTCAGCATGTGGTGAGCACCGAAAAATATGACTATGTATATGAAGGGTGTGCAATATTTGGTTCTAATCAAATATTCATCCGAATTGAATTCAATCGAATTTGAATTTACAAATTCAAATTTGATTTTCGATTAAAATTGAATTCTAAATTCGATTTTTGATTCAAGTTTCGAATTTAGATTTTTAATATGAATTCAAATTGAAAACTAGATACAAATTATTTATAAAAATATAATAATTATAAATTTAGTCGAAAAGATGGTCATAAATAGAAATAAGTAGTGTAAAAAAATTCGTATAAATTAAATTAATAATTTATTATTATTATTAATTTTGTTTTAAGATCGATTTTAAAATTTAGGATGAAAATTGATGTTCACTATAAAAAAATACTGAATTAGCGATGGATTTAGCAACGAAAATATCAAAAAAATTCGTGACTAAATTGTTTAGCGACGGATTTAGTCACGAACTCATATCTGTGACTAATAGCGCGTCGCAAAAATTTAACCACGAATTTTTGAATTCATGGCTAAATTTAGTCACGGATTCAGAAATTCGTGACTAAATTTAGCCACGAATTAATGAATTCGTGGCTAAATCCGTGACTAAATTTTTTATTTTTTATTTTTTATTTTAATAGCCGCCGGCCCACTCGCCGGCCCCCGCTCATATATGAACCAAATTCCTGCTGTTTTATATTTTTGTAGAAATGTGCATTTATCCAGATTCGAACCTGAGACTAAGAGGACATCTGGAGCGTTCTCAACCATTATGCTATATTAATTTATCTGATATATATATATATATTTTTTTTTACTTCATTACTTTCTTTCTAACTTTTACCATTAAAAATACAATTTACTAATTTAATAAACATATAAAATATAAAATTATATTTTATAAAAATACAAAATTATATTTAATAAAATTAAAAAATTATCTTTAACAAAAATACAAAATTATATTTTAAAAAATACAAAAATATATTTAATAAAAATCAATACCCTAATTTAATAAACATATAAAATATAAATTTATATTTAATAAAAATATAAAATTATATTTAACAGAATTTCAAATTAGCAACGAATTTAGTCACGAATTCGTAATCCGTGGCTATTTAGTCAAGAATTTTTGATCTGTGGCTAAATTTAATCACGAATTTCAAATTCGTGGTTAATTTTGTCACGAACTTCGAATTCGTGACTAAATTTTGTCACGAATGAAAAATTTGTGACTATTTAGCGATGGATTATGAATTTCGTCGCTAAATTAGCGACGAAAATGGATTCGTAGCTAATTTATAATGAATTTTATTTTTTTTGTTAAATTTGTGGATAAATAGTGATTTTCTAATTAAAATCTGTGATTAAAATCATGTTTTTTTTTTATATCGGTTGTCGATGAATTTTCAAATCCAAAGGGATGACATGGTTACGACGTGGTTACATGGTAAATAATTGTGACATTCAACTGTTGACATACGTGTTGGCGCTTCATATATCCTGCTCCATTTCCGATGAACCTAAAAACAAGAGTAAGTATTTCGTATCTTATTCGGTGAAGAAGAGTATTGTGTTGGTTAATTACAGTCCACTAAATTTTATAATAGCACCTGATTAGCTCGACATTCAGCATGTGGTGTGAGCACCGAAAAATATGACTATGTATATACACATACACACGCATATATAAAATATTTTAGACTTATGTTTATATATATTACATTTACCGAATAAAATATTATGATTCATCTTAATTCACGAGCAAGATTTGTTCAATGTAATTGTTTGATGATGATTGCTTCTATATTTTATTTAATAGTGTGTGCAAACCAAATGGTATTATTTTAATTTCTTTTTCTAAAAAAAATAAAGAAAATGACATTTAAAATTGGAAGAGACGAGGAGTTTAGTTTGGTACTGACTTTCTTTGGGATCTTATCTTTTGGGAAGGTCTCGCTATTATATATATGTGTATCCTCGGCAACAAACCTACACAAGTAAAATCCAATTTCATTGCTAAGATTATAATGATGAATCTTCTTCTCTTGTGCACCCAATTTGCTCTTTCATGTGCTTTGATTGCCATAGCCAAACACCTCCTTCACAAAATTCGAAATCTTCCACCAACTCCATTTCCTTCCTTGCCAATTCTCGGTCATTTCCACCTCCTTAGAAAACCCATTCACCGATGTCTCTCCAAAATTTCCGACCGATACGGACCCATTGTTCTCCTCCACTTTGGTTACCGTAAGGTCCTGGTAATCTCCTCTCCCGAACTAGCCGAAGAATGCTTTACCAAAAACGATGTCGTTTTCGCCAACCGACCTCGGTTTCTGGCCGGCAAGATTATCGGTTCCAATTGCACCAACATCGTTTGGGCTCCGTACGGGGACCACTGGCGAAACTTACGGCGAATCTCAGCCCTCGAGATTCTATCAGCGCATCGTCTCCGAACGCTTTCAGCCGTCCGATCTGACGAAGTGAACTTCTTGATTAGGAGACTCTTGAAAGCATCGAAAATGAATCAGACGGTGGACATGAAATCCGCATTTTTTGAAGTGATGATGAACGCGGTGATGAGGATGATTTCTGCTAAAAGATTCTACGGAGAAGAAGTGGAGGATTCGGAGGAAGCGAGGAGGTTTCGGGAGATACAAAAGGAGACACTCGAGATTTCTTTGTCGAATAACGTCGGAGAGTTTTTGCCGATGATAAGGTGGTTTGATGGGTCGGAGAAAAAATTGTGGGCGCTCAAGATAAAGAGGGACTTGTTTTATCAGAATTTAATTG
The DNA here is from genome assembly GCA_037126225.1 of Dillenia turbinata. NCBI lineage: Eukaryota > Viridiplantae > Streptophyta > Magnoliopsida > Dilleniales > Dilleniaceae > Dillenia > Dillenia turbinata. The sequence goes on from JBAMMX010000005.1 coordinate 5,354,316, forward strand.
ACCAAAATCGTAAACTACAGATTGATACATCATTATCTGATAAAACGAAGCAAAATAGGAATCTAATCCAAGTTTTACTGTCTATGCAAGAAACAGATCCAGCCTATTATACTGACCAGTTCATTATGGGCCTCCTGCAGGTAAATTCTTCACACAAACGAAAATTTAGTAGGTGACTAATTATTGAAAATTTTATTATTCCTTTTTCCACTTGCTTATTACTATATTTTTTTTTCTGTCATACCTGGCTTTAACTTATATGTTTTATTTTATTTTATTTTTTTTAATTATAATATTTTTCAATTGATACAAATTGTTTTAAAAAATATTCAACCAAAAAAAAAATTATTATTGTAAACTTTTTATATAATAAATTTCACTAAAATTTGGTCAAGTGCAAACTCAATCATAACAAATGAGCGTCAGACTCGATCTGGAGGTACATATGGCCGGCCTATCGGGCGTCTTGAGCAAGTTGACTTTAGCTTTTAATAATTACCTTCCTCGAGGATTCTTCAAGTAACGGATTATGTGGCAGTTGTAATGATTATTAGACAACCTTTTTAAATTTATAATTTTGAATAATTAGAAAGTAAAGAATTTTATAATTAAAAACAAATTATAAATCAAATAGTAATTTTGATTTCCCTTTGTATTGCAGGCGTTGTTTATCGCGGGCACAGACACATCAACTGGCACAATGGAGTGGGCGTTATCACTCTTGCTTAACCATCCCCAAGTCCTAAAAAAGGCACGGACAGAAATTGACAACATCGTGGGTTCGGGTCGCTTGATAGACGAAACGGATCTGGGTGGACTTCCTTATCTCCGGAGCATCATTTTGGAAACACTTCGAATGTACCCAATTACCCCGATAATAACCCCTCATGAATCATCTAATGACTGCACCGTGGGAGGATACCACGTTCCACGTGGCACCATCCTATTTGTCAATATTTGGTCCATTCAGAATAACCCTAAGTTTTGGGCTGACCCGAGAACCTTTAACCCGGAAAGGTTTCTAGGTGTGGAAGGGGGACGGGATGGGTTCAAATTCATGCCATTCGGGTCGGGTCGACGGGGATGTCCAGGCGAAGGCTTCGCCATTCTGATGATTGCTTTGGTGTTGGGGTCAATAATACAATGCTTCGATTGGGAGAGGAATCATGAAAACTTAATCGACATGTCCGAGGGGATTGGATTCTTGTTATCAAAGGCCCAACCTTTACAAGCTAAATGCAAACCTCGTCCCATCATGTCAAAAATTCTCTCTCAAGTTTGAGTTATTTTATAGTCAACGTGGAACTGCTCGTTCCACGTCATATAATATGCATGTATCAACAAATAAAAAGGGGGGGGGAAGGTATCTGGGATAGCACCTCTTCTTCCATAGAGATGTGCTTACCTTCTTCGATTTCATTAGAGTAATAATATTTTTAAGCTTGTTCTATTTTTAAGCTTGACTGATACATGGTGGGTTGAGTTTTTGGGGGGATCCAAGCAATTAGGCTACTAGAGTTGGATGCATGATACTTGTTTTAATTTTTAAATTGGTGCATTGTTCATTGGAATTGATGCAATTAATTTTATACTCTTTGTTTAGAGGAGAGCGACTTAAACGAATCTGAAAGTTGAAATTATTTATTTGGCATGTTTCGCGTGCTTCAAAAATAAAAATCGCTTTGGGTTATGATTTTATAGATACTAACTCTTTACAGATTTGAACGGTTACTACCAGAAGAGATGTAATACCTGCAAAAACAAATTGAGACCTCAAAGAAGTAATTCCCTGTTATTCGAGTGCCTAATGTTTAAGGTCAAGAGAGCATACCTAACTTATAGGGTTTTGAGTCACCTTATATCTATAAGAGTCGTATACTGCTGAAGTGTTTCAACTTTACTTTCTTTATTGAGTTGATCCGAAAATCTCGCGAATTTAATATTTCGAATTGATTGTGATTCTCATCCTTTAGGAAACTTTAGTTTTCTGTTGGGATCCTTTACTTAACCGAAAGATTCTAAAGAGACTACTCTCAAATAGGAAGTATGAGTCATTAGGATATTTTGGCTTTCCCTTAGTCTCCTTTGAGCCATTGTCTATCGATCGATCGTTCGACCGATGAAAGGTCTTCAGAGCTCGTTCGCTTGAAGGACTGACGGTTGAATGTCTGATCGGGGCGATTACCTTTACTTGACGAATTATGTTTGGCTGACGGGGCGACTAAGACCCTATCGTTCGAGAGATCTGGGCAACTGAGTCCCCTCGGTAAATAATCGTATTTGAACATCAATCGATAGCCATCCTTTGTGGGCCTTTCGTGTGGGCCTTTCAAGAGCAACGGATTTGGTTTTTCGTCGCTAAATTTTGTGACGGAAAGAGTTTCCGTCGCTAAAATTAGCAACGAAAAATGATATCCGTCGCTAAATTTAGCGATGGAACCCCAAATCCGTCGCTAAATTTTTGCAATACATTATTAGCGACGAAAATTTTTCTGTCGCTAAATCCGTATCTAAACCCTTGTGTTTTTTGTAGTGTTAGCACTAAAAAACGCTCTAAAGAACAAGGGAGAAACATCGAAGAGGAAAGAAGTAGACAGCTCAAGCGTCTCCAGGTGGACCTATCTTTGGCCCAAGAATGTTGTGAGAAGTTGGAAGCGGAGGCGAGTGTTCGGCAGGCAAGATTGACAGTCACAAGAACGTTAGCTCATCTTCGGGAGAAGTCTCTTCGAAATACCGAACGAGAGATGACCGATCTCAAGGATCTGTTGCTAAGGATGCTGCCGACCTCCAGCTTTGCCAACGCAGGTTGTTTGAGCGTTTGCGGTGCGCAGAGGAGATTCTCCGACATGTCGGTCAGTATGAGGCTCTGCCTCCTCTTGAGGGGCCGGTGGATCCGGATTCTACCTTGGTTACTTCTAGCGTTCCTTCTGCTCCCTTGTAACTTTGCATCATTCAGATATGAAGAAATTTTAATTTTCTCATTTTGTTCCATGCTCTATTGTGGTGTAATAATTTTCTGCTAAGGAAGAACTTTCGAATGCCTTATCCCATTCGCTTGATGAGGTCGGGATGACTTGGACCCGTCGTATAGCAGGGGGCTCTTGGTATCAAGCTCATATCCATTCGCTTATGAGATTCATCTCACTTTAGTGACATTCCCAATCAGTTGAGCAAGGGTGTCTAGGGTCCGACGTTAGATTGGAAGCTTCCAAGGTTAGAATTGTGTCTATCCCATCGAGGAGTTCCATCCTGCGTTCGTTCGGAAGGATCTGGGCGTCTAAGACCCGACCTTCGATTAGAAATTTTAGACATTAGGGTCGTGTTCACCCATTCGGAGAGTTATATCTCATTTTAACGACACAATCGTTCGGAAGAACCTAAGTGCCTGTGGCTCGACGATCGATTAGAGACTTTATAAATTAGGGCCGTGTCCCCCCGTTTGGGGAGTTTTATTTCAACTTAACAACACATTCATTCGCAGGGACTTGGACGCTTGAGACCCGACGATCGATTAGAGACTTTAAAAATTAGAGTCGTGTCCGCCCATTCGAGGAGTTTTATCCCAAGTTAACGACATATTCGTTCGGAGGGACCTGGGCGCCTGAGGCTCGACGATCGATTAGAGACTTTAAAAATTAGGGTCGTGTCCGCCCGTTCGGAGAGTTTTATTCCAACTTAACGACACATTCATTTGGAGGGATCTAGGCGCCTGAGGCCCGACAATTGATTAGAGACTTTAAAAATTAGGGTCGTATCCACCCGTTCGGGGAGTTTTATCCCAATTTAACGACACATTCGTTCGGGGGGACCTGAGTGCCTAAGTCCCGACGATCGATTAGAAACTTTAAAAATTAGGGTCGTGTCCGCTCGTTCGAAAAGTTTTATCTCAACTTACCGACACATTCGTTTGAAGGGACCTGGGCGCCTGAGACCCGACGATCGATTAGAGACTTTAAAATTTAGGAGGGCTGTTTTCTTCATCGGTTATTAAGAATCCCGTGTCGCGTGCTATCGATAAGTAACAGGAGAATACCGAAATCTTTATCAAGGGAAAAGCGCAGGGAACTCCGGGTCAAAAGCCGGGCAAAGACTAGTGGGAACATAGGGCTCATGTCAGTTATTTTCACCACCGATTTGGAGAATCACCCTTCTTGTTCATCATGCGGCAGTCTGGGATCCGGTCTACCGGGCAGCTCATTCTCCCGCAGTGCATTGCGTCTATCGGGGGAAGGTAGATTCCTTCCTTCCATGCTGATGAACTTCTACAGTTTATCACTGCGAACTAAAAAATCCAACTCGTCCTAGTCTTTTGCACTCATCGGTCGTGTGACCGTAGTTCCGATGGAAATGGCAGTACTTGGACTTGTCTTTCTTGGGATCTTCTTCTGTGGGACAAGGGGGCCATCTGACGTATGATTTGTTTTTTATCTGGTATACTCGGGGTTTCGTTCAGCGGCATATAGATGCTGAACCTTTACGAGGGCAGGGCTCCTGGTTTACTTCTCTTTGAAGAGGGCTGACAAGGCGATCGACTGCGTTCCTTTCTGCTATGATGGTTCCTTCTTCGGTCGAAAGCTTCCGCTTCTTCTACCGCGATATACTTCTCTGCTCGGGAGTAGAATTCTTAGATAGTTGCTAGGGGTTTCTTTGTAATAGAGACTTTCATGTCAGAGGAGCGCAATCCCGTTAGGAGAGCGGCCAGTGCGATATTATGGTTCAAAGCGGGGACCTTTAGCATATCTGTCTTAAATCTTTCTAGGAAATCTCCCAGAAACTCTTCTTCCCTTTGCCGCAATGATAGCAAGGAAATGGATTTTCACTTGGCTCTCTGGTTGATTATAAAATGAGTCTCAAACTGTTGTCGGAGCTGGGCAAAACTCTTGATACTGAACAACGAGAGAGAGTTAAACCATGTCAGGGCATTACCCTTGAGAGTAGTGGGGAAGTGCTTGCACATCGCTGCATCTGACAGGTCTCTGGAGACCATAACTGTTATGAAATGAGCGGTGTGGTCACGAGCTTTAGTTGTTCCATCATATCGCTCCATGAGAGGTAAAATGATGTCTCTTGGCATTGGTTCTGATGAGATTTTCGAGTCGAAGAGTGATTCACCTGAAGGGTGCAGGGGATCTTCCCCATTCTTCGCATCTGCCCTTTTAAGCTCAGCGACAATAAGTTGTTCGACTTGTCTTTTCAGATCTTCGGGGTCGTATTGAGAGGCCGACAAGGGTTCATAATTAGCAAGATGTTCTCATCTCGATGGTCACTCGTATTCGGACTCTACTGCGGATGAGTGGCCATCTGGCCCGAGGGCTCGGCTGGATCCCTCCAGTTGTTTACTCATTCTTTAGAGTTTCAACTCCAACTTTTCCATTTGGGACTGGTTCGCCTGCTCTGGCACTGGGGCCATGACCAACTGTTTCTGAACCGCAGGTTGTAGGATTTGCTCCGGACAGGGCGGTTGGGAGGAAAACATAGGATCTTGAACTGAGTGATTGGGTGCCGGAGGGACGATAGATTCGGCGAGTACAGGGGTGTGCCCTTCTACGACGGGGGCGAAGGGTGTTCTAGTTCTCAAAGGTATAGTTGTAACAGAAGTTGTTCTAATCTGTTTTCACAGACGGCGCCAATCTGTTGGAGGTGGGTTATAGGTCTACAAATATTGGCTCCTTACAGACTTGAACAGTTATCGTCAGAAGGGATATAATACCTGCAAAAATCGCAGGAGAGTGTTTCGGTAGGGAGGCTCCGACGCTCAAGTCAGAAAGAGCAATTTTTGAAGGGAAAAGAAACAGACTGAGAGCTCAAGGGAGTGATTCTCTGTGATTCGAGTGTTCAATGTATGAGGCCAAAAGAGCGTACCTGGCTTATAGGGTTTTGAATCACCTTATATCTGTGAGAGTCGTGCGCCGCTGAATTGTTTCAACCCTACTTTTCTTATTGAACTGATTCGGAAATTTCGGGGATTCAATAGTTCGAATTAATTATGATTCTCATCATTTATGAAACTTTCATTTTCTGTTTGGATCCATTCCTTAACCGAAAGATCCTAAAGAGATTGCTCTCAAATAGGAAGTAGGAGTCATTAGGATATTTTGGCTTTCTCTTAGACTCATTAGAGCCGTTGTTTATTGATCGATCGTTCAACCGATGAAAGGTCTTCAGATCTCGTTCGCTTGAAGAACTGACGGTTGAATGCTCGATCGGGACAATTACCTTTACTTGACGAATTATGTTTGGCTAGCGGGACGACTGAAATCCTATCGTTCGGGAGATCTAGACGACTGAGATCCCTCAGTAGATAATCGTATTTGAACATCAATCGGTAGCCGTCCTTTGTGGACCTTTCGTATGGGCCTTTCAAGAACTGACCCTTCTACCTGGGTCTAAAACCACGTCCCATCAAAAACAATAACTTGACATATATCTATAATATACATATACACATAGATAACATAATGGTGTATATATTGACCATCATAGCTTCTTTGCTTACGTTTTACTCAATTTTATAAGAACAACTATTTTTTAACCCGAATTTTTATAATGAGTTATCTTTGATCTGAAAATTAATCAACAAATTTGAAAAGAAAATGATAAGACCAATGAGAAGCTAGAAATTAAAAAATTTTTTAAAAAAAGTAAGGTCAGATAAGTCACACATTAATTTTGTATACTCAAAATAAGGCTTTAGTTGACTTTAATATCACATGCAAACGAAGCTCTATAGGCAGGCTCTTCAAGAAAGTGTTAAGACATTGCCATCTCTATACAAGTCGGTGTCAATGGTCAGATGGTATAATAGGTAGGTCATCTCACATTTTAACTAGAGAGTTTAGGTTCGAGTTCTAGGAACGAAACAAACTATATTAGGAGATCCTTATCCCAAAGAGAGATCTTAGTTGGTTCAATCCGAATTAATCAGAACAAAGTTTTAGATATCGAGAGATGAACCAAATTCAAATGGGCAAAAAAAAAATCACACATTAAATTTGTATGCTCAAAATAAGGCTTTAGTTGACTGTAATATCACATGCAAACGAAGCTCTATAGGCAGGCTCTTCAAGAAAGAGTTAAGACATTGCCATCTCTATACAAGTCGGTGTCAATGGTAAGTTGGTGTAATGGGTAGATCATCTCATCTCTTAACTAGAGTTTGGGTTCAATTTTTGGGAATGAAATAAATTACATTGAGTCATATCCCAAAAAGGGATCTCGGTCAGTTCGATCCGAATTAATCAGAACAAAGTTTCAGATATCAAGTTATGGCCAAATTCAAAGGCACCAAAAAAAAAAAAAATTCTCTGTACAAGTTGGTGTGGCCTTAACCATTATTGTAACAGGCACTTCTCAATTGGGTCGTCAAAATAAGTCCAATTCTCTTGCTCCCATCTCTAATTAAATAAAATTTTTGAATAAAAATTACTAAAAAAATAATAATTTTAATTTTTTGATAAAATAAATTTGAATTTTATATGAAACTCAGATGGGCCCACCCTCTCTTTTTTATACTTTTGGATCAAAAGAAAATACTAGTAAGGGTTGAGATTTTTTTTTTTTTTTTTTTGGTTACACGAAAACTTGAATTGAAATTTTTAATTTAGAGCGTAAGTTGCGACAATTAGGTTGTCCCGTGGAGACGGTAACGGTTGAGACTTTTTAGAATCTCAATTTATGTAGTTAATGTTGAGGATGGAAAAGAACAAAAAAGGGCACCAAATTATTCAATAGTGATGATGGCCATTTATTGTTCAAGATATTTATTATCACCCATTTTGCCTATTAAATAACTTAATACCTAATACTAATAATAAATATCTAGGAAAATTATATATCGTGGTTGGTCAATGTTGGAGATTTTTGGGGGCGAAATCTCAAAATTATTTTAAAAATTTTGGATTAGGCTTGATTTTAAAAATAGACCCGGTTGGCCGATGCACGCCAAATATAGCATCAGGGGAGAGATGACGGCCTAGCAAGAGAAAAACGGAGGGGACAACCGGGCTATTCCCCCTTGTTTATTTTGAAGTTTCAAAAGTTATAAACATGGTAGTTTGGCTTTTTGGACCGTTACGGTTACGGTTCAAAGCCAATTCGTCATGGTTGATCCGGACGCTTACACTCAGAGCGTACAGTTAAAGGTTTAAGACACCCGAGCCCTCGACCGAGCCGGTTTACAAATTTGTTACGAGCTCCTCTCAAATTTTTGTTTCAATTTAAAAGAAAGAGGAAAACTTTTTTTTCCCCATTTGAAATTAGTCGTGCCCAATGATTCCATATTTGCCTGGGTTTTTGTCAAGTGGGGCACTTCTATCTTCTGGAACGGCCACAGGTGATGGGAATATGATCAAGTAGACAAGCATCCAACGATAAGTGATAAAAGCATTTAAAAAAAAAAAATTGCTTTGAAATAATAACAATTCTGATGCCTCTGAAATACTAAGATCTCTCTTTTGGGAGATATCTCTCAACGTGATTTTTTCTTTATTCATGGGAAGTCGAACTCACAATTATGATTAAAGAAATTAAACTCTCTTTCAGTTAAACTAACCAACGTTGGTATCTTTATATATATGTCTTAGACTTCGAAGGCCCAACCTCTGCAACTAAAATGCAATCCCTGGCAAATCTTGGCAATTGCCGTGCAAAAGATTTAAGGGGGTAGGAGTTTTCGCCTTTTTGCCAAATTTGCATAATATAAAATGTTTGTGTCAGGTAAATTTGAGTAAATAGTGAACTTTTACTAAAATGCAACACCACAATATCCTTGTTTTTATGGGTTGCTGAAGCTCTTGCCCTGTGTTGAAAACAAAATACAAAAAAATACACAAATTTATTTGTTACGCTTGCTCGCTTGACATCAAACATTAGTCAACATAATACGAGCTCCGAGGAAGAAAATAATTTGTTTTCAAAATAAATAATGAATTTTAACTTGACTAATCAGATCATATAACACCTTAAATTGACCAAAAGGTTTTTTGCGACCCATGAAGGTTCTCTGGTCATGCCCTTAAGGGGACAACTTAGCAGTCACAACTCTCTCTCCCCCGATTTGGGTAAAAAAAGAAAAAAAAAAAGATTTTCTGGTCATGTCAGTTGATTCAGCATTTTCCACGGACCGTGCTCAGGCATGGGTATTAGGATATGGGCCGGATTGGCCCAACCCAAAATTATATAAAATGTAAATGTATAAAACATAATATTTCTCTCTCTCTTTTATGATAGATAATATTTGTCGCTTTGTCTAAATATGTTAATCTAGTCTAAATAATATTAGTCGCTTCATCTCACACTTGTGTGGGCCGGGCTTCACATAATGCAATGTTCGCAGCAAATAAGGAAATTCCATATCTGGCGCAAACAAGGAGATATCTGGTTGGAAAGAGCCATATAATTCTTCTTTTTTTTTTCCTTTTCTTTTTTAGTAATGATTTTATTGTTATTATTATTATTATTATTATTAGTGAATACTAGATAAACCTTATCTTACTTGATAATTTGTCCCAAAAAGTATAAGTTGGGATGAAAGATTGACTTATTGGGTGAGAGAGTCTATTAGATTTAAGTATCACTCTATGATTTTATTGGAAACAATATTGGATTCATGACAAAATCTCAAGTTGAATTGGAATCTAGAGGGTTGTGGGCGAGCATGCGGGGTGTGGACACAAAAGTGACACCCACCAATTAAGACCTAAGCCAGTTTTAGGTCGTGTTTGATTTAAAATATTGTATGAAAAGCATGAAATATGACATAAGGATATGGATAAACATTTTAAAATTAGATGAGAAAAAAATTAAAAAAAAAAAAGTTAATCAAATGTTTTGTCTTTATCTCGCCTTTAAGGAAAAAAAATATAAAAATTTAAATTATTTTTATTTTGAGATTGAAATAACATTTAATTTTACTATGATTTTCACTAACTAATACTTGTTTATTTCATCTTGTATATCATTCTAAATGTTATACAAGAGATACATATTCACAGTCAGTTCAATTAAACATAACTTGTTGAATGATTGGAGGTAGTCTATTAGAAAATTTGAATGGGCTTCAAGTGTGGCCAACAACGCTCATGACCCCATGCGCTCAAAAATCTCAAAGAATCTCTTTTGCAATGCAATGCACCATGACAACCAGTGGTAGTCACTGGTGGGATGGCGTTCTAGAAGCCCATTGTCCCGCTAGGTTTTTACTTCCCTCACAGTTGACCGAAAAGTTTTGTCAGACCAGCAATCGCTTTTTGTCAAGAAACTTGAAAGTCTTCTAGAGGCCTTTGGTCCTCCCGAAAGGCACTCTTCTTTTTCTGAATTACGACAGAAAAACTTTTGTCCCTCGTCTGTTATCTCTCGTTCGATTGGCTCCACTTGTAAAAGAATCTTTGGAAGGTGAGATACGCAATTTTGCATGTATCAGTGATATCTGAAATTTTGTTCAATTAATCAAGAGTGTCGAAAAACCTTTTAGTGTTGATAGCATCTCTTTTGACTTCGTAACCTACTCACAGATATATTTTTCTTCCCCACGACTTTGTATATCACGTCGTAGTCTCTCGGGGCGAATAGGAATGATATTTTATGTGATACTGGTTGAAACGATGTGAGTCCGTGCCATAAGTCCCTAATTTGTTCGATCCGATATAATACCCAAAATAATTATTATATAAATATTTTCTCAAAATTTTTAATATTTACTTAAAAATTTATAGGAAACTACTATCTTTATTTACGAACGTTTTTAATGCTCAAACATTAACCTCATCTGAATTTTTAAATTTTGTTTAATATGAATTTGTATTTAAAATATTATTTAATATGTTTAATATATTATTTGAGATTAATTTTTTAAAATATCTGTCACTATTTGTATTTGATATTAGTTTAATTGATAAAATTAATTAAACAAGAAAGATATTATAAATAAAATTGGGTAGAATCGAATAATTCTGAATCTACTCAAAATCCCCGTAGAAGCATGGTTATGCTTTTGCACTCTACGACGTCGGCCCCGGTCCAAGTCCACCCAAGTAATTTTCCGGTATAGAGTAAAGATAAGTTTATCATACTCCGCCAGGTTTATTGCCATCCGTACTGGTGAATGAAACGTATGCTTTATAATTTATGTGAAAAACGAATGAGAGAGAGACATAGAGATAGAGATAGAGATAGAGATAGAGAGGAGCCTTTGCCAATTGTCGTGGTTACCCTAAGGTAAAGGACCTGGCGGATTCATGGATATACTTGTTACGAGAGACTAACTTATCATTTTGTTAAACACCACTTAATAGTCCCCAATTTGACAACTGGAAGCAAGCAGAAGCTAAGGATGTGGCGTGGCGACAAAAATCCAACCCAAATGGATTTAATATTTGAGGAAGCAAAATTGATGAGTAATGCGTGTTCTATTAGACCATGCAACACCTATGCAGCTTTCATGAAACTCTCGAGGTCGTTCCTTAAGAACAGCCTAAACAGAATTTCATTTTTTTTTCTCGATTCAATTTTATTTTATTTTATCTCCTTATACTAAATAAAAAAAAAAAACCCCTCTTAGAGGTCCCATAATTCCAAGAATAGCGTACCACTCCTTTTCATTTTGTTTTACAAAGAAACTTTTGATTGAATTTTTAAATAAAGAAAATATTAATATATATATGTATGTATGTATGTATGTATGTCAATACTGTTAGTGGGGTATTGATTAACCAATTAATAACATCAAATAGAATCTCTATGTTATATGAAGCATATTTTTGAATATACAACTCACTATATAAATATATATATATTTAAAATGATTGACGAGGTTAATAACTTCATTTTTCCTTTTAATTTTCCCAAACTCTAGTTTTAATGATTTTTTTTTTAATATTTAGCATTAATTTATAACTGTGAGATTAACTATGTGTCTCTTGTGTGGTGGAGAAGCATGAATTGGAGGCAGGCACCCAAAACAACGTGTTATGTCCTCTGACCACAAAGTTTGTCTCCAACATGATTGAAAACTCTACTGCAAATGTCAATCCTCGAGAACTATAATTAAAAGTTGGTTCACGCAAATGTATTGTCATTCTTCCTTTTTTCTTGCCCAGCAAATAAAATTTTTATTGAAATTGGTCGTAAGTTTGCACCAGATTATGCTTGTACCGTACATTTCAAAATCAAATCTATCACTCCGATCTCAAAAGATTTACGTTGATATTATATTTCAATGCTAGAAAATCGAATATGAACGGCAAAAATTAGTGACGAATTAAAATCTATTGCAAATCCTTTGGCGATAGATTAGTGATAGATCCTTTGGTGATAGAATTAATGACGAAAAAATCCATCAGTAAAATTAACACGAAATTAAAGTGAAATTTTTTACACAAATTAGCGATGAAAAAATCTATCAAAAATAGTTTTGTCGCTTATCCGTCAGTAAAATTGACGTGAAATTTTTTGTACAAATTAACAACGAAAATATCCGTCGGAAATAATTCCGTTGTTAATATTAACGACGAAATTATTTCTGTCGATAATTCGTCACTAAAACTCGCAAAAAAAAATTTGTATTTTTTTAAAATTAAGGTATTATATTTTTATTAAATATAATTTTGTATTTTGTATTTTTATTAATTTATGGTATTGTTTTTTATTAAATATAATTTTGTGTTTTTATAAAATATAATTTTTTATTTTTATTAAATATAATTTTGTGTTTTTATTAAATATAATTTTGTATTTTTATTTAATATGATTTTGTATTTTTATTAAATTAGGGTATTGTATTTTTATTAAATATAATTTTATATTTTTATTAAATATGATTTTGTTTTTTATTAAATTAGGGTATTTTTTTATTAAATATAATTTTATGTTTTTATTAAATATAATTTTATATTTTTATTAAATATCATTTTATGTTTTTATTAAATATAATTTTATATTTTTGTTAAACATAATTTTATGTTTTTATTAGGATATGCATGCGAGCGAGTTCGGGCATGCTTGCGAGTGCTCGCGGAGGGGTGTGAGGCTGTGTGCATCTTGGGTGCATGACTTTCAGCGATAAAAAATTTTCGTCGCAAGTAAAATTGGTCATTAATCCGTCGATAATTTGAAATAATTTGAAAAATATAAAATTAAATTATCGATGGAATATTACGACGAAAAATTCCGTGACTAATCCATCGCTAAAATAATTTCACACTTTTTAAATTATTTAAAATTATTGATAAATTAGTGACTGATTTTTTTAGCGATCAAAAATTTTTGTTTTTAATTCGTTGTTAAATTTTTTGACAAAAAATTTTTGTTATTAAATTTAGCGAAAGAACTTTCAATAACAAAATTTTTATAGCTAATTTTCTGTCACTAAAAAATTTTAGTGAAACAATAAATATTTTCGTTTCCATATCCATTTCTTTAATAATGCTTCATACACGCTTTATCTTTCGCTATGGTGGTCGTTGACTTTTCATTTTCATCCCGGGCATGGTAAGCCCTTACATCACGATCAGTGACGGAGTCACGTTGAAGGACGTGCGGGCAATCGCCCCACTAAAAGAAATATTAAATTTTATATATTAAATAAAAATTATCCTTACACAAAAAAGTCATTACATTTAAAAAAAAAAATTATCCTTATAAAAAAAATTTATATTTATAATTTAAAAATAAAATATTTTGATTTATAAAAATATTTTATCCCTATTATTTTTGAATTCTCGATTCGTCACCGATCACAATCATATCTATATCTACCACGAATCAAGACTTTATGGGTCCGAATTTATTTGAGTAGACAAATGTAGAGTTAAAAAAATTAAAAGTATAAAAAAGCATTAGACAAAAATGAATGCATGATAATCTCATTAATTTAAAGAGGGTCATTTGGATCCAAATTTTTAATAATTTAGGAGAAATCTTTGCATATAAAAAATACGGGTCAAGACCCATTTATATTCGTTCAAAGTTTAGAGGGAAAAGTTACTCTTTTCCCAATTATTTATTGTTTCCGACAGACTTCCTCCTGTGGTTAACATGCATGATACAAATCGAAAAGGATGCAAAAGAGTGAGATTAGTTTTTGTTAGCTATTCTTAAATCCACTTAATAACCAGAAGTCTGTACAGTTGCTTCCGTTCCCACTTTCCTGAAAAATTAGCAATTGGAAATCTGTGATTGCGATTGGCGAGAAAAGCCCCAGTTCACGGCATTGTAGAAGAGTCTCTTCAAGAGACTCTATGTACATATGAAGCCGGCGAGCTTCACTCCAAGTACCTCATAAAGCGATAAACTCCTGGGAGTGGTGAACTGTAGGCGGCTTCCGCGTCCTATCCGTGTAATGTTTCTCGTCAATGAGTGGGTCATGCATACCATCATAAAGTAAATGTCGGCCCAAGTGTCAGCTAAAGCGAAAAAAAGGACTATTCTTACTGGCTCCAATAATTTCTCAAAGATTAGGGCTATCTCCCAACTCCTCCTGCCGGAACCCTCTGACATAATCTCAAGCATGCTTTCAAGTCAAACCCCACACGCGAGAAAAAAAAAAAAAATCCACAGAAACGCATCCAATCTAAGAAATAATAATAAAAAACATTCCTAAAAGTTAGAAAATTTATACCTACAATTTGCACACTTTTTTTTTTTGGCCTTTCTGTGGTATCCAAACGGATCCTTTACAAGCTTTGAATCTCCCGTCAACTCTTTTCTTCGCTCCAATCCTCGGTCATCCCTGTCAAGAACACGATATAAGCTGGAAGAAATGATAAAGTTAAAACACATTGACACACTTCAGATTAAGAGAGACAGCTTCATGGATAATTTGATCGAACAAAGTTGAAAAGTTTGGAGATCGATGAGATGAAGCGAAGGAGGATGATGGTTCGAGTTTTGCTATCTCTGCGAAAAACTGATCCCGCTTACTATAGGAACGAATTCATCAAAGGACATGTTTCTCTATAGTTTTCTTTTCCTAAACAAGAAATGCTATTGTCTATATTTCCTTTTATGAATTTATTTTTCTCATGTTAAAAATAATTCTAATGTATCATAAAATTAATATTATTTATCATGAATAAATTTATTAGAGAAATATTATTGCTCAAGCTGAAATACTTGGGAGCATGAGGGGCTCTTGGGTAAGCATAAAAGGAAAAAATTCACAAAAGAATATCACCCTCAATTGAGAAAAGCCCTCGGTGATTGAATAATTTTGAGAAATAATGTTTAACCATTTCTTATGGTAGTTTTTATGAGTTAGTAGGCTGACAAGCTGCAAATTATAATTTTAAGTATGATTTCTCAATTGCATCACTAAATTTTGTCTATGACCTAAGTAGTACTTACGATCATAGAGTTTTTTTTCTAAAATTTTCCCATATTATTTTCCATGATATATGGTATGTTTATATAATAGTGGTGATAAAAATGTAATTATAAAGTAATTATATATAAAATTGCATCGTGAATTTCTAATATTCCTCTTTAGAAGAGGAAAAAATCACCACATGTTTCTCAACATATAGCGGAAATGTCACTGTTATGGAACGTAAAAGTCGATATTGGGAGACCTCCTCGATAAAGGATCCAATGACAGGTTAATTCGAATTAATCGAGATAAAATCCCAAATACCGGGTGATGATCAAGTCAAAGAAAAAAAAAAAAAAAGCGGAAATGTCCAACTTGACATTATCATCGTGTTGTGGGTGGATTCCATGTGCCATATGGCACAATGCTACTGCCAAATATATGGGCCATACACGATAATCTTCTGGGAGATTTGACCCAGAGAGATTTAAAGGCGCAGTGGGGACAAGATATGGATTCTAACTGTAGCCATTTGGGTCGGGTCGGAGAAGTTGCCCTGGAGACGAATCGGCTATTCCGAAGGTAGGATGGACTCTCGGGCCGATAATACAGTGCTTTGAGTGGGAAAAGATCTGTCATGGACCTGTGTATATGAGTGAAAGATGGGGTGTTCCTAGGAGAGTTCAAGTGGTAAAACTTTTTTATTTTTTTCATCTTCTGTTTCTCGATTCGATATCACTTAATTGAATATTCAAAAAAAAAAAAAAAAAAATGAAAGATGGGTACTACATTATCTCCGGTCAACCCGATGCAAGCTCAATGTCGAGGCTGGCCTTGGCCAATGTTCCCTCCCAAATTTGAAAAGCAGTATTATTCTTCATTTTTCATCATTAAGGACTTTAAGATTTATTATTGATAATTTTCTTTAGATGCACACGTCAAGAGATCTTCAATATGGCTAAGGTAGAAAAAGCATCTCCACATTTTTTTTCACAAGTAGGCTGGGCAAATAAAAAAAAAAAAAAATCAGATTGAGGAAAAAGAAATCCGAGGTTGGATCAATCATCGATCCTTAATTTGGCTTTCTAAAGCACGTGATAACAACAACACGTATCTTCATTTGTTCTGGACGAAAACGAAATAATGGGGCTCAAGAAATATTCGCTTTCTCCATCAAAGCATCTCTATCATAATGTTCAGCTTTCTCGGATAATCACGAAACATTGGAGGTAGGTCCTCATTATTTCTAGCTTTTTTGTAATTTAAATTTTAAATATTACTGAAGATTGATTTATATATATATTTTTTTTCCAACTATATTGCCGGTATATCATCTGATCACCGTAACATTAGTTTGTTAGTTCTTTCTACCTATTATTAATAAATTTATTTTAAAGTCTGATTATCATGTTTACGTTAAAAACTAAAAAATGATTCTCTTATTAATTTTTATATATTGGGTAAATTGTGAAGGTACAGTTAGTATGAATGGAGTGAGGCACCCGATGATGGGGTCGCTTAATATGACTGAAAGCTCCACCAAAAAGCAAATGTTAACCCAGGAGAAGTTGAGAATCACAACTTAGGTTCTCAATTCTCACTGTTCACGCAACCGATTGCTAATTATGTCAATAACATAAATGTCAAACTGGCACCAATACAAACACGAAATCTAAGGGTGGATTTAATTGTGGAAAATATTTTTCGAATTTACATATCTAATTTTTTCATATTTTGTATCTCAACCAGGACACCATCAGGAAAACACTAAAATAAAACCACTAGAGGACCTGGATGCAACCTAGTTGCCACTTGCATCAATATCTTTAATGAAACGTTGAGATTGCCGTAAATAAATAGACCTGGATGCAACCTAGTTGCATCAACATCAACACTTGCCACTTGCACCAACGTTGAGATTGCCGTAATTTGTGACTTTTGATTTTTATTCTTGAAAAGGTTTTTAGCCCTTTATTTTGTTTGAAATCAAATATGTTTTAATGAAATTGTCGAATTCATTTGTTGTATAATTTAAAATTCGTCAAAGTCTTACTTAATATTATGGAAATAATTACGACTAATTATCTTTTGCAAGTATCGATACACTTCATATTTGCAAGGGGGTTTCTCCCGCAGTGGTGTCCCAATTAACATAGATATTGAGTTATTGGCCATTCATTTTGGACTACTTTTGCTTGGAAAAATGGATTTCAAAATCTAATTCTATAATTTGATTACAACTCATTTGAAGATTCTTTTTCTTGGAGTGTCGTCCTTGTCAGCCCGTTGTTAATATTAGAATTACCATGACTCGATATTGATAAGTAAATTTACACTACACCTTAAGAAAGGGAAATGAATGTATAGGTTTTATGACTAAGGTTGATTTGAATCAACACGCAGCTGAAGTTTTTTTGTCACTACTTGAGAAACTTATTGCTTGCTAATCTCTTAGGCGTTGCTATCCTTAAATTTTTTGTCTTGTTTTATATATATATAATAATTTGGTATCTGAAACTATATTATGATTAATCTGAATCAAGCGTTGTAGGATCCAGTTATAAAAAACTCTCTAAATTTAATCTTTTAAATTATTAAATTTTAAAATCAAAATTTGATTAAAAAATTTAATACATTTATCCACTAAATTTGATCGTTCTTCCGTGTGTTTTTTTTTTTTTTAATAACCAATTCGTGGCAAGAGTTCTCTATGGCTCAAATGGCGACGGTGTAAATATCGCGTGTGCATTTTGCTTGCCTGTGGCCAATCCTAATCGAAGTAAATAAAAAAGCAAATGGGCTAAGAAAAAATCGAAATGAGGAAAAGATATCTGAGGGTGGATCAATCATTGATCCTCATTTTGGCTTCCAGAAGCAGAGGCAACGATACAAGGGTGTACTGTGGATAAGACATTTGTGCTTGTTCCATCCAAGCATCTATCATCCATGTAGTGCAGCTTTCATGAGGTATCACGAGCCATTGGAGGTCTTTAACATATCTAGAAGCGCATGCTCTCTCTCTCTCTCTCCCTCCCTCTCTCTTTCTCTCACCCCCCCAAAAAAAAATTGAATATTAGAGAAGAATTCTTTTTATATCTTCAAATATTATGCGAGTATATCGACCCACAACTGCAACAGTTTGTTGGTTTTATACAATAGAAATTACGTAATTAAAATATATATAATTAATAAGTTTATTTTAAACTTTATTTGTAGTGTACGTTTAAATTACAAAAAGATTTTCTTATTATTTTTGTATTTTAATTTAAAATATGAAACGTAAGTGTGAATGGAGAGGAGAGGAGAGTGTCGTCTCCCGGCGAAGTTGTCTCCTTGATATTGTGTTAAAGCCCCATCAGATAAACAACATGTCAACCCATGAAAACCACAATAACTTTAGCTAATCCATGTATATATATCTAACAATTATATGTTAGTATGGTAACATAAACACGAAATCTAACAAACATCTATACCATTCAGACACCTAAATTGTCTCAATTTTCACAGCTCACGTAATACTAACGTATGTGTTTGTATGGTTGATCAGACACCAAGTCATCTCAAATTTGGACACCATCATACTCCCATGGACGAGGGAAGGGGTTTCAGAAAAGGTTTTACATTACAAAATTGGGAAAAGAAAAGTATGTCAATCAATCAAAAGCTTTTGACAATATAAAAAATTATTTATGGAGCATTGTGTTTGTATGATAATCAATATTGGCTCTATTTTAATTTATCACCAATAAATTAAGTCATCAAATGCAATTTTTTTAAGAAATTCATGAGCCAAATCTAGTAAATGAGTTGAGACACTACTCCCTAGTGCTACCAGATATGATTAGCCTTTTTTTTAATGATAGAACTTTTGTGGGTGAGATTTAACGGAAAAAAAAGGTAGTATAAGAGTGTTTTTTGGGTACAGTTGAAATGATAAATTTTTTTTTTTATTTTTCTCCTTTTATCTAATTTAATTATATTTTTTTATTTAAAACAAAACATGTCTTAAGCGTAGAAGTGAGATTGAGACCATGAATCGCATTCGTCTATAGGTCATCGCCATATTTCTAGTTGACCACAGAAAAATAATAATAATAATAAAAATTAAATAAATAGAAGAAGCAAAAACTGGGATACACCACTCACTGAAGTTCGTCACAGATCCCAATTAGCAGGCCACTGGTGCGTACTGAAAAGTATGGCAAATGTTTATATATATTACATTACCGAATAAAATATTATGATTCGTCTTAATTCACGAGCAAGATTTGTTCAATGTAATTGTTTGATGATGATTGCTTCTATATTTTATTTAATAGTGTGTGCAAACCAAATGGTATTATTTTAATTTCTTTTTCTAAAAAAAAATAAAGAAAATGACATTTAAAATTGGAAGAGACGAGGAGTTTAGTTTGGTACTGACTTTCTTTGGGATCTTATCTTTTGGGAAGGTCTCGCTATTATATATATGTGTATCCTCGGCAACAAACCTACACAAGTAAAATCCAATTTCATTGCTAAGATTATAATGATGAATCTTCTTCTCTTGTGCACCCAATTTGCTCTTTCATGTGCTTTGATTGCCATAGCCAAACACCTCCTTCACAACATTCGAAATCTTCCACCAACTCCATTTCCTTCCTTGCCAATTCTCGGTCATTTCCACCTCCTTAGAAAACCCATTCACCGATGTCTCTCCAAAATTTCCGACCGATACGGACCCATAGTTCTCCTCAACTTTGGTTACCGTAAGGTCCTGGTAATCTCCTCCCCTGAACTCGCTGAAGAATGCTTTACCAAAAACGATGTCGTTTTCGCCAACCGACCTCGTTTTCTGGCCGGCAAGATTGTGGGTTCCAATTACACCAACATCGTTTGGGCTCCGTACGGGGACCACTGGCGAAACCTACGACGAATCTCAGCCCTCGAAATTCTGTCCGCGCATCGTCTCCAAACGCTTTCAGCCGTCCGATCTGACGAAGTGAATTTCTTGATCAGGAGAATCTTGAAAGCATCGAAAATGAATCAGCCGGTGGAGATGGAATCCGCATTTTTTGAAGTGATGATGAACGCGATGATGAGGATGATTTCTGGGAAAAGATTCTACGGAGAAGAAGTGGAGGATTCGGAGGAAGCGAGGAGGTTTAGGGAGATATCAAAGGAGACACTCGAGATTGCTTTGTCGAATGACGTCGGAGAGTTTTTGCCGATGATAAGGTGGTTTGATGGGAGGGAGAAAAAATTGTGGGCGTTAAAGATAAAGAGGGACTTGTTTTATCAGAATTTAATTGACCAAAATCGTAAACTACAGGTTGATACATCATTAATATTATCGGATAAAACGAAGCAAAATAGGAATCTGATCCAAGTTTTACTGTCCATGCAAGAAAAAGATCCGGCCTATTATACTGATCAATTCATCATAGGCCTCATGCAGGTAAAATTCTTCACACAAACGACAATATTGAAAATTTGATTATTGCATTTCACAACATTTCTTCAGTTTTCTCCCATTACAAAATTTGATTATTGCATTTTACAACATTTCATAAAATTTGATTATTGCATTTCACAACATTTCAACTAACAGATACATGTCAGTTGCAATAATTAATAGACAGCCTTTTTAAGTTTATAGTTTTTGAATAATTATAAAGGAAAGAATTTTATAATTAAAAACAAATTATAAATAAAATAGTAATTTTGATTTCACTTTGTATTCCAGACGCTGTTAATCGCAGGCACAGACACATCAACTGGAACAATGCAGTGGGCATTATCACTCTTGCTTAATCATCCCCAAGTCCTTGAAAAGGCACAGGCAGAAATTGACAACCATGTGGGTTCCGGACGATTGATCAATGAATCGGACCTGGGTCGACTTCCCTATCTCCGAAGCATCATTTTGGAAACACTTCGAATGTACCCACCTAGCCCCATAATAGTCCCTCACGAATCATCTGATGACTGCACAGTGGGAGGATACCATATTCCACGTGGCACCATTCTATTTGTCAATATTTGGTCCATTCAAAATAGCCCCATGATTTGGGCTGACCCGAGAACCTTTAACCCGGAAAGGTTTCTGGGCGTGGAAGGGGCAAGGGATGGGTTCAAATTCATGCCATTCGGGTCGGGTCGACGGGCATGTCCCGGCGAAGGCTTGGCCATTCGGATGATTGCTTTTGTGTTGGGGTCTATAATCCAATGCTTTGATTGGGAGAGGAATCATGAAAAGTCGGTCGACATGTCGGAGGGGCTTGGATTCTTGTTATCAAAGGCCCAACCTTTACAAGCTAAATGCAAACCTCGTCCCATCATGTCAAAAATTCTTGCTCAAGTTTGAGTTATTTTGGAGTCATCGAGGAGCTCGTCGTTCCTTGTCATATGCATGTGTCAGCAAATAACATAAGGGTGTGTTTGGTATAACACCCCTTCTTCCATAAAGATGTAGTTTATTCAATGTCATTAGAGTAATGATATTTTTAAGCTTGTTCTATTGAAAATTTTAATTTGATACCAAACTATTTATAAAATCTATTACTAATTTTTTTTACTTTAATTCAATTTTATATTTAAAATAAAATATAATATAAAAAAATTAGTAGAAAGAGAGCTGATATTGGTTTCAAAATGTAACCTCAAACTTGAAATATCCTTTAAATCATAGATTGATCTTCATCAATTTATGGAAAATGGTCACCGACCCCGATCACATGAACTATTCAACTCTACTGCCCCATGCCTGTGATCAAAGAAGCAAGATTTCTCAAAAAGCAATGGACATTTTCATACTTCTCATCTATTTTTTAGGTGTGAACCTAATAATATGCGAAGATTATGTGTGAATTTGGTTGCCCAAAAGAAAATTAGTGGCGAAAAAATAAAAACATTATTTGACTAGTATACGATGAGTTGAGTTTTTGGGGGATCCGAGGAAGTAGGCTACTAGAGTTGAAAATAATTTAAAATAATTTATTAAATATTCGTCGTTTAAACAAAGTTTAAATACTCGTTAATTTAATTTAAATGTTTAAATAATTTCATTAAACATTCATTTAAAATAATTCAGGATTCGAGGAACTAGGCTACTAAAGTTGAAAATAATTTAAAATAATTTATTAAATATTCATTTAAAATAATTTAATAATTTAACGTTTAAATATTTATTTTTTAATAAATTATTGATATTTGATAATTATTGTCGTCTCAATTAAATTTAATTCGAATCAGGTTAAATTTTTAAACAGACAAGACTTTTTTGACACGTTCTTTTACTATACACAAAATTTAAATTCAAGACTTTATTTAAGAAATATCAATACATTAACAATAACTGTATCAAAACATATCGTAGATTTTATTCTCATGTCTCGTTCAAAATTTTTTCAAAGTGTGTTTCAAAATATATTTAGCGTTCTGCAAAACGTTTTTATTTGTTCGAAATCAATTTGTTAAAATTTTTAATAACGTTTAAACAAAAAAGTGCAGCGGAATTCGCGCTCGTAAGGCAATTATGAGACAGGGGGCTCAAAGGGCAATTGAGAAATTTCCCGGTGTGGAGGGATGCAGGAAGAGTGTGGACAACAGGCGCCATATTATTAGAATAAAAAAAAAAAAAAAAAAAAAAATTGTCTGGTTTCATGTAGGTCGGATCTGTCTCAGTTTAATAATATTTTTGTGCTCGTATATCAATATTCAAAATGTTAAAGATACATGAATATGGGAACATAATATATAAAATCATTATAATCAACATCTATTTTTTATTTAAGATATTTAAGATCACCCATTCTGCCTATTAAATAATGGCAATTTAGTAAAACTATATAACATGGTTGCGTGATCAAAAGGAACATAATGGTATTTTTTTTTTTTTTTTTAGTAATTTGGCTCAAAGAACAAGGAAATATCTGGTTGGAAAGACCCATATAGTTCTTTTTTTTTTCTTTTCTTTTTTAGTAATGGTTTATTATTATTATTATTATTATTATTATTATTATTATTATTAGTAGTAGTAAATACTAGATAAACCCTATCTTTTTTGATAAATTGTAGCAAAAAATATGAGTTGGAACAAAACTTGAGAATGAAAAAAAACTATGCTGAGAGAATCGACCTCTAAATAAAGTATCTGTAAACGTTTGAATCGAATTAGTTAGAGTATGAATCCAAATACCGATGATTACAACAACAACTATAACCTGCGCCTTGATCCTAAAATTTAGCGTCGGTCTTCTTAGAGACAAATATAAGATGATTAATATATATATAATATTAAAAAAACTATCCAAATATATTTGTAATACGAAAAGTGAGAATTTAATTTACTCTAATTCTCCCATGTCACTCGTTCTTATTCAAAATCATTTCTTTAGTTATCCAAGAAAGATTATTCAACAATCAAAAAATAAAATGTATAATAAATCGTATAAGAAGTTAGAAACCAAGATAAAGAGAGAGATTTACAGAATCATCAAGTTAAGGGAGAGGAAATGAAAAGATTTAGATAGTGTTAGATGTATCAAGAGTGAGACTAATCGTATACTTGTGAGGGATGAAAATATAAGAAAGCGTTTGATGGATTATTTTGATAATTTATTTAACGTGGAGGGTATAAAAAATATCGTCAATATCACGATACCTATAAAAGAGATCAATAAGGACTTCAAATATAAGATTTGTCCTCATGACATAAAGGAAGCCTCAAAGAGAATAAAAAATAAATAAAAAAAAAACCATAGGATCCGATGACATCCCTATTGAAGTGTGAAAATATTTTGGAGAGGTCGGGATAGCAACATTAACAATCTTTTTAACAAAATTTGACAAATCAAGAAAATGTTCAAAATATGGAGGGGGAGTATATTTGTACTATTATATAGGAATAAGGTGGATTTACAAGACTACTCCAAATATAGGGGAATTAAGTTTATGAGTTATATTATGAAGTTGTGGAAAAAAAGTGATTGAATATAGACTAAATTAAAAATAAAAGTGTTTCAGAATCAATTTGAATTTATGTCAGGGAGATCCATTACTGAAACAATCCATTTACTAAGATATTTGATTGAGACATTTAGAGCACAAAAGAGAAATCTATATATGGTATTCATTGATATAGAAAAAGTGTATGATAAAATTCTAAGATATATATTATGGTAAGTATTAATGAAGAAATGGGTTTCCATTCGATACATTAATCTCATCAAAGATATGCATAATGAAGTTGTCACCAACATAAAAACTTGCGGAGGGTAAGTGATAGTTTCCCAATAAACATTGGACTCCATTAGGGATCGGTTTTAAATCCAATCATGTTTGTAATAGTGTTAGATAAAATCACAAAAAATATTCAAAATGAAATATTATGATATATACTCTTTGCAGATGATATAGTATTGATAAATAAAATTATACATAGTATTAGTGCTAATTTGGAGTTATGGAAGGATAAACTAAATTCTAAAAAATTCATATTGAGTCGATCTAAAACAAAGTATATGAAATACAGTTTAGTGATAATCATCAAAATGATAAAAAAACAATTAATTTAGAAAGATATATCAAAAAGTGAACGTCTTAGATATCCGGACAGCATGTTTCTAGTTTCGAGCCCAAGGAATGAGCCTTGGATTAGGAACCTCATGCAAGGGCTAGCTTAAGTAAAAAAAGAAAGCTTGAATGGAGGCTAAGCCGATATTGGACAAGAGGAGGGCTGTTTTCCATTAATGCATAGTGTGAGCCCAATAAAATGTTACAAACCTATGAGTGGGCGGTAGACCGTGGGAAGTTGGTAGTTGACTGAAGATGCTTGAATAATGTGCAATAAAAGAAATTGGTGAAAGGAGTGAAAAGGATTAGAAAAAAGATTGAAAGAGATGGAGAGAGGGGGAAAGAGAGAGAGAGAGAGAGAGGGAGGTAGAGAGATAGAAATCAGAGAGAGAAAGAAGAGGAGAGCATCACAAATCTCATTGTCTGTTTATTCCAAATCACAATTGGCTATTTATACAATTTTTGGATCGATTATTCAACTAATCTAACCACCCTAACTAATCTAGTTATTACAGTTTGATTTAACTGCAATTTGGTTACTACAGTTGGATTTAGTTATTACCTTAATTCTTGAAATGTCTAGTTAAATGGTCAAGTTGTTACAATTTTCTTCCTCTTTAGAAAACACCTTGTCCTCAAGATTGGAAGCCTGAAATTGTGCCTTGATGAAGCTCATGTCTTCCTAAGTAAACTCTTCTAGACTGAGATTGATTCCCCTGATTACCCATCGGATGAGAGACTAGTTGCTCCTCAGGATCCTCCCCTTCTTCAACTGTTATCAGTACATTGAGATGTTTAAGTTTGCATTGGTGTCCAAACATATATTTATCTCCACATTTGTAGCAAAGATTATTAACTTTTCTAAACTGCATTTCTTGGGATAAAATCTTGGGTATTCTGTCTTCAAATTCAACTCTATTTGATACTGTAGTGTTCATGGATGTCGTTATTGATTCTCTCAAATTCTTGATCCCAGTTCTTGTTTCTCTGGGGTCCTAACTCCTTTTTAGGCCAATCTCCCTTTGTTTAACCAGCTCCAATGATTGTTCCTAAAGTGTTGTTATCTCAAATACTTGTAGCAAAGTCCAAGATTCCATTATTCTCAATATTGGTTTGATGTCCTCCCTTAATCCGCTGATAAAGCTTGAAATGAAATAGGACTCGGTTAACCTGGGATTCTTTTGTAGTATTACTGATCATAACTCTTCAAATCTCTCATGGTATTCAGACAATGGTCTATTTTGCTGCAACTTATTAAATTCTTCAATTTCATTTTGGAACCCCTTTGTTTCAAATCTTAGACACAATTGTATTGAGAATTCTTCCCAACTAATCACTTGTTTGGCTAACTTGAGACATTGAAACCAGATTTCTGTTTTTCTCTCGAGATACATTTCTATGGTATTGAGCCATGTGTGAGTAGAAATTTGGTAAACATTAAAAAATTTTGGCATTTCTTCAACCACATCCTAGGATTTTCTCCAACAAATAATGGAAGTTCTATTCTTGGAAAATTTGGCAATAAACCACGGTTCATAGGATCTGTTCTCAATGTTTGGGATCCAAATTTTATCATTATTCTACCTTCTGATGGAGTTGGTAGAATAGGTAACTTAGAGACCTCCCATTTTCTAATTCTTCAATCTTTTCTTAGTTCAACATTTTAAAGATTGAACTCAATTTGGCATCTATGATAGACACTATCAGTTGGTTTTATTCATCTAATTTCTGAGACATACCTTCTTGCTTCTTTTGGATACCCTCGAACCTTTTTTCGACTTACAATTTGTGTTCTTGAAATTCATTCGTCAACTCTAACATTTTATTTTCTTGCTTTCTAATTTGATCTTTGAGAGTTTCGTATCCAGTATTATTTGCCATTAAATCTTTGAAGGAGCTAAGGAACTGCTGCTCTGATACCACTTTTGTCACAAACCTGTGCAGTAGACGTTGGGAAGATGGTAGTTCACCGGAGATACTTGAATAATGTGCAATAGAAGAAATGGGTTAAAAGGAGTTAAAAGGATTAGAGAAAAAGGTAAAAAGAGAAGGATAGGGGGAGAGAGATATAAAGGGAGGCAGAGAGAAAAAGAGTAGAAGGAGATAGATAAAAATCAAAGAGAGAAGGAAAAGGAGAACATCATAAATATCATCTGTTTATTGCAAATCACAACCGGCTATTTATATAATTTTTGGATCGGTTATTCAACTAACCTAACCACCTTGACTAATCTAGTTATCACAGTTTGATTTAACTACAATTTGGTAACTACAGTTGAATTTAGTTATTACCGTTAATTCTTGAAATGCCTAGCTAAATGGTCAAGTTGTTACATAAAACCCTAGAATACTTAGGTTGAAACAGGCATAATAGCGACTATCAAGCAATGTTTTTTAAAATTGAATTGATAAACAATTCGATCAACTTACTGAATCATCAGTTCATTAGTTGAACCAATCAGACTGTTTTACAAATCGAATGATATAATCATGATATCATATATATAATTTGTATATTATATATTTTAAAATAAAATAAAATCCGTATATCTTTATAAAAAAAAATGAATTTGTTCTATCAGCAACAATTGTATATTTTCTAATTTTTTTTGAACCGATTTAAAAAAAAATGAAAAAATGAATTTGTATATTATATAATTTGTATATTATAATTTTTTTCTTTGGATCGATTTGAACGATTCACTATTTTATCGGTTTTGATTGATTTTAAATGATTTTGACTAAATTTAAATTCATCCGCTTTAATAATAAAAACCGAACAAGACTATATAATAGTTCATGATCGAACCGATCGAATCGACTGGTCTTATTCGATTTTAAAAACACTCTATCAAGTATCAAAAGCCATCAAATTATTCATTATGGTACAAAAATAGGGAAAGGATTATTCCATTTCACCGAAGAACTTTGGACGTGTTTATCGAACCTAAAAAAAAAATTAATAATCTGAATTTATTTTTAAATGTAAATGATGCTATAAAATCACATAAGCTTGGAATAGAACCGCCTCCCCCACTCTACTTTCTATTACATATCATATGGATCAGATTTAATTAATTAGTGTTCATTAAAGGTTAAACGTCACATCAAATCAAAAATTTTTATTTCTATTTGAAATCCAGAAACTTATAACTAATCCTTTTCTAATCAAATGTCCAATAAAGAACTAGCGGAGTCGGTGACGGAGTCACGTGGATGTGGGAGGGTGGACTATTGCCCCTTTGATCAAAATAGCCCTATCCATCAATACCTATGTTGCCCTCATTGTTTTGATATTTGTCCTCACTGTCCGACTGCCCTTATATTTGCCCTATTGCCCTTTGGATCTTGGATCCACCAGTGAGTGGAGCCATTCAAAAACTCACTGTCCACCATAAAACCAAACTTTGATTAAAGATGATTCTATTGGTAGTGTGTTAAAGTTCAAATTGATAAATTTTCTCAGTCGTTATGAAATATATTTTGGTGCTAAGATCTATTTTCAATACGAAAACGTGTTACTTAAGATTGGAACACCACATGCTCTTTTGTTTTCTTAAAAAACGAGGAGGAAAACAAAACCCTAGTTGAATTGGAATCTAGAGGGTTGTGGGTGACCATGCCGGGTGCGGACACAAAAGTGACACCCACCAATTAAGACCTAAGCCAGTTTTAGGTCGCGACGAAATATGATATAAGGATATGGATAAACATTTTAAAAATGGATGAGAATAAAATTTATAAAAAAAATATATAGTTAATCAAATGGTTTGTCTTTATCTCCTTTAAGGAGAAAAATATAAAAATTTAAATTATTTTTATTTCCATATTGAAATAACTTTTAATTTTACTATGATTTTCACAAACTAATATTTTTTTATTTCATCTTATATATCATTCTAAATATTTTCCAAGAGATATATTCGCAGTCAGTTTAATTAAACATAAATTGTTGAATGATTGGAGGTAGCCTATTAGAAAATTTGAATAGGCTGACCTTATGCGTTCAAAAATCTCAAACGATGTATTTTGCATTGCAATGAATTTTTTTATTTTTAATATTATGATTTGAATTTAAAATTATCGAAAGATTTATTTTATTTAAATTTAAAATTATTAAATTATTATTTATTTGGACGTGGCAACCAGTCGTCACTGTTGGGACGGTGTTCTAGAAGCCGACTGTCCCACTTGGTTTTTACTTCTCTAACAGTTCACCGAAACATTTTGTCAGACCAGCAATCGCTTTTTGTCAAGAAACTTGGAAGTCTTCTAGAGGCCATTGGTCCTCCCGAAAGGCAACCTTCTTTTTTCTGAATTACGACAAAAAAACTTTTGTCCCTCGTCTGTAATCTCTTGTTTGATTGGCTCCACCATAGAAGAGTCTTTGGTATGTGAGATACGCAATTTTGCATATATCAGTGATATTTTTTTTAATATAAAAAAATATAATTAAATAGAATTAAATTAAAAAAATAAGAATGAAAATAAACAGATTTTATGACTTGAACCGGTTTTGAGGATGCATGTACCAGTGATATCAATCACTGAAATTTTATCCAATTAATCAAGAGTGTGAAAAACCTTTTAGTGTTGATTGCATCTCTTTTGACTTCGTAACATACAAATAATAATTTTTCTTTCCTATGACTTTGTATATCACGTCGTGGTCTCTCGGGGCGAATAGGAATGACATTTTATGTGATACTGACTGTAAGTCCGCGCCACAAGTCCCTAATTTGTTCGATCCGATAATACCCAAAATAATTATTATATAAATATTTTCTCAAAATTTTTTATATTTACTTAAAAAATTATAGGAAACTACTACCTTTATTTGCAAATGTTTTTAATGCTCAAACATTAACCTCATCTGAATTTTAAAATTTTGTTTAATATGTTTAATAAAATTTTGATATTCACTAATATGTTGAATTTGTATTTGAAATATTATTTAATATGTTTAAATATATTATTTGGGATTAATTTTTTAAAAAATCTGTCACTATTTGTATTTGATATTAGTTTAATTGATAAAATTAATTAAACAAGAAAGATGTTATACATAAAATTGGGTAGAATCGAATAATTCTGAAGCTACTCAAAATCCCCGTAGAAGCACAGTTATGCTTTTGTACTCTACCTAGTCGGCCCTGGTCCAAGTCCACCCCAAGTAATTTTCAGGTATAGAGTAAAGACCGGGGGGAGTACACCGCGTGTGTGCATGGTGTGGAGTATTATCGATTTTTCATGCCCATTCAAAATAATTATAAAAAATTAATTCAAAAGAATTTTGTTGAATTTTCAATCCCGCGAGATATGTTTTCCAAGGAGGTAAGTGATCGAGGAGCTTAAACGTCTATTATTAGGGTGATCAAGGAGTTTTAAGTGGATGTGGTTTGATCAATCCGGCTAAATGTGGGGCTGCTTTAAGTTATAGGAGCCAAATGGTTACATTGGTGAAGAGGAGGTACGTTAAATGTGGAATACTAATTATACCTTCATTGCAAGGAACCGAAATTCGGCGGCCGTAGCTTTCCTCCCGCATTGGCCTGATTGCTCTTGTAGTGTTAAGGAGTAAAACTAATTGATCATTTTAAAAAGGACTTCATATACTATTGAAAAATGTCGCTCTATCTTTTTTTTTTTTCTTGGACATAAAAGAAAGCCTTTTATTCTCTGTCTCTCACTCTTATAATGATTTATTTCCATTATAATATTATAGCATTCGTGTTAGTTTTATATTGCAATATCTTATTTTATTAAAATAACCTAATTAAACAATGTTATCATGCCCCATGAAATACTATATACTTTTGACTTCATTATTGTTTTTGTGGTTACTAATGTATTATTGTTTGTTATTGTTAAAAAAAGCAGTAAATTAATATAATCCAATATTACCAAGCATTATATGAATGTCATTGTTTAAAAGAATATACATTTTCTAATATATTTTAAACTTTCTTTCATAAATAAAAACTAATATCGAAAAAAAATAATAAAAACCCAATAATATGTTTACAAAGTTACCAATAGTTGATTTACTATAGACACTGCTCTGCACTTTACATTATCTATTTCTTTTTGAATATTTAATTAGAAACAATTTAGTACATTTACCTACTGGTATCTAGGTTAATTTTCTCTTTGGTTTATATGCATAGTCAAGCAAATAATAATAATAACGATAATAAAGATTGTAATGCATCGTCAAAATTTCACAGGAAAATTTAGGCAAAAAAAATAATTACTCCTCCATTAGCGAGAGCAATGGCCACTAGAGCCGCAGCTTCCATAACCCAAGAGAGAGGGTTGCCAATTGATCACCTAATGAGAGAAGAGGGGCGAAAAAACTTAGCATCCCTCAAAACAAGCTGTAAAAATGGTGACAAGCGTTTCAAACTGGCTCAGAATAGGGATGCCCGACGGTGTTCATATATGAAAGCTTAAAGAAAGTTATGTGAAGGACATAGTACACCAAAGCACTATTACTTAATCCGCCGGGAATTTTAACGTTACCTTGCAACTTCAGTCCGTCTTTTTGCTTCATCTGCCATCTGATTAATCTCAGTGGAGCTAGGGTGATATGCAAAATGGTAGACCAGTTAGAAACCTGCTAAGAAGGATCTCCAATTGCAAAATTATGTTAAAATCAAGTTCCATACTCATTCATACCCTCTACTCCGTCACTAGATCCCAAGCCTTCCCACTGAGTGCATATCTGGTTGCAAATTTTACAATGTCAAGTGGGAAATAAAAGACGAGGTTGTAGAGCCAGATAACACCAGCCCAGCCCCAACAAATTCCTTTAATAGCAGCGAAGCCCCAATTTGCATAAACAGAAATTACAGTGGCTATCCATACACAGAGAAGTGGTTGTGGTCAGTCTTACACTTTTAAAGTATATGCATAAATAAATTGTCCAGACTGTGATCAGTCTTTAACTTACAGGCTGAGCCACTACAAAAGCCAGAATCAAACATAGATTCACGT
The DNA here is from genome assembly GCA_037126225.1 of Dillenia turbinata. Lineage (NCBI taxonomy): Eukaryota > Viridiplantae > Streptophyta > Magnoliopsida > Dilleniales > Dilleniaceae > Dillenia > Dillenia turbinata. Next base: position 5,386,171 of record JBAMMX010000005.1, read on the forward strand.
AGAAGAAAATATCCCATCCACTCAGAGATTATTATGCCAACTGCCCATCAAAGACCGCAAAAGTCAGAACAGAAAACCAAAAACTTTAAAATTACATTAAAGGCAATTACTTGGAGAAGTTAAGGTTCAGTTCAATTGAGATTTTGTGGGGTTTTAATGAAAAATATTATTGATGTAATGATATTAATTCTTTTTTATGGAGAAACTTGGCTTCTACATGCAAAACTCTATTTACTCTCAAACATTTTTTAGTTTAGTTGAAAATATTACAAGTCAAATAACAAAAAATAGAGGCAAGTTGAGCAAGTTGAAGGAAGTTGAAGGCATCCAAAGAGGGCTGATACCCAATTGTCATCCAAAATTTATGTACGCCCAGCTGGATAAAAAGAAACTACCTGGAATGAACAATTTTAGCTATCATGATGAAAAAATGAGATCTTCATGTGACTGAGGTGGAGAAAAGGAAAATGGGGATTATAGGGAAGATTTGATCATTTTACAAATTATAGTCCAAATAAGAAAACACACGAAATTTTCTATTTTCTAGAGTTGAGTATTACCTTTGCTAATAACACTAATGCACAATGACAGCCTTGGCATTGCTAATTATTTTAAGGCTTGAGGAACATGGACAGTAAATCCTAACACGAAATTTTCTATTTTCTAGAGTTGAGTATTACCTCAAAAGGGTAAAGGAACATGGACAGTAAATCCTATTGAGGTAAATGTGGCTGCATAAGCAAGTATTTCAAATTCTGCAATAATATCTGTCGGATCAATGAGATCTGGAACTGAAAATGCCAAGCACCGATTTGTGATATGCTTAGGCTTTGTCATGCTTTGTATTTAAAGCAGGAATGGAAATGGATATAAACAAATAGAACTTTCTCAAGCATGAGTCACCCTTGGATAAATAAATTCGTGGAAGTGTAGAAATAGAACAGAATTTGCAAAAAGTATGAAATATGCTTGTTAAAACAATCACTCCTCCGAAAGCTGCAACCTACCATCAGAAAATATCAATTTTTTTCTACCATGTATTTCAATTGACAAAGCACATCTATATTGTTATTGTTACCATCATGAAACTCACCCCCACATTAGTAAAAGTTGAGGCTACGCATTGTAAAATTTAACCTAAAAATTCATATGTTAATCATACGTCTACCAAATCCAAGAGAAAGGACATGAAACTTTGTTCCCTTCTAATGGCAAAACACAACAACCCCTCCAGGCGAAACAATTCAACTTGAATATTAAGGCCAACCATTATTCAAGGTATTTGAGAAAAGTATAACAACGTACTCAATACTGACAAAAGTGGACCTCAAGTAGCAGGAAGAGTTTCCCAATTTTACATTAGTGGGATGGCATAAGGGGGTTATATTGGCCATCATCAAGAAAAACAGGAAAACAGGAAAATGTACTAATCTTGTCGGTGAATTTAATTATACACCAACAATTATACAATAAAAATGTTCTAAGATTACGGAAAATATATCAAGAACAATCTAAGAGAGCTATAACAAGTTTTGTACATACGTATATACGTATTGCCAAAGAGTTATCCAGTTACATTAGAAAACCACCAAATATTGGTTCCACTTATTTCTAGGAAGACCTTTTCTCCAAGGACTTGATAAAATCTTTTCCTACTGAGCATTTTTCAGAAAATATAATTTGCGTTTTTTTTAATTCTAACAGAAAATATTTTCAATTGGCTAGAGTATATTCTGGCACCCAAATACAAGAAAACATGGAAAATTCTATTCACAATGTTATTTTCAGTAAACAAAAAAAACAAAAACAAAAACAAAAACAAAAACAAACCACTAATGCAATTATATCATATTCAGCATCAACTTTCAAGATAATGAAAAAACGATTAAATTAGAAAAAAGTGAAGTATTAAAAAGTGAACGATTTAGATATCTTGATTTAATCATTCAAGACAATGTACTATCGATGGAGATGTGAACAATAGAATTCAAGCGGATTGGATAAAATGACGAAAGGCATCCAGAATCCTCTATGATCGCACAATGCTATTACATCTAAAGGAAAAATTTTATAGAATCGCAATAAGATTTGCGCTATTATATGATACTGAGTGTTGGGCCATTAAATAGCAACAAAAACAAAAAATGGTTCTTGCTATAATGAGAATGTTTAGATGAATGTACGGTAAAACTAGAAAAAAATAGAGTTAGGAATGATAAAATATGTAATAAGTTGGGAATTAGTTCAATTGTGAATAAAATGAGAGAGTACTGCCTAAGATGGTTTGGACATATGCAATGAAAACCTAAGAACGCACATGTTAGAAAAACTAAAAACTTAAAAATAAGAAATTTAATAAAACGTAGAGATAGGCCGTTGAAAATTTGATTGTAATGTATTCGTAAAGACATGATAGAAAGGGATTTAGTTGAAAAGATAATTTTAAATAGAAATGAGTGGCGTAGGAGAATTCATACAATTTTTTTTTTCGATTTCGATTCTCAATATTTGTCTCTCGTATAGCTGACTCCAAATTTTGAGATAGAAGTTCTAAATTATTGTTGTTGTTGTAATTATATTAGTTTCATTACCATACAAATTTTCACTAATATTTTTTTTTACTTGCTATACCATAGCACACCAATCCCAAATTTCTGTAAAATAAATTAACTAAAGAAAAGGTAAAATTAAAAAGAACAACTAAGCAATTAGGGTTAGGGCTTATAAACAGAATTAAATCATACACCTGGCGAAAAAACTTAGGTCCACCACCGGAATGAAGCTTATCAACCTCATAGATGGTTACATGCAGAGTTCTATGAAGCAGAATCTGAGCCATTTCTCACCTACACTGCAATCAAATTACACTCATCAAAACACACAAAAAGTGAAAACCAATCTCCACAAAAAGATGACAATTGTCAATGATTAGCAAAGCAAATTCAAAACAGAGATTTCAGTTACACGGATCACATGCGATTTGTTAAAATTCATCAGGCATTTATAGTTCAAATTCAACCAGAGAGAGAGAGAGAGAGAGATTCAAAGAAGACGACTAGAAAATCAGTGGCGAAATCCTGAAATGAATCCACAAAAGTCATACCCAACCATATTATACAGAAAGGGGAAAAGGGATAGAAAGAGAGGGAGAGAAACCTTCCTAACGAAGTGATGCTTGTTAGAGAAAATAGAGTTGTTGTAAGCATCCATACGAACGTGATTAGAGAGCATATCTTTCTGGTGATACAAAGACGCATAGGTGCAGAAATAGTTGGCGAAGTCAATGCCCTTGTCGACTTCTACAGCGCCCCCATTAACGGCGTAGAAGCGGTAGCCGGAGCTTCCCATAGAACCAAAGGCCCAGCCCTGGTCGACCAAAGGCTTTGTCACTTTCTTTAATACTAGCCCTAGCAGAGTAACACCACCAAAATCCAATTCCACACTGTCTCTCCTCATCATTCCATTTCAGAACCCAATTCCATTTTCTCTTCATTCCACAGCACGCGAGAGAGAGAGAGAGAGATGAGTGTTTTTTTTCCGGCAAGAGAGGAGAGGGGGGAGAGAGAGAGAGAGAGACATGAGGGATGGCGTCCATTACCATCTAATCAGCCGAACCATCTGATTAGGGAGACATGTGGAATGACTTCCATTACCGCCTGCACCACTACGAACTTACTTGTTGAATCACCGATAACAACCCACCCTAATTGAACATATCAACGTCCAATTCAGCAACAACAAACAAATCAACTTTCGCCAAGTGAAGAACGATGAAATGAACCCACAAAAGTACATTCATACCCAACCATATTATACAGAAAGAGGAAGAGGGAGAGAAAAAACCTTCCCAATGAAGTGATGCTTGTTAGAGAAAATAGAGTTGTAGTAAGCATCCATACGAACGTGATTAGAGAGCATATCTTTTTGGTGATACAAAAACACATATGTGCAGAAATAGTTGGCGAAGTCAACGCCCTTGTCGACGACTGCGGCGCCCCCATTAGCAGCGCAGAAGCGGTAGCCGGAGCTTCCCATGTAACAAAAGTCCCAGCCTTTGGTCGACCAAAGGCTTTGTCACTTTCTTTAATACTAGTCCTAGCAAAGTAACACCACCACAATCCAATTCCACACTGTCTCTCCTCCTCATTCCATTTCAGAACCCAATTCCATTTTCTATTCATTCCACAGTGCACGAGAGAGAGAGAGAGAGAGAGAGAGGAGAGGAGGGAGAGAAAGGGGAGGGGGAGAGAGAGTGAGCGAGAGAGACATGAGGGATAGCATCCATTACCATCTGATTAGCCAAACCATCTGATTAGGGAGACATGCGGAATGGCTTCCATTACCGCCTGCACCACTGTGAACTTACTTTTTGAATCACCGATAACAACCCACCCTAATTGAACATATCAACGTCCAATTCAGCAACAACAAACAAATCAACTTTCGCCAAGCGGAGAACGATGAAATGAATCCACAAAAGTACATTCATACCCAACTATATTATACAGAAAGAGGAAGAGGGTGAGAAAGAGAGGGAGAGAAGAAATCTTCCCAATGAAGTGATGCTTGTTAAAGAAAATAAAGTTGTAGTAAGCATCCATACGAACGTGATTAGAGAGCATATCTTTTTGGTGATAGAAAAACACATATATGCAGAAATAGTTGGCGAAGTCAACGCCCTTGTCGACGACTGCAGCGCAGAAGCGGTAGCCGGAGCTTCCCATGGAACCAAAGGCCCAGCCTTTGGTCGACCAAAGGCCCAACCCTGGTCGACCAAAGGCTTTGTCACTTTCTTTAATACTAGCCCTAGCAGAGTAACACCACCACAATCCAATTCCACACTGTCTTTCCTCCTCATTCCATTTCAGAACCTAATTCCATTTTCTCTTGATTCCACAGCGAGCGAGAGAGAGAGAGAGGAGTGCTTTTTTTCCAGCAAGAGAGGAGAGGAGGGAGAGAAAGGGGAGGGGAGAGAGAGAGAGAGACATGAGGGATGGTGTCCATTACCATCTGATCAGCCGAACCATCTGATTAGAGAGACATGTGAAATGGCTTCCATTACCACCTGCACCACTGCGAACTTGTTGAATCACCGATAACACCCCACCCTAATTGAACATATCAACGTCCAATTCAACAACAACAAACAAATCAACTTTCGCCAAGTGGAGAAAGATTTCCAAGTAAAGGACCACGAAATCCGATGTGGTAAGGAGCCAATGATGCTTATACTATGTTGTTAATAATTAATAACTTTATCGTACTCCGCCGGGTTTATTGCCCACCGTACTGCTGAATGAAACGTATGCTCTATAATTTGTCATGTGAAATAGCAAACAGGGCATCTGGACAAAAGTTAAAACAAAAACGAATGAGAGAGAGACATAGATATAGAATATTTTTATTTTTATCTCTTATTTTTTATTCAATTTTATTTCATTATATCACCTTATACAAAAAAGAAGATGGAGAAGAGTCTTTCCCAATTGTCACGGTGACTGGCGACATCGTGGATATACTTGTTTTGATAAACTAACTTACCAATTTGTTAAACACCACTTGATAGTCCCCAATTTGACTAGCGGAAGCAAGCAGAGGCTAAGGATGTGGCGTGGTAACAAAAATCCAAGCCAAATGGATTTAACCGACATTTACTTTGGATTTTCTCAATATAAACCGACTAAAAGACTGTAAAAAGATTTAATTTTTTTTACAATTTTTTTGGAAAGTTATTAAATATAAAAAACCATAAAAGACCCTGTTTTTTTACAAATTTTTTGAAAAGTTATTAAATATTTGACTTTTTATTTATTTGACATGTTTTTGAATAAATTCTTTAGAATATCTTTCATTTAAAACATTCGTCCTTACAGTAGTACTTTCCTTTATTTCTATTTTAGTTTACGATCTTTTATTTACTTTTTTTATTTATATGAAAATCTTGTTTTCTTAATAAATAATGATACATTCTATTTAAAACTTTTGACATTTCAATTATTTTATACGCTTAAATCCTTCAATTTATTTTTATTTTAATTTATGACCATTTATTTATTTCTTTATTTTTAACTCAAAAACAGTAAAAAAAAAGGAACCTTTTTTAAAAAGTTGTTAAATATTTGATTTTTCATTTATTTGTCATGTTTTTCTCCTCTCAACAGTTATATTTGAATAAATTCTTTAAAACACTTTCCATTTAAAATATTTGTCCTTTCAATTATTTTTTATATTTAGTACTTTCAATTTACCTCTATTTTACTTTATGATCTTTTATTTACCTTTTTATTTACATAAAAATCTTGCTTCCTTAATAAACAATGATACCTTCCATTTAAAACTTTTGACCTTTCAATTATTTTAAACATTTAACACATTTTATTTACTTCTATTTTAATTTATGACCATTTATTTACTTTGTTTATTTTTAACACAAAAATAGTAAAAAACGCTCTTTTTAGAAAGTTGTTAAATATTTGATTTTTTTAATTTATTTGACATGTTTTTGTTATAAATTCTTTAGAAATCCTCTACTATATATATCCAAATAAAAACCTATAAGAAATTTCCTTTTTTGGAAAGTTGTTAAACATTTGATTTCTCATTTATTTGACATGTTTTTCTCCTCCCAACAGCTATATCCAGATAAATTCTTTAGAACACCTTCCAATTAAAATATTTATCATTTCAGTTATTTTTTATATTTAACACTTTCCATTTATCTTTATTTTAGTTTATGATCTTTTATTTACCTTTTCTATTTACATAAAAATATGCTTCCTTAATAAACAATGAAACTTCTATTTAAAATTTTTGACCTTTCAATTATCTTATACGTTTAATACCTTCCATTTACTTCTATTATAATTTATGACCTTTTATTTATCTTTTTATTTTTAACACAAAAATTATTTTTCCTTAATAAACAATGACACCTTCCAATTAAAACATTTGACCTTTCAATTATTTTATACGTTTAGCACCTTCCATTCACCTTTATTTTAATTTATTATGACATTTTATTTACCTTTTTATTTTTAACATAAAAATCATGTTTTCTTAATAAATAAGGACACCTTCCATTTAAATATATAATTAACCATCCTTAGCTTTTCATTTTCTATTTTTTACATATTTTATCTATTTCTCCTCACCTTTTCTATTTCTCCTCAACAAAATCCATCCATGAGAGGAACAACTACAAACCCACTATGTATTAGGTATAAAAATTACTATATCTCTGTGTGTGTGTGTGTGTGTATTTATTTATTTATCTTTTTTCACTATTTATTCTCCTCCATCTTTCTAATTTGATAGAAATATAATAAAATTTATATATGATTATGTGTTAGATTTCTCTATTATTTAGTCATATACTTTTATAATGTTAATATAAATAGAGAATAGAAAATAAAAATAGTAATTTATATCTTTTTTTTTATTTGACTTAAATATTAAAATAATTAGGTTGTTTGTTTATGCTATGCATTTTATATGCAAGTCAGAAAATAAAAAAAAATTAAAAAAAAATGATTATATTTTATTGTCAAAATTATACCCTGACAAAGAAGATTCGAGAGTAAAAGTTAGAGCTGCTCGAAAATGGGAAGTTACTAATACACAAGGAAGGCATATAAGCACCGAATTTCCTATTATCGATGAAAAGGTACTTTATTATAATTATTATTATTACATCTGTTATATTTAAAAATATATATGTGTGTGCTTTAATAATCTCAAAAGTTTTATTCCAGGGAAATTACATGCATTATATTATTTGGAATAACCTTTCTTATTGATTCAAGGACAAAATAGAAGAATGAAGGATTTACTACATCAAAAACTTTTCCATTATACCTAACAGAGAAAAATATAGAGTTATCAAAAATGTGAAATACATGATGCTATTCAATTTTAATAATATTTTAAAGATAGTGGAAGAAGATGATGATAAGTTTGAGAGATATGTTTTTCAAATCGTCTCTTTGGACAATCTACCAGAATTGGATTTGGATGGTTATCACTTAATAAGTAAGTTAAGCAACCATAATTTTTAAAAGAATGCTTATAATTTATAATTTATATATTTTTATTACAAACTAATAATGTGATATTCATCAATTAGATGTGATTGGTTGTATTACTTTTATTAGAAATGTTGAGGAGAAAGATGTTAATGGAGTTGCAACAATATTACTTGACTTGGAATTAATGGGACTAAGGTATATATTTTTATTGTAACTTTTAATAAAAATTTTTAAATAAATATTTCGTAAATTAAAATTATTTGTTTGCTTCTCGTTATAATATTTAAATTTTTCTATAGTGGTCAGAAGACAACAGTTACTCTCTGGGGTGATTTGGCTACAAAATTTCAAGATCTTAAAAAAGATCGAAGCAATGTCATTGATGTTGTTATATTAACTTCAATGAGTTTGAAGAAATTTCAAAGTAAGTATATATATTTTATTTTAATATAACTAAATTACTTATATCTCTTATACTGTAATGATTGTAAAGATTTCTTATTTTTAATTTTTTTAACTCATATAAATAATTTAATAAATATCTTGAAAACAACATAAAACATATCATAAAGCAACTCAAGCATCTCCCTAGCAACAGCATTATCTATCAAGTTTTAAAAAAATTAAAACTCTTACGTTTTAATTTAATATTTATGTGATTTAATCTATATTTTTATATTGAAATAGATATGTTATGTCTATCAAGTTCAAAGTATACAAGAATCTATCTCAACAAAGATATTCTTCAAATTCATAATTTCAAGAAAGATATCATATATAATATTATTTTAATTTTTGTATAGGTATATATTATTTTATTAGTAAATTCACTTTTTTATGTGTAATAATGACAATTCTTTGACCATTATTAAGTCTAAATATGCTATTTTCACCTCAAACAACAACCAATATGGATCATCAGTGAAGAAATTTATTGCAAAGGTTCTTCAGAGTGCTAAGAGTAATGATAGGGAGGTATAAAAATCATTGAAATATTGAATAATACTTTTCTCTTACATTATGATTTAAATGTCTAATAGAATTTTTCCTTCACAGGAAAAAATTGTTATATGCAAAGTTAAGATTGTCAGTGTTCACTGCAAAAATAGATGATATTATGCTTCATGCAGTGAAAGGTGCAAGAAAAGCTTAACACATATCAATGCTAAATTTTGATGTATACCTATAAGAAATTTGTGGATTCTCTTACCTCAATTAAAAATAATATGATTACTATTATTATTTTTACTTTATTAATTTATTTTATTATAAATAATAGATTTAAACTTGAACTAGATATTGAAGATAGGAGTGGAAAGATTATTATGATACTTTTTGATGATATTGCTGAATCATAATTGGAATAAGTGTTGGAACCTTAGCTCTACTGAAGACAAGATAAGAAAAAATTTAGTTTTGATTAAAATATTTGATATATATAGATTTTGTTTTGATTAAAATTTTTAATAATTTAATAATATATTTATATTATATCTTTACTTTTAATGTATGAATATTAAAATTTAATGTAATAAATATTTTATAGGAAAATATTGAAGAATATATTCTTCCAGACCATATCAAGAATATTATAGGAACTGAACATAGCTTTCGAATACGACCAAATACCATTATAAATGATGAAAAATGTGCAATGTTTGTATGTATCAAAGTTGTCAAGGAAAAGAAAGAGATGGATGAACTAATACTCTACTAACATAAAAGCTTATTATCTATATATAATTCATATATAAATATATGTTTATGTTTTTCAAATTCTTTGACTAATTAAAAAGTTTTTCCCTTTCTAGAACCTTTTTCATAATGCCTATGATTCAAAAATATCAAAACAGTTAAGTAATGAAGATATTATAGTTAGTGCATCTAATGAATCAAGAGAAGAGAAGAAAATTGTTGAGGTATGATTTTTGGTTTAATCGTAATCCTACTATGCTAAATTTTTCATTTTTATTATATTTCTCCATAGATTACAAATAAATATTTAAAATAATTATATATTAATTTTATGATTAATGCATGATTGTTTAGTAATAATTCTATATTTTTAAAATTGTATTGATATAAATTTTATAATATTTTTCAACATAAACGAAGATGAGGAGTATATTTTTGACAAGACTCAGCTTAGTACAGAAACATCAATGGATATGCTGAAAGATAATAAAACTGATATTGGGGGAAAAGAATTACATCACTCAATTTAAAATGGCCAACAGTTTTTTTTTTTTTTTTAATAAATAGTTTGTTTCAATTAGTTGTTCTTTTCTTTACGTATTGTTTTAACCCTTGGACAAATGTGCCTTTGGTTTATTTGACATGGTTTAGTTTTTATTATTTATTTTATATTTCTGTTAATGTTTTTATCATGGTTTAGTTTTTAACATTTATTAGATATTCATTTTAATCTTTATTTTAATCCATAGACAGATTTGCTTTTTAATGTTACATTATAGTGTAATTAATGGTTATATTATGGTGTATGATTAAAATTACCTTACACTTTTAAAATATTGTTTACACACTTAGATGGACCCCTATTTATTTTCTTTTAATACCAATAATAATGGATTTAATTTATTATGGGTTAAGCAATATGACATAAAATTAAATTAAATATTTTTTTTCAATTTTATTATATACTTTATATTGTCAAATTAAACCTAATTGAATATTTACAATTTTTTATAATTTTATCAAATTAAACTTAATATTTATAATTTTAAATAATTAACTGTGCATTATAATAATATCAAATTAATCTTAGTTCAATATTTAAAAATTATTATAAATTTTTGAATAGCCAACTCTATACTATATATATAATTAGGTTTTTATCATAAAAATCCACTTTTTTAAAAAATTGTTAAACATGTGATTTCTCATTTATTTGATATGGTTTTGTCATAAATTCTTTACAACTTATTTACTATTATATCTGGATTCCTTTACTATATATATCCTGAAAAAACCTATAAGAAAATCTGTATTTTTTTTTTTTTTTTTGGAAAGTTGTTAAATATTTGACTTCTCAATTATTTGACATATTTTTGTCATAAATTTTTTACAACCCTCTACTATATATATCTAGATAAAAAAACTGTAAAAAAAATCCAATTTTTTTTTTTGAAAAATTGTTAAATATTTGATTTCTCATTTATCTCTCCAATTCAACTTATCTTATATTTTCAAGGTCTTTATCCCTATTTCAATCAATAATTATTTTAATTGTTAATTCCTCCTTTTTTAAGCATGAAAAACAAAAACCATAATAAATAAAGAAAATTTCTATTTTACCTTTTATTTAAATCACATATGACCCGTCTTTTTAAATATCACTTTAAATATTTGATTTTTTAGTTAATTTTTAAATTTAACACTTTCCATTTATTAAACAATTTTTTTTTTTTTTAACAATCATGGTTTCATCAACTAATGGAAGTTTTAGGTAAATAATAATAATAATAATAATAATAATAATAATAATAATAATAATAATAATAATAATAATAATAACTATTTTATGTTTATATTACAAATTTGAAATGTGTTGAAGCACTATTGCATTGGTTCTCTACCCTATCAAACATTAAAAACATTTGTGAAATTAGACTCAATGTGAAGTATTTGTGATTAATTTTTCTTCATATGAATCTTCTTTCTTAGGGATCAAATTCTTCTTTCCTAGAATTTGTGATTTTTCCTACCACGACCGGATTACTCTATTGAGTATAAATAAATATTTAAAATAATAATATTTTAATTTTATGATTTGGAATATAATTTTTTAATAATAATAATTCTATATCTTTAAAATTATATTGATTGGTGAAGAAATATCATTTGATATATTGAAAGATAATGAACCCGACATAAAAAGAAAAAATTGTATCTCTCAATATAAAGAGGTCAAATTGTTTTTTCTTTTTCTTATTTTCTATAAATAGTTTGTTTTAATTAGTTATATTATATAAAATAGCTGTCAATATAAAGTAATATTTTTATAAATACTACTAATCGTGCATAGTATGGGGTTAAAACACTAGTTATAAATATATATATATATATATATATATATGTATGTCAATACTGTTAGTGTGGTATTAATTAACCAATTAATAACATTTAATAGAATTTCTATATCATACGAAGCATATTTTTGAATATACAACTCACTATATATATATATATATTTATTTATATATTTATATATATATATACACATTAGTTAATGCCCCGTGCATTTGCACTGGGTGCCCATAAGGTGTAGATTATATTTTTTTTGTTATACAAATATTTATCAAATTTATAATTATAATCTAAATCGGTGAAAAACACGATGTATATCAACAATAGTAAAAAAAAAAAATAGAGAGAGAGAGAGAGAGAGAGAGTCTAGTCACTAAAATACTAAAAATGACTAAAAAATAAGGTAAAAAAAGATAATAAATAGAGTAAAAAAATAATAGAAATATAGAGATGACCATATGTAAATTTATAAAAAATAAAATAAAAGGAGAAAACTTATATAAAAAAAATGAATGACTCAAGAGGGAAAAAGGGGAAAAAATAAAAATAGTAAAGATCTAAACAGAAAAAATTAAAAATAGTAATTTGAAAATAAAACAATGACCATTTATGGAGCTACAGAAAAAAGAATGAGGAAAATAGATGTTCAAAAACACAAAGAACTAAAATAGAAAAAATTTGGGTAAAAAAAATAATCAGGACTTGGATGGAGAAGGCTAAAAAGAGGGAAAATTAATGTCTAAAATAGACGAATAACTTAATTTGAAAAAATTTTGAGTCAAAATAAAAAGAAATTAACAAATCAAATAAAAAATTATAAAAATTTCATTATGACAGTAAATAAAAAATGAGTAAAAACTTAATAAATTGATAAATTAAATAAAAACTATAAAATCAATAATAAATAAATTGTTTTTATAAAATAATTAAATTAAAATAAATTATATCATAAACAATAAATTTTAAGTTATGAAAAAATATATAAACTAAAACTTATTACTTAGTTAGTAGTCGTCGACTTCTTTTAAAAAATATTGACAAAACTTTTGATTTTGAAGATATAATTTTTTATTATATAAAAGGAGATCAAAATCTTTTGATTTATATTCCTATTTTAATATTTTTTGATCACTTTAAATTTTTTTTAAAAAATTTTATATTCTTTTTAATATTTTTTATCACAATTTTATATAATTTTTTTTATTATGAAAAAAGATATAACTTCAAACTTATAGTTTAATTATTCATTATTATTAGATATGAAATATTTTTTTTATTCACTTCTTCATTCAGATTCTTACTATTTTTTTTAACCAATTATTTTCCATTTTAATCCTTCATTTGTTTTTGAACATTAAAATAATCATCCTTTTACTTTTAAAAACTTTTTCAAGTCATTTAAAAATATTAAAAAAAGAATACAAAATCAAAAGAATTTGATTTAATTTTATATAACTAAAAGATTTTAATAAATTTTATATTATTTTAATATTTTATAAAATAATAATCTATATTCTTTTGTATAGATATTTTAATTTATATTTTAATATTAAAATAATATAATTATTCATATTTTATATTAATATAACATTATATTTATATAATATAATATAATATTTTAATACTAAAATATTTTTTATATTAAAGTAGTATTATTTTTTAATATTTATATTTTAATAATATAATTTTTTAAAGATATCAAAAACAAGTTTTGATTTTAAAAAAATAAATTTTTTATCATATAAAATTAGATCAAAATCTTTTGATTTTATATTCCTTTTTAAATTTTTTAATGACTTTTAATTTTTTAAAAAATTTTATATTTTTTATATATTTTTATTTCATTTTTATATTTTTTATTATAAAAATATATAACATAAAATTTATTATTTAAAGTCATTCGGCACTTTTAGACATTAATTTTTCTATTTCCTTTCCCATTCCTCGATTTAAGTTCTTACTATTTTTTTACCCATTTTTTTCACTTTAATTTTTCATCTTTTTTTAGCATAGGATTTTCCCTTTTATTTTTTATTTGGCCTAAAAAAAAGATCCAGAATAGTTTTTTACTATAGTTTTGAGTTTATTTCATATAATCATAAGATTGTATCAAATTTAATATTTTTGTAATATTTTATAAAATAATAATTTATATCCATTTTATAAAAACTTTTTAATTTATATTTTAATATTAAAATAAAGTAAATTTTATATTTAAATCAATATAGCATTAAGATAATGTTATATTGTATTTATTTGATATAATTTAATATTTTAATACAAATATTATTTTTAATATCAAAATAATATATCTTTTTTATATTTATAATAAAATAATAATTTTCACCAAAAATATTAGAAAAACATTTTATTTTAAAAATATAATTTTTTTCATTATATAGAATTAGATCAAAATCTTTTAATTTTATATTCTTTTTTCAATATTTTATGATGACTTTTAAAAGTTTTTTGAAATTCTGTATTTTTTTATCTTTTATTGTGTATAATATAATTTATTTTAATATACTGATTTTAAAAAACATTTTATTTTTTATCAATTTTTAAAATTTTTATTTAATATGTTAATTTTTCTTAATTTTAACCCTTTTTTGGTATTAATTAAATAAAAAAATTAAAAATTATCATTAAAAGACATGTATAATATTAAAATATCTATAATATAAAAGTTTTAAAAATTTTTTTTTGAATATAAAAATATCTATAATATAAAATTTCAAAAAAAATTAAAATTAATTAAAAATATTAAAAAAGAATATAAAATCAAAAGATTTTGATCTCATTTTAATACTTTTAATATTGAAAAGGGGATACCTTTATATCCTTTTAAGATTTTGACTTTATTTTTTAATATTTTTTATATTTTTTCAAAAATTTGTATAAAATCATTAGAATTACAACTTTTTATATTGTAGAAAAAATTTAAAATTAAATAATGTATATAAAATAAATAAAGTGTTTGAAATATAAAAAGTACATTTATAATATAATTTTGATTTAATAAATTAACAAACTATAAAGAATGTAACTTATTGTTTTGTAAAATATTAAAAAATATTAAATTTACTAAATCTTTTGATTATCTGAAATGAGATCAAATTTTTTTGATTTTATATCCTTTTTTTAGTATTTTTTTAGTGACTTTAGAAAGTTCTTTAAAATTTTTTTATTCTTTTAATATTCTTTGATATCATTCTTGGCATATATTATTTTTATTATAAAAAATGATCTAACTTTAAAATTTATCTATAATGTAATTTATTTTAATTTATTGATTTTATAAAAATGTTTTAATTTTTTATTATTTTATAAATTTTTACTTAGTTTTTTAATTTGTTAAATGAAAATTAAATTATAGATATATATTTTAAACTTCCAAATATATTATTTTTCTACATAATTATTTAATTTTACTCTACTTACAATAGTATAAAGAATTGCAATTCTACTGATTTTATACAAAATTTTGAAAGAATATAAAAAACATATTCAAAAATATTAAAAAACAAGTTCAAAATCTTAAAAGGATTTTAAAAAAAAATATTATTTTTCACTATTAAAAATTTTAAAATGAGATCAAAATCTTTTTGATTTTATGTTCTTTTTTCAATATTTTTAAAGAATTTTAAAATTTTTTATCATAGTTGTTTCTATATTTTAGGAAGCATTCTTTAATATTTTTATATTATGGATGTTTTAATGTTGTAAAATTTTTTGAATGACAATTTTTAATATTTTATTTGCTTAATATCAAAAAAGCATTAAAAAAAATTAAAAAATTAAATAAAAATTTATAAAATCCAAAAAAATTAAACTGTTTTTTTTTTTTTAAATCAGTAAAGTAAAATAAATTATATTATAAATAATAAATTTTATGTTTTATCCTTTTTATCGAAAAATAAACAAATAAGATAAAAATATAAAAAATATAATTTCAAAAAAAAACTTTTAAAATTCATTAAAAAAATATTTAAAGAATATAAAATTAGAAGATTTTGTTCTAATTCTATATAATGAAAAAAATTATATTTTTAAAATCAAATGATTTTTTAACATTTTTGGAAAAAAATTTTATATTATTCTAAAATAAATATAAAAATGTTATATTATTTTAATATTAAAAATAATATTCGTATTAAAAAATTATATTATATTAAATAAATATAATATAACATTATTTTAATGTTATATCGATATAAATATAAAAGAGTTATTTTGTTCTAATATTAAAATATAAATTCAAAAATTTTTATAAAAGGGACATAAATTATTATGTTAAAAAATATTAAAATAATATTAAATCTAATATAATCCTTTGATTATATAAAATGAGATTAAAAACTATGGTCAAAAACTACCGTGGAAAAGAAACAGAAAAAAAAAAAGAATGCGGGGAAAGAAAATAGCAAAAGACCATCGAGGGACATCCGAAAAGTGGCGAATAGTGCGCTGAATTGTTGCGGACTGAAATGAAAAAAAAAAAACCTGGGCAAGAAAAATATTGAAGGAACGAAATAAAAAAAAGGGTTAAAAAATGTGTAAGGACCGAAATGAAAAAAAAAAACTGGAGGAAAAATGCCAAAGGACTGAAATGAAAACGTCCAAGGACTGAAACGAAAAAAAAAAAGAATGTGGGGCTTTGAAATGAAAACATGAAAGGACTTAAACGACAAAAAAAAAAAAAAAAAAAAAAATGCAAGGTCTAAAAAATAGTGGACGACCAACAAGGGCATTTTGGTAATTCAAAAACGAGGCACAAGAAAATCACTTGTGAATAATAACTCCAAGTGATTCTTTATATATAAGGGTAATGTACTAGTTTTGACCCATACTAATGGGCGGGGTGCCCATAAAATATTAATTATATTTTTTATTGTATAAACATTTATTTGATTTATAATCAATTAAATATTTAAATTAAATTATTATCCAAATCAACAAAAAATATGATATATATCATTGACGTGAAAAAAAAAAGTCTAAACATTGGATTTCTAATATAGAGCAACGAATAAGGTGAAAAAGGGTAATAAATGTAGTAAAAAGATAATAGAAATAAAAAGATGATTATTTGTGGGGCCCAAAAAAATAATAAGGGAAAAAACTATGTTAAAAACAAGGACTCAACGGGAGAAAAAAATGTTATAAAAATAAAAGGAGTAAGGACCTAAATAGAAAAAAAATAAAAAATTGTAGTTTAAAAATATAGGGACAACTATTGTGAAGCGAAAAAAACAAAAGAAAAAAAAATCTATATTCAAAAAAATGAAAGTCTAAAATTTAAAGAAAAAATGGATAAAAAAGGGACTTGTATAGTCAAGTGGGGCCACGAAAAGGGGAAAAACTTTGGTCGGGTTGTCGAAACTCTCAAATTAATACTGATTCACCCAATGCAACAGATTGTAGCAATAGTGGTACCAGGTCGAATCCCACGGGAACTAAATTGATTTAATTTCTTAGTTAAGTGTTAAAAATAAAAAATAGAGGGTTTGTCAAATAAATATCTAAATTAAAAATAATAATTAAAAAAATAAGAAACAAATTAACAATGAAAATAATAAATATTAAAAGAAAATCAATTTACCAAAACTCTGATCCAAGAGTTCATCACATTCAATTGTTTCACTGATCATCGGTTAAAAATATTTATCTTGCAATTCAAGCATTTAACGTTATATTTATTAAAATAGTCGTAATAAATCTTATATTTTCTTAAATTAATTGACCAAACCCAGTATTCAATCAAAACTTATCATTAATCGACTGGTCACGATAGCGTTCCATATCAATATAATGATAGTCGTAATTATTTAATTTTATTTCATCGATTCCCTACGTTAAACATAAATATTGGTAAAAGACCTATAAATAAAAAATAACCTAATTGCTACTTGTACTATTAATTCTGAATACAACCCGGAAGAAAGATAATTGATTAAATTGCAAATACAAATACTAATTTTCGTAAATAACTAACCACGTTAAAAGGACAAGAAATTAAATTAAACACATAATCTCATAATAAAGATAATTGAATAAAATTTCTCTTAAATCAGAAAAATAAACTAACTAACCACTCATGGTGGTGAGTTTTCAACAAAAGAAAATAAAAAATAAGAAAAAGAAAGAACAAAAATATATGTTCAAGAAGAAGAAGGAGAGGGGCAGCCGCCAACCTAGGACTTTTCTTGAATAAATAGTAAACGTGAATAGTGCCGTCCCTTTGAAGAATTTGTGAAATGAGCAGTAGCCTCTTTTTTTTTTTTTGAAATTGTCTCCTTTTTCTGTTTTTGTTTCCTTTTTTTTCAAAAGAGAATCTTTTTCCAACAAAATAAGGATTCCTCCAAATTAGGAAAGTAAAAATTAACTTTTAAAATAATTTTATTTAAAGTAAAATTCCTACTAAAATTACCTAAAATTAAAAAAATCAAGTTTTTTCTTTTTTTCATAGGCCCAATATGATATCTTGCTTCATTTAGCTCTAAATTGTCTCTTTAAGTCCACTTTATCCAAATTTTCCAATTCTAATTAGCTAAAAATAAAAATCAATAAAACCAATTATTAGAATATTATCCGGTATAAAATCAAACCATAATATCATCAATAAATTCAACAATTTGCACATTATCAAATTCCCCTACACCAAACCAATGTTTGTCCTCAATCATTCATTATACCAATGCCTCTCAACTATTCTCCTCTTCACTCATTTCTCTCTTTCATTTCATCATCCAATAACTCCAAATAGTACACATTGAAACATTCAAGTCAAAACAACAATTTTAAAAATAAATGATCATAGTTTCATAACCTTAAAAGAAAACATAGGCATCCCATCAAAGTTAATAATCTCATCAGAATTCAATATACTAAGATCCAATACTCTCACAAGGAATTTATTCTATACACTCAAAGTGTTTAAGGGAATTTATCAATAACTCTTAAGATCAAAGTATAGCAACTTGCTTATTTATCAAATCTCCACCACTAATTATATAAATTCAAAACTAAAATCCATGGGTCTTTACAAGGGTTGTAACTTAGTTTGGGAAAAGGTAGGGTAAAAGGTAAATATAATGTGTAATGCATACCAAAGAAGTATGTCAAAGATTACAAAACATTTCTACTATCAAACTCATCCCATAACATGAAAATACAATCAACTCAAGAAAAATGATCCAATCAAGACATTTTCATTCATCGATCAAATTTTCAGAATGTTTTTCTTCTTCAAATTCCCCAACTTCAATTCATGGGAATTTCTCTTTTCTTTTTTTTTTCTTTTTGAAAAACAATCTCAAGATTGAATAAAGAGTGCATACATAAATTTTCTCAAATTATATGAATAAATCTCTAAAAATAATTCTCAAAATAAAATTATCTCATTCCCTTTACAAATAACCACACATTCAAACTCTAAACATATGATTCTTTGATATGATGACTAAAAAGTAGGTTAAATGCAAAAAAAAAAGGCTATGTGTCAATTT
This sequence comes from Dillenia turbinata, assembly GCA_037126225.1. Classification (NCBI taxonomy): domain Eukaryota; kingdom Viridiplantae; phylum Streptophyta; class Magnoliopsida; order Dilleniales; family Dilleniaceae; genus Dillenia; species Dillenia turbinata. The sequence goes on from JBAMMX010000005.1 coordinate 5,405,750, forward strand.
ATGCAGTTATAAACAAAGAAAAATGGATAAATGCTTAATTTGATTCACTACGGGGATAAATATGCATGGGAATGTCTTTTTAAGATAACTAAAACGTGTAAATCAATTGCCCCATCATATTAATACATGAATTCATGGATGTAATCTCAAAATGCATAGTAAAGAATGTTCTAGAATAAACATACTATGATTGATAAACACTCATAAAGAAAAAATTAGAGCAAGATGATAGTATGCTCTTAAGGTTCAAAAACTCACAAAAGTGTGTAATATGTTTCAAATTTTGTACTTCTTCATCTAATTCAATCATCAAAGTCAATGGGACGCTTAAAACATTTTTATTCAAAAACAACTAATCACATTTGTCTCATTCATGCGTTTTAACTCAAATCAACAATGTAAACTAATTCAAAATTTATTTTCAGACAAAAATCAAAAGAGTATGAAGTTCTAAGGAAAATAGAAGAATTGACATAGATATATAAAATACTCCCCCACACCTATATGCGACATTGTCCTCGATGATGCAAAAGGTAAGAAATTGAGCACAATGTTAAAGAAACTCACAAACCAATCTAAAAAAATTTAACCAATGTAATATATAAAAATAGGACAATAAAAAGATAGAAAAGAGAGAAAACTCCCATATGGTGATGGTGAGGTCACGAAGGGTTTTGAAAATGTTGAATCGTAAAAATGAAGATGGGAGTTCTTAAAACCGCATGATCATATAGTAAAAAGAGAGTGTTTCTGCAAAAAAAAAAAAAAAATTATTTCTCTTCTGAAAACCGCATAATCATCTTGTAATATAAAGACTGCTTCTGTCCAATTTTTTTTTCTTAATTGTTTTGGTATCTTTTGACTTGATGCAACTCGTAAAATTTTCCATCTTTAACACCTACAAAAATTTAAAAAAAATAAATAAATGACACTAATCAAATATGTCTAATTAATTAAGAAATCAAACAACAAACTAAACAAATTCAAGAAAAAAATTATGTTGCCTCCCAATAAGCGCAATTGTTTAATATCTTATACTCAACGTTTTTCATTTATTTCTCTTCAATGAAATTTCAATTTCAATTTGGGAGGCTCATATAACTTCCCTTCATATCAATTGTGTATTCGAATCAAAATGAATATCACATTTTTCTTCATAAATTTCCTACACAATTAAATCAACAACATCAGTAAAACAAATTGATCGACACTCATTTGGATATTTCATAGGATCAAAATTAATAAATTTAACAATCTCACCGTCGAATTCGACGGAGTGAGTACTCTCATCCACATCTATTCTTGTCTTTGATGTCTTCATGAATGGTTTTCCTAATAGAAGTGGAGCTGAATCTGTGATGGTGTCTCCTTCCATTTTTAAGATGTAAAAATCGATCGAAAAATTTTGTTTGTTAACCTGTACCAAAATATCTTCAATAATCCCCTCCGGGTAAGCAAAATAATGGTCAGATAACTAAATAACAACCTCAATTTCTTTTAAGGGACCCAATTTCAGAGTACTATAAATTAAATACGGTATGATATTTAGGGGTGCTCCTAAATCTAGTATGACATGCTCAATTTTTTTCTTACCAATGATACAAGGTAGAGTGAATATATCTAGATCCGCACATTTTTCAGATAAAGTTCCTTTAATCACATCAGACATATTCTTACTCATTTCATCACATATTAACTTCTTAACTTCACTTTCTGAATTCTTCAACCTGTTAAGAAAAAGTGGTACAATTGCACTAGAAGTGTTAGGCAAAGAAGACTCCAATGTTACCTTGATTGAATTTTGATGCATGCGTTCATCTTCTTTGTCTACATCATTTCCTTCATCCACCTTCTTACATGGAGTAGAGCTTGAATAAACTTCCTTCTCACTTTTCAATTTTATTGCACTAACGTTCTCTTTGGGATTCATCACAATTTGTGAGGGAAATCTTCCAGAATTTTGTGTCTCCAACCTACTAACCGAGGTCACTAATTGGGAAATTTGGTTCTTCAAATTCTATATACTCGCTCTCGTTTTCTTTTGAAATTGTTAAGTGTTAGTCGCGAGAGATTTTACAATATTTTCTAGAGACATACCCGAATTAGAAAATTGTGTAAGTGCTGATAATAGTCTGTTAAAAAATTGAGATGAATGTCTTGGCTGTCCTTCTTGATTTTCATAACTTAGATTTTGATGATCTCTCCATCCAGAATTGTAATAGTTAGAGAAATGATCATACATGTGTTGAGGTTAACCAGGAAATCCTCCTACGGCATTTACTTGTTGAAAAGATTCTTCTTGTAATGTTGGACAAATATCCGTAGGATGTCCGAGAATTGAGCGTATGCCACAAATCTTAGTTACCTGTGATTGCTCTACAGCCAACTGACGGATCAAAACAATTAGTTCAAAATTTTGATTTTCAAGATTCGAGTGACTTACCTCATTAACCCGTTTTGTAACTCTATCCACTCTCATCACAAATTGTTGAGAATTTTCTGTCATATTTGAAATTAACTGTCTGGCTTTTTTTGATATTTTATTGACCAAATCTCCTCCACTGGCTGCATCTACCATATTTCTATTCATGGGTAGAAATACTTCATAAAAATATTGAATCAAGAGTTGATCCGGTATTTGATGATGCGGACAGTTAGCACAGAATTGCTTGAACCTCTCCCAATATTCATATAATGCCTCTCAACTAAATTGTCCGATCCCACATATTTCCTTTCTGATGTTAGTAGCTTTAGATGCAGGAAAAAATTTCTCCAAAAATAATCTATGCATTCCATTCCATGTATTTACCGAACCATGGGGTAAATAATATAACCAATCTTTTGCCTTGTCCTTTAGAGAAAAAGGAAAAACTCTCAATTTTATCTGATTTTTTATCACACCTTAGGGCTTCATACTCGAGCAAACAACATGGAATTCCTTCAAATGCTAATGTAGATCCTCACATGGAAGACCATGAAAAATAGAAATTAAGTGAATCAAATCAGATTTAAGTTGGAATGATATCTCAAGAGCTGAGTATTCGATGCACAAGGGTTGTTGGTTCAAAATTGGTGCAACTAACTCTTTCAGAGTCCTTTGACGATCTGTCATTTTTTCTTTCTCTTCAAAAATAAATAAACAAGTGAAAAAAACACAAACTAAGATATTAATGTAATTCCCCAGTAACGACGCCAAAAATTTGATCAGGTAGTCGAATCCCTCAAATTAATATTGATTCTTCCGATGCAATAGATTGTAGCAATAGTGGTACCAGATCGAATCTCACAGGAGCTAAATTGATTTAATTTCTTAGTTAAGTGTTAAAAATAAAAATGAAGGGTTTGTTAAATAAATTGCTAAATTAAAAATAACAATTAAAAAAATAAGAAACAAATTAACAATGAAAGTAATAAATATTAAAAGAAAATCAATCTACCAAAACTCTGATCTAAGAGTTCATCACATTCAATTATTTTACTGATCATCGGTTAAAAATATTTATTTTACAATTCAAGTATTTAATTTTAGATTTATTAGGATAGTCGTAATAAATTTTGTATTTTCCTAAATTAATTGATCAAATCCAGCATCCAATCAAAACTTATCATTAATGGATTGAGCACAATAGCATTCCATATCAATATAATGATAGCATTAAATTCTGTGAAAACAGTTAAACCAAAATACAAATAATTGGGATAACCGTAATTATTTAATTTTGTTCCATCGATTCCCTAGGTTAAACATAAATATTGATAAAAGACTCATAAACAAAAAATAACATAGTTGCTACTTGTACCATTCATTCATGACAATTACAGATCACTGAAATCTTGAATAATAATAAAAAAATTAATATTGAATTAAATTGTTAAATTAACTAATACCAATTTTTCATGTAAATAAATCAAACACCAACGAATATCTGAATTAAATGGATAAGAAATTAAATTAAGCACATAACCTCACAATGAAAATAATCGAATGAAACTCTTCTTGAATCAGAAAAATAAACTAACCACTCATGGTGGTGAATTTTCAATAAAAGAAAATATAAAATTAGAAAAACAAAAAGAAAAAAAATATGTTTTGGGAGAAGAAGGAGAGGAGCAGCCGCTAGCCTAGGACTTTTCTTGAATAAATAGTAAACGTGAATAGTGTCATCCCTTTGAGGAATTTGTGGAATGAGCAGCAGCCTCTTTTTTCTTTTTGGAATTGTCTCCTTTATCTGTTTTTGTTCCCTTTTTTTCAAAAAGGAATCTTTTCTCAACAAAATAAAGATTCTCCCAAATTAGGAAAATAAAAATTAACTTTTAAAACAATTTTACCTAAAGTAAAATTCTTACTAAAATTAACTAAAACTAAAAAAATCAAATTTCTTCTTTTTTTTCATAGACCCATATGATGTCTTGCTTCATTTAGCTCTAAATTGTCTCTTTAAGCCCACTTTATCCAAATTTTTCAATTCCAATTAGTTAAAAATAAAATCAATTATTAGAACATTATTCAGTGCAAAATCAAACCATAATATCATCAATAAATTCAACAATTTGCACATTATCAACGTTCGAAAAAGATGAACGATTTAAGGGAAAATTTTAGATAAAAAAAAAGTAAAGACCTAAATGAAAAAAAAAAAAAAGTGATTTGAAAATAAAAGAACAACCATCCGTGAGATCAAAAAAATAAAAGGAAAAAAAGATCTATATCCGAAAAAGACGAAGGAATTACGAGGAAAAAATAAGTTTGGTTAAAAAAATAAAAAGAGAAAGAATTTAATGAAAAAAATAAAAAATTATGATTTAAAAATAAATAAACAACCATCCGTAGGGTCAGAAAAATAAAATGGGAAAAACTTATATCCCGAAAAAAGAAAGAACCCAAGCCAAAAAAGGGTTAAAAAAAAGGGTAAAAGTATAAGGACTTGATTGAGAAAAAAAACCTAAAGTGTTGTAATGGGTTAAAAGAAAGTGCAAATAGGGGGAAAAAAACCCTAAAGTGTGCCCCCACAAAAAATGAAGGACACAAGCAAAAAAAAATGGGTCCAAAAAAAGTGCAAAGGATTTGAATGAATAAAAAAACATAGTAGTGTCCCAAAAGAGGAAGGATCCAAACCAAAGAAAAGGGGCAAAAAAAAAGACGTAAGGGTTTGAATGAAAAAAAAAAAAAGATGGTAAGGTTCAAAAAATATGACACTATCATCGTGCGAATTAGAGCTATTTTGGTAACAAAAAAAGCAGGAGTATTTTGATAATTCAAAAAAGAATGGGGTATTTAGGTAATTCAAAAAAAAGCAGGGGTATTTTGATAATTCAAAAAAAGGCCAAGGTACTTCGGTAACAAAAAAAGTAGGGGTATTTTGGTAATTTAAAAAAATAGAGATATTTTGATAATTCAAAAAAGCGAAGTATTTTGATAATTCAGGAAAAAAAAAGTGAGGGTACTTTGGTAATTTAAAAAAAAGTGGAGACATTTTGATAATAAAAAAAGGGTACTTTGGTAAACGAAAAAGGCGGAGTAATCTGAGGCAGGTACCCAAAATAATGTGTCATGTCATCTGACCACAAAGTTTGGCTCCAACGATGATTGAAAACTCAACTACAAATGACAATCCTTGAGAACTATAATTAAAATTTGGTTCACGCAATATATTGTCACTTCTTTTCTTTCTTGAACAGCAAATAAAATTTTTATTGAAATTGGTCGCAAGTTTGCACCAGATTATGCTTGTACCGTACATTTCAGAGTCAAATCTATCCTGCCTACTCGAAGACTTACGTAGTTATTACATTTCTTACACGCTTTGTCTTTTGCTAGGGTGGTCGTTGACTTTCATTTTCGTCCCAAGCATGGTAAGCCCTAACATCACGATCATATCTATATCTGCTATTAATTAAGACTTTATAGGTCTGACTTTATTCTGAGTAGACAAATGTAGAGTTAAAAAAAATTAAAACTATAAAAAGCATTAGACAAAAATGAATGCATGATAATCTCATAATATTTGAAGAGGGTCGTTTGAATCATAATATTTTATAATTTAGGATAAATCTTTGCATATAAAACAATGCGGGTCAAGAACCATGCATATTCGTCCAAAGTTTAGAGGGAAAAGTTACTCTTTTCCCAATTATTTATTTTTTCCGACCGAAATCCAGGAATTCTTACTGTGGTTAACATGCATGATAGAAATCGAATAGGATGCAAAAGAGTGAGATTAGTTTTTATTGGCTATTCTTAAATCCACTTAATTACCAGAAGTCCGAACAGTTGCTTCCGTTCCCACGTTCCTCCAAAATTAGCAATTGGAAATCTTTCATTGCGATTGGCGAGAAAAAACCCAGTTCACGGCATTGTAGAAGAGTCTCTTCAAGAGACACTATATACATACGAAGCCGGCGAGCTTCACTCCAAGTACCTCATAAAGCGATAAACTCCTGGGAGTGGTGAACTGTAGGATTCTTCCGCGCCCTATCCGTGTAATGTTTCTCGTCAATGAGTGGGTCATGCATACCATCATAAAGAAAATGTCGGCCCAAATGTCAGCTAAAGCGAAAAAAAAGGACTATTCTTACTAGCTCCAATAATTTCTCAAAGATTAGGACTATCTCCCAACTCCTCCTGCTGGAACCCTCTGACATAATCTCAAGCATGGTTTCAAGTCAAACCCCACATGAAGAAAAAAAAAAAATTCCACAGAGACGCATCCAATCTAAGAAATAATAATAAAAAACATTCCTAAAAGATAGAAAATTTATACCTACATTTTGCACACTTTTTTTTTTGGCCTTTCTGTGGTATCCAAACGGATCCTTTACAAGCTTTGAATCTCCCGCCAACTCTTTTCTTCGCTCCAATCCTCGGTCATCCCTGTCAAGAACGTGATATAAGCTGAAAGAAATGATAAAGTTAAAACACATTGACGCACTTAAGATTAAGAGACACAGATTCATTGATAATTTGATCGAACAAAGTTGAAAGGTTTGGAGATCGATGAGATGAAGCAAAGGAGGACGATGGTTCGAGTTTTGCTATCCCTGTGAAAAACTGATCCCGCTTACTAAACGAACGAATTCATCAAAGGACATGTTTCTCTGTAGTTTTCTTTTCCTAAAAAAGAAATGCTATTGTCTATATTTCCTTTTATGAATTTATTTTTCTCATGTTAAAAATAATTCTAATATATCATAAAAGTAATATTATTTTTCATGAATAAATTTATTAGAGAAATATTATTGCTCAAGCTGAAATACTTGGGAGCATGAGGGGCTCTTGGTAAGCATAAAAGGAAAAAATTCACAAAAGAATATCAACCTCATTAATGGAGAAAAGCCCTCGGTGATTGAATAATTTTGAGAAATAATGTTTAACCATTTCTTATGGTAGTTGTTATGAGTTAGTAGGCTGACAAGCTACAAATTATTATTTTAAGTATGATTTCTCAATTGGATCACTAAATTTTGTCTATGACCTAAGTAGGATTTACGATCATAAAGTTTTTTCCTAAAATTTTCACATATTATTTACCATGATATATGTTATTTTTTATATAATAGTGGTGATAAAAATGTAATTATAAAGTAATTATATATAAAATTGCACCGTGAATGTCTAATATTCCTCTTTAGAAGAGGGGAAAATCACCACGTTTCTCAACATATGGCGGAAATGTCAAACTCGACATACTATTGCGCTGTGGGTGGATTCCATGTGCCATATGGCACAATGCTACTGCCGAATATGTGGGCCATACACCATCTTCTGGGAGATTTGACCCAGAGAGATTTAAAGGCGCAGTGGGGACACATTATGTATTCTAACTGTAGCCATTTGGGCCGGGTCGGAGAAGTTGCCCCGTAGATGGATTGGCTATTCGGAAGGTAGGACGTACCCCGGCCGATAATATAGTGATTTGAGTGGAAAAAGATCTGTAATGGACCTATGTATACGAGTGAAACAGGGTGTCTGTCGTCGGGAATAATTTGAACGATAAAATTATTCAATTTTTATTTTTTATTTTTTGATTTGATTTTATTTAATAATATTTCATTATACATAAAAATAAATAAATAAATAAATAAAATATGGATGGTACATTATCTTCGGTCAACCCTCAATGTCGGGGCTGGCCTTCGCCAATGTTCCCTCCCAAATTTGAAAAGCAGTATCATTCTTCATTTTTCATACTTCAAGATTTATTATTGATAATTTTCTTTAGATGCACACTTCAAGGTAGAAAAAGCATCTCCACATTTTTTTTTCACAAGTAAGCTGAGCAAAATATACATAAAGATATATATATATATATATATATATATATATATATATATATGTATGTATATCAGATTGAGAAAAAAAAATACGAGGGTGGATCAATCAATGATCCTTAATTTGGGTTTCTAGAAGGAGAGGCAAAAGCACGTGATGACAACAACACGTATCTTCAAAAAATATTCGCTTTCTCGATCAAAAGCATCTCTATCATAATGTTCATCTTTCACGGATAATCACGAAACATTCGAGGTAGGTCCTCATTATCTCTATCAATCAGTGATCCTCACTCTGGCTTCTAGAAGCACAAGCAGAGGGGATGATACATTTTTTAATATATAAGACATTAGTGCTTGTTCCATCCAAGCATCTATCATCCATGAAGAGCAGCTTTCATGCATTGGGGGTCCTTAAGGTATCTAGAAGCGCATGCTCTCTCTCTCTCTCTCTCTCTCTCTCTCTCTCTCTCTCTCCCAAAAAAAAATTTAAATTTTTGAATATTACGTTATTAGAAATAAAAGAAAATATTAGGATAAAAAATTGATTATTTTCTTTTGTTTAGAAATTTTATGTGGAAAGAAAAGAAAGGAAATTAAGTGATTTTTAATATCAAAAATTTTCTTTCCAAAAATGGAAAGAAATGAGAGAAAAAAGGAAAGAAAATGAGAGAAAAAAAAAGTTATTTCATAGATATACTAAATTTATCGTTTAAAAATTGAAAGTAAAATTTTTTATTTCCAATGAGTTTTATTTCTTTTTTTTTATTTCATAAAACTTCCAAATAAAATGGAGAGAAAATTAAAATTTTCTCTTTTTTTCTTTTCTCTTATAACTAATCTTATATTTTCTTTTTAAAACTTTCAAACATACCATTAGAGAAGAGTTCTTTTTATATCTTCAAATTTTATGCGGGTATATCAAAACAGAACACTGTAATAGTTTGTTGGTTTTATGCAATAGAAATTGCGTAATTAAAATATATATAATTAGTAAATTTATTTTATAATTTATTTGTAGTGTACGTTTAAATTATAAAAATATTTTCTTATTATTTTTGTTTTTTAGTTTAAAATTTGAAGGTTGTGTAAGTGTGAATGGAGATGAGAGTTTGGTGTCGTAGCGAAGTTGTCTCCTTGATATTACGTTAAAGCCCCACCGGAAAAACAAAAAGTCAACCCGTGAAAACCACAATGACTTTTGCTAATCCATGTCTAACGTTTATAAGTTAGTATGGTAACACAAATACGAAATCTAAAAAACATCTATGCCATTCAGACATCAAAATCGTCTCAATTTTCACGGCTCCCGTAATACTAACGTAGGTGTTTGTATGGTTAATCATACACCAAATCATCTCCAATTTGGACACCATCGTACTCCCATGGACGAGGGAGGGGGTTTCAGAAAAGGAATCACAGTATAAACTTGGGAAAAGAAAGTGCATCAATCAATCAAAAGGTTTTTACAATAAAAAAAATATATATATTTCATATAAAAATGTTACATATTCTAGTTTCATCAACTAAACAAATAATAGTGAACAATCAAATCAAAAGGATTCGATCAGAGTCCTTTTTCATCTATTAAATAATATTATTAATTAAAATATATCTATTTATAAATTTTGATGCAACTTGCGTTGATAAATAGATGAAAAGAGTTTTTTTACCAAAAAAAAAAATAGATGAAAAGGGTTTGAAATGATTCAAATTCAAATACTTGTTGGTGCAAATCCTGGGTATTTGATTTAAAATCAAGAAACAAGCTTTAAAATTTATCTAATACAATTATCAATTCTGATATAATTTGAATGTGCCCACCTCATCATAGATGTTAAGTTCTCTACAAGACTTATGGTCCTTAAAAGATTTTGGCATGGGGCCCATTTGAGAAATATGAGGTGGGACACAATTAAATTTTTAATGTAAAATTTTTTAGTTTTTCAAAAATATCGATGTGATAATAATTTTAGTTATTTTATTTATGTAAAATTAGATTTTACTTACAAAATCTACATCTTTTTTAAATAAAGTTTATAACTCAAATTAACTATACACAGTAAAGAAATTTTGACACTATATATAGAACTTGTCTGTATACTTGTTCGGTAGATATAATTTATGATAAGTTTTCTTGTGAATGCCAAAAACAAAAAAATATATATATTTGCTCTAATTTAATTTATTACCAATAAATTAAGTTATGAAATGCGATTTTTTTTTTTTTAGAAATTCATGAGCCAATTTTGTAAATGAGTTGAGACACTACTCCAAGTGTTAACAGATAAGATTAACCTTTTCAATGATAGAACCTTTGGGAGTGAGATTCAATGGAAAACAAAGAAACGCGAGGGCAGAAGTGAGAGTGAGACTATGAATCGCATTCACCAATAGGTCATCGCCATGGTTCTTGTAGGTGACCTCAGAAAAATGAATAAATTATAAATAGAAGAGGCAAAAACTGGGACACACCACACACTGATGTTCGTCACAGATCCTAATGGATCGTCCTAAGCTTCCAGAAGCATGCGTCCCATGCTGGTCCACCAAATTTTATAAATATAATAGCACTTCATAGTTGGTGCGTACCGAAAGATATCACTTTTGTTTATAAATATATATTACATTTACCGAATAAATTATTATGGTTCACTTTAATTCACGAGCAAGATTTGTTCAATATCATTATATACGACGGCGAACTTTAGACGTAAAAAATTTATAAGATATTTATTTAAATAATAAATATTAATTAATATTTCTTGAGATTATAATTTTATTTATTTTTTAATTTTAAAAATTACAAAATATTTTTTATTAATTTAAAATATATAAATGTGATATCATATTTTTTTTATGTGATGAGTTTTTTAAAAAATATTTATGTGGTGAGTTTTTAAAAAAGATTTATATAAAATTTAGTCTTTAAAAAAAAAGTAAGAGTAAAATTATAATTAAGTAGATATAAAATAGATATGGACATAAATACTAATTAAATTTTAAAAAATTGAGAGGGTACAATTGTCCTGACCCTTTATGGTTTGCCTCTGCTTCTATATATTTTGTTCCTAGGTGGCAAACTAAATGGTAGAGACAAGACTTAGAGGATGTTTGGGATTGCATATAAGCTGGTCAAACCAACTTATAAACTAAAATTAAAATTTTAATTGTTTGGTAACTAAAATTTATAAAATTGTTTATAAATCAAAAAAGTGCTTATAAGTAAAAAAAAACTCATCAACTTTTTCATTTTAGTACTTATAAACACAATTAAAATAAACTAGTTTGACCAATAAAATTACATCTGCACCCTTTTGTATTTAACAAAAATTACAACTATACTACTTCTTATGTCCACTATGGTCTTTTCTCTATTTTATATAGTTTATAAGCAATCATTTTTCCAAACAGTTAATTACTTTTAAGTAACATGTATCCAAACAGATAATAACTTATTTTTTTAAAAAAATAAAATAGACTAATAAATTAAAAAATTATTTATAAATACTAAATGTTTATAAGTAGTTTTTTTAAGCAATCCCAAACGACCTCTTACACTGTTCATACACTTATTATTTTAATTTCTTTTTTTTTAAATGACATTTAAATATGGAAGAGACAAGTAGTTTAGTTGGGTAATGACTTTCTTTGGTATCTAATCTTTTGGGAAGATCTCACTGTTATATATATGTGTGTCCTCAGCAACAGACATTCACAAGTAAAATCCAATTTGATTGCTAAGATTACAATGATGAATCTTTTTTTCTTGTGCACCCAATTTGCTCTTTCATGTGCTTTGATTGCCATAGCCAAACACGTCCTTCACAAAATTCGAAATCTTCCGCCCACTCCATTTCCTTCCTTGCCAATTCTCGGTCATTTTCACCTCCTTAGGAAGCCCATTCACCGATGTCTCTCCAAAATTTCCGACCGATACGGACCCATTGTTCTCCTCCACTTTGGTTACCGTAAGGTCCTGGTAATCTCCTCTCCCGAACTAGCCGAAGAATGCTTTACCAAAAACGATGTCGTTTTCGCCAACCGACCTCGGTTTCTGGCCGGCAAGATTATGGGTTCCAATTACACCAACATCGTTTGGGCTCCGTACGGGGACCACTGGCGAAACCTACGGCGAATCTCAGCCCTTGAGATTCTGTCCGCGCATCGTCTCCAAACGCTTTCAGCCGTCCGATCTGACGAAGTGAAATTCTTGATCAGGAGACTCTTGAAAGCATCGAAAATGAATCAGCCGGCGGAGATGAAATCCGGCTTTTTTGAAGTGATGATGAACGCGATGATGAGGATGATTTCTGGGAAAAGATTCTACGGAGAAGAAGTGGAGGATTCGGAGGAAGCGAGGAGGTTTAGGGAGATATCAAAGGAGACACTCGAGATTGCTTTGTCGAATAACGTCGGAGAGTTTTTGCCGATGATAAGGTGGTTTGATGGGAGGGAGAAAAAATTGTGGGCGTTCAAGACAAAGAGGGACATGTTTTATCAGAATTTAATTGACCAAAATCGTAAACTACAGGTTGATACATCATTAATATTATCGGATAAAACGAAGCAAAATAGGAATCTGATCCAAGTTTTACTGTCTATGCAAGAAACAGATCCTGCCTATTATACTGACCAATTCATCGTTGGCCTCATGCAGGTAAAATTCTTCACACAAACGACAATATTGAAAATTTGATTATTGCATTTCACAACATTTCTTGAGTTTTCTCCCATTACAAAATTTGATTATTGCATTTTACAACATTTCACTGCATTTCACAACATTTCAACTAACAGATACATGTCAGTTGTAATAATTAATAGACAGCATTTTTAAGTTTATAGTTTTTGAATAATTATAAAGGAAAGAATTTTATAATTAAAAACAAATTATAAATAAAATAGTAATTTTGATTTCATTTTGTATTCCAGACGCTGTTAATCGCAGGCACAGACACAACGGCTGTAACAATGCAGTGGGCATTATCACTCTTGCTCAATCATCCCCAAGTCCTTGAAAAGGCACAGGCAGAAATTGACAACCATGTGGGTTCGGGACGATTGATCGATGAATCGGACCTGGGTCGACTTCCCTATCTCCGAAGCGTTATTTTGGAAACACTTCGAATGTACCCACCTAGCCCGATAATAGTCCCTCACGAATCATCTGATGACTGCACTGTGGGAGGGTACCATATTCCACGCGGCACCATTCTATTTGTCAATTCTTGGTCCATTCAAAATAAACCTATGATTTGGGCTGACCCGAGAACCTTTAACCCGGAAAGGTTTCTAGGCGTGGAAGGGGCCCGGGATGGGTTCAGACTCATGCCATTCGGGTCGGGTCGACGAGCATGTCCGGGCGAAGGCTTGGCCATTCGGATGATTGCTTTTGTGTTGGGGTCTATAATACAATGCTTTGACTGGGAGAGGAATCATGAAAAGTTGGTCGACATGTCGGAGAGGCTTGGATTCTTGTTATCAAAGGCCCAGCCTTTGCAAGCTAAATGCAAGCCTCGTCCCTTCGTGTCAGAAATTCTCGCTCAAGTCTGAGTTATTTTGGAGTCATCGAGGAGCTCCTCGTTCCTTGTCGTATGCATGTGTCAGCAAAGAAAACAAGGGTGTGTTTGCTGTAACACCCCCTCTTCCATAAAGATGTACTTTTTTCAATTTCATTGGAGTAATGATATTTTTAAGCTTGTTCTATTGAAAATTTTATTTTGATACCAAACTATTTATAAAATCTATTTCTAATTTTTTTTTTACTTTAATTCCATTTTATATTTAAAATAAAATAAAATATAAAAAAAATTAGTAAAAAGATAACTCATATTGATTCCAAAACGAGACCCCAAACTTGAAATATCCTTTAAATCATAGATTAATCTTCATCAATTTATGGAAAATGGTCACCGACCCGATCACATGAACTATTCAACTCTACTCCCCCATGCCTGTGATCAAAGAAGCAAGATTTCTCAAAAAGCAATGGACATTTTCATACTTCTCATCTATTTTTTAGTAGGTGTGAACCTAATAATATGCGAAGATTATGTGTGAATTTGGTTGCGTAAAAGAAAATTAGTGGCGAAAAAATAAAAACATTATTTGACTAGTACATGAAGGCGATGGGTTGAGTTTTAGAGGGATCCGAGGAAGTAGGCTACTAGAGTTGAAAATAATTTAAAATAATTTATTAAATATTCGTTTAAATAATTTAGCATTTAAAATAATTGAAACATTTAAACAAAGTTTAAATATTCATTTATTTTATTTAAACTTTAAAATAATTCGTTTAAACATTTGTTTAAAATAATTCAAGGTCCGAGGAAGTAGGCTACTAGAGTTGAAAATAATTTAAAATAATTTATTAAATATTCTTTTAAAATAATTTAATAATTTAATGTTTTAATATTCATTTTTAATAAATCATCAACATGTAATAATTACGATCATCCCAACTAAATCAAGTTCGAGTCTGATTGTATCTTTAAATAAATAAAAAATTTTTAACACATTTTTTTTTAATCACAAAATTTGAATTCAACACTTTATTTAAGAGATATCAGTTTCCGATTATTAAAGCAATTAAGTATAGGTACATTAATACTAACAATATCAAAACATATCTGATTTAATTCTTATGTCTCATTCAAAATTTTTTCAAAGTATGTTTCAAAATATATTTAGGGGTCTGCAAATTTTTTTTTATTTGTTCGAAATCAATTTGTTAAAATTTTTACTAACGTCTAAACAAAAAGTACAGCGGAATTCGCACTCTCAGGCAATTGTGACTGGGGGCTCATAGGGCAATTGAGAAATTTCCAGGTGTAGAGGGATGTAAGAAGGATGTGGACAACAGGCGCCATATTATTTAAAAAAAAAAAAAAAATTATCATTTTGGCGGTGGTTTTGTCTGGTTTAATGTAGATCAGATCTGTCTCAGTTTAATAAGATTTTTGTCCTCGTATGAATATGGGAACATAATATATATAATCATAATAATCTATAAGTTCAATTATTTTATTATTCGTTTATCACATGAACTATTTTATTATTCGTTTATTTTATTTTAAATTATTTAAACGTTTAAATAATTCACTTAAATATTTGTTTTATTTTATCTCTAATTTATTAAATTATTTTATTTTATCTACTAGAGTTGACTAAGACATGATGGGTTGAGTTCATCGGAACCGACGCAATTAATTTTTTTTTCAATTAATTTTTTTTTAATAATCTTTCTCTTTTCTTGTATTGTTTCAAATTTAAATTTCCTTATATATATAAAAGAAAACTGCCTATCTACGGGCGACATAGTTTGGCCCGTTGACCGATTCAAGGTTCCTAAAAAATCACTCTTATTCTTGAACTGTCCACGTAGTTCTGGTTGGTGTCAATGAACAGGCAACTCAATGGCGGCTAAGGTTAGGAATTTCTCATGGTTTCCATGGTCTCTTTACCACATAGTTCATTTTAAGGTTGGTTTGGTTCTGCCTTTTTTGTTTCTTTTAATTTTTTTTTTTTTTTTAACCTTGAACTAACCCAAAAAAAAGGGAAAATTGTATCATCTTTTCATAAATGATCATAAAAACTAGCCGCGCAGAAGCATTTCTGTCTTTTTTTCCCAATGGGGCTATTCCCACTTCTTTATTTTGAATTTTCAAAAGTTATAAACATAGTATTCCGGTTTTTGTACGGTTATCGTTACAGTTCAAAGCCATTCGTCGTGTCGTGGTTGAACCATACGCTTACTCTTAGAGCGTACAGTTAAAAGGTTTAGACACCTGAGCCCTTGACCAGGGACTTGGCCGAGCCGGTTTACAAATTTGATTGGCTAGGTGACAGGTCTATCTGGTATGAGCTCCTCTGAAATTTTTGTTTCCACTTAAAAGAAATAGGACCCTTTTGAAACTAGTCGTGCCCAACGATTCTATATTTGTTCGGGTTTTAGTCAAGTGGGGCACTTCAATCATCTAGAACGGCCGCAGGCGATGGGAATATGATCCAGTGGGCAAGCATCCAAGGAGAAGTCATAAGAACATAAAAAATTGCTATGGAATAATAATGATTCTGATGCCTCTGAAAGTTTCTCATATTGTCTTTTGGCATGTTCCATGAGAGTCTGTGTTCATTTTTCGAGTAACAAAAATCAAAGCACATTACTATAGGTCCAAAGAGGAAATAAATAGAAATTCTCGGTGACAAATTTTTAGTTTTTTTTTTTTCCCCTAATTGTAGATAACTTTTGTAAGTTATGGTACTTGAGGTTTGAAAGACACATTAATTGACAAAATAAACATTTTAAAATACATTTAACTCCTAGATTACACCAATTTACCGTGACCCAGTCATATAAATGATTTATTTTAAAAGTAAAATTTGTGGATCCGGCTGTCGAAATTTGTTATTTTTCAACATCATTCCTCATTAGCCTAAAACTTAAAAAGAAATTAATTTTTTCACAATATATTTTGTTGTGAGAATCCATCTCTTATATTTTGTATAATTATTATCTTTTTTAAAAATTTAAATTAATAAAGAGATGTATTATTATTATTATTATTATTATTATTATTATTATTATTATTATTATTATTATTATTATTATTATTATTATTATTATTTACCTTTTTTTGTCCTACTTCACAACGGGTGAGACTCAAACTTAGTATATGCTAATATGATAACATTTATGTTATGTATAACTAACATCCATTCCATAGGTTTGAACAAGTGGAAAGGAATATTATTAGTTTTTTAAAAAAAAAAAAAAAAAATTAACACCGCAAATATATAGTAATATATTTCTTAGTTCCAAACCTAATAAATACAAAGCATCAAATGCCTATTGGTGTGTTTAAGAATCCATTTTGAAATTAGAGTCGAATGCCTTTTGTATTTGCTTGTAATGGTTGACGAAATTATTTAATGAAGCTCAACTTTGCTGCATTTAATACTCCACGCATGCCTACACTCCACTTGCCATACAAAATTGGGAGAGATGACGTGACGAAGAGTACGTCTTGTTTTGTATTTTATGTTTTGTACGGGAGAACGAAAAATTATTTTCGTATAAAAAATTAAAAATCACACTCAAAGGAAGTCATATATTAATCCCGTACGCATTCCAATTGTGACCTTACGTTAATATGGAAATATTGTTATCTTGTGTCAATCTAACATTGTTTGTGTGTCATTTACTACATTGAGAATACAGGTTCCTTTGATATTTAGAGTTAAGAATTTTTTTTTTTTCCACTTGACCAACCAGTATATGAGTTACCTAACTAATTTGATTCGAGTTAAAAAAATTTAGTATCTAATCATTATATTCACAGGACATTAGTATTTAGAGTTAAGATTAATAACATATTCATCGTTCAATCTGAATATAGTTACTACAATTTAATATAATTTTATATAACTAAGCTCCTTTTTTATTATTTTCTTTCTTTGTTATGTAAAAATGTGTAAAGAACGACTAGCATTCTTATTATTTTTCTAAAAGAAAAACTCAATACAAGTTTAAACTTGTAACCTCGATGGTTATAAAAATAATTAATATACATCATTCACTAATTAATAATTAAAAAAAGTGGGGGAGTTGCCCGTTGACTTTGAAGAAAAATGGTGACTCTTCATACAACCTCATGAGACCGGGATGGATGCTTTGCTCAATTTTCACGTATTTCTGATGTTTTTCTAATATGTCTATGCATATGGTACTTAGAAAAGGGATTAAATGACATTGTATAACTAATTAGAAATTCTCTAATATCTTTTGAGAGAGAGAGAGAACATATGACTATCCCTAACGGGACAGCCGTTCCCTCTCCCGACCCATGATCACGGGTTCAATTCTTATTGTAACAAAACCAAAAAAAAAAAAAAAAAAAAAAAAAGAGCATAGGACAAGGCAACTGGAAATTTTGGGTGGCGGCAACGCAGACAAGGAAAGTCCGTTGGTTCACATGAGTTCTGGTGGGTTTGTTTTTCCTTGCTTTGCTATTCTCACTCTCAGTAATACCCATGATCATCATTGCTCGTGCTGATGGCGGTGACAATTCTCAAACAAGAAATAGAGGGGCCGTGTTCACCGGTGGTTGTGGTCGTGGCAGCGGTGTTGGTTGTGGAGGTGGGGGTGGTTGAATTGAAAATAGTTGGCAACGAAAGTGAATTTGGTAAAATATGGCAAAATGCATTTTTATATCATTTTTGTAGTGTAGACCCTGTATCGTTAACAAAAGGGGACTTCCTCTTTCCTTTGCGCCTGTAAAATGATGCACATAAAAGGTTTTCGTAGTTTGGAGTAACGGTGCAGATCTGAGTTCCCATGTATTCGAATTATTTATTTTGGTCTGAGAAATATTTTTGAATTTTATCTCTAATGCCACTTTTATGGTTAAGGATGTTATAGTTCTAGGAAGCATATATCTTCCTAATACTGTCTTTGACTGATGAAATTCAAAAAAGTTAGTGTTCCATAAATCCCTCCCATAACCTGGTATTATAGCATCTGCATGCTACAGGGCGAAGATAACAATTAAATTTTAAGAAATTTAAAATTACAAGATTTTTTTTGTGTGTAGTTATATTAAACTCAATTTGACTTTTTTTTGTATTTATTTGCTAGTTGAAATATTGAATGCAAACAATATTCACAAAAGAAAATATTATTGTGTTGAAATATATTATCAACAAGCGATATGCTATTAATTTAATTTTGGGATCCGTAATCACAATTCATAATATCTCTCTATTTTGAGATAATTAATAATCTTATCTTTGTTTTCGGAAATCAAATATGATATTACCATTTTACCTGTTCCATTTATCTTGGCAATTGTCGGTCAAATTTGCGTGACTTTTGTCCCCCCAGGTCCTCGGACTAACATGCAACACCACAATATCCTTGTTTTTATGGGTTGCTGAAGCTATTGCTCTTTGTTGAGGAAAAAAATAATAATAAATACACATAAGGATTTGTGAAGAAAAGAGAAACACAACCGCACAAAGACAGCAGAGAGAAAACAAACAAACCGCCTCAGCAAAGGATTTAACAAGCCCCCTCACCTCACGAAGGATCCTCTTCGACCTTCTTACCCAAGAAGAACCTGCCGCATCAAGTCTAATGAAGGCCACAACCTCCTCAGGAGGGGAATATACTTCATGCACACCCGCCAACTCCGCCGGCTTGTCAGTGCACTTATTGGCCTCCCTAAAAACATGACTGATCTCTGCTACTCCCAGCTCCTGCATGAGCTCTTTGCAGTCCAAGACCAGATTCCTCCAAAGATGGTTGACGCCAACCCCTTCATTAAGTGCTTTAACAATGGCAATACAAGCGGACCAATCTTTCTCGAAGTGGCAATGGCCAGCCCCTCACGCAGGCCCCAAAGCTCCGCCAACTCCCTTTTTGTAGCACCCACGTTAGCGCAAAAGCCAAAGACCCAATCCCCCCTGCTACCTACAGCGACATTGGAGGGGAATAAGGCAGGTTGATTAATCATTATGATTATTATTTCTGCGTACATGTTTCGTGGGCCTAGTGAGCCGGTGGTGCGGATACATTAGCTGCAACGACACAATGGGGACCAGCGCTTTTGCACAACAATCCCCAAGTCCTCAAAAAGGCACAGGCCGAAATCGACAATCTTGTGGGTGTCAACCGCTTGATCTTTGAATCCGACTTGGCCCAACTTCCTTATCTCCATAGCATTGTTTTGGAGACCCTAAGGCTCTACCCTGGCCCACTAGCAATGCCACGGGCATCATCTGCGGATTGCACCGTTGGTGGGAATATACTACGTGGCACTATGCTTTTAGTTAATATATGGGCCAAACATCATGTTCCTAATATTTGGGCCGACCCAAATAGATTTATGCCAACGAGTTTCGAAGGTCCTAGAGGGACAAGAGACGGATTCAAGTTCATGCCGTTTGGGTCGGGCTGAAGAGGATGTCCAGTAGGGAGCTTGGCCATGAGGATGGCTGGGCTCACACTGGGCTCCATAATTCTTTTGGTATTATGAGTGGTGGGTTTCATAGTCCGCCATTGATGATGACAGCTTATTGGGCTCCATAATTCAGTGGTTTGAGTGGGAGAGAACTGGTGGATACGACTGAAGGGCCTGGATTGCTGCTTCCGAGGGCCCATCCTTCAATAGCTAAATGCAGGCCCATGCCCACCTTTGCAAACATTTTTTTATTTTTTATACTTGGCCACTGTTATTTTTTTTCCTTTTTCACTGTGCGAATGCTACGTGAGCATGTGTCATCTAATAAATTAGTACTATATACCAAAATAAGTGAGTCTTTTTTTTTTTAGGAAATTACTTGCCAAATCTCTGAACTTAACTCCAAATTCACAAATTAGTCTCTGAATTTCAAAATATAACGATTAAGAACCTAAATTTCAAATTTCATATCACATTTAGTCCTTCCGTTACTAACAATGCCACGGACGTTAAATGCTAAATTGGCTGATGATGTAGACTAATACTTTCTCACTTGGCTTCCATCTTGTCACAACTTGCTGATGTGTAACATGAGACTTCAGCACCAAAGCCTGTCATAGTTGCCATGAAAGCGACGGGTCAATTTTTTTTAGCCACGTAATTTATTTTGGCGTCATTTATTCCCTCTGTCGATACAAAGGTTTGTTGGTGAAAAAAAAAAAAACCAAAAACCAAAAACCAGAAGGAAAAAAAGAGTTAATAGTGGTTTGAGAGAGAGAGAACAACCATGAACATCCATTCGAAGGGAGGGTTAGGGTTTGAACAACATTTAGACAAAGGAAGGTTAGGGTTTAGGCAATATTCAGACGAATGATGGTTAGGGTTTGGGCACGCATCTCATCTATTTGCCTGCAACAGCCATAAAATGTCATCAAGCATGGAAGAAGGTACATCGAATTGTAGATGCAATCTCGATACTGTGTTGGTGACTTCATGGTCGGAACGAAATCCATCGCGATGATTCTACGATTGCCCTAATTTTTGGGAAGATAATGCTTGTAATTTTTTTGAATGGTATGACCCACCATTCAACCCTCGAGTAATTGAAGTCATTCATGGACTGAAAAAAAAGTGGATGAGCTCAAAATGGTATGCAACTCCGTAATAGCTTACTGGACTTTGAGAATGCAGGATGCAAGAAACACCATCGAGAGACTGATGGAAGAGAACAATCGATTGTTGCGCTGTGTTCAAAAGCTTGAGAAAATGAATTTGATTTTGAAGGAAGAGATTTTGAGCTTCCAGGAAATGAAGAAGAAGAAGTTAAAATCCTTTTTGGAAAAATTTCATATGCGTAGGTGGAATTTTGTCAATTGGACTTCTAGTTTTTGGTCTTTTGTATAAAGTTGGATAGAAGTTTTTTTTTAAATTGTTATAAGTTTATGTATTGTTTAGAATGTTATATCTTCTTTTTCAGTAATTTTTTTTTTAGGTAAGAAGTTATGTAATATAATATTATTCATGCAATCATGAATCTATTTTGTTTTTCTTCCAATATTGCTTCATTGGATGGGTTGCTGACCTTCTGAGCACCACCTTCTTAGCATAAAACACCACCTCGTAGCACAACCTACATCAGAACACCACATTCAGAGCTCCATAACTAAAACACCATAAAACATCACCTTCTTAGCATAAGCCAACCTATATCAGAACACAACATTCAGAGGACCAAAACTAAGCCATCATAAAACATCACATTCTATTCTGATCAACATAAACTTAAAACATCACAACACCACCTATAGTTATGAAACTTCACAACTTCACAATAAAAACTTGAAACATCCCATTCTGATCAACATGACAACATCATCCCATAGTTGTGAGCATAAACATTACAACATCAAAACTTCACAATAGCCCATTTTGGCCATAAAACAACTAATCCACCATAAACATCACATATTGAGAAGAAAAAAAAAAAACAACACTTCATATTTCTAAAGTTAAAAACATCAATATTTAAATTTTGGCACACATGATATCAAGTTTACAACACTGGTCTTCAGTTGTTTAGAACATCATTACAATTTCAGAATTTGAAATCCACTGCATTGTTCAGATCATCATTATAAGTTAACAACTCATTATAAGTTTACAACACTTGTCTTCTAGTTGAGCATAAAGGTGGCTGGGAAGTTTATGATGCAGGTTGGTTTCGGATCTGTTGAGATGAAGATGGCTGTGATGCTTGTGATGCATTTGGGCCACATGATTTCTTATTCTGTCCTGCTTGCTTACAAATAGTATATTTGATGGTGCTTCCAACTCTAGAAAGTGAATGGGGGTCCTGCTTTTCTTTTGTAGTTGGGAGGTAACAAGTTTAGGAGTTTACATTTGTCTCATACATTGGGCTATTATGAAGATAAACAATAGGTGCATAACACTTCGCATAACAAGATGAACTTTAACAACTAGATACATATTTCTCCGATTTTTCTCTACAAACAAATATGCAACTAATTGCATGGACACAAAAAATACCACATAATTCTCATTCCCTACAAGTGCAGGTCCTATTGTCTAAATCTATAATAAATTTATTGAAAAAAGTTGTCACTTCTTATATCCCACCACTAGCTAAGGTTGGAAACCAATGCCTATTCAGTCGCTTCTATTTTTCTAGTTTCCTTTGAATGACAGGACAAATATCACCATTGAAAGATGATATGTTATTCCTATTTTTAGAGAATTTGGACATCAACCTAGATCTAATAGCCTCTAGCAAACTGATAATATGCATCTCTCTTGCATCCAAAATTTTAGAATTGAATGATTCACAAACATTATTAATCAGCAAATCACACTTACTGTATTATGAAAATGTAGATCAGGACCACATTTCGGTATACTTCTCCTTCTGCCATGCATAGGCAGCAGCATCTAATGTCTCAATCTCTCATCACTCGAATGAAATTAGCCTTATATGTTGCCCTGACAGTAGTATAGAACATGTTTTTCAACTCCAAGTTTTTGAACTTCTTGTGTAAATTATTGTAGAGATTTTTTTTTTTTATTTCCCACCCAATATCCGGAGTTTCGTCCCGACTAATCCGAATCGACCTACTGTCGGGTCCTTTTTGGGGGGAGATCTCCCAACGTGATTTTTTCGGTAACCATGGAGAGTCGAACTCACGACCATGGTTAAGGGAACCTAATTCCCTTCCAATTGAGCCAACCAACGTTGGTAAATTATTGTAGAGATACCGAACACATATTTTATGTTCAAAATGTGAAAACAATGTTGAAATAATATTAATTAATCCCTACATGCAAAAAAATGCATGTTAGTACAATTGCATTGCCCTCTTTTTTTAAAAAAAAAAAAGTCATAGTTTCCAACATACCTTCTGCTGGTCTGACATGAATGTCCATTTTCTATCATATCCTATATCCCCAAGTAAATACTCAATGAACCATATTCAGGAATTTGTCTCCTCCAACTCGACAATTATAAAAGCTAGAGGAAAGATTCTATCATTAAAGTCTTTTCTAACCACAACAAGCAACTACTCTCTATATCTACATTTCAGAAAATAGTCATCCAATCCCATAAATAACCTACAAGCAGCCATAAATCTCCTCTTACAAGCCTCCTAATAGATGTACAATCTTTTGAATATTAAAGTTAGGGGATATTAAATGGATAAGAAATGTTCATCACTTTCAGGTAAATAACTCTCTATTTTACAAGTACTTCCCTTATTGGTTCACAAAATCTCTTTAAAATATGGTCTTAACAAGAAGAATTGTTCTCTATTCTTACCTGCAACAAGTTCTTTAGCCATGATTCTTGCACTCTAATCCTTCATTCTTTCACAGCTAACCATAAACTTCTCTTTAGCCTTTTGTTGTAGAGTACGCAGTTTGATGTTATGATCATTTTAGACACTTTTGACACATTTCTTTGCAAGCCACTTTGTTGTTGCATGTTTATTATTCCAACTTCTTGCACAACTATGTTCAGACTTATATGTCACTACCATTGCTGTTTTCTCATGACTATCAAGTTTTTTTGTATAAACCAACCATTCACATCCCTCAACACACCTAATTCTAATTCTATCCTTATCATTTTTTAACAAATTTGAGATTTCTTCCATTGTATACAGCATAATCTTTCAATACTTTTTAAAAAAAAAATTCAAACTTTTAAAAATCTGGCCCTACTTGAATTCAATAAAGTTAGGGTTGTAATCTGTTTTGAACTGCTCAAATCTACATTTTTTTATAAACTCAGCCCCTTTATTATCACTCTCATCCTCTCTCATTGTGTACTCTAAATCATTCTCTTCATCTGCCTCCTCCCAAGCACAGAATATATTTCTGAAGTTTAACTCTTCTTCAGAGTCTACAATACCCTCTTCATCACCTGTATTAGGCTTTTCACCCTCTAAAGGATCATCATTACACATTTTCTCCTTCTCCCTTTCTTGCCTTGGACTATCATCATCATCACTACACACCAAAATCTCAGTACTAAAGCCCTTACTTCCCCACTGTCTTTATCACTCTCATTAAATAAGTCAACATCATTCTCTAATACACAAGCGTCATCAACACCATATTTTATATAAAAATGAATATTCTCATCTTTTTCTCTTTCATTTAAATAACATAATAATGCAGAATTAGTTAATCTTGGATTGAAACCACCTCCAAACAAAGGTATCCATGATCTCACATAATTTCTATAACCTAACTCAGCTATCATGTGCCCTAATTCAAATATTGATATTTTATCCCTATCGTAATTATCAAAATATGTTAAATCACCACCTTCGTAACTATTTGTTCCTACAAATTTACCACCATGATGGAATGCAACTGTGAATTTGCTAAAATCCATATCTCTGAGGAAAGAAAAATTTGAAAAATGCTGAGACATTGTACACACAGCATTTAACATAAATTGAAATTAAAAACCCTAATTGCAAATTACAGTAATATAATATAGATTCAATCATATAATATTAACAAATATTTTACAGATCTTATAACAATATAATGAAGAATTACAGATTTAATAACATTTTATTAACAATTAAAAACCCAACATAGATTGGAATTACAACAATATAACATAGATTCAATCATAGAATATTAACAGAAATTTAACAGATTAATGCAATGAAGAGATCTAATAACATTTTATTAACAATTAAAAACCCTAACTTGAAAATGCATATTGAAATTACAACAATAAATAATTACAAATGTAATAACATATAATTAAAATCCTAATTTTTACTCAAATTAAAACCCTAATTTTTTTCAAACCCTAATTTTTTAACGAACTTTAGAATATTTTGAATTCTAATTATACATATCTCCTAACTATATAATGAAAATTACAGATTTAATCACATTTGAAACCCTAATTTAAAATCCTAATTTTTTTTTAAACCTTAATTTTTTACGAAACCCTAATTTTTACGAAGTCTAAAAATAAATAGTAACACTTGAAATTACAGTAATAGTAAATCAGATGTTAGATTTCTTACCTTATAAGGTCCCCACATTGAGGAAACAACTTGAATCAATGATGGCCACGAACCAAAAATCTGGGATCACAAGCTTAAAAAGAATTGTTGAGAACCAAATTCAACTATCGCCTTCCTCGAACACGGTAAAGAAATCATCTCTTCTCTTTCAAACAACTTTATCCGACTATATCTTCTCTGAAATCTTTTCTCTCTATCAAACAACTTTTTTAGACGACTTGCATTCTCTCTCTCTCTCTCTCTATCAATGTCAGTTGAATCGTTTTTGTTTTGTTAATTAAGGAAATAACTTCTCAACTTTCACCCCTTCGTTGTTAGTGGATTGGCGCTAACATGGCATGCTACGTCAGCATTTTCTTGACGTGGCAATGTTGAGAGGGTACGTTGTTGACGTGTCATCGGACACCCCAGCAATTGTCGTCATGTTGGAGGTCAGATGAGTAAGTAACCATCTACATCATCTATCATGTCAACATTTAACAGTCAGTTTGACATCGTTAGCGACAAAATGATTAATAGTATTACGAATTTTGAAATTTAGGTTTTCAATGATTACGTTTTAAAATTTAAAAATTAATTTATGAATTCGATACATAATATAAGAGATTGACAAGTAATTTTTTCATTTTTTTTTTATATATGATGTGAGTTGAGTAAGTGCAAATCGACTAAAATAAGTGAATCTATCCATGCAATCAGCCTGCACAAAATTATCAGGGCTCTCGGCGATGGACAAAGAAGACACGTGTCAACATCGATCGGTGCATCTGTAATGCCAGGGGTGAGTGGAGATCAACAGGTAACCTTTTGGGCCCTCCTTAAGTCTAATTTTATATTCCAAATAATGTCAGCCAACAGTTTGACATGGCTCCCGACACGCGAGAGAGAGATGAAACTTCAATGACTCTGTTCATTATAAATATTTTTCCCCTTCGTCCTCCTGCCCATCGATTAAGAACCGTGCTACCATAAAAAGTTAAAGTTATTAAGCTTACCCGGCAAAAGTAACTTAACAGAGCGTGAGAACTTTTCGAAAGGTCACTCACTGTGATTTTACTCTCGCCCAAATATACAAAACTTTGATAGAATAAATTATATAATAAGTAATTATATTTTTAATATTTTTAGGAAATTAAAATATAAATTTTTTAAATATAATTCAGTTAAAGAATTAAAAATTTTGGAGGAAAGGAGTAAATACATTACTTACCGGATATTTAAAGACATCATGTGTCCTTTACCGTAACGGTACTTCTAAAATTTTAAAGGATCAGGATGTCTTCTATTTACTTTTGATTGATCTTAAAAGATATCGTCTAGTCATTCAAATATAATACTTTCAAAAGTTTAGGGGCCGGCACTCCTTCCGCCCAGAGGCGTTCATCCGGTCAGATTAATGAATTTTTAAGTTATTCAGATTATTTAGATTTTAGATTGTGTTCAATTTAATTAAAAATCAAATCAAATAAAATAAAATCTGAATCAATTCATCTAAATTAAATTTGAATTATTCGGTTTAAATTATTTAGGTTTTATTTACCTGAATAACCATATAATATGAAAAAAATTTTTAATGATTTGGGTTAAACAGTTTAGATTTTAATCAGATTGAACATGAAATATTATATGAGATATATGCTTCGGGTTTTGGATGGATGGATTCTGAATAAAAATCTTTATTTTTATATCTGAATCATTTATCTAAATTTTTGATCAGTTGAAATTATTTTTCTAATTTAATTTTTATTTGTCTGAACTAAATAATTTGAATTTAATTTAAATAGACGGTGAGTATTTATCCGAACGATGAACACCCCTACATCCGCCCAACCCCCTACGACCGCCATTGGTGAATAGTGTTGGTATGATTGCTCCCTTGAATTGGTCATTGGGTGGTGGCAAGAGGGCTGGTTATCCTCTCGGCGGATTGGAAGCCAACTGGCAGCCATGGCGATGACAGAGACATGTTTACCTGACCAGTAAAAAAAAAAATGACAGTTGACGTGTTGACGTAACGTTAGGACACGGTTCTGCACTCACTCATACTCACTCGGACAGAAATCACACCCTCCCCCCCCCCCCCAAAAAAAAAAATGGAACCAAAGAGGAACATGAAAAATAGCATAGACGAAATAGGCGCACGATGATATCGCCGACGGCATTTCCCGTTGTCAAGATGAAATCCCAATCCCAAATCGACGAAGAAGAACCAAAACCCAAGTACGGAGAATCACAGAGCCTGTTAACAGATCCATCAATAAAACCGACATTACCATTAGAATCACACGACGGGGAAGAAGAAGGGACATACGAGGCGAAAGAAAAAATCTTAGTCGTCGAATTCAATGGAATTGAAGAAGGCGATTGTTTAACAGCTCCGAAATTCTCATGGAAGAAGCTATGGATGTTCACAGGACCAGGGATTCTAATGAGCATTGCGTTTCTGGATCCGGGAAATCTGGAAGGAGATCTTCAGGCAGGAGCATTTGCAGGGTATACATTGCTTTGGCTGTTGATGTGGGCTACGGTTATGGGTTTGTTGATACAATTATTGTCGGCGAGACTTGGGGTCGTTACCGGAAAGAATTTGGCTGAGCTGTGTAGGGAGGAGTATCCGAATTGGGCTAGGTATTTGTTGTGGGGTATGGCGGAATTGGATTTAATTGCTGCTGACATTCAGGAGGTTATTGGGAGTGCCATTGCTATTCAGATTTTGAGTAATGGGGTCTTGCCTCTCTGGGTTGGTGTTGTTATTACTGCTTGCGATGGGTAAGTGGTAGTTAGATTTTTTTTTTTTTCCTTGGGTCTTTTGGGTACTACGGAAAAATGGGGTTTTGGCATTTTAACTTTTGGACCCTTTTGTTTGTGATTGTGATTTGGTTGAGTAGGATTGGTTCTGGGTTTGGTTTTTCAGGGATTTTTGTTGTGCGAATTTTTTTGGAATTTTTTTATAGTACTTTTTAGTTTTTCAGTTCAGGCTTCTCTTGATGGTGTTTGGCGAGTGTTAATACTGATTTCAGTTTGATAGTTTATTGGCAAGCTTTAAAAAACTTGCCGATTTAGTGCCTTAATTGACTTGTTTATTTAATGGTAGTTTTTCGTTTATGACTTGATGCATTACTCAGTGTTGATTAGGTTTCTGGTGATATGACAGTTTCATCTTTTTGTTTCTTGAGAACTACGGAGTGAGGAAATTGGAAGCGGTTTTTGCAGCTCTTATTGGGACAATGGCGCTGTCGTTTGCCTGGATGTTTGCCGATGCAAAACCCAGTGGCAAGGAGCTTCTTGTAGGTGGGAAATTTTTCTCGATCTAGGTTAAGGATTTACGTTGTGATGGTTTCTCAAAATTTTGATTTCCACTCATGGCTCTATGGAACTAATTGGATTCCTTATACAGGTCTTTTGATACCAAGACTTAGCTCAAAAACAATTAGGCAGGCTGTGGGTGTGGTTGGATGTGTTATTACTCCCCACAATGTATTTTTACATTCTGCTTTGGTGCAATCAAGGGAAATTGACCCAAGCAAGAAAGCTCAAGTTCGAGAGGCACTCATGTACTACTCAATCGAGTCCTCAGCTGCCCTTCTGATATCCTTCACGATAAACTTGTTAGTTACTAGTGTTTTTGCTAAAGGGTTTTATGGTACCAAACAAGCCAATGGTATAGGACTAGTAAATGCAGGCCAATATCTTGAAGAGAAGTATGGAGGTGGATTCTTTCCTATACTTTATATATGGGGTATTGGGTTGTTAGCTGCTGGACAAAGTAGCACTGTAACTGGCACATATGCAGGACAGTTCATAATGGGAGGTTTTCTCAACCTTCAGATGAATAAGTCTCTTAGAGCATTGATCACTAGAAGTTTTGCTATTGTGCCAACCATGATAGTGGCCCTTGTTTTTAACACATCCGAAGCAGCACTTGATGTTATGAATGAATGGCTTAACGTGCTTCAATCAATGCAGATACCTTTTGTGCTTATCCCTCTTCTTACCTTGGTGGCCAACGAGCGGGTCATGGGTGTATTTAAGATTGGATCTACTCTTGAGGTCAGTGGTCATTCCCTTGTCTGACCCTCCTTTTTGTGGTTCATGGCATTTAATTATCTTTGGAAACCATGAACTGTTTGTTATGCATTTTTCCAAGTGCCAAACATTATTTGGAGATTCACCATTTTTTGCTTCTTTAGCCATTGATCTTTGCCCTAGCCATATTGGTGTTAAACATAGGAATCGGTATATGTGATGGTCATCCCAAACCAAGCTCAATTTGGTATCACAGCAATTAAATCAGAAAATTTTCATGATTTTAATTTGGAAGGTTGTGTTGGAAAAAACCCTTCTGCATGTGGTTATCATAACATTTACATGAGTTCTTTATTTACCTTGTGACACTTTGGATTAGAAGATAGGTGGAACTTGTTCTCATTGTCGATTAATGTTGCTGATATGATCATCTTACACATGGGTAACTAACTCCAAAAGTCAGAACCTGGTAACTGCCTTTCTCTCATGTATTGATGTTCATTGTTTGCAGAGAATTGCATGGGCTTTAGCTGTCCTGGTTATGGTGATCAATGCTTATACTCTGCTGGATTTCTTGGTCTCAGAAGTAAATGGGCTGGTGTTTGGTCTTGCTGTTTGCTTGGGCGCAGCTGGATACTCTGCATTCATATATTATCTTGTTTTACGCAGTGGTGCCCTTTCTCCAAGTTGGCTTCGTATTAAACATTTCCAGAGATTATCCAGCACAGGGAATTGATTTGACCATCCCTATATTCACTTACCAATTGAAACAGACCTTATTGATTCTTACCTGGTCTGGTTGGAGCTGCTCTCTCAACTGGCACTGCTTGCACACTCGGTCTACACAAGGTACACTGAACCATTGATATTTGCATTTCCTGATAGACATGAATTATGTGAAATGCTCTAGTATATTGAATTTAGCCAGGCAATCTAGGCTTGGATGACCATGTATTGTGGTCAAAGAAAGCAACTACTTCATTCTTTTAGGAGATATTCTTTGTTGATTTCAATATATGTACTTCCACGAGCATCCTCTCCGCCTCCTTTTTTCTTATTTGTCCTGTGAAGATTCTCTCTCTCTCTCTTTCTCTCTGTACTATGTAGTTTATAATTAGTTTTTTTATTTAATCTTGTAAGAACAATTACTTTCCCTTCACGGAAGTGTTCTAGTCTAACGATAGTTGGTGTGTCCATGGACGCTTTCTTCGCACAAGACTGAGAAGCCAAATCATGTTTAAGCCTGTTCTTTTCCTCCACTTTGGTCTTTCCCAGAACAGTGACTCCAATTTTGAATGTGTTGGAGTGCAGATTCAAATTTAAAAAATTCTAATAATGGAATGAATTTCCTCTTGTTATGGAGCTCTCGCTCTACATGCAACATGTGAAGACAGAAAAAGGAAAATTGGTGACCGTCCAAAGTTGCATTTGTGCTTTATTCCTTGTCAATTGTCATGGTGGCTCGTGACTGAGAAAGGATTTTTTTTTTTTTTTTTTTTGATAACATTTTTCCGCAAGCATCTAAAACCGTGGCCCTGCAAACCAATGTTGTTGTCACGCGTAACCAACGTAGAAGCACATTAGGGCATATGCTCAAAACAAAATGCTATTCCATTGACTCAGTTTGAAAAAAGACAGAGATTAGCTTAATTTATTATTTTTTTAAAAAAAAAATTATCCATGTATTTTAAAGAATACTTTAATTTCTATTTTCATATTTTACATTATTTAAAAAAAAAAACTATTTCATAAAAAACTTTAAAAATAAAATAAATAAAATATAAAGTTTACATTAGTTGAGATTTCCCTTAATCCATTCCTTATGTGCTACCAAGGGAGTTAACTCCGAGCTGCTTCTAAGACACTTTGTTGGGACTTAATTCTAAATATTAGACACATGAAAACATAAACACTTTGAAAAATATTAAATTTGAGGGATAATTTTTTAATTTCGAGAGATTTTATACTTATTTATTAAATAATTCTATTTGATTAAAATTAAATTTAAAAGATTTATGATTATAAAATATTAAATTCAACAGATAGTCGGGTCAAGGCTTGTGCTGATATACGAGTTGTTTGGCGAAAGTGACACGATACTTGGATTTTGACAAGATTATCTTGCGAAATTAGGAATTAAGAAATATTTCTTCAAGTTCGAATTTAGTACAGTACAGCACGTGGCCGTGCCTGGCGTTTCTGCTGCCCACGTGGTTTCCACACGCCCTCTTGTGCTTAGCTCCCCTAATCACATTTGTTTGGGGGTGTCCAACATTCGAACAAAATCAAATCTCTGATGTAATCGAATTTAATCAAAATTAAATTTATATATTTAAATTCAGTTTTTTGAATCAATTTTTTGATTAAAATCAAATTTTCAAATCAGTTTTCGATTTAAATTTTAAATTAAAATTTTTAATATAAATTCAAACTAAAAATTGAATTCAAATACAAATATAATTTTTAGATACTAAGAACATATTGGTGAGACTTATTTTTAACTTAAAAATTATTTTTAAGTTTAAGCTAAAATTAATAATTTAAAAAGTAAAATTATAGTTTTATTTTTAAAAACTCTTTTTTTATTCCTTTTTATTGAAAAGTTATTTAATAAAATAATCTATATAAATTTTAATTTTAATTAAAATTATCATAAAGGATATAAATATATTACAACTATATTACTAACTATTCAAGTATCTACAATTACAGATATCAATTTTAACAATCAAAATAGAAAATAACAATTTTTTTCTTTTTGACAAGAACTGTTATTATATTACTTTCAATATTTATAGTGGGGGAAGAAGTGTTATTTGCAAGAATTATTTTTATAGGTTATAGTATTGTTATTGTATAACAAATTATTTTTTACACAAATTATTTTACCAAACAAATATGACAGCAATTGGATTCCAAAACCTACTACCCCCAAGGTTCCTCGCAGACTTGGTAATTACAAATAACAGTAATGCCCAGGAAGTGTTCGAAGAAATTCCTCAATGAAATGGTTTCTTGGAATCCTTTGATAACAAATTAATTCCTTTTGAATAAAATTAGTTATTATAATTTTTGCCTGCTGCTCCTTCCCCTACTCATCGTGAACCTTTGCCTCCTTCCATCGAGCCCATTCCTCCTTCCCCGGCTTTTGCGACTCATCCACCACCCCGACGTCTTTGGCAGCTGTGACTGCTCCTCCGAAGACGGTTAAGGAGTTCTACAAATAAGTAGTTAAAGAGCTTTTGGTGAAAATCTTTTGTTCGCAAGCCTGATCAGTGAGGGGGGAGGGAGAGAGAGAGAGAGAGAGGGAGTGAGGGAGAGGGGGAGAGAGGGAACCCAGCGATGGCGAAAATGAGGGTATAAAGGGAATTTAAAAAATATTTACTTTGTAAAAGTTGGCGAAGAAGAAGCAAAAGTTTTTTTTAAGAGTTTTTGGTAAAGCTCTTTTTTTTTGTTTTATTTTAATTAATTTTGGTTTTTCTTCAAGAAAAAGAAATTTTTTTGAGAGTTTTTTTTTGAAGACATTTGATAGATTTTTTCCTTAAAAGAACAGAGAAACTCAAAAAACTCTATCAAACACATACTAAATAGAATCAAATTCAAATTCAAATTAAAATTTATTTCTTTACTTATAAATTTCGAGTTTAGAAGTGGATACGATTAAATTCGAACGTAATTAGAATCAAATTTTAAATTTGATTTTTGGTTTGAGTTTTGAATCAGATTTTTTATTCAAATTTTGAATTCGATCAGATTGAATTCGGATTTAATTGAATTTGATTTGATTTTTAGTTTAAAATTTAAAAATATCAAACTGAATTAATCGAAGAATTAAAAAACGGAGCCGACAAACACTCCCACATTTCTTCATGTAAAAATTAATGGGAAAAAGTCCCAAGAATATTCATTTTCTATGACACGTCGGTTGATTCCTTGTGGTTTGCACACGACTTGATATTATATCTCGAGCTTTGGAGAAGATTATGAAAAATATAATTGGTAAATATTATAAATAAAATCAAAGTAAAAGTTAGAAAATAAATAAAGAGGAAATTGGGCTTATATAAATCCAAACAAATTCACAAGTTATGCCATCCCCCACTTCCAACGCAATCTCTTTCAATTTTTCCTCTTATAAAAGTTCACTTAGCGTTAAAGTTTAGTAATATAATATCTATTTTACACTAATTTATATAAAAAAAATTATAAACTTTACAAAACTATTTTTTTCTAACATTAAAACCTTTTTTGGTCATCGAGTAAAATAAATAAAAAAAAAAAGATTAAACATGATAAGGAGAGGAAAATAAACAGATTGTTTCCAAACACCACTAAAAATCTTAATTGTTGTGGAAAAAAGGGATTTCAATACAACTTAATAGATAAATAATCTCATGCCCAACTCAAACTCATCAATGGAGAACTCTACTCAATTATAACCTTAACAAAACTCTATCACACCGTAATCATCTTACGCTACAATTTTCGGTCCCTACATTAATTATGAAAAAACCTATAACTAATGTGAATATTGGAAAATGATCATCCAATGCTCATGACCTCAACTGGGTACATAATTTTTCTAAGGATTATTCGCAAATGGGAATTTTTTTTCTTTTTCTTTCTAAGTTTTCTCTCTTATTTTTTTATTATATCAAGATCTGAATACGAAATTACTTTATTAATAGAGGAGAATTGTGAGCTGGGATTAAACTCTCTTTCTTGTTGTACAAGAAAAAAAAATGAGAATCCTAGTATAGCTGGCCCCTTATAAAAATTACTGTAAAAGAATTCTTATTTTAAACCATTGGTGTTATCTAGTTGATGAGCTATGGTAACTCAATGTGATTAGTTGAGTGAATAAATGGGGATCATATAGATTTTAAATTAGTTAAAATATCTTTTAAATTTAGTAAAAAAGTTAAACATGTAGCTATAGTTTGCTGATCAATCTAATCTTTACTTATTTAGTCCCACTCATATTGTTTATTCAACATCTTATTTGGTAAAATATTCGATTTATAAATCACTACTATCAGATTAAAACTTATGATAATTACAAAAATAAAAAACTTTTCATATCTTGTCCTTAAGCAGTATTTTTTATTAGTATTTGAAAATCGTTAGTTTGGAGACACAATAAAAGCAAAATATGACATTAAAAGCCAATTACAATTTGCATCATTCACTTTATACCATACGACGCTTTGCATCCTCTACTTTGGTAAATTATGCATTTTATCTTTATCCTCTACTTAGTGTCAAATTTTTAATTAAATATCCGATTAAATTTTTAGTAAATTATAAAATTACCCTTAAATAATTTTTTATTCGCACGTTTTTCAAAAGTTAGAATATAAATAAAGGGAGAGATATGTTTTTTTTTTTTAAAAAAAAATACCAAGAATATATTTGAAAATTTACAAAATTTTTATAGAATATTTTAACCACATTTTATAAAAATATATAATATTATTCGAGTATAATTTAGAGAATGTAAAGTATAACCGATCAAATTAGAAAATGCAGCATGATATATAATTTAATCATATAAACTACAATTAACTCTATAATGTGATAAGGCTCTTTTATGCTAATTGTAATTTTGATTTCAAAAATCAAATCAAATTGTTGTATTATCATAATGGGCTCGTTCTAAGGTTTGGTACGTAAATTTATATTTTTTAACTAAAATTTTTTATAAATAAAATAAAAGAGAGATGATTAAGACAAGTTGCGCTTTCTGACTAGAGCCGCGGAGGCAGCGACTCTATGAGAGCGGAAGTCGAGGCCAAACCCATCCCAACCCCGCGGATCTCACGTGAGACAGACAACACACAATGCAAGTCCATATTCTGCACTCGTCACCAACGCGGGCCAGATAGGAGCACCATCGCCATAAATCTCCGGCGACATTCACCGGAGGCAAAAGCATGATGTCTCCCTCCCAAACCGACCAACCCGACGACGACGATGAGGCCAAACCGAGCTCCGTATCTGGCACCGACCCCGAATCTCAGAGACTTTTGTCTACCCCATCAACAAAACCGACTCCGGACGCAGAAAAAGAAGAAGTCGCGTACGAGCCGCGAGAGAAGGTCTCAATCGTCGAACTCGACGGAATAATCGAGGATTCCGATTGTTTAACACCTCCAAAATTTTCATGGAAGAAGCTATGGATGTTCACAGGGCCAGGGTTTCTGATGAGCATAGCGTTTCTGGATCCCGGAAATCTGGAGGGAGATCTTCAAGCAGGAGCAATTGCTGGTTACTCTCTTTTGTGGCTATTGATGTGGGCTACAGTGATGGGGTTGTTAATTCAGTTGCTGTCGGCGAGAGTTGGGGTGGTGACTGGAAAGCATTTGGCAGAGCTGTGTCGGGAGGAGTATCCGAATTGGGCCAGGTACTTGTTGTGGGGTATGGCGGAACTGGCTCTAATTGGGGCTGATATTCAGGAGGTTATCGGGAGTGCTATCGCTATTCAGATTTTGAGTAACGGGGTCTTGCCTCTTTGGGCTGGGGTTGTTATTGCTGCCTCTGATTGGTGAGTGTTTTGCATTCTCTCTCTCTCTCTCTCTCTCTCTCTAGCTTCTTGTGTGTAATTTCTATCTGAGTTTGTGTTTATTGGGTCTTTTGTATCATTTGGTTTTTAGTCTGAGTTGTGGTTTGGGGTTGTGAATCTGGTCGTTTGCATTAGGCCGCTTTTATTGAATGGATAGTATGAAAAGCTGTTCTTGTCTGGTTAGTGTTAATTTTAATTATAGGGTTCTTGTGTTTTTTTGGATGTTTTGCGATCGATAGGAACATGAGTTTTGCGATAGCTGTTCTTATCTGTTAAGTGTTAATTATAGGGTTCTAGTCTGGTTCTTGTGTTTTGTTTAGATGTTGAATGAGATTGTCTGAGTCGGTGCTTTTGATGAGTCTATTATGATATTTTGATTATATTGTGTTTTTCTTCTACTTTTTTTTGGGGGGGGGGGGTGGGTGGCGGTTTAGGGGTTTATACTTCTTCTAACGATTATTATTTGTCATAATTATGGGATTCTTGTCTTTTTTGGTCTTTTGCAAGGTGGACATGGGTTTGTGAATCTTGGGTTTGTTCCCCGACGAGACATACACCCTTTTAACATCAAAAAATAAAAGAATTTTTAAAACATCTCACCCAAAAATATTTCAAAATTAGTATGTCGGGTTTTTAAAACTTAACATACACTATTTACATGAACAGTATTATGTCGGGTTTTGAAAATCTAACATTTATCAATACTGTTCATATGAACAGTGTCATGTCGAGTTTTGAAAATCCGACATGGCACTTTGGCTATTTCACACGTCGGGTTTTCAAAACTCGACGTGACACTATTTATATGAACAATGCATGTCGGGTTTTGAAAATTCGACACGAGAGTGCTAATTTTGGAATATTTTTGGGTGAGTTGTTGTTTTAATTTATTTTATTTTATTTTTTTGTGTTACAAGGGTACATGCCTCTTTGTTCCCCTGTTTTTGGATGTGATTCGTCATGGCATTTTTTTTTTTTTTTTTTTTTGAAAAACTGTCTAGATTGAAAAGGCTTACAACAGGGTTTATAAGAGCTTTTTAGATGACATGTTGGAGAATAAGGGATTTGCGTTGTGACGGAGAAGATAGATAAAAGGTTGTTTTGAGTTCCCCTGCCTAGGGACTAAAGGTTGGTTATGGACTTCTCATGCTTAAGACATGGAGACTCCCTTTCTCCTTTCCTCTTCACTCGTGGTGGACCTGTTCAGCAGATTGATTGAGAGGAAAGGTTCTAGGAAATATTATTTATGGTCTTAGGGTGAGAACCCAGAAATTTTTTGTTTCTTATCTTCAGTTTGTAGATGATATGATTCTTTCCTTATAAGAGGATAGTGATGGTTTAAGGATATGATCTTACTTCTCAACATTTTTTGAGAAAGTCTAGGGTTTAACTTGAGAAAGTCTTAAGAGCTTACAATCAATATGGCCAAGGTTGAGCTTCTCCATAAATGTGTCTTGTGAATCTCCTACCAATTTGATAGCCATTGTCAACTATGAGAAAAAGAAAAAGAAATTCCTAAAGTGTTTATTTTTAGATCATATCATGGATATAGTTGTTAGGAGGTTATATGGGTAGAAGTGTGTTTAGGCGCGCTACCATTATCTTTGCATATCTATCTAACACTTCCCTCTATTTTCTTTCCTTTTTAAAGATTATTGTTGGGATGACTGAGGAGATTGAAAAGTTGATAAGAGATTTGAGGGGATCATTAAGTCTGGAGCAGGTCTAAACTTATATTTGTGGGTGGTTTGAGTCTTGGTAATTTGTTGTCCAAAAATATTTTTCTAGTAAGCAAATAGGTTAGGAGATTTTCTTCAGAAATAAATTCTTTATGGTATAAAGTTATTAAGAGCAATTAGGATGTTCGACAAAATGGATGAGATGCTAATGCTGGAGAGAGAGCTTCTGAAGTTCATTTTTTGAAGTATGTTGGTTCTTTCCTCCTCTAGTATTGTTCAATGTTGGTAATGGTTCTCTTCTCGTGTTCTTTTTTGAGTGGATTCTTCAACTGGGGACTGTTTCCCTGTCCATCACTTTCCCTCGACTCTTTCTGTTGTTGTTCCTTCGTTTGGCACCAATAAGAGATTTGTATAATCTGGAGTGATACTTGGTCTCTTGAAATTTTTATTTTTTAAGAAAGTTTTAGAGTTTTCCTCCCTAATTTTTTTGTTGCAAGGAAATGAATCGTCTTACAATACACCTGATACTGAATGTGCAACCTTGATCATTTAGGTGTCTTCTCTTGCAAATATCTATTTTACCATCTTATGTGCTTTCCTCATACCCCTTTTTTCCCCTTGAACGATTTCATTTGGAAGGCAAACATTAGTAGCAAAGTTAAGACTTTTACTTCGTCTATGGTACTTTTATAAGATCAATACAAATGATTTATTACATTCAATGTGTATTCCTGAATAATCTCCTTTTTTAAAAAAGGGACCCTTTAAAACTATGTCTCCTGATATTTGTGTCATGCATGACTTGGTTTTATTGGTTGGAAGATGTGAAATTGCCTCTTTGCTTTGCGTGACAATGAGTGGGTTTATCTTATAAGCCACTGTTATTTGTTTCTGACAGACTTAAAGGTTTTGAAGGCAGAAAAATGTTTCTTTGCTTTGAAGATGTGCTTTCCTGGCTATACCATGTGTATTTGTTGCTAGAGAAACAACAGAAATTTTAGAGATTACAGTATTGGTCGTTCTCTTCTATAGGACAAGATTGTCTTTTATACTTTTCTTTGGACTTATGCCTTAGGTGTTTATAAAATTTATAGTTTAGAGGAGTTGAAGAGGGACTCTAGAGCAGTCCTCAAATAGTCTCCATCTTGCTCTATTATTGTGAACCTTTTATCCTTAGAGTTTTTGTATCTTCTCTATCGCATTTAATACCATATCAAAAAACTCCCTTGGTTGGACTTGGGGCTTTTATTTTTTGCATTCTGAAAGGTTTTTGACGATAGTTTATATTCCTTTTGAAGTGTTGGTCTATGTGATTACATCTAAAGTAAACATCTGGGCTGTAATCTGGAGGTTAATTTCACCTTTTGAATAGAAATGTGTGAGTTTGTTGGTTCATTGGTGGGGTTAAGAGAACTAGGTGCTTTAATGCCTGAGGAAATTGATTTATTCATTTGAAGGTAATTGTTTGATTAGTTTAGTTATAAATGATCTAACGCATTAATGAGTAGTTTTTTGGTTTCTTGTGATACTTACAGTTTTTTCTTCCTATTTCTTGAGAACTATGGAGTGAGGAAGTTGGAAGCAGTTTTTGCAGTTCTTATTGGGACAATGGCACTATCTTTTGCCTGGATGTTTGCAGACGCAAAACCTAGCAGCAAGGAGCTTCTTTTAGGTGGCAAACTATTCTCTAATTTGATAAAAGAGTCACTTTTCGAAGCTTCCTTAGAATTTTGATTTTTAGTCACAGCTTTACAACACCTGATTGGATCCTTCATGCAGGTATTCTGGTTCCAAAAGTTAGCTCCAAAACGATTCGGCAGGCTGTGGGCGTAGTTGGTTGCGTTATTATGTCTCACAATGTTTTCTTACATTCTGCTTTGGTTACATTTTTTATACCTTGCATTTTTTATACCTTCGTAGATCTCTGCTCTCTCAGTCTCTCCGATTGCTCCGGCTGCTCGTTCCACCCAACGCTCTCGCCTGATCGTTCGAGCAGCTCTCGTACGCTGCTCGATCAGGTAAGTAGTCTCTTCCCCTCACCCTTCTCTCTCTCCCCCCTCACACTCTCCCTCCCTTCAAAAACCTACCCTCCTGTGCTTTCTCTCTCTCGGAATCACCCTCTCTCCCCCCCTCTCTCTTCCTCCTCCTCGATCTATCCCTATCCTTCCGTCTTCGTAGATCTCTCTCTCTCTCTCTCCCTTCGCAGATCTACCTCTCTCTCTCTTCATAGATCTGTCTCTCTTCGCAGATCTACCATTACTTGCAAACCCCCTATCTCTCTTTTTCTCTCTCTCTCGCGATCTACCTCTCCATCCCTCTCTTCGCATAATTGTCTCTCTTCGCAGATCTACCATTGCTTGCAAACCCCCTTATATCTCTCTCTCTCGATTTACCTCTCCATCCCTGTCTTCGCAGATCTATCTCCCTTTCTCTTTGCAGATCTACCATTACTTGCAAACCACCCCCTATCTCTCTTCGCAGGTCTTTCTCTCTTGATCTTGATCTTGATCTACATCGGCTCTCCCTCTCTCTCTCTCTCTCTCTCTCTCTCTCTCTCTCTCTCTCTCCCTCTCTGGCGAATTCCCCACCACTGTCTTCGCTCTGTCGACCTCTCTTCCTCTGTTTCCCTTCTAGCGATATCTCACTCTCTCTGACTTCGTCTCTCCTCTGCCTTAGTATTATTATTTTTCCTACTATAATCTCCCGGCATTTAATTATTAAAATAATTAATAATAATAATAATATTATTATTATCACTAATAATAATAATAATAATTTACTATTAACATTATTGTTGGTGTTGTTGTTATTGTTGTTGTTAGCATTATTGTTATTATTGTTTGCTTATTATAGCATTGAAGTTGTTGTTGTATTATGATCATCATTGTTATTAGTATTATTGTTATTATTATTGTTGTTTATTTATTATTATTTATTTATTTGTTATCATCATTGGTATTGGGCCTATTATTGTTGTTGTTGTTGCATGCTTGGTACATTATATGGTTGCTTACTCATTATTGCCATTGTTGGTTATTTATTTATTTGTTAATATTTATTGTTTGTTTACATTATTAATTTAATAATTGTATTTGTATTATTAGTATTACTATTACTAGCATTAGTGTTAATATTATTATTATTATTATTATTATTATAAATATATTGTTATGAATTTAAAACTTTTAAAATATAAAATTTTTCAAACTCATAACGGTATAATTGTAATATAAAGTTTATTATCTTATTATTACTATAGATATATATATAGTTTTATTATTATTATTATTATTATTTTATTATTATTATTATTATTATTTTTTTTTTTTATCATTTTATATTATTATTTGAAGAATTTCGCCCCGGCCGGTCCCAAATCCGGATAAAAGAGTAGGGTTGCGGTAGGCTGACAGCTAGCGTAAAAACCTTTTGTCAAATTACGAATGGAAGACAAATATAGAAAAACATATAGGGCGTTTCCTTCTCAGCGACGCGTTACATCGGATCCCGGGTGTAGTGACAAGTAACCAATGGACGTTAAGGTGCGAAAAATAAAATAGTCCATGAGAATAGGATTCGTTTAGCCACTTGGATCGTAGGATCTCTAATCAAAAAATTAAGAGAAATAGGTGAAATAATGAATAGAAGAAAAATTAAGATCATGTGTTTTCAAGAAACCAAATGGGTAGGAGAGAAGGTTAGAGTAATAAAGTCTTATAGTCATAAGTTTTGGTATACAGGTAGAGATAGAACTAAAAATGGGGTAGGAATAATTGTACGTAAGGACCTATTAGGAGATGTAGTAGAGATAAAAAGGAAGGGAGATAGAATTATGTTTGTCAAGTTAGTAAATGGAGAAAACGTAATTAATATAGTTAGTGTGTACGCGCCCCAAATAGGTATAGATACAATTAGTAAGAAACAATTTTGGGATTATCTAGATGAATTTATACAAATCATACCAAGCAGCGAGAAGTTATTTATTAAAGGAGATCTAAATGGACATGTAGGAGAGAAAAACGAAAAATTTGAAACCGTACATGGAAACTTTCGTTTCGACAGTAGGAATGAGGTGAGAAGTACAATTCTAAAGTTCGCAATAACGTTTGATTTGACATTAATAAACACGTTCTTTAAGAAAAAAGAGTCGTATATAATTACCTATAAAAGTGGGTTAAATGTTAGTCAGATAGATTTCTTTCTCACTAGAAGCGGTGATAGAACGACCTGTAAGGATTGTAAGGTCATACCGGTGGAGAGTGTAGTGATTTAGCACAGACTTTTAGTTTTAGACGTACGAGTGCCTAAACGACAAAAGCAATGTCAATCATATATGGAGTTAAGAATTAGGTGGTGGAATCTAAAAGGGAAAAATGTGACGACTTTTAGGATAAAGTAATTGGAGTAACTAATTGGTCTGTTAATGATAACTCAGAAACAATGTGGAAGGACATGTCTAATAATATTAGAAGTATAGGTAGAGAGGTTCTTGGAGTATTCAAGGGCGGGGCTCCAAGAGGCAAAGAGTCGTGGTGGTGGAACGAAAAAATACAAACTGCGATCCAAATTAAAAGAGAGTGTTATAGGAGTCTCAAAAGTGATTGTAGTAGCAAGACCTATGAAAAATACAAAAAAGTAAAAACAAACGTAAAAAAGATCATTCATGAATCAAAGAGTAAAGTG
This sequence comes from Dillenia turbinata, assembly GCA_037126225.1. Taxonomy (NCBI): domain Eukaryota; kingdom Viridiplantae; phylum Streptophyta; class Magnoliopsida; order Dilleniales; family Dilleniaceae; genus Dillenia; species Dillenia turbinata. The sequence continues at coordinate 5,448,498 of JBAMMX010000005.1, forward strand.
TATAATGAATTGTACAAGAGACTAGAGATTCGAGACGGGGAGAGAGAGATCTATAGAATTGCCAGACTAAGGGAGAGGAATGGAAAAGATCTAAATGAGATTAGATATATTAAGAGTAAAACAAATAGTACACTTGTAAGAAACGAGGATATAAGGAAGAGGTGGAGGGAATATTTTAATAACTTATTTAATGTTGAGAGTACAATAAATGTAAAAAATATAGAGATATCTATAGAAGATATTAATAGAAATTTTAAACGTAAGATTCGTCCTCATGAAGTGAATGAGGCCTTAAAGAGAATGAGAAATAACAAAGTCATAATTCAGAGTAACAATGTTAACGGCTCTTTTTAACAAAATTTGACAAACAAAGAAAATGTCTCACCCATGGAGAGAGCACACTTGTCCCGCTATATAAGAATAGAGGGGATATACAAGATTGTTCCAATTATAGAGGAATTAAACTAATGAACCATATGATGAAGTTATGAGAAAGAGTAATAGAGCATAGATTGAGACGGGAGATAAGTGTCTCATAACCAATTTGGATTTATGCCTGGACGATCCACCACTGAAATAATTCACTTACTAAGACAGTTGATGGAGACATTTAAAGCGCAAAAGAGAGATCTGCATATGGTGTTCATTGACCTTGAGAAAGCATATGATAGGGTCCCAAGAGACGTGTTGTGGTGGGCGTTGATGAGGAAAGGGATCTCTTTAAAGTACATTAACCTTATTAGGGATATATATGAAGGAGTCATGACCAATGTAAGGACTTGCGGGGGCTGAGTGATAGCTTCCCCATTAACATTGGGCTCCATCAAGGCTCGGCATTGAGTCCCTTACTATTTGCAATAGTGATAGATGACATTATAAAAAATATTCAAAATGAAATACCATGGTGTATACTCTTCATAGATGATATAGTTTTGATTGATAAAATTAGAGGGTATCAATACTAAATTAGAATTATGGACGGACACGTTAGAATTTAAAAGGTTTAGATTGAGTAGATCTAAAATTGAGTATATGAGGTGTAAGTTTAGTGACAATGATCAGGATAATGAAAAAACGATTAAGCTAGAAGGAAAAGAAGTCTTAAAGAGTGAACGATTTAGATATCTTGGTTCTATTATCCAAAATGATGGCAATATAAATGGGGATATAAATAATAGAATCCAAGCGGGTTGGATGAAATGGAGAAAGGAATCTGGAGTTCTCTGTGATTGCACGATACCATTACATTTAAAGGAAAAATTTTATAGAATCACAGTAAGACCTGCTCTATTATATGGCACTGAATGCTGGGCTATTAAACAACAACAATAGTAGAAAATAGTTGTGGCCGAAATGAGAAAGCTTAGATTGATGTGTGGCAAAACTAGAAATGATAGAATTAGAAAATACGAGATACGTAATAAATTGGGAGTGAACTCAATTGTAAATAAGATGCGAAAATACTGTCTGAGATGGTTTGGACATGTGCAGCGAAAGCCTAATGACGCACCTGTTAGAAAGGTAGAGAATTTAAATATAGGAGATTTAATAAAACGTAGAGGTATGTCATTGAAGATTTGGATGCAATGCATTCGTAAAGATATGATGGTGATGGATTTAGTCGAGAAGATGGTCTTAGATAGGAACGAGTGACGTAGGAGAATCCGCACAAACTAAATCATTTTTTTTTCGATTTCAATATTTATCTCTCATATGGCCGACCCCAAAATTTGGGTAGAAGGTCTAGGTTGTTGTTGTTGTTATTTTCTTTGGTGCAATCGAGGAAAATTGACCAAAGCCAGAAAGGTCGAGTTCAAGAGGCACTCAAATATTACTCAATCGAATCCTCTGCTGCCCTTTTGGTCTCCTTCATGATAAACTTGTTTGTCACAACTGTTTTTGCTAAAGGATTTAATGGTAGTAAACAAGCCTATAGTATAGGCCTTGAAAATGCAGGCCAATATCTTGAAGAGAAGTATGGAGGAGGAATCTTTCCAATTCTTTATATATGGGGTATTGGGTTATTAGCTGCTGGACAAAGCAGCACTATAACTGGCACATATTCAGGACAGTTTATCATGGGAGGTTTTCTCAACCTTCAGCTGAATAAATCGCTTAGGGCATTAATCACTCGAAGTTTTGCTGTTGTTCCAACCATGGTAGTAGCAATTGTTTTCAACACATCTGAGGCAGCACTGGATGTTATAAATGAATGGCTTAATGTGCTTCAGTCAATGCAAATACCGTTTGCTCTCATTCCTCTTCTTACCTTAGTGGCAAAGGAGCGGGTGATGGGGGTGTTTAAGATTGGACCTACTCTTGAGGTTTGTGCTTATTCCCTTGTCTGTGTCCCCCCCAAGGTCATGACGTTTAGTATGCTCGGAAGCAACGCACTAGTTTTTATTTTTTCTTGCAAGTACTTACCTAAACCAGCTTTTCCTAGAGTTAACAACCATTCTTTATCATTGGTTTCAATTTCTTGTCAGATAGGGTAGTGAGTGATAATCTTAGAGAGTTTTGAGCAAAATTGATGTGTTCTTCTTGAAGAAGAATGCCCATTATATAATGGATACAAGTTGAAATTTAGTTCTAAAACATAGCTAAACTACCATATACAGATCTGTCTAAAAAAAAAGTCTACAGCTAATATATCATAAATAAGGAAAAGATAGAGACTTTACAATCATAAAGATAATAATTACGGGTGTACATGGTATAAAATCAGTCACAGAATCAATCATGGGATGGCATAGAATCTGTCATAGAATGCTATAGAATCTGTTATAAAATCAGCCATAGAATCTGATAGTTTTGAATGACCAACTAATTCCTTTGACATCCCCCCTCAAATTGATGCCGGTAAGTCAACAAGCATCAATTTGCTAACAAGAAAGTTATGTCGCTGACGTGTCATGGATTTGGTGAAAATATCTGCAATTTGTAGAGTTGTGGAGATATGGGGGAGAGTGATAACTTGGCGATCATAGGCCTCCCGGATAGAGTGACAGTCAACCTCGATGTGTTTTGTGCGTTTATGATAGATAGGATTGGCAGCAATTTGGATGGTACTAGTGTTGTCAGCATGTAATGGAATAGGTTGACCTTGGGAGAAACCAAGCTCTGTTAAAAGACCACGCAACCAAATGATCTCGGAGCATGCAGTAGACATGGCATGGTATTCCGTCTTAGTGGATGATTTGGAAACCGAGTCTTGCTTCTTGCATTTCCAAGAGATAAGAGCATCACCAAGAAACATACGTCATCCTGTAATTGATTTTCTTGTGTCCGGACAATCAGTCCAATCTGCATCACTATAGGCTTGTAGTTTGAGGGAAGAACCAGTAGGGAAGAATAAGCCACGGCTAGGTGTGCCCAGGATATATCTAATGATACGGCGGACTGCAGATAGGTGGAGATGCCGAGGGGCTTGCATGAACTTGCTGACAACATGGACAACATAAGAGATATCTGGGCGGATGATAGTTAGATAGATAAGACTTCTAATCAGTTTTCGATATAAAGTAGGGTCCTCAAGAAGTTTCCCTTCATCACGTCGATATTTCACATTAATTTTTATTGGGGTGTCAACAGAATTAGTGTTGGTGAGTCCTACTAGCTGAACCAAATCCATAATATACTTGTGCTGATTCAAGAAGATACCTTGAGGCCGATGATGCACCTCTAACCCCAAAAAATAGGTGAGTGAGCCGAGATCTTTCATGTGGAAAGTAGAGTGCAACAAATTCTGAAGTTTAAAAATAGCTTCCATATCAGAACCGGTGATGACAATGTCATCCACATAAACAAGGAGAACAACTATGCCCTTGGATGTCCGTTGGAGAAAAAGTGAGGAGTCATACTGGCTGTGTAAATGAAAAGCCAAGGAGAGTCGATCGAAACTTTTCAAACCATACTCGCGGTGCTTGTTTCATTCCATACAAAGAGCGTTTTAGTTTGCAAATATCATTAGTGGAAGAAGTAGGCATACCGTAGGGAAGTTTCATGTAAACTTCCTCCTTGAGATCACCATGTAAGAAAGCATTCTTTACATTCATTTGATGTAAAGACCTGGATTGTGATGTTGCAAGGGCGAGTATTATTCGTCTAGTAGTCATTTTGGCTACCGGTGCAAATGTCTCCTCATAGTCTAGGCCATACTCTTGCTTGTTGCCAAGAACCACCAATCGAGCCTTGTAACGTTCCATGGATCCATCAGAACGGAGTTTGATAGAAAACACGAATTTACTACCAAGAGGTTTCACAGATGGTGGACACGGAACAACATCCTAGGTTTGGTTTTCTTCAAGTGCAAGAAGTTCTGTTTCAATAGCTCTCCGCCAACATTCATGCTCCATAGCCTGCTTATAGGATGAAGGACTAGGAATAGAAGATACGGTGGTTGTCAAAGATAAAGGAGAGGTGAAACCATACCTATCTGGTGGTCTACGAACTCGAGTACTTCGTCTAAGAGGTGCTGGTGTAGTTGCTGGAACAGAATCAGCATTAAGGGAATGAGCTGGAGGGGACCCGAGAGGTGCTAAAATCTTGCGTCGTTGGTAGACTATGAGAGGCTTAGACGGCACGGAATCGGTAGAGGAGTTAGGAAACATTGGCAAAACAAAGAATGAAGGAGAAATGTCATCTTTGTGTGTGGAAAAAAAATACTGATTTTCAAAAAAATCATATTTTGAGAAACCCGAATACGTCGTAGGTTGGGATCATAACAAAGAAAACCTTTTTGGTGCATCGAATAGCCTAGAAAAGCACATTGAACAGTTTGAGTTGTTAATTTTGTGCGTTCATGTGTAGGAAGATGAACATAGCACACACAACCGAAGGTACGAAGATTAGAGTAATTTGGGGTATGATCAAATAACCCAAAAAAGGAGAAATATGGTTCAAGTAGGGAGAAGGTAACCTATTGATGAGATAGACAGTAGTGGAGAGAGCTTCACACCAAAAACGAGAGGGTACAAATGACTCTAATTGAAGGGTGCGAACAACATCTAGAAGGTGTCGGTTCTTTCTTTTAGCCACCCCATTCTGTTGAGGGGTTGAAGGTAAGACCTTTGAGAAATTATACCATTGGTTTGTAAAAATTCTTGAAATAAATGAGACGTACTCACCCCCATTATCAGAACGAAAAATTTTGATACCGGCAGAAAATTGGGTCTGAATATGTGCAAGAAAAAGATTAAAGATAAAAAACAATTCATTTTTAGAATGGATAAAATAAATCCATGTGAAGCGACTATAGTCATCAATAAAAGTGACAAAATACTTGTAATTAGCAAGGGAAGTAACTGGTGCCATTCCCCACACATCACTATGTATCAAATCAAAAGGCTGGACTACCTTAGGTGTGTGAGTGGGAAATGACAGAACTTCACTTTTTCTAAGCCTATAAGAATTACAATCAAATTGAACAGTATTAAGAGATGGGACCCTTTATTGCCAAGTAAACCAGAATTTAGCAAAGCATAAAGTACATTAGAGTTTGGATGTCCAAGGCGTTTATGCCATGCTCGGTAATCAACATAAGCAGAATTACAAGTGATAACAGGTAAAGAGGAATATGGAGACATAAGAAATTGAAGAGGAAAAAGATGTCCTACTTTAGGCCCCCTTGCGATCATCTTCCCTGATTGCTGATCCTGCACAACACAACCAGATTTAGAAAATTCCACTTTACAATCATTTTTAACTAATTGTCCAACAGAAACAAGATTGGTGGTAAGATTAGGAGAGACAGACATTGGTTATGGATGAAGAAACATCACCAGTGGCAGTGATAGGCAAAGAGTTACCATCAGCTGTATAAATCTTGAGATTTCCAGGATATTTATGTACATTGGTGAGAAATTTAGCATTGTTTGTCATGTAATGGGAAGCCGCGGAATCAAAATACCAATGAGAAGGCTTAGAGAAGGGTTTACCTCAGAGTCCTAATGCGGAAAATGCAGAAATGATCATTTGCTGAATCATTTCGGTGTCACAGATTGAACAGGAGCAGGAGCACTTTGTGTCAGATGTGCTGTATTCTCATAACTACCAGCACTAAAAGAACCAACTGAGACCGTATATGCTGTTCTAGATCTCTTAGGAGGTCGAATAGGACATTCCTTGATGATATGTCCATTCTTTTTGCAATAGTTGTAGAATTTTTTTGAACAACTTGAAACATAATGGTCAAAATTTTTGCAACAATAATATTGAATAGTACTCATGTCCCTACCTTTTGACGTCGTTTGAGCTGCATAAGCCATAGGAATAGGAGTGGATTTAAGTTGTTCCATACTTGCTTGAGTAAGAAGTCGTTGCTTCTCGCGAAATAAATCATTAAAACATGCATCCAAGGATGGGATAGTTTCTCGATTCATAAGATTAGACCTAATGCTTTCAAATTCAGATCTCAATTTCATAAGAAATTGATCCCTCTTAATAGTTTCATGTACAGATTGAACAGAATTAAGACTTTCGGGAGGTAAAGTAGCATAGACGATATCAGTATATTCAGCCCAAAGGTTCATGAAACTATAATAAAAATCAGAGATTGAGAGACTGCCCTGTTGGAGACTTGCTAGCTCATGTTCAAGCTGAAACCGGCGAGCAGTGTTGTGTTGACTGTAGAGTTTTTTTTTTAAGATAATTCTACATTTCTGCTGCAGTTTTTAAGGGTCGAAGATTCAAGGTGTTGGATTCCACAGATCCTAGAATCCATGTCATGATTTGTGCATCCTTGACTTCTCACTTGGAGTGCTCGCCCTTGTCTTTGTCTTTGTCAGGTGCAGGTTTGCTGCCATCAATATGACCCCATAGATCTTTGCCTTTGACAAATATCTTGAAGTGAAATGCCCAGGCTGAGTAGTTTTTGCCATTGAAACGAATCAAGAAGATATCATGCTTCTCTGAAGACATGAGGCTGAGATAACTTGATCAAAATGACTAAGAATAAGGAATTGATCTAGGACTGAGAAGAAGAGACACAGGAGAATTCAAAACTGAGGCTCTGATACCATGATGATCTTAGAGAGTTTTGAGCAAAACTGATGTGTTCTTCTTGGAGAAGAATGCCCATTATATAATAGATACAAGCTGAAATTTAGTTCTAAAATATAGCTAAATTATCATATACAGATCTGCCTAAAAGAAAAGTTTACAGCTAATATATCATAAATAAGGAAAATATAGAGACTTTACAATCATAAAGATAATAATTACAGGTGTACATGGTATAAAATCAGTCACAGAATCAATCATAGGATGACATAGAATCTGCCATAGAATTTATCATAAAATCAGCCATAGAATCTGGTTGTTTTGAATGACCAACTAATTCCTTTGACAGTGAGTTGTGCTTGACAATGTGGTAAGTCTTATGATGTCTCAACTTTCTTGAAAGTCATAACTTCATTTTGCCTCAATGTGTACTGCAGTTCAGAGGCAGAGGTTCCTAACTGCTGCGCTTCTGCATGATTTGGTACTTTAAGCATTTTGTTTAGGTAAAGATGGCCGTCTCGTATTCTTGGAGTTCTCTATGGATGTGGGTCACATTTTGTTTTATCTGGCACCTATAGCCTTATTCTAGCATTGAGGTTATATGGCAAGATCATCATAATTCTCACTTGTACCTTTGTTGCATTGAGGCTCATTGTGGCATGCACTCGTGCTCCTATCTGGTTTGAAAGGCATGCATTTGTTGAAATTATTCACCCTTATGCTTAAATAGGAATTCCTTGAAAGAAATCCAGAACGCCATCCACTCAGTCATTGACAATGGTGCTTCTCTAGACCTCATTTCCACAAAACACCATTTTCTTTTAATCTTTCTTTACTGGCTGTTACTGTCTCAATCAAATTTGTATTTCTTTTCCTTAACACTCTTTTCTTGTCCTTTCTGAATAATGAGGCCAGATTTTATTTTATTTTATTTTTTCTCCTTCGCTTAACACAAAGCTTGCTAGGGCAGGATTTATTTATTTATTTATTTATTTTTGGGTACGAGTTAAGTGGCATTTGTTTTCTATGATGTACATTGACCTAGTACTGCAAGCCCCATTTGAGAATCCTGTATCCTTTCGTGATGAAGGAGAAGCTAGCAGATTCAAGATAACTCCAGAATTTTCTAGGCATATTTGCTTTATACTGACTTCTGCTACCTGTTTTCTGCTAGAAGAGGGGGTATGGAGATTTAACTTGTTTATTTATTTATTTATTTATTTTTTCTCTAGTCAAATCATATAAGAAATTTGTAGTCGTACTGCCACTCATGGGAATCAGCTTAGGTGATCAGTCATTCCCAAACAGAAAGGGTAATCTGGTATTTTGATGTTCTTTATATTGGAGGTCTTGTTATTAACTACTTGCACACAAGACTTGTGTAATGAAGCTAAAGTTGTCTGCATTGTTGATTAAAGGATGTTGATATGATCGTCTTAGATATGATTAATTCCTCCAAGAGTGAGAACCTAGAGGTAAGCTGCCTGGCGCTTTCTCTGATTCCTTTGTTGGTGTTCTGCAGAGAGTTGCATGGACTGTAGCTGTTCTGATTATGGTGATAAATGGGTATCTTCTGCTGGATTTCTTTGTACATGAAGTTAATGGACTGCTGTTTGGTTTCGCTGTTTGTATCGGTACTGCAGCATACGTAGCATTCATATTTTACCTTGTTGCACGTAGTGGTGCCCTTTCTTCCTGTTGGCTTAACTTTCTTCCCGTTGGCTTAACGTAGAACTTTAGCACTGGTGCCCTTTCTCCCAGTCAGCTTAGCATAGAACTTTTGCAGATACCACTGAACCAATGATATATCTATTCGGTTACTAAATTCATTACACCAAATACCACTGAACCATTTGATTGAATAGGACATAGAGACCGCCATGATCATTAGGTGTCGTGTGCAATTTCTCATCCCTTGTTGTAACCACAAAAATATAAAAGGGAAAAATCGTCACACTAAATTCATTCTCTGCCCTACCCCACCCTACAATGCAGGCTGCTCCTATATGCATACTCAGAGTACAGAAGGCCTAGAAGCCATGGCCATTAGCCCCTTCTTTGTAATCAGAGTCTCCATTTTTGCGCTATTTGGACAGAGAGTATAAATGTTACGCGGCATAGAAGGTATGGATCTTCTCACTGTTGTAAAATGCTTTAGTACCCTGAATATAGTAGGTCAAATTGGGCTGGACTACCCTTTTTTCGGCTGTAAAATTCAGAGACCATCAGGTGATGGTAGTCAAATGAAAGATTTAATATGTTGGTTCAGTATGGTATAGTACATTGATTCAACAAATATTCCAATTTTTTTGGTTTCCATAAGTGGATTTCTTGGAGATAAAGAAAAAAAGAAATTTCAAATATTCATGTGGTTTTTTGCCGGTGGAATTTGGGTCGTGCATTACCTTTGACAAAAGATCCCACTTTGGATCGATGGTGTGGTGAGAAATATACTTCATCTCAATCGTTTGAGTTTGTGTTTCTCTGAATACAAAAAGAAAAATATTATTGGGAGATCTTCCTTAATAATAGATTTGATAGCGGATCGATTCTAATGGAGGTAAAATCTCTAATATTGAATGATGACCGAGTTATGGTTAAAAGAAAAAAAGAAAGATAGATCCCACTTTGGACGGGAGCCCCATATTCCTTTTGCGGATCCGAGGTGCTTTCTAGGACCTAGGCGCCTGCAGTTTAGCGTGTGGACCAACTTTCATCTGCGTTGGAGATCATCTTTGCTGGAAAGTACGACTTTTGACCATTTATGAAACGCCCCCCCCCCCCCTCCCGCCCCAAAAAAAAGAGGAAAAGAAAATCCTTTTTTTGGTGAACATCCCTTTCCTTGCATTGCATGTACACTTTCAAAGAAAATTGCATGTACTTGCTTATTTTAGGATGCATTTCTAGTATTGTGAATAGGATGAAATGATGAGACCCCCGAGTGGAGATGGTACAAAGCTTTAATGGACGGTCCTTTTTATTTGTTGTGTACTTTGTATTTGTCTTTCTTTACCCTTTTTCTTATTTCATGCTACGACTAGTCAAATTTCCCAATTAAACTCCCTTGATTAAAAAAAATATATATATATTTTTACCGAAACAAGTATTTCCAGTGTCATACGTGACACCCTTTTGAACCCCACAGCCGAGGTGAGGAAGCATCCTCGAAATATTGCTTCTAAACTCCATGGACCAATATGTAGACTTTTTTTTTTTTTTTTCCTTTTTTTGATGTGGCGTTTAATTCTTAACATTTAAGAAAAAAATGCTATGTGGTGAAATGGTATAAAATTTATGAAAAGTTTACATTAATATATTTTGACTATAAAAGTTTAGTTCTTGGCCTTTTAAACTTTAATTTTAATTTGTTAAAATATTTTTCAAATAAAGTAAATATATTATATTCAAAATATGGTAAGATGAATCGCCACTTGAAATATAGTCATTTAATTTTTGATTTATTTAACCTATTGAATATTATATTTTTCACTTAAAGTAACTTTGGAATTAAAAAACCAATTTCCTCCGTCAACCAAATTTAAATTGTCACACCATAGGAGTAGATAGGGTCAAGGGAAGGGAGTGACTCCGCCGTGGGGGAGAAGGAAAGAGGGCAGGCTTGCAAAGCCCTTAGAGCCTAAAGGTCGGTCAGTCAATTCATCACAAATCGCAATTTTCTTTTTTCAAGTGACATGTTGTTAAGTATTATTTTTAAAAAAAAAAAAATCAAAGATAACCATGCCAATTAAAGTTTTGGGAAATTAGGAGAGTTTTGACGGGAAAGATAGAGGGAAATTAGGAGAGTTTTGACGGGAAAGATAGAGAAATGGAGGGTTTTTAAAAAATTCTTCAAAATTGTTATTTTAGGGTATATTTGTAATTTCAATCACTTTGATCTTGGATTACTAATTTACTCGTGGGTTTTTTCCTCCCTTGTGGTTTGACCTGTAAATATCAAAATTGACAAAAAAAATAATAATAATAAAACAAAGTAAATTATATTGGGTAAAGTGACGAGATTTAATAACAAGAAATTCTAAGAGGGTTAAGTCATCTATATAATATATATTTTTTTATTTAAAAAAAAAATCAGAAGTGTCATTTTGTTAGTGATACTCTTGGAGGCTTTATTTTTTTTTTTTTCATTCGAGAAAGCGATGGGTTATATCTAGAAAGCAGTTGAATCATATAGGATTTTATCTTCACATCAAGTTCGTTTGTTTTTAAAGTCATACGAAAGATACCTTTTTGGTTCAAACTTAACTAGGAATTTTTTTTTAAAAAAAAAGAATATTGTGTTTCACAAGGCACCTATGGAACTAAAATATGGAACCAATTATAGTTGATCTGGTTCGAAAAAAATTTCCAAACTTAAGATAAAATCAGCGGACAAATCGAATACGGATTTTGAATTCTACACCCTTATCCAATGCAATCCATAATAACCAATTATAATAATATTATTACACACATATTAAATTGGTATAGCTATCTTTATTCAATAAAATAATATTTAAAATTTCCATAGTTAAAATATAGAAATTAATTACATAAAAGCATTATTATTCACCAAATTAGGTTAGGTAAACATTATAGGTCGTTTCTCTTAAATTGCAATAATAAAAGTATAATTTTCTGAACAGGGAACAAATTCAATGAAACCCAATTTAGACAAAAGAATTTAAAATTTTAAAGGTAAAAAGTTGATAAGCTCAACAAAATGCTAACTCAATCATTCTATCCTCTTTTTTATTAATTTTGTAATTTATGTTAATAGTTTGAATTTCAATTTGAATTTGAGGAAACAGATCCTACGGTAATTAAGGTGCAGGGAATGAAATCCAAGGGGAGGGAGAGAGAGAGACGCGTTCAGTACCACGTCCGCTCTCCGCATGAAAGACTTTCCATATATTGCATGCAAAAGCACAACTGTTCCTCTCTCTCCAAGTCCAGAGAGTAGGAGTGTTCAGTCAAATCTTTTCCGATTGCGCACAACCAACTTCTCCAAACAATTTCATTTCTTTGGGTTTGTTCTCTCTCCTCTCTTTCTCTCTCTAAAATAGATATAATCCAATCGAACAAAAATCAATGATTTCTTTCGCTTTAAAATCCCTTGAAAATCTCATTTAAACCCTCCCCTACTTCTCTCTCCTTTTCCTCTCTCGCCACAACCCTCACTCACACATTCTCATCTCTCCTGCTCTTTTTTTTTTTTGGCCGTTTAAATGGAGAATCGAAATCTTCCGGTGCCATATCCTCAGCACCATTCTCTTCGAAACGACATCGTTGTCGGCGTCAGTCAACCTCCATATCTTGGAAACATGTTTCCGCCGGCGGCTGATCTCGTTACCCCCTATTATTCTTCCGATGAAACCCTAGACTCTCTCTTGTCAAATCTTAGTCTTTCCGATGATCTTCCATACCCACAACTCGTATTCAACGATTCCTTCCTCGGAGACTACGATTCTTGGTTCCCAGATTCTGATCGTACTAGGGTTGATTCATTGCAAACTGTGAGAATCCAAAATGTTGTCGAGAATAATTTAGGCCTCCCACGTAATTTTGGGGTTTATGATATGAACGTCTCCCACAATTTCAAGCCCCAACATTATTCAAGCATGTATAATCACTGTTCTATTAGACCTAGAAACTTCTATGATTTTCGATCTGACAACAGTAGTCCTTTGCATAATCAACGTGTGAATCGATTGCAACAAGATTTCAAGCACTTGCCTTTGAAGGATTTGAAGGGTCTGATTGTGTTTTTGTCTAAAGATCAGCATTGGTGTAGAGTTTTACAGAGGAAATTCGAAAATCCTAGTGTCGAGGAAGTTGAGTTGGTGTTGGCTGAGGTTATTGATCATGTGCCTGAGTTAATGCAAGACCCTTTTGGGAATTATCTTGTTCAGAAGCTTATTGAGATCTGTGATGAGGGGCAGAGGACTCAGATTCTTGCATCTCTTACTGAAATTCAGTTCCGGCTTGTTAGCATTTGTCTCAACGTGCATGGGTATGTGATTAGCTTTTCAAGTCATCTATCATTGTTTTCTTCGAATTTTATAATCAGGATTTTATTTTATTTGTCTCACGAGTAAAATGGTAGAATTTAGTTAAAGCTCTAATGGAAAAGTTGGATATTTGAGGTAAACATCTATGACATATCTATGTCCACAAAACTAATACAACTTATATTTGTATGAAGATTTGAAATGGATTTTGTTTTGTTTGACTAATGGTAATTTTGTGTGTGTGTGTGTGTGTGTGTTTTTTTTAATTGTATCAGAACTCGTGCAGTTCAGAAAATGTTGGAGCATGTAACAACACCCAGGCAGATTGTTATGGTTATGGCAGCTTTGCGACCTGGTATTGTTGCCTTGACAAAGGATAACAATGGTCATCATGTGATTCAACAGTGCCTCAAACTTTTCTCTGCTGAAATTAATAAGGTAATGCTTACATTCCTACTCTTATCGTAATGCATGGGTCTTTGCAATCGAAGGTGGAAGGTGGTCTTGTCTCTTGCTAATCAATTTTGTATCCTATATGAGCATTTCAGTGACTACACTGGCAGGGAGGAAACTACAGTCCTATAATGGACTGCATTAGTCATTATATTTGATAGCTTTATACTGCTCATCATAAGCTCAATAATTCTGAACTACTCTTTCAACTACGTTTTAAGGATATTGGCATACATATATAAGAGATACTTGGTCTTTGCTTTTAAGGATATGGCATATATATAAGATACTTGGTCTGAAACTTGAAAAGCCATTATGTTGCTACTGTCAATGTATTTTATTGAGCTGGCATTGACTCCATTGTACATCATCCTTTTGATCTTATACCTCATGCTACTCATTTTGCTACTCATGTATAGCCTTTCTCAGTTGAACTTTATAAGTATCTGTAACCCTATCCAAATTTTTCTTCTTACAGATAATTGTTTGTTCCTTGGTGCTTACAACTCAATGCATTGTTCTTTGGTCCTTACAATTCAATGCATGAAATGAATTTTAGAATTCATATTTTGTTCACACAATTGTTTGAAAAACTCCTTGACATTTTTGTGGACAAGACTTTTGCGGACATAGTGGTATTTTGAAGTTTTCATGAGACAATTTCTTGGGATGGGAAAAGAGTGGTATTTACCTATTACTTTAATGGTAATTTTGCAAGATATTTATGGTTATTACTATCAAATTTCAAAAACATTAGTCCTATCACTTTAATGGTAATATTGCAACAAATTTTGTAAAAGAGAGAGAGATTGTTTGGTAATTTTGCAAGATAATTACAAAAACATTGATCCTATAGTAATTTGCAAGAAATTTTGCAAGAGGTAGAGATTGGAAAAACAAACAAGGATCTGGGCCCCTTTCCCGTTCCACCTTCTTAATAAAACTTTACTGTCCTATCTGTCAATCCCCTATCGTCTGTCATCCAAAGGGTAAAGAGTTTTAAATCTTCTTGTCCAAGCCTGCCCTTAAGTGTTAAATCATCAATTTTAAATCTTCTTGATAGATTGGCAATTTATAGCTTGCATCTACCCTACCATCATTTTAAATGTTTGGAAGGTTAATAGAGAGAGACAACACTATACAACTTTAGAAAAAAGCTAACTACTTGTGGCCACTACTAATTTTGAGATAAGATTTGAAAGATCAAAATTTAACTTGTTGACCTCAAAATTTCAGAACTTTAAACTATAGAACAATGATCTATTTTATTAAATTTAATTACCTGATTAAAAAGAAAAAAAAAATCCACATCAATTGTACTAATAAAGTTGTCATTTGTGGCTTTGACAGTATCTTTTGGATGAAGTAGCAATCAATTGTCTTGGAATTGCTACAGACAAAAATGGATGTTGTGTCCTCCAGCTATGCATGGAGTACTCTCAAGGAAAGTCTAGAATGACTCTAATGGCTCAGATAGTTGCAAATGCATTGATTCTTTCAGAAGATCGTTATGGGTTAGTATTACTCAATTTTCATCTTACTTTTGTTTGAGTTCTATTCTATCCCTTGTCTTATAATATTTTCTTTGTCGCTAGTAATTATGTGGTGCAACATATGCTTGGTTTGAGGATACCACAAATAACTACAAATCTCCTAAAAAGGCTGCAAGGTAGTTATGTATGTCTTTCCCAGAACAAATTTGGAAGTAATGTTGTTGAGAAGTGTTTGCTGGAATCTGATGAAGAGCAATCAGCAATGATTATCATGGAGTTGCTTCAAAGTCCTAATATTACAATGCTTCTCATAGATCCTTATGGAAACTATGTTATTCAAAAGGCATGGGGAGTAGCAAAGGTTAGTATCCCTTTTTTTTTTTTTTTTTTTTAATTAAAAAAAGGCTCTAGGAAATATTCAAATACATCCATAAGCATTTGAATTATGTGCTTATATAATCTTATGTGCTCATATTATAATAGTATATCCATATTTCATTTCTTACTATAATAATATATCCATATTTACTTTTTGGATACCACAGCTAGGTGTGGCTTGGACTTGATGCTTATGCTTATGCACATGGCATTTTGAATTTGTTAGTGTTTCATATTTGCATATAATGGTGATAAGTTACATATTTTTGCTTCTTCCCAATGTGCTTATTTTCTCATAAATAAAAATTTTCTTACACATGAATATGGACTTAGAACTCATTTTTCAGAGTACAAATTATATATTTATTTCTTTTTTATTATTTTTTATCTAGAATGGGATAAGTCACTCTATTTATGCTCTTGCCTTTCCATATAAATGTTATTTAATGGATTCAAAATTTCAATCACACTTTGGGTTCTTGTGGCATCCATTAATAATACTTAGTGATTTTTTGACACGTTTTTGACTTGTATCTGTTTAAATGATAAATTTTTTATAAATTTATTATGGTGATAGATATTATTACAACTTAGAACCATTTAACTTTAGTATGTTTTTCATAATTTTGACCAGCAGGGGCGTGTCCGCGAGGGATTACTTAATGTAATTCGGGAACATTCTTCATCTCTGCGGAGCAATCTATATGGGAAAAATATCTTGGCTTGTGTTGGTCGCATGAACATGTATAGCCATGTACAGTAATAGTAATGTGACTGTACACTAATGGCAGAGACTAATATTTAGGCTATCTTTATACCTCTCAACTATTAGGCATTTATCCTATTCTATCACAGATTCTGTATTTTTTTGCTGTCATATTTAGTACATCCTAACCGAACAGTGTTGAGCTTGAAGGCACCAATAGGGGGTGTAAGTAACTGGGTGTCGCTGCTGAACAGCTTTGTTGTGGCATTTTGTAGCGTGTAATCTTTTGAATGTAAGTGTGAATAATGAGGGAGGGTGACGTAGAGGCTTGTTTTGTGGGTAGATGGTGTATCTGTACTACTGTCCATAGGCCTTTGGAGGAAACAAGTATGACACTGCCTAGTCCGTAAAACTCCATGGTCTGGACGCGCTCCATTGTTTGTCTGAACAAATTTTTTTGGAATGGTTGATATGTGGTAATGTTGCTGATTTACCTTTGCTTTGGTCTCCATTTAAGCCGTATCCCATTTTTTTTTTCCTTGGTATTTTATAGCTTGTTGCCTTCCCGATGATGGTATGAATATAAAAATGTTATGGTTATATTATAGTGTATCTTTGTTCTAGTTGGGTTGCAAATAAAAAGAGGATTAGTATTGGCATATTAGTATTATTATTATTATTATTATTATTATTATTATTATTATTATTATTATTATTATTATTATTTTGGTAATGAAATATTCAGTAAGGGTATTTCTTGGCTGAAATTCATCCATGGTCAATGATTTTTTAGGGCTAATTTGCTACATTGAAATGCTTAAATTAAAAATTTGAAGTAAGGGTCAATTGTGTAGTCAAAATTGAAGTGATTCTTACTGTCTTTTTATTAATGGAATTTCTATTTTTCATTAGCTTGGTGGGAATGGTTGATGTTTTAATTATAACGATTCAAATATTTGAATTTTAATGTCATTTGAATATAAAATTTTATTTTTAAGTAAAATAAAATTTAAATTTTACTTTAAGGTTCAAAATCAAGGATAAATTTTTAAGGACATCAAACTTGATTATTCTATTTATAATTTCTCACAAATTTTATACACATACACACACAACAAATATATATATATATATAGTCGATTTCAAAATTTGAGATAAAAAATCTAGAATGTTATTGTTGTATGCATATTCGTATATTTATGATTGCCAAAATCGACGCTAAGTAAATCTTTTATCATATTTTTGTAGTGATTGCAATTTTATATTATTTCTTTTGTGTATATTCCATAATCGTTTACATTCATCGTAAGCAAAAAGAGGAAAACAAAATAAAATGTGCATTCCTAACTTTTATTTTCCTACTAGAAATTTATCCATTTATATTATTTTATATTTTAAATTTAAAAAATAAATGCAGGGGTAAGCGATTAACGAACATAACAAAAATTTCATAATTTGAGATATGAAAAATAAATATGTTTAAAGCAACTTACCATCACTAAAGATTTTATTATAAATATAAAATTATAGTATTGAATTTTTAGGAAATGTTTGGTTAAAATGTATGGATTTCAGAAATCAAAATGAAACTCATATAAGTTGTTTGGATTAATGGAATGAGAATAAAAGTATGAGAATAAAACCCTTAAGATATGAGTTTTGTGAAACTCCAGTAAATTAATGGATTTCAAGTGAAACCCATAGATGAAACTCAAGGAAAAAAATTGAACATTTTTATTTTCTTTTACAAAAAAAAGGTGATTTAAAATTAAAAAAAAAAAATAAAAATATTATAAATTAAATTATTTTTATCAAAACAATTTTTAATTAAAATATTATAAATAAAATTTTAAAATTTTAAAATTAAAAAATATTATTTTTATCAAAAATAATTTAATTAAAATAATTTTAAAATATTATAAATTAAATTTTTTAATCAAAAACAATTTAAAAAACAATTTTTTGATAAAATTTTTTATCAAAAACAATTCAAACAATTTTTTTTAATTTAATAATTAAATTTTTTTTGATAAATTAAATATTATAAATTAAAATTTTTTGATAAATTATAAAAATAATTTAAAGATATTATAAATTAAATTATTGAAAAATATTATAAATTAAAAAAATATTATTTTTGATAAATTAAATTTATCAAAAACAAAATTAATAATTTTAATTTTAATTTAAAATATTTTAAAAAATAATCTAAAAAATTAACAAAATTGACAATTATAATTTCTAAAACTTAACATTTCTTTAACATTGTTTTTTCTAAGAAAAAATATTTAAAATTGAAAATAACAGAAAAAATTGTAAATAAAATTTTTTTTGGGTTAAAAATTTTATAATTTTTATTTTCTTTAAATTTTATTAAAACTATAATTTTAATTTTAATTTTAGAAATTAAAATAAAATTTTAAAAATATTTAAAAATACTTTTTATTAAATACAAAATTCATAATTAAATGATTTTAATTTTGAAAGATATATAAATTAAATATCAATAATGGTAATCAAATCTATTTTAAAATTTGAATCAAATAATTGATATCAGAGTTCAATTTCAATTATTCAGATTTTTAATTTCGATTTTGATTTTGATTTTGATTCTGACTACGAATCAAATATAGTTTTATTATATACAACGCGCGGAGGAGAGGAGTATAGTGGTAAATAAATGAAAAAGAATAATAATTAAGAAAAAAATCAGCTCCTTGTTAGTCTGAATTTTGTCAACCAATCGAGAACCAGATGAAACGCTGACCGTGAACTCGCGTTCGTTTGTTCCCAAGAGAAGACTTCCGGTCATGGCTTCTTTCTTCCGTAACTAATCTCTCTCCTTTCGAAATTTCACCTTCTCATTTGTAAGTCATCACGAATCTCTGAATTCAATTGGCCGATCCAATTCTCTCTCCTCTTTCTCTTCTCCATCCCTTCGATCCAGGGACACATGGCTCGTCCTTGGGTTCGATTGATCATATCCCTCATCTTCTCTTTAATTAGGGTTTCGTTTTCCGATCAAATTCACAATAAAGCCGTTAATCTCTCACGGTCTTCTACGCCGCTTCTTCTCCCTCTCAGTTTCTCTTCACCTAAATCATCTCCGCGATCCTTCGACTCTATTTACCGACGGCATCTTCAGAACTCCGATCTCCCAAATGCTCGCATGGGCCTCTACGATGATCTACTCATCAACGGGTGCGGCTTCACAATCTTTAATTCGTTTTAGGGTTTTTTGAATTGGTGATGATGCTACTAAACGCGATTTGATTTTTTTTTTCTTTTTTGGAAAATTTGATCTTGCAGATATTATACAACTCGTCTTTGGATTGGAACGCCTCCTCAAGAATTCGCTCTCATCGTCGATACGGGCAGTACAGTCACGTATGTTCCTTGCTCTACTTGTGAGCAGTGTGGCAAGCATCAGGTTACGTTATGTTTTTCAATATTTGTGTTGTTGGATTCGTTTTTCATTGTCCATCGTTCTCGTAGTTTCATGTAAATTAAGAATTCTATTGATGAATTGCTGATGCTGTATGGGATTAGGATTGAATTCTTTTTTGTTCACATATAATTACAAATGTCTAACCATCATGGTGGTAGCTTAGTTGATTAAGGCTTTTAATATCAAACCCACTTGCTGGTAGTCTTTCAATGTCCTTTATATACAAGTTCAAAATGGTAGGTTGCGAACCAGATGTCATTGACAATGGGCTTTAACAGCTGTGCACTTTGATGGCACCACATTGACGGTCTCACTCTAGTTTTCAACATTGGCTGAATTAGCTAGGGTGCAATTTGAGCATTTTGTAGTGAGGGGGACTCCTTATCGTCACACCTTAGGGAGTTGCTATTTTATTTGCCCTTTTCCCTCCTTTCTCCCTGCAACAAAGGAAAAAGGAAAATTGTTAGATCAAGAGTTATAACTACAAATTCTTCCTAATTTTTAGATCTTTTTTTCCCTAAATTATTAGTTCCATAAATTTTTGGTTTGGCATTCCCTTAATGCCTCTATAAAGTTTTTATTCATCAAAAAAAAAAAAAAATGATAACCCAGTTAAGAGTTGCCAAATGACATTTTTCTGGGGCTTCTTTAGTGGTCGATGGTGTTGTGGTATTCTATGTTGTTGCTGATATGGCTATAATTGGGTATACAGTGTTCCATGGATTGTCTTGTGACACAGACATTATTAAGTAGAATGGTTGATGAAGAACTTTTGTAACCTATTCATAACTCTCGAGTACTTGAGGCTTTATCCCAATATTCTAGATGCTATAGCAAGTGCGCAAATGTAACCCAAAAATGAAATCCCCCCCCCCCCCCATAAAAAAAGAAAAGAAGAAAATTTGAAGCCAAAATAGATAAAGTAAAGAAGAAATAATGCCCAAAAGCTAAACAACAATATAGGTTTACGAGCAAAAATCTGTAAAACCTTCCAAGTTTATATTGTTGAAGCCTTTTATGATTGCAACAATCTTCACTCGCTAGTTGGTATGTCCCCTCACAATCTCCTGTTTTAATGAGAATTTAGAGGTCTTTTTTCACTGCTTTGGTGGTTTTATTTGAAAACCAATATCCCTTTCTAGGATCCAAGGTTCCAACCAGACTTATCTAGCACCTATCAGCCAGTAAAGTGTAATTTGGCTTGTGATTGTGACACGGAGAAGAATCAATGCACTTATGAGAGGAGGTATGCTGAGATGAGTTCTAGCAGTGGTGTGCTTGGTGAAGATCTTATCTCTTTTGGCAATAAAAGCGAGCTCGTGCCACAGCGTGCTGTCTTTGGCTGCGAGAATATGGAAACTGGAGACCTTTACAGCCAACATGCTGATGGCATTATGGGGCTTGGTCGTGGCCGGCTCAGCATTGTTGATCAACTTGTTGACAAGGGTGTCATTAGTGATTCTTTCTCTTTATGTTATGGAGGCATGGGTATAGGTGGTGGTGCAATGATTCTTGGTGGGTTTACTCCTCCATCTGATATGGTATTTTCACGATCAGATCCTTTCCGCAGGTATGCTTCTTTGTTGATATTTAAATGCATGAATGTTTACTTTTGCTGCAATTTTACATCTCACCCATTTACTATAGTTTTGGGGTGGCAACAGTCCATACTTCAATATTGAGTTAAAGGAACTCATTGTTGCTGGGAAGCGATTACCTCTAAACCCTGATGTTTTTGATGGAAAGCATGGAACTGTACTTGATAGCGGAACTACATATGCTTACCTTCCAGAAAAAGCTTATGTAGCTTTTAAGGATGCTGTAAGATTTCCTTGCTTTAGCTTTCTGTTTTACCGCTGCTTTCTCAGCTGCTAATTGAAATTTTGCTTGTACAACTTAACATTCTTTTGGATTTAATTTTAAGTGAAGCTTAAGCTAAACATTGTTTCTTGCTTTTAATTGCAACATATGAGTAAGGGTTAAAAGCTATGGTCTATTTTGCCTCATTCAAGGCTGGGGTTGGCTATCTTTCCCTGTTCGCCGACTATGCTGTTTAAGTCAGATCTAAACGTCGAATGAGTAAGAAAATTGATTCAGCAAAGTGATAGTGAGAATGAAATGCGTATTTTTGTCATATTCGAAGTTTCATTCGTACATTTGGACTTGACCTATTCCCTTGTGAGGATTATCATCTCGCTGCATTGACAAAGTTATAGATGCACTTTGGCCTATAGTTCCCATGGCATTTGCAAATAATGGGGATAAAAAAGTTACGAGACAGATTTTAAATTTGCAATAAACTAAGGGCACGTGGCTCAATCATTGAGGATAATTCCAAATCCCAAGGCATCATACCTATAGCAGCTGAGCTGGCAAAGTCTACTTATAGCATTATTGACTTGCTGGTCTTCAACAATGATAGAGTTATAAACTGATCAGTCTGACAGTGCAAAATTTTGGTAACCTTATTTTCTATGGCTTTGTGTACTGTACTCATGCTTCAAATCAATCGGAGTCCTCAGTTTGGAACCTGATGTAAATGTTCTCAAATTTTTTTCTGCCCTGTCATTTACTCAAATTGTGGAAGTTTTTTGTTGTTTAAGCAATGGCTAAGCTCATTTACTATTGTAAGTCATTTGAAGTGCATCTTTAGCCACAATTTTTTTTTGATTTCGTTAAGCATGTAATCTTTATGTTTTATGTCCTTACTCTGTTACTGCTTTTGTTCTATGGCTTGCCTATGGTTCCTCTGGTGTTGAGAAAACACAGATGACAAGATATTTTGGGGTTTGCTTCATTTGCATGATGACAACATTGTTTTGTCTGCAGATTATGAAGGAAACCCATCCCCTGAAATTAATTCCGGGTCCTGACCCTAATTATAATGATGTTTGTTTTTCTGGTGCTGGAAGGTACAGCTTTTGCGTGAAACATAAAACTCTAGTATCTGCTTTTCTAGTTAAAGTTCTTGTCATAACGGGTCACTTTGCATGTGCTTTAGGGATGTCAACAAACTCTTGCAGAATTTTCCAGTGGTTGATATGGTATTTGGGAAAGGGCATAAGTTGTCATTAACACCAGAAAACTATTTATTCCGGGTACTTTTTACTGTATTTACTTTTCCAGTTATTCTTCTGGAAAGCTGTTTTGACTAGTTTGCATCTATGGTCTTTTCCAATGAGTCAATTCTGTCCTGCATTGCTAGAGATCTCGTACTTGTATCACCAATTCTTTCATGTTTCAATATGCAGCATACAAAGGTCAGTGGTGCATATTGCCTAGGAATTTTCCAGAATGGAAAGGACCCAACAACTCTCTTAGGAGGTTTGAACTGTCTTTCTCTCTCTCTGTCTCTCTCTCTTGCTAACTCGCACCTGTATAAAACTTAAAACATGGTGTATATATTTATATTCTGTTTTGTTTGCTGTGATTTTATCTTATCCTCTCCCAGACATGCAGCTGGATCCAAATTTAAATGCCGATCCCTTTAACTCAACCTTTTGCCCACTTCTATTGCTATATGACAGGAATTATTGTTCGTAATACCCTTGTGATGTATGATCGAGAAAATGAAAAAATTGGGTTTTGGAAAACTAATTGTTCGGAGTTGTGGAAGACACTGCATGTTACTACTGCTCCTCCTGCACCAGCACCAGCAGCTCCATCTTCTGAAAACAAGCATGAAAGCATTAACATATCACCTGCACCAACTCCAGTTGGAGAAATTAAGAATGTTCTTCCAGGTACATTTGCTGAAAGTGCTTTTGAACATGATGGAATCTAAATCAGGATTATTGCTTTGCTGGCATACAGATCACCGAGTTCATTTCACCTGTAGTCATTATGCATGTTAAATTTCTACCTAAGGCAGATGGTTTAGAAACTGTTTTGCAAGGTTTAATAAAATTTTCAATTCTATTGTTGCCTCTGAAAAATTCTTCTCTCACAATAGGCATTAGACTGGGCTACCAGATGAACATTCATGTATGGGTCTCCAGTATTGTTGTCGAGGGCATGTTCTGGATTAATTGAAGTAATGTTATCGAAATTAACTTGGAAGTTGTGATTTAATAAAAAAAAAAAGGGAGTGATTCTAGGGGGGGAAAAAGGATTATGGTCAATCAGTTAATGAGTTATGTATTCCATAACATCTAGATTGTAGTTTGGTTTCCGAGATGAAATTATGCATTGAATAGGTTGTCATTTTCATTCTTTAAACTCATCCAACTCCAATATATTTTATAATTTCTACTTGAGTGGTTCTTGAGTATGTCCCACGTTATGCCACCAATACAATCTGATTCTTAGTCTCAACAATTGGGGTCAACCATTTTAAAGACAAATATGAGAAAGATTAAGGGGGAAAAAAAAAGAATGTTGGTTTAATTTGTGTGGATTCTCCTACGCCACTCATTTTTATCCAAGGTCAACTTCTCATCTAAACCAATAACTATCTTGTTATTTTGAATTACTTGCATCCAAGATTTCATCAATTTACCTCTATGTTTTATTAAATTTCTTATATTTAGGTTCTTGGTCTTCCTAATCGGTATGTTTTTGGATTTTCTTTACACATACCCAAAGTATCTTAGACGATATTTTCGCATTTTATCCACAATTGAACTAACTCTCAAATTATTATGAATCTTTTAGTTTCTAGTTCTATCTCTTTTAGTTTTTGTGATACATCCACCTAATCATCCTTATTTCTGCTACAGTCATTTTTTGTTCTTCTTGTTGTTTAATAGTTCAACACTTAGTATCTTGCAATAATATGTCTTACCGCGATTCTATAAAACTTTCCTTTTAAATGCAATGATATCGTGTGATTGCAAAGAACTCCGGATGCCCTTCTCCATTTCATTCTTCTCGCTTGAATCCTATAATTTACATTCTCATCTATATTGTCATTATTTTGAATGACATAATCAAGATATCTAAAACATTCACTTTTTGGTATATTTTGTCTATCTAACATAATCGTTTTTTCATCATTCTGATAATTGTCATTATATCTATATTTCATATATTCAGTTTTTGACTTGCTCAATTTAAATTCTCTAGATTTCAGTGTGACCCTTCATAACTCTAATTTAGCACTAATATTTTCTCTAGTTTCATCAGCAAATACTGTATCATCTGCAAAAAGCATACACCATTGTATTTTATCTCGAATACTTTTTGTGATTTCGTCTGTTACTATTCCCAAAAGTATGAGATTTAATGCCGAATTTTGATTAAGCCCAATATTAATATGAAAGCTATCGCTTAGACTCCCGTAAATTCTTACATTAGTTACAGCTCTCTCATACATATCTCTAATGAGATTAATGTATTTCAAGAAAATCTCTTTTTTCATCAGCGCATACCACAATGTCTCTAGGAAGTCTATCATATGTTTTTTTCTAAGTTGATGAATACTATATGTAGGTATTTCTTTTGTACTCTATATGTCTCCATCAGATGTCTTAACAAATGGATTGCTTTCGTGGTAAATCTTTCTGACATAAATCTAAATTGGTTCTGAGACACTTATTTTCAATCTCAATCTATGCTTTATAGTTTCATGGTATGGATCATAAGTTTAATTCCCCAGTAATTTGAGTAATTTTGTATGCTTCTTTTATTCTTATATAGTAGTATAAGTGTGCTTTCCCTCCATTCTTGGGACAGTCTCTTGGTTTGCCAAATTTTGTTGAAAATATCCGTTAACATTTTTATACCAAATTCATCCAAACATTTCCACACTTCAATGGGAATGCTATCAGATCCTATAGCTTTATTATTCTTTATTCTCTTTAAAGCCTCTTTCACTTCATGGAGATAAATTTTACATTTAAAATCTCTATTAATCTTTTCTGTAGATATCTCGATATTTCTTATATCTATTGTACTCTTAACATTAAAGAGTACAATATCTTTCTTTTTTAAGTAAAGTGTAGAGGACATTGGGAGCTACTTTCTTTAGTTTCCCTTTAGCTTTGAATGCAGGATAAACACAAGAAGATATGCATTTGAATTATTTGTGAAATGAAAATATGGCCTTGCGATTGTATTGGTAATATTAATTTCTGGCATGTGCTATCATCAGGAACAGGGTAAAAGATATATGATCATGATTTTGTTGCTCACTCTAACTATAAACAAATGAATCTATGTTGGAGTCGGAGGATTTGTGATGATTCTGTAACTTGCTCCCACTCTATCCGGTGGAACAATACAGTTCTCACTTGTTGGTATTAGTCATTAGTAGTGGCAGATTTATATTGGGACCATAGACTGAAAATCATGCTTTCCCAGAAGGGCATTTAAAATGGCTGAACACTAATGTGACTTTTGGCATGGAGTCTATACGATAGGATAAAAATCAATCTAACTACATTTTAATAATCAGATCATTACCCTGATAATTTTGTGGAGAGAATATTTAGTGGCGTTTTCATTTTCTTTGGCAATATTAGTGGTGCAGAGTTTATGAACCAAAGGCCTCTTTGTATGGGTAAATGCTCTTCCAGATGGGCATTTACAATGGCAACGCAAATGTGATTGGTGTGGAGTCTAGAGGATAAAATTAAATCAAAATACATTATAATAATAAGATTACCATGTTGATAATTTTTAAGGGAGAATATTGAGTGGCTTTTGCATATTTTTTTCTTTTTTTGGCAATATTAAATCCTTTTGCATTTTAACCTGTTGATTATTATTTTCCAATTCATAGTGATTTTTGTATATCACTGTAATGCTTTTTGATTATATTTCCTTGTCATTGGATGCTTAGGTCAATTTCACATCGGACACATAACATTCGATATGTCATTTACTGTTAATAACTCAAAGATGAAGCCTAACATTACAGAACTTACAAGTTTCATCGCCCAGGAGTTGGAAGTTAACACTTCACAGGTAAATTTAGTGATCGCATATGGGCTTATTTCTTATTTGTTATGAGAATTGAATTGAACTTATGCTTCATTTATTTATTTCTGTTTCTCTCCTTTGTTTTTTGGATGCTAACTTCTCATTCTAACATGATGCTGCGGTAGTTCTATAATTACTGCCATGTAGAAGCGTTCAGTGTGTGGACCTTGAATCGGCCTGCAAATGTGCTATTACTGTTTTGACTTGCTGCTGCATCACTAAAATAATATATATTGATGGTTTATATAAGGACCACGGTTTCCAGCCATGCCTCTCTCTGTAGGTTACCATTGATTTAGAGTTTTGGTTTCAGATCCATTTATTGAACTTTACTTCCAAAGGAAACGAGTCTTTCATTAGATGGGCCATATTTCCTGCAGAATCAGCTGACTACATATCAAATGCCACAGCTCTGGTAATACTTCTTGCTATGGGTTATAAATTAAATTGTTTCTGGTATTCTGGGTTATAATGAAATATTATGCACAGAGCATCATTCTGCGCTTAAAGGAACATCATATGCAGCTGCCCAAGAGTTTTGAAAGTTATCAATTGTTGGAATGGACAGTTGAGCCACAAAAGGAGCGGTAAGTATGATTTACAGTCTTTGCACTTTTGTTCGAGCAATTGGGCACGTGCAGTGCAAAACTATGACCCTTTGTTCCCAAATATTATTAGATCATTAGTACTTTTATTCTAGGAATTGGCTTTGTATTCTATAGCAGTAGTGAGGAGGGTGCCATGGCAGTAAATAGGGGAGGTATGGTGATCTGAGCAGTTCTCTGAAGTGGTTGAAACTATTTGCAAATAAAAGTTGGGGCAACTTCAAAGTCTTCTTTGACTTCTCTTTTTAAGGGTAGGATGATGGGATTGGTGCTGGCCTTTGGGCAGTGGGGATGGTGCTGTTTTAGTGTTCTAGTGGCTTTCCATCATCAAGGTTATAGAGGTTGTTTGCTGTTTTACAGTGGCTTTTCTCATGTGCAAAAGCACTAGAGCTGATGGTGTTAGATATTTTAGAAATATGCGTACCATATTCAGTTGGAACTATAGTGTTGGTGGGCAAGAAAATAACTGGTGACCTGTTCCCTGTCCTAAATGAGATTATGTTGGTTTAAATTAACCTGAAGACCAATGTCACACAGGTTAATGAGCACATAACATTTGCAATTACATTTTCTTAATTATTCCAAGTTGTTCTCTTACATATACATGCTTTACTTGGTTCTTCCTTTATTTCATGGGTGTGCCCACTCTTCTGGATTGGTCTAGGTCATGGTGGCAGAAACATATGTTAGCTGTAGTTATTGGAGTAGCGAGCTTAGTGCTTTGCTTATCGACTCTTGGTATATGGTTGGTTTGGAGACACAAGCGGCAAGACATTGGTTCATACAAGCCGGTTGACTCCGTTGTACCTGAGCAAGAGCTTCAACAGCTATAGATATATAAATCTTTTGATAATGATGATTTGTACCATATAGCAATATTGTAATTGTTTTGAACCTGGGCGACAAAGGCCCTTGTGATAAATTGTTTACATCTTTGTTGATGTTAAGGTGGGATCAACATGGCAGCATCCCCAACATGGTAAAATGTGAACCACATAGGTTAGAATAGAGAAAATGCCCACATTATGGGTGTAGATAGATGAAAATTCAAAACTATTGTAGGTCAAGTGACGTTGGCCTGTATTTGTTTTTTGTTTTTTGTTTTTTGTTTTTTGTTTAAACGTCCTGTGCAGACTGCAATCTTGTTTTATAATCTCTCTCTCTCTCTCTCTGTGTGGCTTGGCATGCAGCAAACCCAGCTTATCAGCTCATAAACTGCTTGGTCAGTTTAGGTCTAACAAGCAGGAGGGTTGATAGATTTGTACGAAATGAAGTCGTCGTCCACTGAATTTGCCAGGTCCGCCGATAAAATTACTCCGGGCCTGGTGAAATGTTCAGGGTTGACCATCTGTAAATATATATACTGATTGTCTAGTGTGGATGAGATAAGTAAGTCAATCTAGCAAATTGCAAAGTGTTTGTGTTGATGCCACATCAGAAATAATAGAAAATGGATCAAACATGTGACGTCCTTTGCTTTAGGACAACTCTATAATTTAGGTATTTGCGGTCAAATTTTGAGTAATATTCTTGAAGCCTTCATCCCTTGAACCGTTTTCTATGGCTATAATTTACGATTTGTTCACGACTTTCAAGTGTAATTCCTTGTATACTATCATCCAACAAGATCAGCACTAGATTGGAATTGCCTGATTAAACACATCCAGAGGGAGGGAAGCAAACTCTGCTGCTGATTCAAGGTGAAAAATGCGCATAAGGACTCTCTTGGTTACAGAGTTCTGGAAGTTCACCTCCCCCCCCCCTCCCCCCAAAAAAAAGTTATATCCATTCTTCCAATTGTCCATTGGAGCACTCATTTCTCTAAATCAGTCCTCGCTTGGTCTCTTATTTCGTGCTGTATCTCCCTATGTGTTCGGGTACTCTGACCTTTATGTATCGCTTGACTTGTTTCTAGGCCCTTTACCCTCTCTTGGAATCCCAATAAAAAAAAGTCAAATGATCTCGACCAAAACTTAGAAGAGTTAGATTTAAGGAAATGGTTTTCATGGCTGTTGAATTTATATATATATATATATATTTGGTTGGATGCTGTTGAATTTATAATAGGTCCTCTAATACTGTTATTACACTGAATTCATGACATGGTGATACAAGAAAAGTTTGTAAATGTATATTTTAAGCTTTAGAAATTAGAAATAATCTAAAATATTAAATGCAAAAACGTAAACCATGTAACACAGTAATACCCCCACAGAATTGTCTTGTTCTTGATTGTGTGGAAAAAAAAAAATCACATACACTACATGTTCATCATCTGCATGGGATATTTACCGTCGAAGAAGAGCAGCAGCATCACATGGTAGGAAAAGGAATGAGCTGGCTCCCACTCCTACAACCATAAAGATTCGGGGAAACCCAAACCCAAACACAAATAAAGTGCATTCTCTGTTAACATCGTACCCTACATTTAAAGCTGGCTGTTCCTTTCATGGTGAAAGGGAAACCAACGTCAACTTCCATCTCTGCATCAATCTGTGTCCTTGAGCTGTGGGTCCACTTCGGCTGGAATTTTCATACCTTTAATTGCTCATAAAATTTCGAACTATTGCAACCAAGAATGGTTTTGCCTTTAAGCAAGATGTCAAGTTGCAATGAGCCTAGCCAATCTTTTGGAATCATGGTCTTTCTTTTTTTCCCTTTTGGCTAAGGTGAGTTAACTAAGTTTTTGTGGTACATATAAATTTTGGCTAAAATGTCATTTTTCTTCCCAATAAAGAGTCTAAAATCTGGATTCCCAATACATTTGGGGGATTAAGATTTCGGGCAGGTGTTAGGTTTCATAACAGATAATAATAGATGAATGGATTGTTCACAAACAAAAAGTTTGGTTGAATGCTTTACAATTTTGAATCGTGTGACGGGTCCTATGAAAGAACATTATAAGGAAATCACCCTGGTTTTTTGTTTTTTCACCTTCCAGATGACCAGAAATCACTTTTTGGGGCCATGTTCACTTCTTCATTGGAAATTTCTTACATAAGTTCCAAAGAAAAATATATGATTTCAAGGTGGTGACGACAACATTAAAATAGTCGATGGTAGAAATGTTGCCAACCTTGTTAAAATTAAAATTGTTTGTTAATTAAAAGATACCATGTAGTTCTTTTTTTTTGGGGGGGGGGAGAAAATGCTATTGTTTAAGACCATTTTAACACTACGGTAATTTTTTTAAAAAAAAATTACAGCCTTTCTTTTTTTTTTTAAGTGATATTTCACAATCTCTCTATTTATGAGATTTAAATATTTAGAATCGAGTCAATCCTTTAAGCGAATTATTAAGTCTTCAACGAATGCCCGTACACAGTCAATCCTTTCGAATCATGGTTATGCTTTGATCTTTAAGGTTAATTTAGTTACAATTAAGTGTTATTTTTTAGTATAACAAATTATTAACATAATGATAGTATATATGTATTAAACAAAATTTTCTTTTGTTTGGTTGTGGGAAATTTCCTCCAATTTGTGAGAATACTTTAAAAAGAGTTGTTATTATTATTATTTTGGTAATAAGAAGTCAATGAGTTTCAGTTCAAGTGACACTTTCTCTCTCTTTATAATAGATTTAGATTCGATTCTTAGTATATACATAAAAAAAAATTGATAATAAAAAGATGTATTTAATTTCGAATGTCACTTGCACAGCGGAATTTGGGGTTTTTACATAATTTCAATCTCACTTGTGTGGTGATTTCTTGATTAACTTCAGGTGTAATTCAAAAGAAAACAAAAATGTTAAAATGGTTGGTTGTAAACTTGTTAGGGATGAGATTGCCCATATAAACCCATCTCCAATAAACACACTTAGTGACCATATTTTTGTTAAATGAATATAAAGTGGAACATATTTCAATTTATCTCAAATTATTTTTTTAAAAATAATAATAAATAAAAGATTTATAATAATAATAATAATAGATGATTAATTCAGTAAACCTTATTTATATTGAGACCATATATTCACATATTACATTGCGATGAAATCCACAATCTATTGTGGACCATGTTTATTCCCCTATATATTTAGCATAAATTCTCAAATTATCCATACGAGGTTATTTATATCAAATGCCTTGTTATCATATGATAACCAGACATAATAATATAAACTTCAAGACTCCCGTCCACGAATCTCAGCTCACAAATGATGTGCATAATCTTGTACCGTGCACGATTGTTGCAGTGAATCATGATTTAAGGGCACTTGGGCTTGCCCTTTGAGTTCTTCTTGTCCCTATAACAAGGGCACTCATCCTTGTGTCCATAAGTGCCAGAAGGGACACAGTTGCATTCTAAACAGCAAATTCCACAGTACTTCAAGCACCTGTCCTTTGCTCCCGCCTTGGAGCACCTCACTGCACACTTGGAGTCGCAAAAACCTTCCCCCCCCCCCAAAAAAAAATCCATAAAATTTTTTAAAATAATATCAAATCATCCAAACTCAAAGAAATTTCGTTAAGGAGAATAGCAAGCAGCTGGTCTAAACTTACTTGAACCAGCCATTGAGGGCTGAAGGAGAGAAGAGCTAAGAACAAGAAACACAAGAAGGAAAGTTGCCACGAAAAGCTTCATCTTCACTTGAGAAATGTATTTCAAGTCAAGTGGCACAGGGGAAGAGAAAGCAATAAAGGTGCAGGGCTCCACAGGTTTGTCTTGGTAGAAAAGCAGGGGAATGTGAGACTTGGGACTAGAGGTGGAAGGAATCGCTGTATTTATAGCGATGGAAAGGGAGTGTGAACCGGAAGTGAGAGAGTATGAAATAAGTTGAATATGGTTTACGTTTCTCAATCACCAACTCAATTTCAATGTATCCCTTTGCTTTGACAATATGCCTTTCAAGTACTCTAATACTTAAAAAGAGAAAAGACAGGGTGTCAGGCGGGCGTTGGTGGGATCCATTGCGTAATCTTTGGTTTTGATTCGAGTACCCTAACATTTGCAAGCTTACACACAAGGACTGCCACGTGTACATCGTAATATTCTCGATTTTCTTAATTTGGGCCGTAAATTCATTTATTAGACTTTCTCGTTGATTTTTTCCAGTTTTCTATTTAATTCTTATATTAGTTCAGGATTAAGATTTCATATGATTTGTTAAATCCAACGTTCTTTAAATAACATCATTTAATATAAGATTTTAAAAGATTCCTAATTGATTTGTCTTTTTCTTTCTATATTAGCTCAACGTTAAAATCATGGGCTTTCTCTGATGCTTTCTTTATTTTCTATATTAGTTTATGAAAATTTAATATAAAATCATACGAATAGAACAGAATGTCAGTAAATTGGCAGGAGTGTGATTAAATTAAAACACAGGTCCAACTGTCAAATTATCATCTTTCTTTTTAATTATTTTCTGATTTTCGGAAGAGGTTGAAAGTTGTTGGCATTTGATATTGAAAAAGACAAAATCTTCTTTTCTTAATTTTATGATGTCCATAGATGGATTATTTTGTTTACAAATATAAAAGAAAATTTTATTCAATTGATAAGGAGAAAATAAGCATATTACCAATATAAATAATATAAAACTCAAAAAATTTAGAAAAGATATAATTCATTATTCTCTAAAATTCAAAGAGTGCATTTTTTAATCTGAAAGGTATTATATTCCATTTATATTATCCAAATAGAATAGTAAATGTCATTATATATATATATATATATATATATATATGTATGTATGTATAGCTATCGTCGTTGAATGTATTTTTCCATTTTAAGTGGGATGCTGGAGGGGTTTCTTTACAACTCCCAAAATCACAAATTTGTCAAAAGACCATATTTTTAGCAAATAGTTTAATTAATTTTTTTAATAATTGGGTAATTGCGTATTCTTATTGACTATATCTTTTCTTCCTGTTAAAAGATGCTTATATAATGGGAGATAATTATTTCTTGCTTATAAATCTCACTACTATAACAGGGGTATGTAATAAAGAGAGTTAGGTCATTAGGAATAATGCCTTATATTATATTGGATTAGTCATAATAAATGGTAGATTTTAATTTGAGCGTTAAAAAAAAAAAAAATCAGGAATGGATCTCAGAATGATACATTGTGCCACTTGTGATACGCCAGCTTGTGCTCAACTTTTTTTTTTTTTTTTTTTTAACCTAAGAGTATCAGTGTCAGTATATATACATATATATATATATATATTATTTTTATTATAAAAGAGAACGTCAATTAAAGAAGGGAATAAGGGCTCAAATTCAAAATTTCAAGAAGCTTTGATCTTGTGTGCATCTTTTACTTTCAAGAAGCTTTGTTCTTATGTGCATCTTTTACTTCAATTTCTTTTTTTTGGTGAGAATCTTTTTCCAAACTATTTCAAGAAAATGTCCCTTCCTCTGACTATAATTCTTTTCCATACTATTGCTATGCTTGTCCGCGTAACCTCTTGACCATTCCCTCGTTCTCTTACGCACACTTGCACCCCAAAAAACTGAAATGATAAACTCTTGACATTCCTTGCTACATGTTTGAATTAAGAGGCTATTCAAGAAATTCTATGAAGTAATATCGTACGTCCTCTAATATGTTCAGTTATAAATCTATAATTTTTTCTTTGTGGGAGTGACAAGTAAATTAAGGAGAACAAATGAGGAACAAGGATTCCCATTTTCATTTTTCCTTGTGGGTGGCCGACAATTCAAAAGGAGGGAATTAAGTTGGTAGATCCTCCCAAAGAGGTTGATGGTACTTTTGCTATGTCCCTCCCCTCACTTAAGCAACTATGGCCACTCCATATTTCCAGACCCTAAAGGTAAAACTACTATTCTAACATTGAATTGAATGCAGTTGAGAATTTTCGCCAAAAATAAAGGTATTCTCTGCTACCCGTATTACATCAAAGTGGAAAGCCTCTTGATTTTGGAGTTATCAGCAGTAGAAAACTTAGAGAAAATGTGGAATTTTCCTTTTGGTTTGTTCAAAATTACATTTTAAAATTTTTTAAGTTACGAGGTTTAGTAATACACTACCTATTAAAAGTTTGACAGTTCAGATAAAAAATATCAACGTAGCCATAGTGACAAAAATTGATTGGACCAGTAATATTGAATAATGGCATCATTTATTTCTATTATGCATTTTATGTCATATTTTTTTATTCAATTTCAATTTCCGACTTTTTCATTCCCAATGATTTTACTTTCTAAATAAACAAAAATATAATTTCATGTAGCAAAAAAAAAAAAAATCTACAATTACACTGATGAAGTTCAGAAAAGTTATTATATTAGTTATTAAATGGAATTCAACACAAGCGTGTAATGTGAAATTTTGTCATAATCTTTCTACTCTTAGACTTGTACAAAATAAAATTCAATTATATATATATAATTAGATTTATGTAAGATGAACACAACTTTTAGTTTCAATATCTTTTTTTTTTGGGGCGGAGGGCTGCGCGCCCAGACACAGAGAGAAGGGGAGGTGATAGGAGTATTCCAATATCAACTCAGTGGACTTTCACCATTGAAGATGCAAGAGGAGTGGATTCCAAATTGCAGAGTGGATTACCGTCGAGAAGAAATTAAAATAGAAAAATCCTTTTTTTGCGAAAAAAATGAAAAACCTCTTGATTTCTACGATTTTTTTTATTGATTTTTCCTTATCTCAGTAAATTACTCGTGGGAAAATAACATGAAAGACGAGCAAGATATTAACACCTAGATTCCCAAAAAAAAAAAAGGAAAAAAAGAAAAATATCAAAATTCTATTATCACCACAATCTTTCTAATCAAAATGGCTCATCATAATAGCCCTCTGGGCGTTTCAATTTAGGCGAATTAAGATGCTGCAGACGGAGAACAGAATCTTCACATAAATATAATAGGGCCCAAATAGGGTCCAAGTAGGCTCGTTACAAAATCAGCCCAATAGGCCCGAAAATGCCAACCAAAAACCATCTTTTTTTTTTAATTTTTTATAACTGGATTATTTGCCGCCAACCCAACAGATATTCAGATTTTTTCCTATTAATTCAGTTCGACCACTGTGTGACCCTAACCAAAATAGGATTAATAGCGATCAAAATCAAAACCATTACCAGGCTTCTTTTTCCTTCTGTACCAAGATGATTGCTAATCTGCTACTTAGAAGCATGATAATTGGCATTTTTCATGTTCTCTCTCTCTCTACCCACAACCTTTGTCCTGTAAACTGTAATAAAGATGGGCAAATGATGGTTAATCATGTTTGGCGGCACACGTTAATCAAATTTTTGCTTTGGGCTGATTAATTAGTGGTGTGGCAATATATAAATCTTCATAAAGCAAACCAATTTTCTACCGAGGGTCTCGTATAAATAATTTCAAAACTAATTTAATTAATAAAAACTATCGAAAAACTATTTTGATCTGATTATTATTAGTATGATCTATAACCCCAAAAAAAAAAAAAATTTCGAAGACAATTGACAGTTAATTGTTGGGCCAATAGGGCAAATATAGTTCACCATGGAGAAAAAGCCATCTAGTCAGTAGTATGTCTTCCGTGGGGGTCCAAGGCCGGGTGCTAAGATAACTCAAGATTTCCATTCTTTTCAACTATTGTTTTTTCTTATTTGGGTTCGGTGTGAGTTGAGGAATGAGTTGCTATCTTGCCATTGAGACTTTGTTCCCAATAAGCTTAACATCTATCATGAGCTCTTTACCATGCTAGAGGACAGAGACCAAAAATGACAACCCTTGTAGTGAAGAAAGGTAACCTAGTTAGGATTTGCAAGACTAAAAGGTTATACAAAGTCAAAT
This sequence comes from Dillenia turbinata, assembly GCA_037126225.1. Taxonomy (NCBI): domain Eukaryota; kingdom Viridiplantae; phylum Streptophyta; class Magnoliopsida; order Dilleniales; family Dilleniaceae; genus Dillenia; species Dillenia turbinata. The sequence continues at coordinate 5,484,287 of JBAMMX010000005.1, forward strand.
GCACCTTTAATCATTTCTCTTATCATGATCATAATGGTCTATTCACAATTTAATAAATCAAAAAATTTAAACAAAAAAAAAAGATAAAACAATAAATATCACAGAATTTGTTGTCAGCCAAATGGCTTGATCGACCAAACTATGTAAAATAATAAGTCAAATTTCATACGTCAGAATTTTATTTTTTTTTTGAAATAAAAAACTATTTAATCATGTTGCGTCATCTTGACAAGTCAAATTAAATGTATATTTTCTTCATAAAAAATTGTTTAATATATTTATTTAGTACATGTAATTTATAAATTATTAGATAACATGTGATATATTTACAGAGTAAAGGTTTTGGTATATCAACGTAAGCATAAACAAACAGACGACAGAAAGTCCTTATAAAGATGTGTTCCGAGGACCGCGGATTAAAAATGTTGAGATTAAAAAATCTAAATAATGGCCAGCGACAGGGCATTGCATTATCCTACAATTTTGTGAAGAAAAAGGCTCAGAGAAGTATCACACAAAAGAAGGGGCTCAAAGCATGCTTGTGTTTTATTTTTCGTTACATGAAAAGACTCGAATTTGAGATCTTTATAAAATGAGAGCAAATGATATCAGTTAAGCTATAAGTGCATTGTTTGTCTACTCGTTGCTTAAAGGGGTTTGGGTTACTGAAAAACATGATTCCTTTTCCTGCTGGTCATGCTAAATTGACTCTAATCTAATTCTGAACCCACCACTCTTGTCAAGAAGACTTAGTGATATATAATTACTATTAATTTTAAAAATTTTAAATCGTAAAAGATGATATTATTAATTGTTTTTATAACTTAGTTACAGTCACTGATTGATTTCCAATGGAACATATAGGATGTAGTTATAAAGTTACAATTGGATGCCATTGAAATTATATAAAATTCTTAATATAAATTATTTATTGTAAAATTTATTTTTTAATAAAAATAAAATGATTAAAATAAATAAAAACATAGTTTAATAAATATTTAAAACACATTTTAAAAAAATATATATATTATGATTAAAAAGACACACACACACACACACACAGAGTATGCTTGTCTCAATTCTAAAGTTGGTGTATTTTTGACTAATCAGCTTTTGATTTGGGAAAATGCTTAAAGAGAGAGTAAAGTAAGACGAAATCTGATTAAACGATTCTTATTTATTTATTCTTTTTTTGTTTTTAAACTGAATTAGGCGTGGGTACCGGTGGACTTTGGACTTTGGGGAGACTCTCACCCGCCAATCACTCCTCAAAATTGTCCGTTTGGTGGTGTTGTCGTAGGGTATCCATCCCATTCCCAAAGATACCTACTCCCAAAATTGGTTTTCTGAATTTCTTCTCCAGATTCTTGTGGCTTTTTTTTTTTTAGCATATTCAATGTTCCATCCAATAAATGCATAATAAATGAGTGAATTACTTTATCATAACTTAAATAGTGTATATTTGACGCCAAAACAAGGGCAGGGTTAGGGATGAGGGGGGGTGTTGTGGGGTTTGGTCGGCAGTAAGGCCATAAATCATAGCATAGGCTACCAAACATCCTACCAAAAATCTGTTTCTTTTAAAACAAAAGAAAAAGCAAAGGTCTCAAACTAGGAAACGAATGAACAATTAGACGTGAGGCTCCACTATGAGAGCAACAAAATCGTATCGCCGCGAAGAGCGGTGTGATTGAGTGAGAGAGCAAAGGCACTGTAAATGCAAAGCATTCTTCAAAGGGTCCACAAAAGAGAGATTATGCTAACCTTTCGCTTGTCTATTCTCTAAAATGACTGTTTGAGACAACTTGTGCAATAACATGCTTAGTCAAATCTAAGCGAATTAGGAGGACCCCATCTCTGGTTTTTGCATAATTATTAAGATAATATGGTTAAATTTTCAATTATACATAATAAAAGAAAATTTGACTTTTATTTTAGATATCATAATCTGAATTTTGAATTAATCAATATAAGATTTAATATTATAATTGCACAGATAACTAATTTGATATATCTGCAGATTTTAATGCACGTTACATGTATTTTTAATATAGTTCTTAGGTTTTTAAACTGTGATACCATTTTTTCAAAAAAAAAATCTATTCTAAAAATTAGAAACTAAAGTGAAAGTTTTTTATATTTATATACTATATTATGAATTTTAAGTCTATTGATGTGAAATTAGGACATGCCCGAAATAATTCTTTAAGCTGTTTGTTAAGAACCAATTTTGATTTTGGAGTGGCATCTTCTACCTCAAGTCAAGGAAAAAATAAAAAGGAAAAACGACCAAATATCCCCCACAAGCCCAACTACTTCGCTTTATGTTCTTTTAATTTCTTAGAGGTGAATATAGCTAGTCCCACTCCTAACGACAAGGCCCTTGTTTCGGATGGTGTTGGTGATGGTTCGGGTCTTCTTCAAGGGATGGATTGGGTAGGTGAAAAAGGGAAAAATATGTGAGGCTATGACTATGACTTCCAAGGATTTTTATCAAATGTGAGGAGTATAAATAATCTCATTTTAAGGTTCCCAAAATAGCTTAAGTGGCAGAACTTCTCAATTTTTATTATTTTTTAAATCGATTATATTTAATTATATCTCCTTGTATCGAAAAAAAAATATCCCATTTCAACCCCATCAATATATGTTTTATGTATTGTCATTATTTGTGTTTTTTGGAAAGGGAATTTCTTCTTTCAAAGCCTGAGTCACATATCATAATTAGGTTAAGTAGAGCCCAAAAAATTCACTTTGACTCCTGATAAGGGACAAACAGTCTACCCTACAATGAATTAAGAAACGAAATTCGAGGAAAATAATCATGGTCTTGAGGATATATAAACACCCCCGAAATTTCGGAAGGATACAAGAAACATACCTTCTTGATGATGGAGGAGCAGAAATGAGAACCTGCGAGAAAACAGTTGCTTTTAGCATTTTTGATTCGTTTGTGATATCCAATTTAAAAAAATTGTTATTACCGAACACTCTCACTATAATTTTATTAAAACATCAAAATTTAATAAATATTTCATCCATAAATAATTTTTATATGTAATTTTAACATGGTAACCTAATTATCTGGACAACATTATTTCGAACAAAATCAGCGGCTTAGACAAAATAACAATATTTATATTCCCCAGTCCCTCTCTCTATAGCCAAAAATGGGCCTCTTGGATTGGATGGAAGAAGTATAAAAGGGAAAGGCAGGGCACGGGGTTCTCATGGCTCCTGGTTTGTGCTCGAGGTGTTGGCGGGGATCACTGCAGCTTTGTCTAGATTAAAGTTCAATTATTCCACTCTCCCCATCTTTTGTTTTTTTCAATCCTCCGGTAAACACGAGAACAAAATTATTGACTGCTTCTGAACACGAAAGTGGGTAAATCCTTGCTTCTTCAAAACGGCATTCCCTTTCCTAAACTCCCCACTTTTTCACTACTACTGCTACTACTACAACTACTCCTACTGTGCTACACACTCTCTCTCTCTCTCCGTCAATTTTAGTTGAGGTTGAAGGGTTATCTTACTCATTCAACCAAGTATGCTCTTCTAGAACTTTCCCAATAACTTTTTGAGACACATTTTTTGGGGTCGGTCAGGGTGTGAGGAGAAAATGGAGAGGAAACAGGGTTTCTTCTTGGCGTTAAAGGAGGAAGTAGTACGAGGGTTGTCGCCGGCAAGGACCAGGACGAGGTCTCGGTCCAAGAGTCCGGGGAGGAGTGTGTCGCCGATGACTGGTTTAATTCGCCGACTGAAGAACGTCCACGTGTCGTCACAGCCGGAGCAGTTGATTTCTCGATCGGGAAGTCTGAGGCCCGTGGTGGAGACTCTGTCGCCGTTGATGGAAGGACCTGATCCAGATGGAACCGACGGTGGAGATTCAAGGATGGAGAATAGGTGGGAAAAGTGGATGAGAGGACCGCTTTCTAGGGCTCCCTCTGTTTCTTCTTCGTCGTCTTCGTCTTGTAAGGGCACCGATCTGAGGTTGTTGCTTGGTGTTATGGGTGCACCTCTCGCTCCCGTGCACGTTAGTACAGCGGATCCTTTTCCCCATCTTAGCATCAAGGATACCCCCATTGTTAGTCTCTTCTCTCTCTCTCTCTCTCTAATCTGCTTTTACTTTTTAGTGTTTGCATGTTTAGCTGTTTTTTGTTAATTTGATTTCCAGTGTGTGGTTTGATTGTCCTGCATTTTTAGATTTTAATGATGGGATTTGTTTAGCAACTGCTTTTTTTTTTAATTATTATTTTGCTTTTTATTTAGGCACTTCAGCTAAATAAAAGTCAGCCATTTCTACATTTAGGGCTTTAAATTTGATTGGTGAGGATTGCCCATGCTCTTTTTGTGTTTGCTTAATTTAATTTTTGCTTAGCTGAGGGGTATATTATATTATATCATATTTTATTATTTTTCTAATAAGAATGTAGTCATTTTCATCCTAATATTGAAACTTTAAAGGAAGAAGATGTGCATACTTTTGTGGATCAGATGCTAGCGTTGTTAAATTTTGATGGGTATTTTATCTGAAAGTGTGAAAGCGAGTGTTATCTTCACCTACATTCTTGAAGCCATTTTCTTGGATGAGGGGTCGTTTTCTGCTTTTTGTGTATTGGGCAAAAAAATGCCAAAGCAGGAAAAACACCACCAATTTTGACCAGATAGTGGTTTATTTTCCTGATTTGAAGTTTAGAGATGCCGTAAATTGAGATTAGTAGATTGGTATTGTGGCAGGAAACCTCGTCAGCGCAATACATACTACAACAGTACATGGCGGCATCTGGAGGGCAAAAGCTACAAAACTCTGTCCATAATGCTTATGCCATGGGAAAGGTGAAGATGTTAGCTTGTGAGATAGAGACCGCCACAAAGGTCATAAAGAGTCGGAATTCTGCCAAAGCTGCTGAAGCTGGTGGGTTTGTTCTGTGGCAAATGAATCCTGATATGTGGTATGTGGAGCTTGCACTTGGTGGGAGCAAGGTTCATGCCGGTTCCAATGGGAAGCTTGTTTGGAGGCATACTCCCTGGCTTGGCGCACATGCTGCAAAAGGGCCAGTTAGACCATTACGCCGAGCACTTCAGGTGAAGTTTTGTTTTCCTTGTTAATCTTCTTGTCTTAAACATCTTATTATGTTTGTCTGACATGCATTTGTTTTTCAGGGCCTTGATCCAAGGACCACTGCAAGCATGTTTGCCAACGCAAGGTGTACTGGAGAGAAGAAAATCAACGGAGAGGATTGCTTCATCCTCAAGCTTTGCGCCGATCCCCGAACACTTAAAGCCAGGAGTGAAGGACCAGCTGAGATTATAAGGCACGTTCTGTTTGGCTACTTCAGCCAGAAAACTGGACTTCTCATCCACTTGGAGGACTCACATTTGACCCGTATTCAGCCTGTCGGCTGTGATGCTGTATACTGGGAAACCACAATCAATTCGTTTCTTGATGACTATAGGCCTGTTGAAGGTGTCATGATTGCTCACTCAGGACGTTCGGTAGTAACCCTCTTCAGATTTGGAGAAACAGCAATGAGCCACACTAAGACGAGGATGGAAGAAGCTTGGTCGATTGAGGAAGTGGCCTTCAATGTCCCTGGCCTTTCAATTGATTGTTTCATTCCTCCTGCAGAGTTAAGATTTGCTTCTATGGACGAACACTGTGAGCTCCCCCACAATGAAAGGGTCAGGCCAGCTGTGGCCGCCGCAGCATATAGGGCCAAAGTTGCAGCCCTAGAGAAATCACATGATGACAATGTCAATGGTGTCATTTGGAAGATGGATGTTTGAGAAAATGGCAGGGTCTTTATCTTTTGGCAGTTCTTCACAGGGGATGGTGGAAGTCGCACGTACTTACTGACAAGTTAGTGAAGATCACTAAGTTAGAGGCTAAATTGGGCAATTTTCAGGTTGGATCCATGTGCCTTTAAACCTGTAAATACAGAAAAATCATTCACGGGTCGTCTTTGAAGCCTGGACAATCCTTGTTTCTTTCTTAACTTATATGATCCATCCAGTTATGGGTGTCAGGGTTTTATCTTCTGTTTTATTTATTTTTGTTTACCTTTGCTCCTTTTCAGTTTACCTCCGATGGATGGGGTGAAAACTTCACCATCTATCCAATCTTACGATACTTGTATAAATTCCTTCTTTCAAGGCATTTAACCATGATACCCGAGTATCATTTATTATGTCAAAGTCAACTTTTGTGTAGTCTCTTCTGTTAATTGCCTCCAACTCTTGGCAAAGCCAACTTCAGTTTCTTTCCTAAATGAGATCATTTCTGAGTTGGTATGCAATATTGGCCATGCTTTCAATTTAGTTACAGGGGTGCTCGTGTGCTATTTTTCTTCTGAGTCTGGTAGGTGTGGAGATCCTGCAAGAAATGGAACCATAATCGTAATTGTATTGGGTTGCCCTACTAAATGTTATTACTGTTCTAGGATCATTAATGTGCTACTGTCATTAATCTAAAATCTATCAGTTGAGAAGGGTTCATTTTCTAATATGGGACATTCTGACAGACTGCCAGTGATGCCGAGAATGATGTGAGCAGAACATCAAGTAATAAATGTTTTTTTTTTTTTTTTAACTTGACTATGGATATTTAAAGACTCAATTAATCAAGTTTGATTAGTTATAAGATTTAATTTAAGGTCAGCTCTCTTTGAATTTGTCTTTCTATTTTTAAAGGTCGAAATCAAAATCTTAATTAAAAAAATATAATTTCTTACACAGTAGTTGATATCAAAGTAATAAATGTGCTTCTTCAAGAGTTCCAGTCTGTGACTCGTGGCAGTTTCTTCATTGGCGTGCCTGAAATTCACATTTAATACCTGTATTCAATGTTGAGGATATAGAATTCTCCTCATCCTGTGTCTTTCTTACGATGGGGGCCACAACAATCTTTCGTTATTTATTGAAAAGTCTGGCGGTAGTTCTTTTTTGTGTGGACCATTTTCTTTGATGTTATTCTATTGTATTTCTTTCATCAAAGGCAAAAACTTCACAAATGCCCTTCCTGGTCTCCCAGCTGTCTGGTGAGGAAGGCTCCATCAAGGGAACTTTATCCCCGGTCTCCAAATATATTGGGCCCAAGGCCAGTTGGGTAGGGTCCTTCATTTAACTTCAGATTTACTTGCTTTGTTAATTGTGCCTGCCTGACTATTAGATTCTGATTCTGTAACAAACACCATTTCGACTGTTGAAACATGATCTTGATTCTGTCATTTTTATAATTTTCTGACTGGTACACTACGCTTTATTGCAGGAGTCTGACTGAAAGGTCTAAAGAACTCTTCCTTGATGCAGCCCATGGTCAGGGTACTTCTCTTCACTCTTTGGTGTCTGAGGCATGTGCCGTGAACGTGAGGAGATTTTGTCTCTAAGCTGTTCCTAATCAGCATACTCAGCTCCATATGGTATCCATTCTCTTTGGTTATAATACAACATGCAATGCATGTGATGGGAACATTGCTTTTTACATGACCACCCAACCCCTTAAGGGTTCATTTGAGCTATTTCTATATCCGATAAGGTTTAAGTACTAAGATGTGCATGGCACCAGGAGCTGAACTGGATAGTAGACAAAAGAAGGGTGACAATGAGTCAATAAGTCATGCAATATTGTAGCCCTAATATAATAAGCTGTTAGCATTTCGTATTTCTAATGCTGTGAATATTTTAGTGACAGCCGGAAACCCTTAAGGTGAAAGACAAAAATTCAGGGATGTTAGTCCATTACAACCTTGAGTTTTACACCGTAAAGAGTTGGAAACTCATTCAAGGTGCACATAACAAGAAGTAAATTGGGAGTTCAAATATTTGACTTTAGTTTGAAAGACCACATATTAAGAGTTTCCTTTTCTACTCTTTCCTCGTTCAATATAGCATTTAGGAATTTTTCCTTTCCCTTTATATTTTTCTTCCATTAACATGCAAATATCAGCATAAAAGCCCTGACTTGCTTCTGATGATAATATATTTGAATTGAAACAGGAAACCCTACATGAACTGAGCCGCTTCATATCCTCATTGTACAATTTTGTTACTGTAAATTGATTAGGAATATGTTTCGCTTGTGTATATGTATCGCTATCTTATTTGCCTTTTTCCTTTTTGCCTCTTATGTGCTGGAAAAAAACTTGTAGAGTTGCAATATCATCTTTCATCCTTGCATTTGATACGCAGATGTGTTGCTTGTATTTTTATATTCTGATCTAATGCTGTTTTTAGAACATTCTACTAATTCAGAAATGCCAGGTGAGAGTTCTCATTGATACTCTGCTACTATAAGGACTTTGTGATTACACAAGATTTATAATTACTCTTTTATCTAAGACAAGTTTAGGAGTTGCTACTTCCAGATTTCTGTCCCATAAATTTCATGTGTTTCTAAAATTATCCTGCCAAAAGGGCAAGTGCATCTGAAATTCATATGCAACTGAAGTATATACAACTGTTAGAGACACACTGTTCACTACATATCAGTTCCAGTTATCTAAACTCAGTGCAAGATCTTTGTTAGCTTTCGTATATGATTAACATTGATTAACTACTATCAACAATTGTCAAAAAAAAAGCACCAATCACTACCAAAAGTAAGGCGGCAAGATGGCCTGCTGAGTTCCTAAAGTTGATGATAAAAGATGGTTGCTAACTAGCATTATGTATGGACTGATGTTGCATTATCAGTAAGGTTGAAGGATGAAAAGATAATACACTTGCAGTAATCAAATGACAAGAACTTCAGATTTGAAGTCTTTGCCTGAATCAACAACATGACTACTTATATTGATGGTGACTGGTGATCAATCAGAGAACTTCTATTGAGGAAGTGCAATGTGTTCAATGATTGCTGGGTGAGATAACTGATTACTCCATCCCTGCTTATGATGGCTATATACTTATGAGCTTTCCAGACTTGGGATAAAACTTTGCAAACTTGGAGGCACAATTGACCTTGCATAGAGCACCTAGTTTTAAACCTTTCATATCCATAAAGCTACTAGGGTTCTACACCTGGTATAACTTGTATTCTTTTCCAGGGAATCAGAATTGTGAAAGAACACCTTGTCTATGTCTCATCTTCAAGCCATCATGGACAGTGAAGTTTCTTGACGTCTGATCTGCCATGTTCTAAGGTCATTTCTCATACTTTGATTTCTTTGATAACAAGAAAATTAATACAACCATCTGCATTCAGGTAAGATTTTGGATATTCGATAAATGAGAGTTAGTATGACTATTTTCATTTAGTTAAGGTTTTTGAGTATTTGTGCTACAAAATCTCTGTTTCTTCTGCAAACATTACCCCAGTAAGATGTCATGCACATCTGCAAAAGGCTTGAGATGTGCTTTATCTTTTCACCATTTGACAGCATTTCGAAACAGTAATATCTGGCAATCTCAATTCAATACTTGTCAAGTGATAATTCTATCATGTTACAGGCCTGCTGAATTGTCTTTCACTGATTGCGACATGAATTTGTTTAGAATCAATAAAAGAAAGGAAAAAAAAAAAAGGAACACTGTTGAAACTTTCAAATAGAAATGCAACGAGGATGAACCTATATCTTGTAAGTTGAATGGTCAAGCAAGACCACGCTGCGGTTTTGTTCTTCATCATCATGAGCTTAGAAACTTACGTAGGAAAATTCCACGCGGGTCGGACAAAAATTCTAGGAACTGAATAAAATACATAAATCTGCATCCCAATACAGTGTGCTGAGTACAACAGAATGAATTGCCATGATAAAAATAATAGAAAAGTCACTTAATCTCAAGAAGAGGAAGGATTATTAATCCCAGTAGCAATAAGGAAATAATGTCTTTGATTCTGCTTTTCATGCTTTTTACTTATATAAACTAAGTTAGTATAGTAGCCGCATATTCTTGAGACCTCCCCAACTTGTACTTTACTGTTCTAAATCTATATTGGGTTTCTCTCTTTGCTTTACCAGCTGTGATTCTTATACTAATTGAAGATTCAAGTTGAAGAATGCTGAGGGACCACAATGTCCTTCCATATTGAGAGACAGCATCCCATTTTTCAGCTGTGGTCCTGACCCCTTTTCCCAATCTCATGCACCCAGAAACTGCGATATTCTGGAGAAGAAAATCTTAAGCATCTAAGGCCTATTAGTGCTCCTCACATTATTTTTTCCCCCCTCGATTGCTAGCCATCTCCAGGTCATCTGAAATTTCATTTGTTTTGTCATGGGATACATAAAGCTGAGCAATAGTGAATGACTTCTGTGATTCTGAGGCCAGTCTCTTCAATCATTAAGCCTACTGTTCACTTGGATATTGTAATATTGGAGGGTTAAATTGAAAGCAGCTTTCAGCTAAACTTGAATGGGAAACCATTCCTTGGAGTGTGGTTGACAAAAGAACCCAAAACAAAAATCTAGATTCCAGACAACATCATGACAATTTAGATTAAAGATTTGGTAGATTGGTTATTGTTTATGTTAAGTTGATGCATAAGACAAAATTATTTCTGTATAAGGGAAAGCACAGTGAACCTCGTGAGTAAGAATACTATTAATTTATTTTAAAGTCCTTTAATAATGGGTGTAATTTGAAGCGCTAGAGTGGTAAGGACCACTTGCCTTTTTTTCCTTTCCTGATGTGTGAAGCACTTGCTTTGAATGAGAAGACAAAATGTGAAAAGGTGGATATGGGCTTTCTAGATAATAAAACTAGCTCCATTAATTTCCATCTTCCAATCAAACATTTTGCCATGACCAGTGTCTTTGTTAGGTTCCAAATTGTGGGATTGTTCTCTCAACCTTGAAAGAACAGTGCCTTAATCTAGGATTTTTGTTTATGAAACTTTTCACAGAACCTATCCCCCACTAGGTTCTTCGTCAAAATTATGTCAGTTTCTTCTCTATTATAAGGCGTGCTGTTCTCTTGTCTAGGAATGACATGATAATCGGAAACAATAACCACTGGAATAAGTAGAAAAAAGGAGAACCGAAGATAGAAAATGGGACTGCTAGCCTGAACCAATTCATGATTGATTGTTTGCTTATTACTCCTTGCAAAACAGAAACTTATTTATTAAATCTTTGTGTGTGAGAGTTTGCTCCCTGGCAAGACAAGATAGGAAGAAGATTAGGAAACATTTGCATATTAAAAAACTGAGGCTAACTAAATCAAATTAAACTAAACTAACTCTTTTTTGGCTAGTAAAAAAGGCAGTCTCTTAAACTTTGCTTGTGCTAGGGAAATCCTAGTCGGTCATCTAAGGAGATTCAGATAGCTAGTTGTTGCTCTGCTGCAGTTATGTCTGGAAATTAAATAATTGCCCCTGATTTCATCTTCGCCAAAGAAAGAGTTCAAATATGGTGACAAGAAACGTAGACAGAAAGGAACAAACTCTTTTAGATGTAATTGATTACCCGCCTAACAAGATTTAAACAAGTAGTATTCCAAACACGTAGGTGTAGGCACTTAGTAGTATTTTGGATCTATTGACAGGCTGTAAGTGGGAGGCAACTGTAGTTCTCACAATGCCATATTCTCATTTACTTCATAATTAATTCCCAGTCACCAAACTAGTTGAAGTTTTTAAGAGAGATGATTTGCAAATTGAACTGTGAAGTGTAAATTATGCCATAATACCTAACATATTTGGACGGCTATTTTGAATTCTTTATGCAGGGAAAAAGGGTGCAGAATCCGAAAAGGTATTGACTTAAAAAATCAACTTGGCGTTGTGCTAGGTGTCACAATTCAACTCCGCTATACCCTCCAATATTAACTTATTCGAATATCTTCTCTTGTAAAAAACCTTCCGTCTCTTTCTGACTCAAACAGCCATGAATTTACAGAGAGGAAGAGAAAATTTGTATTCTGCCACCAAAGCTACTGCTAGTGTGAGTGATGATGCTAAGCAGAATTGCACCAAGCCTTATTGTTTCTTCTGCTCGGTGAAGCAAACAGACCCATCACTCAGAAAGGCTTTGATAGCAAAAATTTTCAAAGAAATGCCTCTCAGAGACGACCAAGAACATGTTCTGGTGCTCAGTGGTCTATGGAATATTGCAATGACTCAACCCGATGATCCTGAGTTTCCATCTCTGGGCATATTCGACTGCATGGCAAATTTGATCAACAAAGGCATCAAAAATAGAGATTGGCTTCTCAGAGACCAGAACATATATATCCCATATTATGCAGCTCATGTTATAGGCTCTTACACCATGAACAAGGTTGAATTTGCAGAGAAAGCTGTTGAATCCGGTGTAATTCAACCATTAATGGAGCTTCTAAGAGGAAAGCTCACTTGGGTAGAGCAGAGGGTTGCTGTTCGAGCTCTTGGACACCTTGCAAGCTATGAAGCAACCTTTGAGGCTGTAGCAAATTATGAAGATGACTTGGTCAGGTTAGCAATGAAAACTTCTTCCAACTGTCTTGAAATTGTGTATGATAAGTTTGTCAGGAGGGAAGAGAGAATGAACTATCATCGTGATCTGCTCACTCGAGGACTTGGTGGGGCAGAGATTGAGAACAGAAAAGCTGAAGAATGGGCAATTCAGCTTCAATGTTGGTCCCTTTACCTTCTGAATTGCTTTGCTTGCAAGGAAAGGTCTTTGAGTCTTGTGTGCAGTCAAGAGTTCTTAAAAGATTTGTCCCAGATGTGGGGTGGTTTAGTTAATCACGCATCCCCTTCTGGGGTTGGATTGATAAGAATACTATGTTACAGCAAAATGGGTAGAAAATGTGTTGCTGAGTCAATATATGTTTTGGAGAGTCTCTGCAATCTCTCCAGATCTTCAGATGATTGGCAGTACATGGGCATAGATTGCCTCCTGCTGTTGCTCAGAGATGCAGACACGAGGTACAAGGTTATCAGCTTTGCCACTTCAAGTCTAGTTGATTTGACAGAACTCAAAACCCTCAGAGCAAGATCAAACATTGGAGACTACATTGCAAAAACTCTCCTCTTAGACTACAAGTACGGAAAAACAAAATTCAAGGATACTAGAGTTCAAAATGCACTTGAAGAACTCTGGATTATGAAGGTTGAGAGAAGAAAAGGAGAGAAAATGATGTCTGAAGAGAAATTTCAAGAAGTGAAGGTACGAGTGGCTCTGACCAAACAACTGGGAAACCAAAGTTTTTGGTCAGGCAAAGTTGAAGAAGCTATTATGAAATATAGTGAAGCTTTGGATTTGTGCCCATTAAAGTTGAGAAAAGAAAGAAAGATTTTGCACAGCAATAGAGCTCAATGCCATCTCTTGCTGAGAGATGCAGACAGTGCCATTAGAGACTCAACTAGAGCTCTGTGTCTCTCAAGTCCACCAAATTCTCATAGCAAAAGTCTATGGAGAAGATCACAGGCTTATGACATGAAGGGTTTGGCTAAAGAGAGCTTGGTGGACTGTGTCAAGTTTATTAGTTGTTGCATTAAGTCTGCTCAGGCTACTGATGGTGTTAAGGTTCCTTACTACGCTGCACGCATGATCAGGAAACAGATGGATGCCATGTGGCTATTTGGACATGCACAGTCTAAAAGAGTGATTTCCCAGATGGAGAACGTAGTTGATTCGGACAGTGATGATGATTGTCGCAATGATCATCAGAATGATGTAGTGATGGGGCTGGTAACAGAGAAGAAGAGTGATTTCAATTTGGGTAAGTAAATAGTGTTGTTGATGTGATTTTCAATAATATTGTAAGATTTTATTAGGACAAAAGCTGTGCAATTGTTTTGTAATTTTCATATAGATTTTGAAAACGTAGAAATCCAAGTTTTTTTCTAACCATTTTGATTTTGGATTGTCTGTAATCCTTGTGGTACTATCAATCACTATGCTAATGTAACTTTTTTTCAGGTCTGTCCACCATTTTAGAAAACCCTTCAGCAGAAAAAGGTTGGAGGGGAAGTAGAAGACAGCTGGCAAAACAAAGGTGAAGGAAAAATGTTATGATGGCTCAATCAACGTAGAATGTGCCCATCACCGGAAGGCATGGTAAATGCTTCTTTTCTCAGCAGGTGCTTGAAACTAAATGAACCCCACAATGTATGACCATGATTTAAAGACTGGTCAATGAGTTGATCTCGGATAAAACAAAGGTTTAGACTCATCTAAAACTTGATCCAACTAGTACAAGGAGCTTGATTATCTTTCACTCACTCCAAGTTGGAGTGGATTCATTCGCAGATTTTCATTGATTACATGAACCTTATTTTCTGAAGCTACTAAAGTATATTTTCATATTGATGATAGTCACAATCAAACGTTCATGGACATGGGAGACATTTTTCTCATATCATGCGGAAGAATTTGAATTTTGAAAAGGTTGTCACTATTGTGTTAAATTCACTTTGATTAATTTTACCTGGGGTAACATGTTGGAATATTGGGATGAAACCGAGACCGAAAGCCTACACTTTCCACATCACAGGCCCAGTTTTTCAACACTTTGCCTGCCTAATGTTTGTGCTTCACCTGTTAAATTGTAGTTCAATCTCAACAAACATGCTTAGCAATTTAGATCAAATAAAGTAATTATTGGATAGCAAGTCTGTCTAACCAAGTGTTTATTTTTCGGCGTGGTTGACATCATTAAAAATAGGAACAGTAAATGCTTTTTTTTTTCCTCGGAAGAAAAAGCTATTTATTTGAAATAGTTTATATTTTCTATTGTTTGCATTCAAAATATATTTTAGTTGTACAAACGAATTTTGAAACTACACCTAAGATCTACCCACTGTCCTTATACTTATATTTATGTGTGTGATTTGTAAATTATTGTGTATATTTAATAAATTTATCATTTTATACTCTGTCACCACCACCAAAGGGAGCTTTTTCATATCCATATATGATCTTTTATTTTATCTTATTTAATACACCTGCCAACAATGAGGAAAAAAATTATTTACATCAAAATTAAAGTCACGGTTAGATTTCTTAACCAAGTCATGGTTTCAAAATTTAGGAGTGAAAAAAATTATATTGAGAAAGATATTTCTTAAGTTGGACCATCGCAAATACTTGAATCAGATTAATTCAAATATGAATCCACGTATTGACGGTAGGGACCCAAAAAAATTATAGTTTAAAACTATGAAATTTCTCAATAAAATATAAAATAATTATTATAGTAATAAATTTTTAGATTATGCGGAGGAGGCTGTCATGGCAAAGGAGCATCCAAATGGTTCGAAATGCATCTGGACAGGGGCCTAGCACACAGACAATCCTTTGAGAAATTGAAAATCATAGACGTCCAGTCCAGGTCCGGGACGCGAAGGAAGGTGAAAATTGAAGGCATCCTCAAGGTTTAGCCTCTGAAGTAGAAATTTTGGTTTTGATTCTGCATTGGGTTGATCAGAAGTTGCTTGGTTCTTTTCATTTTTCCTCAAGGTATGCACTTTTTTCTTGTTCTAATACAATCCCTTGTTGCAAATATTATGGACAAAATGGAAAACCATTGGGATGATCCTATGTTTTGTTTTGGGCCTTGTCCTCTTGAAGACAGTCTCTCTCTCTCTCTCTCTCTGCGCCCATTCAGATGATATAGTGGAGCACACCTTGCGGTCATGCGAATCAATCTCTTGCCCTTGACTGGATAAAATACAAAGGGGAAATTATGCATATTCTCTTTCAAGTTTAAAAAACGAATTTGAGTTGTACAATAGACGGAGACTCTTTCTCCATTTATAAATTTCTAATTCTAAACCCAATGATGTAATAACACCATTTTTTTTTCACAATTTCAAACTTCGTAATTTTATTTTGTGAGGGCAAAATGCACCTTTTCAAATTATTTTAGTAGATGTCCAAATGAGTAGAGCTTGCATTCAGTTTCATGCCAGTTCCTCCACTACTGATCCTCAATTGTAATTTTTTTTTTCCCCAAATCACCCCAATTGGAGTTGGACCTCACGGTCTGCAGTAGTTAATTGTTGTCTTTATCAGCATATAATATTAATAAAACAATCAAAGATTATATCCATGACAATCATTTAATTTGGTATGTCTTTACATAAATAATTATATGCTATCACTTCTGGACAATATTTTTAAAATCGAACTATTAATCAACTCGGTCAATCTATTGATTCATTGATTTATTGATTGGACCGATCGGACTGTTTTATGGATAAAAAAATATCACTATAATGTCATATATATAATTTATATATTATATCTTTTAAAATAAAATAAAAATCATATATCTTTATAAAAAATAAATATGTATCAGTAACACATAAAAAACAATGATTGTGATGAAAAAATGATTAGACCGATTTAAAATGATTCACTAATTTTATCAGTTTTGATCTGTTTTAAACGGTTTTAATCAAATTTGACTTTATCCGATTTAATAATGTAAACTGAACCAGACTATAGAATAGATCTTGATCGAACAGGTCGAATCGATTGGTTTAATTCGGTTTTAAAAATACTGCTTCTAAATTATACAACATCAATATGGAAAAAAATAATAATAATAAAACCAAATGAGGCTAACCTTTTCATTACTTTTAGGGAGAAATTTTAATCACCTAAGAATATTTAAAGAGAAAGAGATAGGAGGATAATTTCCTAGTGGCTGGACTAATATTTCATGTGCTTTTAAAAATCAGTGTTAAAATAAATTTATTTCATATCAATTTAAAGATCAAGTCATCTCAGAAATACTGATCAAATACCGACCTTAAGCAATTGTTAACCCATTCCTCTAAATTATGAAATCTAGATAAACCAACTTTCCGCATACATTATGATCAAGTATTATTATTATTTTTTATAGCAAATTGCATTAAAGGAAAAAAAAAAAAAAAAAAAACCAACTTGTACCATAAATTAACTTTCTCTGTATGGTTTTTGTTTTAACAGTTCATTTAATTTGCTTAAACAATCCTAAAATTTAAATTGTTTTAACAATCTAAATAAATTAATTTGGATTAACTAATAGTTTGTTTATTCATTGGATGAAAATTGATCACATAATTAGTTTTTATAGTCCTAAATATGTGATAAATTTTATATAATTTGCTAAAACAATAACCTTATTTTTTATCAGTTTATTATTCTTTATAGATCAATGACAGTAATTTTTTAGTGTGTAAATATATATATTTTAAATTTATAGATAGGAGCATTACCAAAATATTTCTACTTATAATGAAACCAATATGATATTGAAAACTATAGAAAAGAGCATGCATTATTTTCTTTCTTTTGTCTTTTTCTGTGAGAATAAAAAAAAAAAAAAAGCCCAAAGGTCCTTAGTGGTCATATTTTTTCGTGCTAAGCCCATGATTCTGAATATAAATTGCATTCCAGGTTAAAAAGAAAAAAAAAAAAAAGCCTAAAGCAGTAAAATAAATATGAAATTACAGAATTGTCTCCCTAAAAAGGGATATTTTAAGATAACTCCTCCAAACTCAAATCCAGAAACCCAAAATAGTGTGCATCCTCCCCGGCCCGCCTGATAAGCTTAAGCAATAGATAACTATTACGAATCAAGGGTCCAATTTCCATCATCCTGACTGAATTAAGTCACGGGTCGGGGTCAGAAGCTACATCACTCATCTCTAATCTCTCAAATTTTTCTACAGCCATCGGATCACGACTAACTGACAGCCCTCCTTCACCTAATCCCCCCCTCTCTCTCTCTCTGCCATCGGCCCGCCTTCATCGCTTCCATCTATTCGTCCATCCAACCGCACCCACGATGAGCTGGTGGTGGGCTGGCGCTATCGGAGCTGCCAAGGTACCAATCTCTCTCTTTCTCTCTAACTAACATCAGTCCCAACAAATTTTACAGAAAAAGTTACACGAATATGAGGCACCGCTTACAACCAATCTCTCTCTCTCTCTAACATCAGTCCCAACAAATTTTACAGAAAAAGTTAGACGAATATGAGGCACCGCTAACATATCAAAGTGTGGGGCTGATAATCGGCGTCACCGGAATCGTCGGCAACAGCTTGGCTGAAATCCTCCCTCTCTCCGACACCCCCGGCGGTCCATGGAAGGTCTACGGTGTCGCCCGCCGCCCTCGCCCGCCGTGGAACGCCGACCACCCGATCGAATACATCCAGTGCGACGTGTCCGATTTCGAAGACGCCCAATCCAAACTCTCTCCTCTCACCGACGTCACCCACATCTTCTACGTCACGTGGGCTAGCAAATCCACCGAATCCGAAAACTGCGACGTTAACGGGTCAATGCTCCGAAACGTTCTCCGATCCGTCATTCCCAACGCTCCGAATCTCAAGCACGTCTGTCTCCAAACGGGTCGGAAACACTATTTAGGATCCGTCGATGGTATCGGAAAATTCCAGCCCCACGACCCGCCTTTCCACGAAGACCTGCCCCGCCTGCCGTACCCGAATTTCTATTATATCCAGGAGGATATTCTGTTCGAGGAAGTGAAAAACAAGGATGGGTTGACCTGGTCGGTGCACCGACCCGGAATCATATTCGGGTTCTCGCCTTACAGCATGATGAATTTGGTGGGTACTGTGTGTGTGTACGCAGCGATCTGCAAGCACGAGGGAAAACCCTTGAAGTTTCCGGGGTCAAGATCCGCGTGGGAGTGTTATTGGGATGCATCGGACGCGGATCTGATAGCGGAGCACCATATCTGGGCAGCGGTCGACCCGTATGCCCAAAACGAAGCTTTTAATTGTAGCAACGGGGATGTGTTCAAGTGGAAGCATTTGTGGAAAATATTGGCAGAGCAATTTGGGGCGGAGTATGTGGAGGAAGTGAGCGAGGAAGGTTTGAACTTGGTGGAGATGATGAAGGATAAAGGAGCAGTGTGGGAAGAGATAGTAAGAGAGAAGGATTTGGCGGTGACAAAGTTGGAGGAAGTTGGGTTATGGTGGTTTGCTGATTTGGTGCTTACAGGGGAGTGTCCTTTGGATAGTATGAATAAGAGCAAGGAACATGGGTTTTTGGGGTTTAGGAACACCATGACTTCTTTTGTTTCTTGGATTGATAAAATGAAGGCCTACAAGATTGTTCCTTGAGAAACAATAATTGGGCGCTTGTTGGATTTTGATCAAAAATAAATATAAAATAAAATATTTGGGCGCTTGGGTTTTGGGGCCATTTAGGGCTTAATTCGTATCCATTTGTACTTTTAGTTTTCTCCCACTTTGTTGGATGTTTGTTGTGAACGCGATGCATGGCATGGTGGTTTTGTTATGAAGTGTTTTTTCCCCTTTTTTTTCTTTTGATTTGATTTCTATTGTCTCTGCGAATAATCTATGTTTTGATAAAAATGGGATCGATGGACAGGCATCCACTGTAAAATATTCTTTTAAAAGTTATGTTGGCTATGGGTGATGTTCACGTGACATATGTTGTGAATTATGGGGTTAGTGGAATAACACCCACTAACCACCCTAATGGAAAATATCTCTCCCCCCTCTCTCTCCCTTACTCTTCTGCATGAACTTGAGAAAAATGAGGTGTGCAACGATTGATGAATTTTTGAGAGAAAACATTATTCTCTAGAGAGAGAATAAAGAAGGCATGAGAAAAATTCCGCGTAGGGAATTTTTTCCGTCACGATGATCGTCGGACTGAGGGTTACGGCGTTGTGACATTGCGGTGGTGGTTCGATTAACATCGTGATCACCATCCCGACCGCAAGATCCGATCGAGGGACGCACGGTCGATTTTTGAGCTCTACATATTCGAGGTATTTATACCCTATACTCAATCTATATTTATTTTTCCCAAAAATTATTTATGAATGCTTCCGCTGCATGTTGAATTAATTAATTCCAACATTGGTATCAGAGCGATACGTTGGATTAAAAATAATAATTTTCGAGTTAATTTTTGGGTATAAAAAATTAGGGTTTAAAATTTGGGGTTCGGATCACGGATGAGTTTCGTGAATCCGAGACTACCACTGCGTTCCCCATGATCCCTAGAACACGAAAATGATTTTTTCGTAATTTTCTGAGCACGATTAGGTGAAGAAAATTCCGGTTGAATGTTTCGGCCGTGAATAGTGACCGACCACTTCAACCTTAGATTTGTCGAGTTCTAGGGCAAATCAACGCATGAAATTTATAGATCTGTAATCCTTGTTTCATGATCTTCAATTTGATATATATATTGCATATATTTGTGGCCGGAAAATGGGGTTTCAAAATTGACCGCGGAGGGTCGGATTTTTGGATCCAAAATACGCCGAGTTTAGGGGGCAATAATTCCAAAAATCGAGTCAAGGATGCTTGGAATAAATGGAATTAGAGATTCCATAAAAAAATCTGGTCAAAATAGTGCCGGAAATGAGTTTTTCCGGCAACCGGGTCGAGAGACCCGGTTACAGAAACCATCGGGCGAAGACGAAGACATCCAGACCCGCGGGCGCGTGCGCTACACGCGCGAGGCAGGCGCGTGAGCAGCAGGGGAAGGGGACCGTGTACTTCACGCGCGAACAGGGGCGTGAAACGCTGGGTCGTCCGGGTCGGGTTACGACCCGGACACGTGTCCCAGACCGCGTAACCACGGATCCGGACCGGATTCGGTTCCGACCCGCATCCGGATCCGGAACCGAACCCCGCCCGCGGGTCGCGGGTGTGAAGGCGCATGACCTGCGCTCCTGCGCGTCAGGCGCTTGAGCCGACGCGCAGAACGCGCGTGTGAGCACGTGCCAGACGCGCGGCGCGTCTGGCACGCGCCAGAATCTGTTCCCGACGCGTTGAGGTGCGTGGGGACTCGCCGCCGGTGCGTGGCGGCGCGTGGGACTGCCGGCGACGCGTCAGGTCGTCTAGAATTGAAATTTTTCCAATTTTTGAGGGTCCCACATCCATAAAAGTGACTTTTTGTGGGTTTTTGTGCATCGAATCCTAGTCTAAACGGTGAGATGCTATCCCGGATTGTGGTGTATGGTGTCTGTTGATTCATACGCTCGTCTTGGGGTATGTATTCGAATTATTTGGGTCTTGTTGATCCGTAGGGTGCACAAAATGTGAGAATAAGCATCACAAGTCACAACTATTTCATTGACTGCTTCTAAAATTGTCGTATTTGATTTTTGCAAGGGGGTAAAATTGAATGGTGATAAATGCGAGATTTTTCACTGGTAGATTCAATTTATCCTCGAGGAGCAAGAACTAATTAAAATTCTGAGGCATGTGATGGTGGACTACAGGGAGGGTTCCACACCTCAGAGAGACGGGATTAGGAGACATTACGTGCATGAAAGAAGAATGATAGCCGAGTCAGGGCAATCCTCCTGAGTAGCATGCACGATGATGTGATCCCAGTCTAAGAGCAATATCCTACGGTTTTATCGGTTCGGCTCACCCTATAAAGAGTATTGTAGTGCTCTTACAGATCCTGAGATGAGGATGCTACCTTATAAGTATAATAACTTATAAGAAAAGGGTTAATCATATGATGATGCAACATTTGATAAAAATGTCGAGTATGATGGCCGAGTTGGGGATTGTGACTGAGCCCATTTCGGATATGTTTTCTAGTGCTGGATGCGATCCAGCTCTTTACCTGATTCATGAGAAATCATAAAAGTTTATTTCACATACGACGAAAGTATTCGCACTTTCACAAATGTGAATAGGTACAGTGAGCTCAAGTAGGAGCATCTAGAGGCGAGTAGGCCATACTCGGGTTATGCTTATACAGTGGAGTCGAGCAAGGACTCCTGTGTGACTCGAACCTCAGGTAAGAAGAAAACCATCCGGGAAAACCGATAATACTACGCAGCTCGAGATAGGAGCGCGCTTATAAAGTTCCGTCCAGTAAGTCCTCAAGTAGGAGGATTTACGTACAGAAACTGAGTGTTTTGTTGACATCAGAGGGAGTAGCACTTGCAAGTTAGAGTTGCAAAGTTGCTAGACTCTGTATGTTTTTTACATTCCAAAAGTTTGACGGAACTTGATTTCAGTTTAGGATATGCTCTGTTAATTTAGAAATTTAAAATTTCTATTTGTTACGACAATTCTATGATTGGTTCTATTTTGGTCCATGATGGACTATATGCACTGGAAATAATTCTTTTCAATGGTATTTCTTATTGTCCTCTTAGTGTGAGAGAGGATGAACCGGTTAGCAGTGAGTGGTTTTGTAGGACCCGCTAACCAGTCTTGCCTAGACGGCAAACTTACAAGAAAACCATTCGACAATGCAATGAGGGCTGGGACTCCATTGCAGTCGGTTCACTCCAACATCTGTGGCCTTATGAACGTGAGAACCTGAAATGGTGTTGGGTACTCTATTACGTTCATAGACAATTACACGTGTTTCGGTTACATCTATCTGATCTCGCGCAAGTCTGAGGCATTAAGATACTTCAGGAGGTTACAAGCGAGGTTGAAAATCAGTTAAGTTTGAGAGTAGAGACTCTCAGAACCGAACGAGAGCGCAAGTATTTGTCTAAAGAGCTCTATTTCAAGAAGGGCATTACGAGAAACTGACTATTCCTCGCTACTCAGTGGAGTAGAGTAGCCGCGAGAGAGGAATAGGACTTTGTTTGAGACGGTGAGGCCGATGATGGCGCAAACCAATTTACTCGTTTCCCATTGGGGAGATGCGTTATTGGCTGCAGCCTATGTTCTCAATCGTATTCTATTGAAGTCCGCAGTCAGTACTCCATATGGGCTTTGGACAGGGAGACAGCCTGACCTTAGCCATTTGAGATTATTAGGTTGTGTCGTGTATGTTCACTATTTCTCGCATTTACACGGCGAGTTAGGCCTGCGAGAAAAGAGATATATCTTTATGTAACTCAGAACACTCCAGGGGGTTGTGTTCTAATGAGCATTCAGACGACACCCTTATTGAGATTGAGTCTCATGATGCCGAGATTCTTGAAAGTGATTTCCCTATGAGAGGTGAAATCAATTGGGACTTTGCCTTTCATGAGATGGATGAGCCTAGTGGTTGGCTAATCCCAGTGGCAGGATCCAAGAATCCATTACGGATCTGGGTTCTAGTGGGAGCGATCCATCTAGAGGTAAAAAGGTTTCCCATCCTCTTAAGAGTAGTCGAGGATGCGTACCTAACCGTCGCTTCCCGATTGAGGGAGAGGCTCTCAGTATGACTCTTGAGGATTACGAGAAACCTTTAACTGTCCTAGAGTTTCTTGAGGGTTCCATGGAGGACCATTGATTATAGGCCATGGGTGAGAGGAGTTGACGAGAATCAACGGGATCTGGGATCTAGTTGATTTACCTGAGGGTAATAGGGCCGTTGAGAATATGTGAGTTCTCAACATCAAGAAAAAGACCGACGGATCGGTGTAGAGGTATAAGGCCTATCTAATAACCAGGGGTTACTCAGACTGAGGGCAAGATTATCTCGATCCATTTACTTTTAGCGATTGTTGTGGACATGGTATGGATCTGGAGTGAGATCAGATGAACGTTGAGACTGTTCTCCTGAGTGGGAGTTCGGATGAGGATCTATAAGGAATGGTCATCTGGCTTTATTCTTATAGATCTGGATGATAAGGTCTGTCGACTTCGGAAGTTTACATATGACCTTAATCATCAATCCAGGCAGTGACGTTTGAGATTTCACGAGAAGGTGATGTCTTACGGTTTTGTGATGATCGAGGAGGATCATCGTGTATCCCTTTTACGTTCTTTTGATCATGTCCTCATGTGAATGACATTCTGTGGTCGGGAAAAAGAGTATCTGATGACCACGATAACGTGGATATTGTCGAGTCTTGATGTGAAGAACATGGGTGAGACTCAGTTCTTCCTCGAAGTTAAGATCCGTAGGGATCGCTCGAGACAGGTGTTGATCCTTCCACAGGAGTCAAACATCAAGAGAGTTCTTGAGTACTTTGAGAAGATCGACTACGACCTTAAAGATACTCTTATCGCTAAAAAGGTTAAAGCCTAATTTTTAACATATGCCCTAAGACTCAGAAAAAGACAAGGGAAATGAGTAGAATCCCTTGTTCCAGTGCACTGAGTGATCTGATGTACGCAGTGTCGCGTACACGTTCAGACGTTTGATTTGCAGTCACTATGGTAATTAGGTATCGATCGAATCTTAGAGGGGATCACTGGAGAGCAGTGAAAGGAATCCGAGATATCTCGAGAGAACTGCGGACCTCCTCTAGTGTTACGGAGGAGGTGATTTGCATCTTATTGGGTATTCAGATACCAACTGGGTTGGTGATCTGAACGTATGCAAATCGATATTAGGTTTTACTGTCTTGGAGTAGCAAAAAGTAAACCTGTATATCTCTATCTACGATAGAGACTGAGCTTATGAGATGCTCCGCGGCAGTTCAGGAGAGTGTTTGGCTCCGGAGATTTCCGGATCACTTAGGGGTTGTGTCAGATAGTGGAAGGCCAGTGATGATTTATTGAGAAAATCAGGCCGCCTTTGACCACACTTGAGACCCTAAGTATCAGTAAGTCTAAACACATTGATACCTAATACTATGTTATGAGAGATATCACCGAGAAGGGTGAAATGCAAATTAAGTAAATTATTATACAGCATGTTGGCTGATCCCTTCAATAAACCCATTGTGATAGATTCCTGTATGAGATATTGTAATCATTGGGTTTGGATACATATTGACATTTCTCACCTTATACTGATGCTTATTGTGTTATATATATGACATGCGTGCATGATTGAGTCACTTATTTATTTCACTATTTTAATTGTCATATATTTTGTGATATGTTGTGATAAATGATATGTCAGGCAGGCGTGGTCGACTCTCTCACACGAGTGACCACCTCCAGCTCTGGGTGAGCGGAGATGAGACGGTTTCTAATTGTAAGAGGCTTTGAGAGTGGCCCTACTAGAACATAAGTCACCCTGATATGTGTTCAAGATGAGGTCGTATGCGATATGACCAGCATGGACGTACCCACATCCATGTTGCCTGTAAGTAACTAGGTTTGAGATCTCAGATATCACCTGCGACTAGTGATATTGTCTCTGAGATACTCTCTCTGAGATCTCTGGGTAAAGTCTTATGTGTAGACTGAGTCCCATACATGGCGGTGTTAGAGAAATCTGACATATGCCCTTTGAGAGATGGGGGAATAACACTGTGGCACGCGTTTCATACCGCGTGTGATATGTCGACCAGGGATAGTGGGAGCATTATTTGAGACACTGATATGATTTTGATCTCCGTTCCCACTGTGTGAGACCCGAGATCCATTGGGTGGGATCTCTTGTACCCTTATCACTTTCGGCTGTTTCTAGAAGTCTTGGCTCAGTGTTGCTACTTTAGTCTGTTTACCGATGGCCCGGAAGATAAATTGAGGTCTGAGGGACAGGTCTAGGAAAGCAGCTTAATTGAGGCTAATAGATTCGAGTTTAGGAAAAGGAAAACCAATTGACATTACATCATTGTGTTGTATTCACCGGCTAGCATATTATGTCTGTCCATGTTGGGATGTCAACATAATAGTGGATACACAGTCGAGCATTTATTGGGGATTACTTTCGTTGAGGAAAGTAGCTCGATGAATGTAATTAGTCTTGGATCTGGGGTGCAGCGAGTTCTTTTGATACTAACGATGGCTTCTCGATCATCCTAACAGGTGCATCGAGAGGTCTTTGCTTGCAGGTGTACTCGCAGGTCGCACGACGCCCAATTCTATATGAAAGTCCAGCAGGGTGATGTGTGAAAGGTCACATGAGTTGTGATCTTGTGACAGATGTGTAATGCCCTCGTGTGCAAGTGGGAGATGTTGGTTATGGGTGATGCCCACGTGGCATATGTTGTGAATTATGGGGTTAGTGGAATAACACCCACTAACCCACTAACCACCCTAATGGAAAATATCTCTCCCCCCTCTCTCTCCCTTACTCTTCTGCATGAACTTGAGAAAAATGAGGTGTGCAACGATTGATGAATTTTTGAGAGAAAACATTATTCTCTAGAGAGAGAATAAAGAAGGCATGAGAAAAATTCCGCGTAGGGAATTTTTTCCGTCACGATGATCGCCGGACTGAGGGTTGCGGCGTTGTGACATTGCGGTGGTGGTTCGATTAACATCGTGATCACCATCCCGACCGCGAGATCCGATCGAGGGACGCACGGTCGATTTTTGAGCTCTACATATTCGAAGTATTTATACCCTATACTCAATCTATATTTATTTTTCTCGAAAATTATTTATGAATGCTTCCGCTGCATGTTGAATTAATTAATTCCAACAAGTTATTAAAAATTTAGAATTAAATTTGGCTGGATTTATGAACAAAAAAAAAATTATACTCTAAACCAATTAAAAAATAAAAATAAATACTTATTAAATGGCTGTCATGTCACAGAGGAAAGGCTCTTTCCAGCCAACTCATTTTGATCAACCATTTGAGAAGATAGTTCAATGGTCATCCGAGTCTAAATTTTGTGTAATAAAAAGAAAAAACAATCCAACGAGACAAATGCACAAATTTAGGAATCTATTATTAGCCAAACAAGACGAATATCCGTCTTGATGCCTGACATCCGATGAATACTGTCTAAACATATGTTCTGTGTCTTTAGTCTTTTTGTCCTTTATTATTTCCGGCACCCCTGGATTACGGGGAATTCTACCGCTAGCCCATCTTTTGAAAAATTAAGATTTTGTTCTGTTGAAATTAATTGTAACTTTTAATATAAAATTATTAATATACTATTTTTTTATATTATTAGATTTTTATAAAATTATTTTAATTAATAAAATATGTTATAAATAAAAAATTAAAAATAAAATAAATTAAGACTAAATTTTTAGGCGTTGAGATTTCTCAAATTCTATTTCAAAAAATTTAAGAATCCACGGAGAGCATGATGAAAAAAAAAAAAAGAAATATGGTTTAATAATTAGCGCATTTAATTTGCATTCAAAACATCCCCAAGACTACAAGTAAACGCCGCGTTTTTGGCATTCGGATCAACCGCGGCCCGTTTTTGGTGCTCCGCCATAAGATCCGCATCAGCAACACTCGAGTAACGCTCCCAGCCCGATTTTGAACCCGGAAACTTGAATGGAATACCCTCATGCTCACATATCGCCGAGTGAACCACAAAGTCTCGAGATGATTCAGAAGGCTGAATGGAGATAATAGAAAAAGTTTTTTTTTTTTTTTTTTTTTTTTTTTTTGGCGATTCAGAAAAAAGCCCTAAAGTCGAGCTCAGAAATAACAGCAACACAAGTGAATCAAAAATGGTGCTTACAAATTTTAATGGAACCGGCGTTGGCTTTGGTATTCAAGAAATTAGCCCTTTTTTTTTTGGGGGGGGGGTGGGGTTTGGTGATATATTCTGTGAATGGATTCCTTTGATGAACTGTATTTCTCCGATTTGAATTTTACAGGATTCGGCGTCGGGTGTGGATTTGGCATCGGTTGGGGATTTGGAGGTCTGCTTCCTTTTCTTTTTATCTCTTTAAAGAAATCTAGAACGGACTTTTAGTAATTGGTTCTGGTCTTTAATGTGTTATACTTTATTGGGAAAATTTAAAACTTCTTTTTAGATTTTGGAATTAAATGCAAATATGTGTGATTTAAGGAAAGCCCATATTTAGTTTTTCCACCGAAACACATTACATCGGTCAAAACCCATTTGCATAAGCTTTTTCTCTTTGATTATTTCTATGGTGTTACCAATCTGGAAGCTACCATGTTATTGTAATGTATGTGATGCTTTTGAGCTTTGTCTTGATGATGAATGTCTTACAACATAACATGGGCATCGCGGAGTATCAACTAATTTGTATTTCATATGTTCCACATTCCGCTGCTCTGTTTTTAGAGATGAATAGGCTGGATTAGAATTATGCAAACATTAAGCTCTTGATCTGTAGTGTGGAAGCTAATCCTTTGGCTGAGCTAAACTAAAGATATTGATTTCTACACTAGAGGCGCAAAGTTCTCTTATCTAAAGAAAGGTCTATAATATAATGAAGTTTTGATTTGTTTAACTCATTTATGTATTCAACCCATAACCCTTCTAGCCAGCAAAAATAGCTCAGTTCTGATCTATGTTGCACGGACACTTATCCAAGTGGGCGCGATCATATTATTTTTTTGTTGGAAATATCCTTGGGACACGAGATATCACAATTTGTAACTTAAAAATAGTAATAAATTTGTTTATTTATTTATTTGTTTAACTTTGTCGAGTGATGTGTATGTGCCGTGTCATGTCCTGTACATCTCCATGATTCATAGTTCCCCAATTTTGTGTGTTCATTGCAATTTCAATTGATAGGCCATCACTTGCAGTTGCAACTGTCTGTCTGCATTCATTGAACTGTTGTCGATTTAAGATGTACATCTTGTTGTTATGTTTGTTTTTCCAGCCTGATCACACTAATGATTTACTCATATTTGGTTGCTTCAGGCACGCCTTTGAACATCTTGGGTCTTGGTGCAGGTATGCTTTAAGCAAAAAATCATGTTCCTTTGAGCTATATAATTGTTCATGTGTTGTTCATGTCAGGATTTTGATCTGAAGGTGGAGGCTGCGGGATCGGACTAGGCCTTGGATGGGGCTTTGGGACTGCCTTTGGCAGTTAATATCAGGCAAGTAGGATCATATTTGAAGGCATTGATTTCATCAGTAAGGACCAAAATGATGGGAAAAAGATTGTGGATTCATCAAAAAGGACTAAGGAATTACGTGTTTCACAATGAATTTCTCTTTTACAATCCATGAGACAATTCATACTAAGTCTGGCAAAAGGCTAAGAAGTGCATTAATCGTTAGATGTTGATCGCCAAGAACAAGGTCTTTTTAGTGTCAGGTCATGAAATAGTGACTGCATAATCATCTTGGAATCTTGTTGTAAGCCATCGCTATTTTGAATAATCATCTTCGAATCTTGTTATAAGCCATTGCTATTTTTTGTGTTGAGCTGTCCTTATTTTGTGATCTTACAAGGTCTGTGAATAATTGTCAAACTTATTCTCTGAAATATCTCTCTTCCTTTATTCATAAGCAAGTCAGTAGTAAGGGGTTCCTTTTGTGAATTTAATCTGATTCTCCTTTGATTTGTTGACTAACAATTGTTGAAAAAGTGGAGGTCTCCTGTCCCGCCGTTCTGGACTCCTATGCATGTGAATTACACACCTTCCCGGAGGGACTGCTTGAGTTCTGAGTTGTGAAGAGTAGTTAAAGTCACATTATAATATGGGGTTTTACATTCCAAGATTAAAATGCTGTTCACTATTCATTATTTGCCTCCATTGAGAAACAATAGATCCTTAAAATATGCATGAAATCTTATTGGTAACTTGTGAATATTGTGTCTGTATGGGCAGGAAATTATCTTTTTTGCCAAAGCCAACAAGGTCAGCTTCTGACTTAATTATAGGGTAGGGATAGAATAGTAGTTGATGTTCAGGTGCCAGCCATCAGTTGTAGTTGGAGGGCTTGTTCTCCTGCATCTCTGTTACTACTGCTTTGGATCTCAAAAGTAAAAACAACAAATGCTGTGAGATCGCTCAACCCTTGGTTGCACAGTCACTCTGTTTTTCTCCCTTGGTGGCACAGTCACTCTGTTTTTCTCCCTTGTCTTTACTTTCATTACCCCACTTCTCTTACTCTTCCAGCGCAACAGAATATGTCACAACGAAGAGTTTTCACTCACTCAGAGGTTTCCCAACACAAATCCAAGACAGATTGCTGGTTAATCATCAATGGCTGGGTACTCTCTCTCTCTCTCTCTCTGACACACACACAAATATGTATTATCTTTTATCTAACTTGAGTGAATTTGACAGGTACTGAATGTGAAAGTTCTTGGAAGAACACCCAGAAGGAGAAGAGGTGTTGATAGAGGCAGCTGGAAAGGATGCAACGGAGGACTTTGAAGACATCGGGCACAGAGCAAGGACGCTCAGAACTTGCTGCTCAAATACCAGGTCGGAATTCTGCAGGGCTACAATTTCCAAAATGAATAAGTCCCTTCCAAATATGGTCCCGTTGGCAACAAAGAATCCAAGACCAAAGAAATGATGGCTTTTGTGATCAAGGAAGCAGGCCTCACCAAGTATGCGGCTTTCCTAGAGTTCTTCATTCCCTTGCTCATCGCAATTTCATTCAGATTCCTGACTAGAGAAGCCTAGTGTTATCTACTCCCCTGAATCATCTTCATGACAAACATTATCTTCTCTTTCGTAGACTCTAATATTGAAATTACAATAATGTATGAATATTTATGTAATGTAATATTCCTGTCTTGTTCAGACTGTGCCTATGCAAATCGCTGATTAAATCAAAAGAAGATGATGTTCTTCCTGAATCACCCTCGTGCACTTTCCAATCATGTTTCTTTTAATATATTATGGGTTGATTTAATATACCTTGAAAATTAAATCGGTTTTCATGGAGAGAAGAGATCCAATACATTAATCCAACAAGTTCTGAAAATAGAAACAAAGCTTCGCTTGCTAGGACTAGTACATATTCATGTTAAGTCTTACATATGGACTATACAATAGCATCACACCTAATGTGACGGAGAAGAACTGGAATCACAATATCCGGTGAGCTCAACTGTGGTAAGTGTCCTTCCCATTCCGTGATCTCAACAACAGATTTTCCTCCAAGATGATGGTGGAGATAGTCGGACACTGCAATCGGGACAGCCAAGTCCTTGCCGCTTTGAACTATGTGGCAAGGCACTGTCACAAGTCCTAAAACGTGCCTTAAATCACTCCGGAATATGGTCTGAACAACACTGAGAGCAATGTCTGGCCTCACGTTGAACAGAGTCCTGCTGAATTCCCTCACTGCCTCAGAATCCAAGTCCCCTCCAACAAGCATTGGTGCAAAGCCATCGCACCAAGCTTTGTAATTTGACGTCATGGCTCCGTAGAGCTGGTCCAGGTCTTTCTGTTCGAATCCTCCATTGTAGTCCTCATCATTCAAGTACCTGGAAATCAAGCAATTTATTACCAAATCAAACAACAGACATGAAACTTTCTCACATAGTTTGAAAGCATGACCTTGGAGAGGTGGAAATTAAGACAAGCTTGGAAAAGAGATCAGGATGAACAATAGAGGCAATGATTCCAATGGCACCAGAGACCGAGTGGCCAACAAATATGCAAGAAGTCACTTGGAGCTCCTCCAAGATGGCAAGGAGATCATAGGCATAGCCTTGAAGAGTTGAGTAGCGTTCAAAGTCGAAGTATTCAGGGTTAGTTGCACCAGCACCCAAATTGTCAAAGAGGATAACTATGTGATCCTCGACAAGATGAGGAATTAGGTGCTTCCACACTGATTGATCCGTGCCAAAACCATGAGCTAGCACTATGATCTTCTTGCCTGAACCTGTCACCCTCACATTGTGTGCCTCTAGTATTCCCATTGTCCTCTCTCTCTTTCCCCCCCCCCCTTCCCTTTTTTGCTTCCTTCACTATGTTTCCCTCTTCTCCTTTCTTACTTTTCCAAGAATATCAGGGGGAATCATAAGTTGGGTGCCTTCTTTTATTTAAAAAAAAAAAAAAAAAAAAGACACCTCTAGTGGTGGCAGTCAGTAGCCCCACCCGTCTAAAAGCTTATAGTTCTCTTCAATTTTGTGCAAGACCTATGCCACATGTAATGAAGACAAATAAAACTCTCGTTTCCCATTAAGATCTCAAGCCAAGCTCAGTGACTACATAAAATAAGCCTGGACAGCTTGGCTTTTTAAGGCCAAGGACACTTAATCCTCAAGAAGATTCGGGTATTTTAATGCAATTGACCCTAATTTGAGATGTGGTTTACCATCTTCTGAACTTTGTAGGACAATAAACTTCAACATAGAATGCTGCTCAGCGCTGGGCTACAGGAGAGTCAGCGACTTAATACTATAAATTAACACCTGCTTGTCTAATATGTCAAGTCATCAATCTCATCCATTATGGAAAAACATATGAATGCTATCAATTCAGTACTTTGTGATTCTTTTCTGATCATACTTTTTAAGGTTCTGGTTCGACTCAGCGGCTTTTCCACGCATCACTGTCGTCAGCCATGTTTTGATTAACCTATCTAATGGTGCATCTTTATCGAAGCATCTCACGTCTTATTATTTCTGCCCTTCATTTGAAACTATCTAGTAATTTTACGTGTAAGTATCAACATGTGATAAGTTATGTTGTTTTACTGGCAGTTTAAACTTCTAACAGGAAGTATTAATTATTATGATGAGAAAGATCATGCAATGCAAATTGCAGGTTGCAAAGCACTGATTGGATTCCAATTATTTATCACGAGTGCGGTATAGATTTGAAGAATGACAGAAAGCCATATATGGTAATAAAAGGAAGAGAATATACAATTGAAAGAGATTTTTCATCGGGACCATGCTCTTTGCACTTCCTTCCCCCGCCTTTGTTTGGATTCTCCCCCCAACCCCGCCCCCCCCCCCCCAAAAAAAAAACCTGGGTTCCCTTTCTTCACCCTTTGCCTCTCTTTACCTTCTCGAGTCTTCCTAATTCTGTCCTAACCTCTAGAAACAAATTAATAGGATCTGCGACTAGGGATGGCGGAGGCTCATTAGTACTGAGTTTCTAATAATCGGGAATTTAAAAAAAAAAAAAAAAAAATTCGATTTTCCCTAAAAGATCAAATTATTCCCCCCCACCATATTTAAAACCTGGCGCTGGCACTTTTCAAGAGTAGAGATTAAAGCAACTTGCGATTGCTTGGGCAAGAGCAACAAAAGCTTCTCAAAATGTTGACCCTTTGTTTATTCCAAAGGACATGCGTGAAAAAATCACAAAAAATCTCATTTTTAATGAAAATGGCATACTTCACTCGCATGCAAGATTTCCCGCTTGAAATCTACGCTGATGTTAAATTGCTACCCCGAAACAATCAGCAGAGACACAGTATTAACCTTAGCCAGTAATACTAAAATACAAAATCCTCTAGCATTTCAATTTTATTCCCAAGATTCAAACCAATCCTTGCTTCCTTTACCTAACTTACAATGTAACTTATATTCTTTTCGAGTAATATGAGACCTATTCACAAAGGGATAATTGGGAGGGGGGGAGGGAGAGCATTCTTCCGATGGGCTTTGTTTGTTCAAGAATCCAGGAAGAATGGTTCATTGGCTTCATTAGCATTGAGAGAAAATATGTCCACTGGAGCACTGGTGCAGCCAATGGTAGTTTGATGCCTAAATCTGTTCCCGCAAGGTGAACCATAGTGTTGATCAAGATAAATCACAATTACTGTAATGTCATCATGGAAATGGCGCCTGGTTCCCTTTTCCATCTTTTTGATGTCATCATATCTGAGTTCTCTTTTCTTCGCAGCTTCCTGGAGGGCAGCTCTCACTAATCGTTTTGCTATTCCCTGCAAAAGTTGTTGCATTTATTAGCCTGTATCGATAGTATAGATAGAGGGGTGTTATATTCTGATAGCAAGAGCAAGATGCAACCACCTCCACTGCTATTATCAACTCTCCCAGTAACTCAAGTTCCTAACCAGTTAAGTCCATAGAATTGATTCCATGTTTTCATTCAAGACTACCCTCCACATATATATATGTCCCTTCCCCAAGCTTATCCAATATTTTCTAATCTTACAACAAGCCATTGCTTCTTGTTATAGCATGTAGGAGCATTTAGAAGTCTATCTTCAATGTGATCAGACCATCGATTATCCACAATCCATGTCATCTTTAAACTATTTCCTAATAGAATCACATCTTATTTAATCTTTTGTTAATTAAAACCACCTAGCTACCAAATGAAATTACAGTAGAATTAGCTCATAGGCACATGGCTGATGGCTGTTATAAAGCAAACAAGAAAAAATAAGATGAATTATCCATAATCTATTAAACCTCAGTGGTTCATATTCTAGATTTATTTAGACCTGATGTAAGCATAAAAGCAGCTCACAGTTTAGAATTCTTCCAAGGAGTCTGCATCAGCATCTGAAGTTTCAAGTCCCCAAATAGGGTGATTAAAACAATGTTTCTTGTTCTAGGGAAAAAAGGAAGAAAAAGGAACAAGGGGCTGATTCTGATGCTTATTATATAGGAGTGCATGCAAATGGGATAAACACGAATCCTGTCCTTTGGATTTTCCTTTTTTTTTTTTATTTTCATATTATTTTGGAAAGAGGGAAAGGGGGAGGGTTTGAGAACTATAAGGCTCATAGACAAACAGAGAAGTGCAGTTATTATTTATTTATTTTTTGGTGCTAGTCTACAGAGAAGTGCAGTTACCACTCTGGAGTTTTTGGAAACAATCTCCACAGCCACTTCATCACTTAGTTGCTCCCAGAGGCCATCTGATGCAAATATCAAAAACAAGTCCTGTGGTCTAAGCTTTATAACTCGGATTGATGGTTCTGAGGTGATCACTGGCCGTTTCAGTGGAATGGGAAATCCGAAATGGTGAAAAAGAGAGTTTCTGTAAAACTCAGGTTCCTTCAGATACATGTCACCGATAGACCTTGACACCTACAAATGGAGATTCTGTTACCAGCTCAATTTTGTAATAAATATCAAAGGAATACAGCCAACATAAAATGTAAAGGGGAAAACAAAAGCGACAAAAGCACACAAACACAAAAGTTACCAAAGTTCATGAATATTTGGTGTAAGTAGTAAAACATGATTATTTTGGATGTACGTTAATTTATAGAGAAAGAAATACAAAGAAAGGAATACTGCGGCTATCATAAGAGGAAAAAAATAACAAAATGTAATGCTGAACAAACACAAAAATGTAAAGGCCTAAATGCTCAATAACAATTAATGATATAGGTTGATGGAAGATCTTTGCTACCGCCAGAGCATAAGAAATTGAAAATTCCATAGCAAACCATGCATTTCCTCATTTGCATCCCCACCAGTAAACTTGCCTAAACAGTTAGCATATTATGCTTATATGGAAGAATCCAAGTCCTTGAGTAATAACTTGAATTCTAATGGAAATCTGATGCAAGAGCTGAAAACTACATGGTACAAGCAGGGTATAAAGATACAATTATGAAAGAATGGGCAGACAGCCAAAAACAGACTAGAGAGAAGAATTATTTAACTATTTATTGGACCAGAGTAATCCACCACATCATGTTATTCACCCCTGGACATGAACCAGAGATTTTTGCCATTAATATTCTGGAAACCATAGTAAAGAGTTTGACAGCCCTCAACACAGGTGAACAAGAGACGCCAAATTTTTATCCATAAACTTGGTAGAAATAGAGCTTTAGGAAACAAAAATCAAAGTTAACATTTGTTAATTGAAAAAAAAAAGTAGGAAATCCCTATAAATCACGAATATGTAGGATGAAAATTTGCATCATCAAAAAAAGAATAAATCATATCCATTAAGGACTGAAGTAAATCCCCAGTCCAAGTACCTTACTTACTTGAATGCATAGAGAGAATTATGATGCTTACAGTATTCAGAGGCCAAGCTTGACCTGGGGAGAAATTTGATTGAATATGAAGGGGTTGATTTTCATAATTTCATCCAAATTTTTGAAATGCTTACACAAACCTCTGGAATCATCAGAAATGATATAGCTTATGAAACGGTTCAGAAGACTAGGGCAGAAAACCAGGAATGAAGTTAGTAAATACCAATTCACATCCCCACACACGGTAGCCAAAGATTAGCCAATAATGTCAAACCCTTGCGACGGCTTTCAACAAGATTTTCTATATAATTCCTAAGAATTTTCATAGCACTTCTACGTCGGGGAGATCAAATTGATATTACAAACTTCAGGCTATACTGTTCTCGACAATCCACATCAATTAAGGAGTTTTGATACCTAATATGGCAAAAAAAGGGGGAGCATTTGGTGAACTTTTTCCCAAATCTTTTGATGATCAATCACTTCTACTTCAAAAGCTTGTTCGTGATGTGTTACAAAGTTTTTCATGACTGATATGGATTATGAAGCATAAAATTTCCATTTTTCCTATAAGTAGTCCTCTGTTAGCGCCTAGTCTACTTTTAGTTGAGCAAATCATGATCCATGATCACTATGCAATTGACGAGCACTAAAAACGAAACGTAGTAAATTCGAACAGTTGAACCGACATAAATCCTTAAGAATCGGTGTATACCTGAATAATACCCTTGATGCGCCAAACACCATCAGTGTTTAACACAATGTGGGCATCATCAGGATGAAGAGCCTCAACCTCCTTCCTAACTTCTTCAACTCCCACATTATGATCGGTCGATAACCGCTCCGCCACCACCTCATTCCCACTGGGTTCATCGGAGACTCTTCGGCCAATAACCGCTCTCGAGTCTCCCAGATTCGCCACATACAACATGTCATTCGAAATTACACCGACCAGACAACACGATCCGACCGACGCAATCTGAGGCCGAGACTGCCACGAGCTCTTCACTATTTTCAGGAACTCCTCCTCCGTATTATAAAATGCCCTCCTGATCACATTCTCCGACAATACTCCTTCCTCCGAGGCCAACTCTGCAAAGGAAAAATTAGGATTAGGGTTATGAATCGTCGAAAAGGTCGAATTCGTCGAAAAAAATCAGAATTAGGATTAGGATTTAGTAACTGTGAAGATGAGGGATGAGATGAGAGGTGAGGAAGCGAGAAGCATCGGGGCCGCCGTGGCCGTCGTAGACGCCGACGTAGGTGGCAGAGGGAGAGGTGAAGACTTGACATTGATCTTCGAGACAATTGTTAGCTTGAACGACGGCCATAGAGAAGTCGCCAGAGGCGTGAGGTTTTAAGTCCATGTGCCATAGAAGTCCGTCACTTCTTCTTCCTAAACATCTCTCTACTAGTCCGCAACATGTTCTTAACATTCTCTCTCTCTCTCTCTCTCTCTCTCTCTCTCTCAGCTGTGAATAAATATCTTATAATATCTATCTGGCGATGCAATCTGAGTTTATAAAATCTGAGAGAGAGAGAATTAATGGCGATGCCGCGTTGGGGGAGACCGGTAAGACTGGAACTTGGAGGTCGGGATAGGGAAGTGTAAGATACGTTACGGTAGGTGCGACAGCATTTGACATTTTCTTTTGTGCAACAATGAGGGTAAGTACCAATACCCAGAGTTTTAAAGCCGGGTTTTTTATCAAGATGTGGTTTTTTGGAATTTTTTTTTTTTTAAATGGTGTGATTTTTTTTTTTTTTTTTTTGTGTTTCAAAAGTAGTGATTTTGTTATTGGGTTGATCAATTTATTTTTTATAATTGTATAAAAAAAATCAAAAAGTGACCTCACGCTTTCTGAAAACGTCACTGTCAATCTAGCTTTCAGCGTTATTGGGACTGACCTCATGTGGTTTTTTTTTTATTATTTTTTTTATAATTTTTGAAATAAAAATTATTATTATTATTATTATTAAAATATATAAATATTAAAAAAAATTTATTAATTAAAAATTTTTATTAACTTCATTTTTATTTTTAAAAAAACTTAAAATTAATAAAAATTAAATATTAACCAATATTATTAAAAATTATAAACAAATTAATTAAAAATAAAAAATTATTTTTAATTTTTGAAATAAAAAGTTGTTATTATTATTATTAAAATATATAAATATTAATAAAAAATTTTATTAATTAAAATTTTTATTATTATTATTTTTATTTTTGAAAAAACTTAAAATTAAAAAAAAAACACACAAGAGAAGGGGTGGCGCCAATCTCGCTGAAAACGAGATTGGCAGTGGTACTTTCAGAAAGTGTCACTGTCGGTCTCGCTTTCTGATTTTTTTTTTATACAATTGTAAAAAAAAAAAAAAAAAATTGATGAAATCGCGATTCCCAATCACAAAATCACTAGTTTTGGAATCCCCAAAAAAATCATACCATTTGAGGAAATTTTTTTCAAAAAACCCCCCACTTTGATAAAAAACCCTTTAAAGCCCAACCTATGAATGATTCCGCCTATCTATTAATTTATTAATCAAATTGATCAAATAGTTTTATAAATCGATAATATTATCATGATATTATATATAATTTATATATTATATATTTTAAAATAAAATAAAATTTATATATTTTTATAAAAAATGAATTTATTTTGTCAATATATAAATATAAAAATATATCATAAAATGAGTAATCGATCACATTTATTAAATTTTTATCTCAACTTATTGTTTATTGTAATAATTTCAATTAAAAAATTTTAAATCCAGATAATAGATCAAAATATCATTCTAATTTTTTTTAAAATAAATAAATAAAAATAATGATTATGAGTTTTAATTTAATAATTTAAAAATGATATAATAATATAAATTCATATTTTGAATTTTAAAATTCAGAATTACGATAAATTATAAAAAAATGTTATCTCATTATTTATAGTTTTTAATTTTTGATTTTTATTTTAAAATAAAAAATTGAAACATTTTTTGTTGGCATGAGTAAAATATTTAGAGTATAGATAAATTTTAAAATAAAAAATAGAATGATATTATCATGAAATTATAAATAAATATAAATTATAACATACTCAAATAATAATAACACATAAAATGATGATGAAGGTTATATATTATCGTTATTTTCTCATATTCGAATCCAAATAGGTACAATATTTTTACATATTTTTTATATTAAAAAAATTATTAGACCTATCAATTTAATCTGATTCATCCAATTCAATCATAAATTTAATTGGTCTTCATCAATTTTTTAAAATTTTAATTTTATAATAAAAATCAAACCGAATAATAATTTGATTCTCAATCCTATCAATCGATCCGATCTGATTTTTAAGACACTGACAATACCATTTAATCATCTACGGCACGTGACCTCTCCATCGCCGCCTTTCAATCTACCATTCTCTCGCAAACCAAAGCAAAGACTTCACCTCTCCCTCCGCATCCCAGAATCACCTTTACTTCGTGGTACTGCCCTACATGTTTGGGGCCATTTCCCTTGCCTTAAGGTGGACATTTACCTTACTTACCCCTACAAAGAAATCGGAAGGGTGAAAGTTTATATACCAAATATTTTTAAAAGAAAGGACGTAAACATAAATTACACTAAAATATTGAAATTAATTCATAGTGAAATCTTACTTACCCCTAAGAGAGTTTATCATTGTTATTTTAGAATTCCCCTAAAAGCATCCCCCATGTCCAAAAAAAAAAAAAGACGCGTATATAATATTTCTGGGGCTGGGGGATTCTAAAATGGAGATGTGGAAACAACTCTTCCCTCATCATCCAAGCAATTTGTATGAAGTTATCATGGTCACACGGTTCAAACCACTCCACTCTTTTCTACCAATGCAAAGGCAGGAGTCTAATGCAGTAGGGTGCCCCTTCATCTTTTGGTTGATTGATTATTAGAATAGAGATGTAGATATGTTCACAGATGGAATTGGCAAAAATGATCCCCCCTCCTAAATATTAATAATAGAATTCCCTAAATTTGAAAAAGTTGTTATCAAATCAACCCATACAAAATGACCTTGCCAAACCTTGACGGCTAGAATTGAAATCGGAACATAACAGCAACAGACGTCAATTTCAATCAATCAACGAGGAAAAAAAAAATTTAAGGGATTCCAGTTGCAGCCTTAATTTTGTTTAGAAAATTGGTTAGAAATTACGTTATTAAAATCGAAAACCGAGTCTCGATTGCACCTACACCTATTAACACGAGGGAAAAGAGATAGAGAGTAGAGATCTACTATTGCCTTTCCTTTGCTTCTCTCAGCGAAACTGGTCTTGTCTAGGCAGTGAGTGTGTGTGCGTGAACCTCCCTAGAAGTCACAAAAGTCAAAATCATTCCTAAAGAACAATCAACGCAAAGACTAACGACTCTTATTCAAGTCCCACTGCGTTGATTCCACAGAAACCTCTTTCCCCGTATCTTTCTTCTCCCTCTTTCTTATCAATTTCCGTCTACAGCTCTTTACGCGTTTTCCATCCTTTTCCAGGACTCTTTCCACATATTCCATGGAACATGTGACTAGTTCTATCCTGAAAAGAAAATTTTGTTGTCCAATAAATAACAATAAAAACTTGTTGACCCGACTATTGTACTAACCAAAGGCCTAAAAATTCTACAACCCCACTGCAAGCAATTCGTCCGTTGTTTTTATGGAATGTTAATTGTTCACTTGAAATTTTTTCTAATACAAAATATAATATTTTGAAAATAAAATTCAAAATTTTCAGTAATTATTCTAATCATTCTTTTAGTGAAATATATATATATATATATATATATATATATATATATATATATATATATTAATTAGTCTTCCTTGAAACTAATCTTAACCTTTTTAAAAGGATTATTTTAGAATACGCTTGCCCCGAAATGATTGGACCAATCCCCAACACCTTTTACGCAAGTATAAGGCAAAATTACAGAAAATCGAATGTTTGCACAATTAATGATGTTGGGTTTCAAAAAGAAAAACTGTCACTGCCAGGCAAGGGAGATAAAGCTGGTGGAGATCGACTGGGTTAGAAAGCTTTGACCATGTAAATCCTTTTGTGAAATCCCTGCTCTCAGTTGTCATCATCACCCTACCACCAGAATACCACCAACATTCTGATCTTTGTTGCATTGCAAACCTTTTCAATTTCGTAACTTCAGGAATACAAACCCCAAATTTCATAACCTATTTTTCAATCAAAACCCGTATCGAGAGTTCATATAAGTCAAAAAAATTGAACTTGAATTTTTTGTGTTTGTTAGAGAGAGACAGAGAAGGAGATAATGGAAGCCAATTAGTTCTCCAATTTCGTGAACTATTAATAGCAGCACTCTGATAGTCAATTCCAAACCATTGCCACCACACAGAACAAATAGTTTTTGAAAATAATTATCTCTTTATCTCTTACACAAAATATATATATATTCTAGCATGCCCTTCAACCGAATTGCAAGGCCTCTGTTAATAAGGAAAAGGGTCAAGCTTCATGAAATGTGCGATAAGACGAAAGATTGTTTATTTATATGTATATCGAAATAAAGAGAACCAGCCTCTTCGTAAGTAAACCTCTGTCTCTCTCTCTCTCTCTCCCTCCTGTCCAGAAAGAAGCTACAAGTTTACCCAGACTATGCTTTGTGAAACTCATAATAAGTTGAAGCAATGATTTATCTTACCAGGATGACGCCAAACAAGATGACACCAACACCCCCACCTTAAGCATGGTCCTACACAATTACATATAACAATATGAATCCTTCACTTACTATAAATTTGTTAAATCAGACTGGCCCCATTTCACTACACATGACCAAAACCCAGAATTCCACCAAATAAATCCGTAGGGATGATTCTCTACACACCTAGGTGGGGAACTGGCACAAAATAAACTGACACACCTTGGTACATATCAGGAATTATACATCTTAGGAAAATGTACATTTTACATGAATGACAAAGATACAGATACAAATTGCATGAAACCAGGTCCAATTCCCTCTCTGGCATTTTATCATTTCAGTAGGGAGGAATTATTTACAACTAACACACCTAATGCTCTACCACATCTTGGCCCTTACGGAAATAACTTAAGCTACTCTTGGGTAAAATTTCAAAATTGAAAAAGAAGAGGGCAAGGATCGGTAGAGCATACATATATAGCACGGTCGTTACCCAGCAGCCCAAAGAATTATAGTTCTGATGATGGCCTTAAGGCTTGCAGGTTATCTTTTTCTGGATTCTCTCTCCCTCCATTGAATATGTAGCTTTCCTTTTAAATTGCCCGCAATGCAAATACCACTGCCAAAACACATTTACCATCACTATTCATAGAATGCAAGAACAGATGACTTCTTCCTCAAAAATCATTTGTTTTCAGGCCACAAGTACACACTCTCAATATAGTTCCACTCAATAATGCAGTGCACACAAAAGCCATACAGAAATATGAGGAAGAAATAGATCCAACACATTTTATTCATCAGCAAAGTATCCAATAAAGAAACCAAGAAGGTGCAATCCTGAGAAAAAGTGAGAAAGACAACATAAGGATACGAGAATAAGTAAACAAAATCTATCAAGTTGTAAACATACGCAGCAAAAGCAAACAAAAACCAAAACTCACGTAAGTCCAGAGGTCCACAGCGATCACATACTCCCTCCATACCAAAAAAACCAAAGGACCATAGTAATTAGAATCTTACAATTTGCGATTCAAATTTTACGATTTGATTCCGACACATGAATGTTAAATATATAAAAATCTTAGAATCTGAATCTAATTCACAATTCAATTTAGACATAGATAGATTTGGT
The DNA here is from genome assembly GCA_037126225.1 of Dillenia turbinata. Classification (NCBI taxonomy): domain Eukaryota; kingdom Viridiplantae; phylum Streptophyta; class Magnoliopsida; order Dilleniales; family Dilleniaceae; genus Dillenia; species Dillenia turbinata. Next base: position 5,526,469 of record JBAMMX010000005.1, read on the forward strand.
CCTTATCATCCTATTTGCTTGTCAGATAATGTTAGATATGGAATTTGATGATGAGTGGTTCACCAAATGCAAAGATCCTTATCATCCAAATGATAACTCATGGATAGACATCCATGAATGATTGAATGATGATGAAGGAGCTCCTAGCAGAACGGAAAGAGACATTTAACTTAAACAATTTAGTTTTCAAACTATATATTTTAGGATAAAATATTGTTTGTATAAACTCCTCATTAAATTTTTTAATAGGTCCACGAAACTTGAATGCTAATGGAAAAGAAAAGGAATAAGCACCTGAAAATGAAGAAATAAAAATGATTGAAGATGGTGGTGACAGCGATATGGACCTTGGGGAGGATAATGATTTCAATAAATCTTGAAAAATTAGTATTAATATAGATATTAGCTTTTGAGGATATGATATGATTTTTAAGATGTCAAGTATCATGAACCATACCTTGAATCTTTAAAGTTTTTAAATTTTGGCTATCATAACTTAGATTAAGTTTCTAGCGGTTACCGGTACTTATTTGAACCCAACATTCCAATCATATTATTTCAAAAATTATGAATATATTATTTTGATATATCATAGGCATAGATTCTAAAAGTCATCTATATACAAAATACTGAACCTTACAATTCATGATTCAGAAAATGAGCTTTCCAATTCAAGATTCAAATCTCAATTTGATATCTACACAGAGGACTATAAAAGATTCAATTCCTCTTAAAATATATCACTTGGCTCCCTACTATTTGCTGCTGATCAGCCATCTCAAACACAACGATTACCATAATGTGCCCTTTTCTAAAGATGTTCTCAGCAAGCACCATTAACAAGCTGTGTCCTACACGAAGAAAAGCATCTTAAGGACCTTTCCAAATCCACAGAAATTTCAAAGGGAATTGAAAACTCAAATGCCACACTTGCTCCCAAGCCAACACTTTCAAAGACTTGACATCTATTTTGCCAACTCCTCAACATCCAGAGAATCCTATAATAAATATTCACATTGAACTCAAGACTATGCAACAATTAGAAACAGCAGCCAAAAGATGTGAACAATCAAAGCCAGTTTTTAAGATTTTTTTTATTTCAACGAGTTTCTCTGTGGGCCAAATAGAACTATTGACACAATCACCTTAGGAAAAGCCACTGCAAGTTCCTAACTGATATGATAAGCCAACATTATAACCAGCAGCAATTCAACTCCCATTGCCAAACATCGTATAACCCATGCAATCAGTTTCTGCTTGAGAAGATTAGCTGCATAGATGTAATCCAACATGGACTTGGCGATAGCAGAAGTCACCAGGAATGGGACCAAGGTCAAAGTTGTTAAAATTGCAACAATCTCTCTTCCTATTTTATAGTTTATTCTTATAATTTTTACCCTTCACAGTTAGAAATCTCCCCCCCCCCAAGATGGCTCTTTAATAGCGTAAAGAAGTAAGGTAGAAACCATGCTAAAAAGAAAGATACAATGAGTATAAGAACGATCATTAGAATTTAACTAGAGATGATTTCCGATCTGAAGTCTCAAGTGCCAAAGACCGCAAAGAAAAAGACAGCAGGAACGAAGCATTGACACTGTGCTCGTTAAAAATTCAGGTTTACTGTCCAGACCAATGTTATAAATTTTATATCTAGTCATGCATTGAGGAACACAGAAATTGAAAAATGCAACAATAACAAATTTTCAAAACATAGAGAGAGAACTTCTACAACAATCAAAAGGGTACCAATTAAACAAACCATTAACGACTAGTTTGAACAGCAGGTGTGGATGTGCCATCAATATAATACCAGTAGGCAAGAAAAAATTAAGCCAACCAATAAGGGCAAGGAAACTAACCTATTAGAAAAAGAAGAAGAACTACCGAAAAAGCCAATCGTATGGGTCGACTATACTGTACTTGATACTGAGATCTTTGAAAAAGTCTCTGAATAGCACCATACCAACCATACTTATCATAGCATTCATCACAACTATCAAGACAGCTCTTGTTTCTTTCATAGTATGCATTCACACCCTGTATGAAATCAACAAATGACAAACACTATAAATTGGGAGAGAAGATAGTAGCAATATAGTATCAAAAATGAAAAGCAAGTACAGCATGAAACAAATAAACGACAAAGATGATGCTTACCCTTGTCAATTGGGAAGTCGCCGGCAATAACTCCACAGAATCAGCATCCTCATGGCGATCCACAACCTTCCACTTCCTAATACCATGTTTAGGCCACTTGAGCTTTGCAGCAGATTCCATACTCCCTAAAATCCCCGAGAAACTAGGTGTTTTCCTAGGTGGCGGCTCTGGCTGATCACTGGAGGAAGAATGCTGACATGTGTCATCTACAACTGAAATTTTCCAAGAACCAATGTCAGCACTCGCACTAGCAGTCCTCCTATGCCCCGGAAATTTCTCCTCCTTGGACACCAACAAACCACATTCAGCCGAATCGGGCACCTTCTTCGAAGGAATAGGTGGTAACAACTCTCCATTCACATGTTGTAAATTTGGGGTGCTTTCACTAGTATTCAAAGAAGGACCAGAGAGAAACAAGGCAAGCTCGTCGCGTTCACCTTCATCCAATCCAACCCAAGGCACGGATGCTTTACCCTCCGAAAGAGCAGCTTCCTGTAATGAAGTTTCAACAGTAGAAATCTCGCTTTCAATCGCAAGAATGAACTGACGATGCCTGTCTCTGGCATCATCACCAAGCTTATACTTATAACTTGACCCAACTGCTCTTACGAACTCCTCTAACTACATTACAATTCAAAACATCAATTAAACAATTACCCAATCCGTAATCAAGAACCCTAATTCTAGAGAGACATACACAGAGAGAGAGAGAGAGAGAGAGAGAGATGACCTGCCATTTGGTAGTACCAAGAGCAGTGCGCAAATCCCTGCGAAGACCTTCAGAGTCCCAAGAGTTCGAAGGGTCTTTCAACGCATGAATCCATGTTCTATAAGTTGATCCCATCCTTCACAAGTCCGTTCAAACATAAATCAGAAACCATATTGAAAGCACTTGAAAGAGCATCTTAAAAGAGAGAGGGGGGGGGAGGAAAACCTAAATCTTTCATAAGATAAATCCATGCCGAAATTAAAATCAAAAAATTCAACCGATTCAAAAAAAAATCAATAAAAACGAGTTGGAAATGGCAAAATTAATACCTATCTGCAGATTCCTGGACTTCCTCGGCTGCAGAGAAGAATGGATCCTTTTCCCATCGATCAAACTCCAACGCCATCAAAATTTATTTTCTCCACTCTATCCCAACAGGATAATCTGAATAGATTCGATCAACAAATACTTCTTCAAAAAACCAAGAACATTAGCGTTCAAATCGTTGAGGGAGAGAGAGAGGGGAAGAGAAACTCAGGAAAAGAAATTTTACCTTATTTTGAGCAAAATGCCGAGGGGTGGTTGGAGAGAGGGAGAGAGAGAGAGACGCATTAGCGGCCGGGATGTTAATTATTTGGATTAAGAAAGAAATACAATTTGAAAAAAAAAAAAAAAGGGACAAAAATTGTATAAACCGCAGCCAGAGGACGAAGTGGAAATGTGTGTGGGCCACCGCCAGGCCAATCGACGGGTTCCTCGTGTATGAGTAAAATTGAAACGACGACGTCTCGTAACTCTTGATCGTTAATGCCCACCACATGTACACGCGTGTGGTCAAAACGAGTGTGCCAACCCACCGCCGGCGATATGAAGCTGCGAATGCATGGGGAAATTGTACTATTATTCAGTCAATGGCTGAGTTTGACTTCGGGTGTTTGACATTTTTACCTCTTTCTTATTACCTGTTAAGATATTGGCTATTTAACATAATGAAAGAGAGGGCACGAGTTTGTCAAGCCAAGAGATAACTAATTTTGAAAAATCATGGGCTTCGCCTGAAACTGAAATGTAACAATGTTGGGAGAGGGAGACGAAGGAGACAACGGATAAAATCTTGAATTACTAACTATGGTTTATGAAATATGGACGTTTGACTTTGGCATTGCAAAGTTGAATTGATCTGATTGGCCGTATGAATGGAGATGTAATCCATCTCATTCATTCCTCTTCTGATCAACATGTGAATTTAGTTAAAATCTAAAATATATTTTGTTATTTGTATATTTATTTGTTTAAGAAATATTAGTATTAGAAATGTTTAATTATTATCATGCCGTTAAATTTTTTTACTAGGAAAATTATGATTCTTAATAATATGTTATAAATTTTGATTTTGGTAACTCAATTTGAGTATCATTAGTAAGATTGGTAAACAAAAAATAATTAGATTTTAAAAATTTTTGTTAATTTATTTTAAAACTCCCAAATATAAGGAGATGAATTTTGAAAGAGTGAGAGGGATTTGAAATTATTTGAAAACCTCTGATTCTCCCTTTTTTCTGATTAACAAATATGTATATATATATTTAAGAGAACAGTTTAATAATCACAATTTTCACATATCTTAAATTTAACTATCTAAATAACAATATATATATATATATATATATATATATAATCTACATGTCATCTTCTCTTCCCTTCCCTACTATTCTCTTCCTTCCCAATACGACATTAGTATTGAAATGAATTAATACGTTTACCTTTGTAAGGAGTGAGGAAAACTAGATTTGATTTTTTTAAATAAAAGATCAAATTTAAATCGAGTGGTTAGAGAGAGAAAACTTAAATTAAATTGAATTTTTAGAAAGAAAATTAATTTTTTAGATTTAAAAAATTTAGTTAAGAAAATATAAATCAAATTGATTTTTCTTTAGTCATAATTATTTGAAATGTTGATAGAAAATATGAAAATAAAATAAAAAAGTTTTGACTTTTGCAAAAAAATATCCTGTTGAATGAGGGTAGAGTAGGGCAAGAAGAAACTATTAAATTGAAAAGCTGGAAGGGCAGATGGATAAATTGGAATGCGTGAAGCGTTATCCATTCACTGAATATTTAGGCTTTTTTAAAAGCAACCTTACACGAGGAGGATGGAGTATGGAGGGCACGGGAGAAAGGAAATTCGAAAAACGAGAATGGAAGAATTTTTTGGTTTTTTTGGGGAGGAGTGGAGGGGGAGCTACAGCTAGGTTTTACTCCGCTCCGTCTTCGCAAACAAAACAACACTCGGCGCAAGAGCTAGAGAGAGGACAGGCTATGGAGGCAGACGTGGACAGGGAAGAGGGAGAGAAGATATGTGAGGCAGCGAAAAACTGCGACATCCATAATTTAAAAGCACTAATAAAGGATGGAGCAGATGTTACTTCGACAAAGAAGGAGTCACTTCGAGATTGTCAAAACCCTTCTAGAAAATGGAGCTCCCTGCAACTCTTTTTTTTCCCAAGACCTCTCCACCGGCCACTTCGCCATGGATTCTGGTCATCAAGAAGCCTTCGACATCCTCCTCAATGCAGGTACCTAACCTCAATTTCGAGAATTCATGGATGAAATGCAGTGTTGGGTTAGGAAGGCTTGCACCATACATGTTGATAGTAATCATAATCCTTAGTTGTTGGATTATCAATAACTAGTTATTCCTAGGATTGAACCTGTTCAAGAAAAATAGAGGTGCTACGCCTGGGCGAAGTCGGAAATTTATATTAGGGCCCAATTACAATATGCATTTGAGACTGTAATTTAAGAGTTTGAGACATTACTGGGTCAACCTACATTTCCAGTTATTATTACAATTATATGTATTACAAATACATGTGTGTGTGTATGATTCTTTTCTTCAAATTCTGCCCTCTGCTTTCGACACTGAACTTAACTAAGAAAAATCTCTACATATTTGGATTATAAAAAACTGGAAATGGTTGAAATATATTCATACCCATTGCTAAATATAAAGTTGAACACTTATAATGTGGTATTGTAACCTAGCTAAATAATCTAGGTGGTCAGTATCTACAAAGTTGTTGACAAAGCTAAAGTGTATCTTTTGAGATTTTGATATTTGGAAAAACGAGAATTCTCTAGAGATGAAATTTACTTGATGGCCTAAAAACAGTAGTTGTAAACATCATGGCTTGCATCTCTCCTTCTGGTTAATGTTTAAATAGTCCTGTTGTCCTGGCCCCCGGGTTGTCGTCTTGATGAAAAGCTTAAACTTGCTTTTAGATGTTAAGTATGATCATCATGCTTTTCTGTTTTCCATGCCAATGGTGTATGAATCTTTTATTTATTTATTTATTTGAACCGCAGAAAGGAAATGCATAATGTGTATGTATGATTATGAAGCTTAGTCTCATCGTCATATATGTATTGGGTGTCATCCCAAATTTCTTCATAGTGCATATCGGGATGGGACAGGTTCAATGATGGACGTCTCATAGCACAATATGAAGTTGATAGACGTGTTGCTTCAAACTAGAAAATGGAGGGAAAAGATTGAGTCTGTAGCAATATTTGGCCTGATTCATTCATCTGTTATGATTAGGGGTGCGCATGGTGCGGTTTTGCGATTAATTTTATCATGGTTAATGCAGTTAAGGTTTCCTATTATAATTAACTGCGGTTTCTATGTTAACCGATGGTTAACGATTATTACGGTTGTTGGTTATTACCGTTAAAAAATTATTATAAACACAATTTCAATAACAATTAACAATTGCCAATTTTTAAATTAAAAATTCATTTCTAAACACTTATCATAAATCCAAGAAACATAAACATAAAAAATATACAAGTTTCTAATGTGTGAATTCAAAACATGCATAAACTTGAAGAAACATAAACTAGTATCATACCACGAACAAAAACAATAAGTTTAACACAATTCAAGATAAAACTAGAAAATCAACACAATATACGCCCACCCCCTACCCTATAAATAAATAATATTATATTGTATTTTGTATATATAATATGGTGATTATAATTAATACTATGCATAATTTACAATATAATTCTTTTAATATTATATTATATGTGTGGTTAGCAGTTATAATCGTAATTTTTTTTTTCCTATTTCGTTAACTGCACTGTTAATTGCAAACTTTTAACAGTTATAATCACAGCCATAACTGTAACCGCATTAACTATTAAACGTTAATCATATTTTTGATTAGCGGTTTTAACAGTATTTTGCTCATCCCTAATTATGACCACAATATGTTTAACTTTACCCTTGATGGCATTTAATGGTGTTACTGGCAGCACACCGTATCAGAGAAGATAGTTCATGCCTGATATGTGTGGATGTGCCTGTGTACGTTTTATTGGTTATTATTTTAAAGTTTAACTGTTTCAGTCTCCTAATTTCAGCTATTCAACCTTAGATTGTTGAGCTTCAGAGAGCAGTAATCTGTGGAGTCTGTATACATATGGATAATATTAGACGCAGTTTTTGTAAATTCTCTTTCTTTTGCTTGTGTGGTTGGGGAGACTATGTTGATTACGTTGGTTATTCTGAGCACCTGATTTTGTGAGTTATGCTGCAGTTGCCAATGTTGTCTGGTGTCTGTTGAATTCAGAAGCTGCACTAGTGATTTTCTTGGTCAAGTACTATTTCTAATCTTGTACTCTGTGTTATTGATACAAGTTAAGTTCCCTTCTGAGTTGCAATTTTCCTACTTTGGCTTGTATCTCCTGTGTTAATTTGAATATCTAGTAGAGAAAGGAGGCACAACAAAAATTGAAATATCACATCTTAAAAATCAACTAGATGTATTGCATTGCCATTACCAATTCCTTGTCCCTTCGGGGATTTCTGTATAATTTCCCCATTTGCCAGAAAACTTGAAGGAAACGAAGGAAAAAAACACAGAGATTAAATTCCCGACGCCACTCAACCACACTACGAGTGTACCGTCAAACCCAGCTAAAAGCAATTGGGCTGCCAACTACATGTTTCCCATCGGACCAAACCAGCCTCCCAAAGCTGGTCGTCCCAGATGGCAAAGAGTGTGCCGTGATTGTCACTGTGTAACCCTTCTTCTCATTACATGAACTGAAACTCAACATCTGAGGCTCAACTGCTATGTTAACTGCCTTCTTCTCCTCGGACGATACAGAAACATGGTACGTCCCTGAGGATCCAACGTTGGTCAATGTCCTGGTAAACTTCACGGTGGTTACTACGTCTCCGCCGCCATTCTCCGCGGATGCTGTCTGCAGAGATACGCTGAAAGATGGGTAATTGAAATCCCCAATACTATAGTTCTTGCTATTGTCACAAATCACATTCTTCCTAGTAACTGTGTTGATTCTAGTTGAAGTGTAGTTCAATGCGCAGAGGAAGTCAATGTAATCATCAACTGTGAGGTCATAGACTAGACCTGGATCGAGGGCAGCCACAGGGTCCACATGTCCCGCCCCGTAATCGAAGGGCGTGGATGGCCTTCCTGATGCCATGTCTAATATGGTCTGACCAGACTTGTAAGTGGTATAAGCTGTAGTCATCAAAGCGGATCGGATCATGGCCGGACTCCATTCTCGGTGGGCCGCTTTGAGCAAAGCAGCCAACCCGCTTACATGTGGGCATGACATGGACGTACCCGAAATGATGTTGAAACTAACCCGTCTTTTGTCCTCATCCAACTCTGTCGGACTGGCTGCTGCGGTCCAGCCGGCAAGAATGTTGACACCTGGAGCAATCAAGTCGGGTTTGAGTATTTCGGGAGTAAGCGGATTCGGACCCCTGGAGCTGAACGCTGCTACAACAGGTGATGGCTCAACATTCACCTTGGTTCCTCCAGAGGAAATTGTGGCCATTGGATTCGATTCCGATGCTATATAGCTCTTGATGGCATCGCCGGCTTTCTGTCCAACCGAGGCAGACGGCAGGAAATGAGCGTCGGCAATGAGCTCCTCACCGTAATCCTCCGTATTCGCCAGAATCATTCCGGCGCCACCAGCATCTCTCACCACCATTCCTTTTTCAACCCTCGCATTTCCTCCTCTCTCACAGAGAACCACTTTTCCAGCTACTTTCTCCGGAACTAAACTACCGGAAATGCATAAATTACCGTTAGTGTTGTTACTGACATTACCTGCATAGACTAGCGGTAATAACGACTCTGGTAACTGTTTCCCACTAAAAAGCGACACACCGGTGAAGTGCGTTCCGCGTCCAAGGTTGACATAAGCGGGGAAATCACGATCCAGAGTTCCAGCACCAACCGTAGTTATCCATGGTGCCACGTTGGACAAACTTTCCGAGGTGGGACCACCGTTGCCTGCAGAGCAAGATACGAGAATCCCCTGTTCCATGGCCCCGAAAGCACCGATTGCCACCATGTCCTTATCATAGTCAGGGGCACCGCCGCCGATGGACATGGAAAGAACATTAACTCCATCCTCTACTGCCTTATCCATTGCTGCTAGTATGTCTGAGCTGTAGCATCCGCTGAGCCAGCATACCTTGTATGCAGCTATTCTGGCGTGTGTAGCCATGCCACGTGCTGTTCCGCATGCAAAACTGAAGAGGCTCGCTCCTGCGACAGCTGCACCGGCTGCAGTAGTTGAGGTGTGCGAACCATGGCCATTGTCATCCCTCGGTGACTTAGACTCCTGGGTCTCATCAATTGGGCCGTATTCAGCCTCATACCCCTTTGAGAAGTACCTAGCTCCTATCATTTTTTGGTTGCAGTTAGAGGAGTTGAAGGTTTTTCCTACCTCACACTCGCCTTTCCAGCCACTAGGGACGGGTCCAAGTCCAGTGTCATCATAGCTCTTAAGTTCAGGCCAAATTCCAGTGTCAAGGACACCGATAATTACATCACTAACGGAGCCAGAGCTTGGGAACAGAGCATCAAAATTTTCAAGTCCAAGGAACTCTGGTGTTCGCGTGGTGTGGAGCTCATATTTGAGCTCTGGGAGGACAGAGAGGATGCCTAGTTGGTTTTGGAGGGAGTTGGCTTCATCGGGTGTTAGCCTTGCGGAGAAGCCGTGGACAACATTGTTGTAGGTGTAGAGCATATCAGCATACACGGATACAGATTTTAAGGATGAGTCATACCATTGGAAGTGATCGGTGTATGCTGCTGGCATGCTGGACTTGTCCATGTGAACTATGTAAGTCTTCTTTTCCTGGTTCTTTTGGTCTGCTGCTATGTTTCCCTGAGATAAAATTAATGCTATGAATTGAACCCAGAAAACACATAACCTCAATATCTTCATCTTTCTAGTTCTACTTGGAAAATCTGAATATGAAACTGATTTTCTCGAACTATTTTTCTGGGTTAGAAATAAATACTACAAAGGCACATACCCACCAGAAAGAGAGGGCTGATAGATTGATATTGCTATTGATACCCCCAGAGGGCAAATATACAATAGTGGGGATGGGGTAGCAGAGTCCTTTCCCAGTTACATGAAAGGAAAATGTACTTTTGGCTTCTATATGATTAGGCCCCTTGAGCAATTTATATATTCACTCATCAGATTAATTCTTTCTTCTCATAACTAATTCCCTTACCAGGGGTCCCCACCATTTTTTTAAGATACTTTATGTTCAGATAATTGATTTTGCTTAGGACCCAAGAAAAAACACCTCATAGATTATAAACTCTGGGAGTGATATTTGAACACTAGTTGTTACATTACACCCTTGGAGCCAGGTATTAGATAAAACTTGCAGACAAAGATTGCAGAATGTAATCAAGAAACTGAGTAGGAAAAACACGGTTCATGTCATGCAAGAATGCTAGGAGAAGTTAGGTACAATTCGGTTGATTAAATGCTTATATCATGTTTAACATGACATGGTTAAGATTAAGAAGACTATGATGTTGGATTCTACGAGACCTAGTGCGAGGGAAGTGTGATGTCTTAGAATATAAACTATCTTCACGATCATTGACTAGTACTCAATTTTGATGTTGATTACGTTCGGTTTTTATGGCTCCATTTGCATTTCATGGGCTAGTTTTCCATCTAGAAGATGATAAAAGGGTCAAAGGTTAATTTCAAAGCATAGAGGGCAATGGACATGATTTTTCACTTTTTATCACTATCTGTATAAAGAACTGTACCTGAATTTGGCAAGTTGGTAATCTTGCGGATTGATATGAGGACTGCATTTGGGATGTCTTGGGATACTAATGGAGCAAGGGATTGTGGACCTAATTGATGTGATAGCCGTGCATGTGCATGGCTATTAAATTAATAACAAACGATGGGGGGGGTATTGATTTAGGTAATTGTGTTCTTAAATGAATGTCAAATAGTGATTGAGTTACAGATTATTCAAAATGAGAGGAACTTTCACTCTGCTCACAAATTTCTCCATTTTGGTACCAGTGAGATTCGAACAGAAAAATTTTTTAATATTATTTAAGGTGCTTTCACTGACTGAATTAGTTAGTTTCAGTAATCTGTTAAATAAAATAAAGAAGAAAGTTATGATTATTTGAAGGCTACATAGGAAAGGGAATCCATGGTTCACTGGTTTTTGAGTAGCAGCAGAAAGTTAGGTTGTTTTGAAGAAGATAGATAGCCACATAATATGGAGGTCCATACCACATAGACAACCCCTCTACAGATTAAAATTAGCTGAACCATGAACCGATACCGATATGCTTTACAGATCAGCATCTATTTCTCCGATCATGTAATGTGGGTTGTATCTATTTTTGTCTAAACGTGTTCAATCTTTGTTAGCTCCGATTGTACTTTTCAAGAAGTTTGGTGTACATATATGGTTTTTGCAAGGATGAATTATGTGGTTAAATCAGGTTTTAGAAAAGCAATTTCTAGAATTCCATGTGTGAATTAGAAGCCAAATTATTATCTTACTTTATTTGCAAGATACTTTGGCCGACCCCAAATTTTAAGATAGAAGGCCTAGGTTGTTGTTGTTATCTGCAACATACTTTTCCATTTCTTTTCTCCTTGTTAAATGTGTTCTGAGTGTTCTTTTTCCAACCAACCTCTTACCATAAAAAACTCATAGCCTGTTTGGTGGAGAGACCGCTGATCATCAAACATTCGCTAAAAATTTGAGTGAGGATTAGGATTTTCTCCACGGCCTTTTTCTTTTCTTCTCTTTCCCTCTCTCTTTGGTTATATTAGGATTTGAACCTGACATCACCAGGTTAAGGAAGGGAATTGTGACCAGCTGTCCCTTGGACTCTCTCTCTCTCTCTCTCTCCTATTATTGGTGCCTAATATCAACATCGTCATGCTGGGTCTAGAAACTAGTTTTCTACGTCTCTGTGATTGTCTCTAACTATCTTAGGTTATCATCCAAGAAGATAATTAAAGCATTGCTTAGGCTTTGATTAGATATTTGATAAAATTATAGCTCTTAATGATTTGCCTATTTTTACCAAATCTATCTTTAATTTTGTGGTGATTAGCTGCAATAGGCCCACTATTATTGTTTTGTCTATAGAATTTGGAGGGAGCTCTGTAACCTCTTTTGGAGGAATTGTCTGCAATTAATTCAGGCATTGTGTTGCTCGAACCATGAGCGAATTCGATGTCGACTTGATGATATATGAATTTCATGCATTGATCGAGTATTATACAGATATGTTTTATCATAACGCAAAATGGCCATATTTTAATTCATTCTTAAGTTCTTAAACAAGTTGTTGTTAGAGAACTTAATTTATATTATAATGAAATTTAAATACTAAATACTATAATAAAATTTAAATACTAACAAAGTTTTTCAGACAATCACACCACGCATCCTAAATTATTGTTGAGCTAATTGATATCGCACTTAATAGATCTACTTACCTAAATTTTGGTAATCTAAATTCCTTATTACCTAATTTATCTTTGTGCTTGCTCAGGGTAGGATGCTAAACTTATCCTACTTTTTAATGTTGTCTTCTCCATGGAGAAAAGGAAAGGAACAGGTTAAAGAAAGGCAAGTGAGAACTGAGATCCTGTGAAATTGCCATCACTCGTCTCAAGGGACAGCCTACTAGTCATATCTTCCTCCCCTCAAATTTCATTGTAATTAAAAAAAAAAAAAAAAAAAAAAAAAAAAAAAAAAAAATTGCCACCACTCCTTACTGTAGAGTGGGTCTTTATTCTTTCCCTGACCCCATATTTTGAAAGTTCTGGTCTGCTCCAAATACCAATTTGTGACCGAAAATCAAAGATTCTCCAAAGGTTTTGGCCTTTTTCCTCAATACTTCTTGTGTTCATATTCGTTATAACAAATAGATTTGTTGGCCTGCTGATTCACATTTGAGAAATGTGATTTGTCTTTGAATATGGTTCACTGTCTCATATACTAATCTACCCCATGGCTGTCTCACTCTCAGCTTGTCCAGCTATCTTTGTTGGTTTCCCTGAAGTATGTCTCTCCTCCATGATTACTTCTTTTGCCATTAAGCTGTCAACAGAGGTAATTATGGAGGATTTGAAATGTACGTGTAGTTAATACATTGTCGAAAGAATTGACAATCTTATAGCTATCATGCTAAAGATTTTAGACATGACTGAATGGTTTGGGTGTTATGTATTAGGGCTAGCTAGGTCTCTATGAGTGGCTATGCTTGATTCCAATTTCGTCATTAAGATAACAAGGGCCTTAAATCAATAACGCAAGCTTAACACCCCCAAAGATTTATATGATCAATATAATACATACGTACATATTATGTGTGTGTAGCTTCACGAAATTAATTATAGTGGGTCCCGAAAGTAGCTTAAATTATTAGTGAATAAGATAATTAGAATTCGTGTGGGAGGCGATACTGCAGATGCATTGCCTCTCTGGATTAGAACAGACAGACAGCCAGCAAGTATATGAGCAGAAGTAATTTGAACTTCCTCTCCATTAATAATCTTGACGTATCGAGCAGTTTCAGCAACATTGATGGGGCAACTTGAATCTTCAAACAAGTCAAGCCTACTCCCCCACAAGTGTCACTGTCGTACAACCCATTTGATTGAGGACCATTTCACGGAGGAAGAGAGTGACATGTGACCTATAGTGTTTTGGAATAAATTAATAAGCAGATAAAATAAATATATAAAACATATTTTGGAAAACTATTTCCACCTCAAATATATTTTATTATTATTAGCTTAATAATGATAATGTGGCACGTTGCATTATTGAATTGAGAGTTGCGTTAGGAGAGTTCAACATTAGGCAATGTGACCTTTCAGTAGTTTTGAAGTTGCATTGTTTTTTTTTTAATTTATATATATAATTAAGCAGAATTAAATTAAAAAAATTAAAAAAAAAATTACTATTTGAACTGTACGGACTGACATTGCATTGTTTCTATTCTTCATGTATTTGAAGCTCAATCGAGAGTGGTATTAAGTACTCTATTATTGGGTCTTTGTACATTTCGGCTGCGCTCTCTCTCATTTTTTTTTTTGGGGGAAAAGGGGGGGGGGGGTGGGGGATTGCATGTAAAAATCAACGTTATGTAGTACTTCTACAGTTGTCCTTTTGCTTATTTTTCCAAGTTGCGACGAACACCGGATTTTGCTAGCCTAGCTGGTGCACGGTACAGGAGTGGTGAAATTCTGAGTTTTGGAAAGTTGTGGGACAAGTGTCTTCCATAAGAGGGTAAGGCATGTATGAGCAAACTATATGTTCATTTAATGTTTGTTTATGATAATTAAGAAAATAATATATTTTTTAATCTAAATTATTTAAATAATATCTTTTTTTTTCTTTTAAAAATAGTAATATCACGTTTTCAAACTCCGATATTGACTGTTTATAATATCTTTTTTTCAAAAAAAAAAAGTTAATGTCACAATCCTTCGTTGAGACATCCATTCTCGCCTTTAACAATCAAGAGGAAGAAAATGTGAATGAACGGTGATACTTGTAGCTCACGGTAAGTGAGGAAAAAAAATGATGATTGAAAAAAAATTTATGTTAAATGATGAGGTGTAAAACGGACTGAAAAAAAAAAGGAAGAGAAGCCGCTTCGTGTTTGTGTTGAAGGAAGAGAGAGACACTTGATGTCACGCTCCTTGAGCACGACACTGGCATCGTGGTCATCAATTTTTTTTTTCTTTTATAAACACATGTAAATGTTGTAATTTAAAATCGTGACATCACCATTTTTAGAAAAAAAAATAATGTTATTTAAATAATTTAAATTAAAAAATACAATATTTTGATAAAAAACCCTAAGAAAGAAAGAAGTTAAATTTCAAAACATCTTGAAATAATTTCTCTAAGAAATTCAACTATAGGGGAGTTAAAAGAGATTCTTTTCTTTATTAATGAACTTTAGATCAACTGGTATCGTCTCTCCTCTCTCTTGTAAAGCTCTCGACTTCGAATCTTTATATAATTTTTTTAAAAAAAAAAAAAATTTTCTTTGCTTCTTCGTTTTGGGAAGAAAATCTGCACCCATTTTCAAACCGTCATATATCGAAAAACTAGCAATCCAAACCTGAGGCACGCATGTTCAAGTAAAAGAGCTGTTCATTACTTTCGTTTGAGATCTGAATGGAGTCCGGTGGGCCTCTATTAGCCCAGATAAATGGGTAGAAACAACTCAATATTGGGCCCGCCTATTTCCTCTGATGACCCATCGTATAGGGACTTAGTCCCACCAGCCTCAGGCTCTTTTCAAAGTTCAAAATCCACTAGTGCTTTATCTGCGTTGTAAACTCAAATCAGTTATCTTGGAACCGAGTTACCTTCCCTCCAATGCCGTACCTTCTGGAACACACAACCCTGCCTTCACCCCCTTGGGGTCATGCAAAAAGTTCTCATCACCAGAATCAGCTCACACAGGCCAACTCACTAAGCACTTCCGCTGTTTGTTACACATTCATTATCTGCTCTGGAAACTCCTACAAGCGTAAGGCACATACACTATATATGTGCCACTCCCGCTCCTCAACAGAACCAGAAACACCATCGTCACCACCAGCATTATCCTTTTTGCCCTCTCAAGCCCTTATAAGCTCTCAGCTTTTTTCTTCTTCTCAGCTTTAACCATTCAATCCCTGCGCTATACTTAGTCGAGGTGAACACCAAAAGACAGCGAGGGTAAAGCTATCCCCCACACATTTTTCAAGTTCTCTTTGCCCCTACAATGTGCTCCATTATATACCTTTATTTTACGTTGTTCCAGTGCTGAGGGTGCGGTGCAACTGCGTTTCAGTGGATTGGAGGAGTCATGGGAAAACACAATGTGGTTCAATGCAGTCTTATGTTCTTGGGTTTGACGTGGCTCTTTAGTTTTGTTGTAGTCGAAGCAAGAAGAGGAAGGCTTCTGACTTATGCCAGAGATGGAATTGCCACCGCTCACCAAAACCATTATCACCAGGATAAAGCGGCTCAATTTTTAGGATCCAAAAATTTAAACGAGGAACCTGGTGTTGTGGTTGCAGCCAGTGGTACTGGGCAATTCCCTGGTGGTGGTTCAGGGAACGGGGGTGGAGTTGGATCAGGTTCAGGTAGTGGGTCAGGTTATGGTTCATGTGGCGGCGGAGGAGGCGGCGGCGGAGGTGGCGGCGGCGGAGGTGGTGGTGGTGGCGGTGGCAAAGGGAAGGGCTTTGGATTTGGTAAGGGAGGTGGTTTCGGGTCAGGCGGAGGCGGAGGTGAAGGCTGTAGTTCCGGAGGAGGTGGTGGCTACAGCAATGGCCAAGGTGGTGGTTATGGTTCAGGCAATGGCAATGGTGGTGGATATGGATCAGGCAGTGGCAATGGTGGCGGAAATGGTTCTGGTGGCGCAGGTAATGGCTATGGTGGTGGATATGGTTCAGGGGGTGGTAGTGATGGTGGATATGGCAGTGGTGGCTACAGTGGTGGAGGGGGTGGCAGCTGGGAAGGTCAAGGTGGAGGTGAAGGGTATGGGTCAGGATATGGAAATGGCAGTGGAGGGGGTGACGGAGGTTATGGAGGTCATGGGGGACCATAATTCTGCTAATGATATGGATTGGGGTTTGGGGAGGGAAGATAACAGAGGAGGATCATGTGTTGCTCCAGGCACAACAGTTACAAATTATGCTCATTCTCTGCAGAATAGAGGGTCACCAATGCCTAAAAATAAGGAAGATATTCATGTCATGTCTTTTTTTTCTAAATTTTATGTTGCTTTTATGTCCTGTCTATAGACGAAGAAGCTATAAATTTAATCGTATGCAGAAATAGGATGTGGTCTTAACTGTTATTTTTAACTCTAAGCTATAGACTTAGTGGCAGGAAGTCAAAATTCAGCTCTTGGTGCTGTGCTGTGTAAAGAAATCAGTATGCAGTGCTACTTACAGATTATGCAGACTGCACCCGAGGTTGACAGATAAAATTATTACTTTCTGGAACTCTAGCATCATGCATTACTCTCAACTATTTAACCATATAAATGAAATCACACAAAAATTAACTGACTTTGTTCGACCAGTTCAAGAAAGCTTAGCCAATGGAGTTCACACCCTCTACTACAACGATGACGTCTCCATGGGCAAGAAACATAGCTTCTAATGGAAGGTTGACCCACTACCAGCACCTATCAAACTGTGAATATCTTCAAATATCCAAATTAGGATACATGGGCTTAACACCATCTTCCCTTTTACAGATCAAAATTCACAAAGAAAAGTCCAAAGATAAAATCACACGACCCTGAAAATTTTATGGATCTGGTGAAATGTTTTCAAAATTCTCTTGCGCTTTTTATTCTCAAGGTAGCACTCCAAAGACAGGATGGCCAAGAGAGGGCAAGCAGATCTCAGTATGGTTATAATCATCATTTATTTTATTAACATCACGAGGCCATGACAAGTTTTCCAGACCATATATAAACAATATTTACACAACATATTTCAGATAGATACATAGAAGTCTTCTAGACATGCAATCATATACATCATAACAGAGATGAATAGCATGAAAGAGGAAATAACCTCCAACCCATTTGAAGCATGAAGCGGCACTTGGAAATGGTAATTAGACTTCTATTTTGTCAAGAAAACCAAAGAAAATGGTCCAATGGTTTCCAGAGGTTTTGGTAGTAAAGCCATGGCTGTCAGACATTATCCTGAAAACAACAGTCACACTGATACAATTAATATATTTAGTTCAACTGACTAATTTACACGCAATATACAGAAAACAATTACTTCAAGGACAAGGAAAATATGACATGGAAGCTTGATAAACAATAAGAAGAATTGAAGGTGCCATTGGAAGTAGACATTGCAAATTAGCAATCACAAGTATTTGAGACATAATATGTACCAACCTCAAAAGTTCTAATTCTATCTAAATTTAAGATGCATAAATATAAGGATATCAAAAACATGCCTAACTTGGCCTCAATACCAATATCAAAAAGCCCATTGAGAGATATGCAAGATTATGAGAACTGGTGTAATATTTATCAACACCTTAATTGTCTCAAGCAGAACTCAAAACCTATATTTCTATGTGGACCAAAGTATTCAAGCATCCCAATAGGAATTGGAATGATTTGCTTTAGATCTTAAATGGTCTCACAATTATCTTATCAGCACCAAATCTCATGAACTAAACAAGGGAAGGTGGGTACTAAAATGTGCACTTGGTAAAGTTTCTTCATGATTTAAAAGTTCAGTTACATTTAAAAATATATATATATATATCTGGAAATTTAAACCTTAACTCCTTTCTAGTGTGCTTGTGCATGCCTGCATGTGTATGTAAGTGGCGAGTCAGATGCTGCCCATCTGTTCTAACTTATCCTTCAACTTTCATGGAAAATTATAGTCTTCAAGGTTTAAATTACTATAATAAATTAACATAGACAAAGCATAAAATGAGTTTGCTCATGGTAGAACGAAAATAGACCCAATTTAGCTTGCTTCATAGAGTTGAACCAAATTGGGAGGCAAAATACTACATAACAGACTAGATAGACTCGAAGTCTTGTGTTATCTTAACAAGTTTTGATCACAAAGAGATTCAGTTCTTCGTGCTTCCAGTAAAAATCAAGTGCCTTTTCATAGCCTGCATCTCCTCCTCCCTGTTGCTGAGTATAACTTATTGTTTGGAAGCAGGTATTGAAGGGAAGGGGACAAACACTCCTTTCATGTTTGAGAGTTTTCCTTAATGAAATGGGAAGGGGATTGGATAACCTCCAATGCTTCAAAAACTCACCACCTCCGTTCTTTTTCTTTTTTTTCTTTTTTTTTTTTTTCAGGGGCAGGAGGGTTGGAAGTGAGGGTTCTTAGTTTTAATGAATTTGAGTAATATACCAAATTTACCTCCCTTTCCCTTGCAATAATTTTTTAACATCCAAACAAGGGGAGCATACATAAAAAATTCTGATTAGACGGGCCATCTGATGAGGAACAAACATTATAGTAGCATAAGCCTACAGGCCCAACTGATCTAGAGCTTCTTGCTAAAATATAAAACCGGATGACATTCTCAAGTGAGCTTACTTATGCCAAGAAAATATTTTAGATTACAAGTCAAAACAGGTCATTTGGCAGTATCCTCTCAAGATAACAGACAAGGTTTCATCACATGAGCCAAGGTTAATGAAAAGAAGATTTGTTATTTTCCAAAGAAACTAGGGAGTTTTGAAGATGGATGACTAACTCAAGATGCAAAGAGGCTTCTTTTAGACAAAACAAACCATATCTACATACACTTGATGAAATCATTAACTCCGAGCAACTGATAAGCAGCAGATGCATGGGAATCAAATCAGAGAATGCACCATAATAAATTCACAGCCTCACCTTATTCACAGGATTGGTCCAACGGGGACATCACTTTCCTCTTTGTCATTATTTACGTCTGGCTCACTGCAGAAACCAATCACCTAAATAAGATGTACATTTGAGAACTAGGAACTTCATATGTACTCCTATATGTATATAAGAGGGGGACCCATTGAAAATCAGGAAAACAAATTTCTATAGAACCTAAATGAGTGCTTTAGAAGATCTGCAAATGACCTTTCATTTGCAAAGTTTGGATGATTTGGCACGGCTGCTTTTGCATTAGGATCTGCAACAGCAATTCCCGGATCCAACAATATCTCTGAGTTGTTCACTCCCTGGAGAAGAATAAATCTTAACATCCTCCGTAATATGAGCTAAAAATAAAAAGAGACAAAGTACAACAACAACAAAAATAATCTGAGTTTTAATTCCAACAACTGGCGTAGGCCATTTGTGAGACAGATACGAGGAAGATTAAAAAAAAAAAAAAAAAAAATAGACAAAGTGATTTACAGAAATGCAAACTTCTTACAGCGGAGTTGTCTTTTGTCCACCCAGGAACTTTGTCTGATAGAAGGTTTACGTAGCGCTCCATTGCTTCCTCTGGCTTCATGTTACCAAGCCTTTGCCACACATTCCTTGCACAACGTAATCAGTGCCCTCCATCACTCACACATAGCAGCTCTCAACCCTGTTATTATAACTAGCAATCAAGCTATACCGTGAAACTTCACTACGGTTCTTCCCTAAGGTGGTCTTAGAATCAGTCCATCAACCTCACGTCAAAGGTTTTTGCTGAAGAACCATATTGGTGATATAGCTCCTCCTTGAGCAGTTGGTTTTTCACTCTACGCAGATTGCACAGAGGTTTGCATTTTGCGGTAGTTACTAAAGGCAATGTGCATACATAACATACTACCCCTAAGCTTGGCTGCGAAGGTAAATTAATCAGCTAACATTCACCAAAGTGATTGGTTATTTATTTATTTATTTATTTTTGGTTTCATTGCACTAAACTTAACGGGCATTTTACAAATATTAAACTTTTCTTCTTTTAAATGCACTACCCCTAAGCTTGGCTGCGAAGGTAAATTAATCAGCTAACATTCACCAAAGTGATTGGTTATTTATTTATTTATTTATTTTTGGTTTCATTGCACTAAACTTAACGGGCATTTTACAAATATTAAACTTTTCTTCTTTTAAATGCAAAAAGCTATCCCACCAAGCATGCCTAAAACAGAAAAAGTGAATTGTTCTCAATGTTTGAACGCAGTACGAGTCATGCATCATAAATATACTAGAGTTAGAAATATAACAAAAATACACAGCATCAAATGGAAGAATCCAGTAGCATATCAATGGTACAGTGGAAAGTTTGATACCACTTGGCACGTGCAGAGACTTTGAGGGCCAAAGGTTGACGTTCATGACAAGGTCCTTCCATGGCAACCTTTTGAAGTCCATATAACTGCATCAGCACGTCACTCCCCATGTTGAACAACTTCTCATCCTTATTAACACGATCAACATAGTTAGCGGCGGCGGCGAAAATCCTCTCGAGCTCAGTCCTCTCAATTCCCTCCCAATCATCCTCGAAGTTATCCAAACCCACCTTTTCCTCTTTCTCTTCTGCCTTATCTCCACCCTCTACTTCTCTTTCGACCTCACATTCTTTGCGCTTAACAACCACAATCTTCCCGTCAACAACATTCTCATCAGTCAATTGCCCAACAATATTTTCATCATTTCCTACACTCTTAACCCTATCTTTTACCAAATTGTCCAGACCAATGTCAACATTCTTCTCGACAAGCCTCTCATTGTCATTGCTCTCTACACTCTCAACCTTCCCTTTATCCAAGATGTCCAAACCCAAGTCAACATTCCTCTCTTCGATCCTCTCATTGTCATCACACTCTATACTTTCAAACCTCTCTTTTACCAAACTGTCCAAACCAGCTGCAACATTGTCCTCCTCGACCCTCTCATGGGTCAATTCATCCAACCCAACATCAACATTCTTTCCCTCAAACATCCCTTCAACTAAACCGCTAACTCCATCCTTTTCCTCAACCACACCACAAACGTGAGAAGCTCCTCTTTCTTCCTTCTCTTCCTCAACCCTAGCAGCCTCCTCCTCCATTGCTTGCTTCTCCCACAATTCCAAACCCTCAACCTCACGCACACTATTCTCCTTAACTTCAATAGTACCATCCTTACATATCACCACTTTTTCACAGCACTTCTCCACAAACTCCTCAATCTTCTTCAAGCTCTCTTCACCTACAGATTCAACCTTTTCCAATTCACAAACCACAACAGTACACGGATTAACTTCTTTTCTGCGTGCCACATCGCCAACCACAACCATGGAAACAAGCTTAGCAACAAGCAGAGAAAACACAATCGCCAAAGCTGCAGTCAGGAAAAGCTCCTGAACAATCTCCATCGTCGTCGATCGTTTTCTCTGTCCTTTCAAACCCTTGTTTTCTTAGAAAGAGAGAAATGTTCGGGGAAGAAGACGGCGTGATGATGATGATGATCAAAGAAAGAAGGGGAGGAAAGAGAGAGGGAGAGAGGATATTGGCAGAGCAGAGGAAAGTATATTCGCTTTAATATTTTCACTTTCGGATCCCAATTCCATTCAGGACTCTTTATGTAATTTCAACGAGCCTAGGGGGGCGCTAGCCTTGCTGGCAAAAGGATGTTGTGGTCGTCTGCGCTTACGAGAGAATTTGGTGTCGTTTTGATCTTGACACGTCATATCGGGACGTGTCTTTATCTGATTTAAGTGAGGACAAATTCGTCCAAGGACAAAATATTTTGGGTGGCGAAGTGAGGACAAATTTGTCCGAGGATGAAAAAGGGCAAACAAACTACTTTTTTGCATCGTACCATGAGGGTATGGCCCCGGTCGCTGATAACCGACGCAGCCACATTTTAAATGTGACTGCTTCCACGCGCCCTTAGGGCGCGTTCCCCCACGATGGCGGTGCTCTATTGGCATCATATGCATGTGAGACGCGCGTGTCACGCTCCGTCATCTCCGGGCCGGATGGCTTGTGTCTTCTTAAGACCTAAATTGGTCCTCACCTCTCCCATCCTTAGGCAGCTATCGTATTCGTAATAACAATCACACTGAATCATTCAATAATTATACGGTTTATGCATTAATTGCTATTAGCAGACAAAAGAGATTTACGTATAATTATTAAATTCTATTCGTATATTAATCCATATATCTTAAAATTTATAATTTAATTGTCCAAACAATTAAATTATTGATTCAATCATTAATTTTTTTATTATTTTAAAATATAAAAAATATTTAATTATATTTTTTAAAATATAAAATATCAATTATAATATTTATAAAATATAATATATTCAAATAATAAAAATTAATATCTCTTAAAATATCAATCAATAGTTTCAACAAATGAAGTTTCAGCCAACAAAAATTATGTAAATATGAATATTATCCCAGGATAAAGAGCATTCTTCTAAAATTTTAAGTCTTAAAAAGAAGATTATTTGTGTGCCTTTTAAAGTCAAACAGTAAAATTCTTGTTCAACTTAACAAATAAAAATAAAAACTTAAAATTAAAAGCACTTGAAAACGTGTGGTGGAGAGATAAGATCTCTTTTTTATTTTTTATTTTTTTCATAGAAGATAAGGTCTCCACTCTTTCTCTCTCTCTCTCTCCCCCCTTCACCTTTTGGATTGACACTCTTCTCGTTTCCCAAAAGCTCTCCCATTAACACTCTTCTCGTCTCCCAGCACCCATGGAGGAACTTCTTTCACAGTTTCTTCTTCCTTGAGAGGTTCCTCCATCATTGCTTTCTTTTGAAGACAGAAGCCAACGGGGATGATTTTTTTTTCTATATTTTCAATTTTATTTCTAAATTAAAATTATTTTAAAATTTAAAATAGAATTAAAAAGGGTTATGATCTTGATATTGCATTACAGAAGGATTTTCATACTCAAACAATGAGATTGGACTTCACGACTTACCGTAAGAATGTGGTCTTCTTTTTCTTTTTTTCTTTTTTATTTTTTTTAATTTAAACGAGACCCGCAATCATCGGGTCACACGGTTTAGCGGTAACCCATGTTGACCCTCGTGTTTTACCGGGTCAGGTGTATGGGCGGTTCATCAAGTGAACCGACCGGTGAACAGTTCGGGCTGAGGGTTGACCCGATCCGATCGGTTGATCGGTCTAGGTTTTATAATTATGAATTTATGGGTATAATTTAATATATATATATATATATATATATATATATATATATATATATATTTTTTTTTTTTTTTTCCGTGTAAAAACAGTAGTTGAGAAGGGGTTATATTAGAAGGATTCCCATATCCTAAGTACTTGGAAGGAAGCAACTTCAAGCATATTAATGCGTTTCCAACTGACGTGTAAACAGAGGACAGAAAAACACAATAAGGAGTAAATCAATGCTTTAAGCATACCTTGATTCTCACATGAATTTTCCAACTCAAGGTTGATTAACCAGTAAGCATCCTGGATTGCTTCCAATCTGAAATTGAGCTGCAGGCTAGAAAGAATGCCTTCAATGTGAACGAAAATTGTGAAGTACACAGATAGAGACATTCTCTTCAAATCAGATTGTTGTAGTTAACCTAAAAAGGGAGATAAACAGCCTAAAAACAACAAGTTCAATAAATTTATTGAGGAGTTTATCAGGTGAGAAGGTAGCATTACCAGATTGTGCTGATCAAAGTGCCCAACTCGTAATTGGCAATTTCATTTTCATGGGATACGATTTATTATTGGACAGGTGAGATTGGCTCTCATCTTAGAAATCACAGCAGCCGCTTTAAGCAACAACCCAATTTCTAAGAATAGAGATTATACAAATCCATTGCCACCACCAAATTTTGAGAAGGTAACAAGGTAGTTCCCTCCTATTTCCCAAGAATTTCAAAAGCAACTTCCATAGACAAACCAAATCGTTAAAAAGACACAGAATCTAAGAAGAAAGGTCTCCAATGCTGAAAACAAAGGCGATAAGTACACATTCTTTGGTGAATTTAGAGAAGAGCGCGACAGAGTTCCCAACATCAGCCTATGACTCCCAAGCATCATCTCTGCATGCCCAAAAATGTCTGCACATAGTTGGAAAATTTACAAGAAATATGTATATTCCATTCTATGTTTTGCCCGGTTCAAGCATGTGAGTCACAAGTCACAATTGCCCACTTAGGTTAAAAAGACATT
This sequence comes from Dillenia turbinata, assembly GCA_037126225.1. Classification (NCBI taxonomy): domain Eukaryota; kingdom Viridiplantae; phylum Streptophyta; class Magnoliopsida; order Dilleniales; family Dilleniaceae; genus Dillenia; species Dillenia turbinata. Next base: position 5,551,350 of record JBAMMX010000005.1, read on the forward strand.
CTTTCAAACAGAAACCTCAAACTACTAGTTACATCCCCAGAAATAAAAAATGATCGATTCTAGAAATCCTAGAAATATGTTTCAGATATCCTTCTGTAATTGGTATTGATCAAGTTAAGAAACCACAGAATTCAATTTTATTTCTTGCCAAACAAAAGGGGTAATTTAGTTGAGAGAAGAAACAAACCCTAAAAGTTAAATCCAGAGATGAAGACATAGGGCAAAGAACTTTCCTAGACGACGGAGCCAAGAAACCATTATCAACAATCGAAATCCAACAGGCGAAACAAGATGACATTGATGTGTCTCAGAATAAATTTGATTTTAGGGCGGGAAATGGAAATTTTGAGATGGTGTCCGATTTAACGAAACTCAACCGGTGAAGGCGAGAACGATCAATCTCAGAGACAAGTCGGGTCACTTCAACTTCGACCGACTCCGAGCCAACCCAACTTTGACAGTGTTTGACTCGCCGTACGGGCCGGGTATAAGTCCTTTTCATTCTACCAATAGATATTAGGCCCACACCATTGTATAGGCCAGTGTCATGGTATTAGGCCCGGCCCACACCATTTGTTTACGATTTTTTAAGTAATTTTTTTTAAATAAAATATAAACTACACGTCAATTTTCTTTATAAAAAATTTAAAATTATCATCGTAGGTTTTAGTTTATTTTCTACCAACATCCCATTGACGAAGGGGAAAGTAAATTAATATATATATATATTTTTTGTTCCTAACTTGATCACCACTCGATATCCGAGGATTCATTTAAACTAATTCAAATCAACATGTTATCGGGTTCTTTATAGGGAGAGGTCTCCCAATGTCGGCTTTTACATTTTCACGGTGGTTTAAATCTCCGACTATGGTTAAGTTGTTAAAATTTACTTCCAACTAATTGAATATAAAGAAAAATGCTAAACTAATAATAATAATAAACAATAGAATAATGAAGTTCTTGATGTGTCTTTATCTTATGAGCCCACATCGGCTAACCGTCCCTTTTCTATTGAATGGAGTTCTTTCGTTTGTTAGCTTTGACCGTTAGTTCTTCACATAAAAACATTCGAGAAATTGACAACTTACCACACGAAATCACATGCCATGTTGTTTGATACCTCAGCATGCCAACGACGACTTCGAAAATCGGTGCCAGCACATAGACAAGTCTCTTTTGCAAGTTTTTGGCATTCTTTCTGTTGGGTTTGGAAGACGACACGGTATACTGTCGTTAGCTAGATTTGAGCCCCACGTAACTTCTTATACAAGGTCCTTTCTTTTATTCAATGATGATGATATTAATAAGAGGTAACGATTATAATTACCCACTTACTAAAAGTATTGCATAATGATTAAATTTTTTATTATATATCAAATTGTTAGAATTTAGATAATTGTTTGCATAATATTTAATTAATAAATTGCTATGCAATAGTTTAAAACTCATGACTAAATGAAACTCAACACCAACAAACAACTATTTTTAAAGTATAGATTTGATAAAAGAGGACTATTTTGATATAATGAAAAACATAATTCTCTCTCTCTCTAACATAGGAGAGAGAGAATTCTGAATAAAGTTATGGGTGAAGAAGTTGTGTTGTTTGTGGAGGACTTGAAATCAAACTATGAGTTTTGGGGGTGTAGAATCATGAAGAAGAATATGAAAGCTCTAAAAATTTAGAAGCTCCTTGTGGTTGTTCTGGAACCGTCAAGGTAATCTTCAAAAAGCTGTCTCTTTTCTATGTTTTCATGTTCTTTTTCTGTTTTCTCATCTGGGTTTTTATTGTTTTCGAAAAATTTTTGTCTCAGAATCTATTCAGGACAATCAAATGCATGACTTTTGACTTCTCACACGTCCTATTCAAAAACCAATCAGCTTGCAGAATAACAAACTCCGGTAAGAATTTCCATAATGCTGGGCTGCAAGTCTTGAATCAAGGTACAAAACATTATGCCAATTAAATGCAGCAAAGCCAACAAACAAAACTGGCTAGAGCCATTGGTTAGGTCGTGTATGTAATCCAGAGGCTTTTTACTCTTGAAAATACTGATTCTAATGGTCATCATAAACAAAAACTATAATAAACTAGGTCGGGTTGGGTCCAAAATTAACTCAAACCCCCCGAACAAGTATCATTCCGAATCCTCTGAAGACTTCTTCAGGGTAATTAATAGTTCTAATATTCCTTTATTGACAACATTGATATATTTGGGGTAATATTTTGCCCTGAAAATTAACTCAAGCCGGGAACAGGTTGATAAAGAATAACATTTCATGTTACGACAAAACCGTGGTGCACACAAGCGGGAGAATCTAATAACATTGGAATGTTTTAAACTAGGCCTCTGGTTATAACCTTCAGCAAACAAAACTTCTCATCTCATTATCCCCTCTACCGACAAAAAGCAGATCAAATAGCCTTATCCCTTAACAGCAAGTTTCCCACCCTCTGCACTAAGTCAACATGTGATGGAGTCATTAGCACCTAAGTTATGGATTTCATGAATCCAAAAATGTTTTAACCTTCAGTACTAACCAAAATAGCATTGGTTGTGTGATCATCTAATGCACATACATGACTGGAAACTTTTCATAATATCCAAATCATTCGATCCCTATGGCTAACAAGTTTGATTGGCCATGGATGTCAATCATTCACAGAAAGAAATTACAACTTTTATTTGCAGAAAAAAGGGGATAAATGGGAGGGAAAAAAAATGGTATCGTTTCTAAGTTTTAAAAACTGTTCAGAGTAGTTAAGCAAAATGAAAAAAAAAAAAAAAAAAAAAGGGCTCAGTGGAAGCACAAACCTTGTCTTTAGAACCCTGCTTGTGATGAAGCTCCAGCTGTTCAGGTGTTTCAGTCTGCTCTACTACAAGAACCTGGTAACCCTGCTCTGTCAAGACAGCACAATAAGAATTTTGCTCCTTAAAAACTGGAGCTTGATAACAGGAATTAAGAACTAATAAACCCCATCAAAAAGGATATAGCTGGAGGTGAAAAGACATTCTCAGATTAACCTTTCTAGCTAACTTTTCCACATTTGCAGAGAAGTTTTTTTTTTTTTTTTTTTTTTTTCCCCTGGAAATCCACAATTGCTCTCCCTACCAAAACTAACAAACCTGTATTAAAACTTGAGGGGAAACCAAAAAAATAAACATCAGTTACTCTTTTGCACACATCTCATCTCATCTTCTTAAACACACTTCTTGTTGTCTCCTTTTATAATCTCCCGAATAGGTAAGTAATCAAAGCCATCCTATAATGCAAGAACCAAAGAACAACCAACTGCGATCTGTACATGACCATATAATATATTTTGCTTTGGCTCTCAGATGATCTTTGTGCTCTCTGCAGGGGTGTCAAATGCTGAACGAATTTAACATACAAAAAAGAAAAGAAAATAGAGCAGACTTGTATTTATAGTGATGATGTCATGCCACCTACTTGAATGCCTCTCTGTGCAACGTAGATATCCAAGATTCTGGTTCCACACTGCCAAATATATATAACATGCAGCATATTCAAATCATTATGTTTAATATCTGTGGTGAAGCTATATGATGGTGAGGATGAGGTATATAGACACCATCCTAGGTTATAATAAATGGCAACCGCGATGTCTTCTCCATGAGTGTGACCAGGAAGATGCAAAAACATGATGACAAAGATGATCGGACAAAGTTACCCCCTTGATAGCAATAACCAGGTTCCTTAATGAGAAAAGTAATTAGAGTTTGTTTTGACAATGTAAATTGTGGTTCCTCAATACAATATGAAGCAAAATTCAAGGTCTTGTACTGGTTGCACCAGACAGCAGTAGCAGTTTATTGGATCCTGAAGTTTTGGCTACCAGCCTAGTACAAACCTTCTCATTCTCTTCAATTCTTGAGTTTAGTCATGTTACATCACCAGAAATCAGGCATGGTTAAATCAAGACAAAAATATCCATTAAGAATATTGAACAAATAATGGTAAGGTCAATCATGAAGAAGAAAGTCTATGACTATTGCTGTGCAGTTATATCAAATCGTGTGAAAAAAGAAAAAAGAAACTAAATTATGGATCTTACAGAGAAAATAGCATACGTAATCGGAAAAATTATAGAGAAAATCAGCCCTGAAATTGGTTTTTAATTCCTCCAATGCCTTTTTCTTTCTCCTCCTCCATCTTTTTTGGGTACCAAAAAGACAAAGGAAAATGCCTATGATACAATTAGGGTCCAATAACTGTAAGTTATTCTAAAGACTACAACAGCAGCAAGAAGAAATCTAATGGAATTGGCAATAAAGGCAAACACAACAAACACAAGAAAGTAGGATCGAAAACAAAAGGAGTGAAAAAGCTTTACCAGATGTCCAGATCTTGTATTGAAAGGATACTAATTTTTATTTTATTTTATTTTATTTTTTGGAAAAAGAAGCATACTATCACCTAAAACAGGTACCTGGGATTGCAATTCAAGCAAGTCTGCTGCTGCAACAAAATTTAGCACAAGAAACAGGTGACTGAACTGAAATCTGCACATCAATGAGACAATGTCAGTTGAACATGTTCTCCAGTCCCAATGCTGAAAGCCAATGTGTACAAAAGTTCAAGTTTTTAACTACCAGTTTCACCCAACCGGGAGAAACTTATCCACATTTGCAATTCCTTGAGAAAGAAGAAAAAAGAGGCCAGAAATAATTGTGGTAAAAGGTTAACAGATTATTTGCACCTCTTCCATTTTACCAACCAGATAATGTGGGCAATTTACAGCATCTAGAATGACTGCTCAATTAAAACACGTGGATAAAAATTGACCTCTCTTCTTTTGTCTCCTTTGTCCTTCTCTTTTTAGCCAAGATAATACCAGTGGTCAATAGTGCCACCACAAACCCATGACATCTGATCCTTGGAATTAGGCAGGTTGATTCCCAGGTGACCTTCCTTTATTTTCTGTGTTTGCCTTCTCTTCATGCAGTTGCCACCAAAAAATTCCCACACTTTGCCAAGCAATCCCTTTTTTTTTATTACATTCAAAAAAACATCAACCCATGATGCAAACAAATTATCATTTTTCCTTCTTTTGTGTTAAAAATTGATAAAGTTGTTGGGAGTGAGATTTGAACCCAGGCCCTTTCCCACCATAACTTTGCTCTGAAGCCTTAGACCAACTCAGCCATCCAACAAATATCTACCAGATTAATGATATTTGAGCATAATTGATTCATCACATAAAAGGAAACTACACCACAATCAACAATAATAACATTAATGAACCTTCTGTAGCTTCTTTACTGCAGTCTTTCAACCAATTAGCAGCTCAAAATTAAAATAAAATTTAATCGAAACAAATAAGATTAACAATATATCTATTCTCTCAAATCCAGATATTTCTATGACCAGCGTCCTATGAAAAGATCAAAGCCCTTTATATGATCCAAACCAACAAACTACAAAATTTAATTGAAAATAAAATTAACAATATATCTATTCTCTCAACTCCAAATATTTCTATGACCAGCATCCTATGAAAAGGTCAAAGCCCTTTATATGATCCAAACCAACAAACTACAGCTTATTGTGGCATTACTCTACCACCAAAGTAAACCCGCCAAAGAAAATTCCAGATGAGTCCCGATGGAGACAAACATTTCCCCTTGAGCATATGGAAAGCTGGATAGCATTAAAAATTTTTCAAGAACTATGAGGGAGACAAGGTAGCTATGTTGTGTCAGAAAAGAGTGCAAGGGAAGATGCTAGTGATGATGATGATGAAGATTAGCTTAAATTGAAGTAAGATCATGATCTATTAGGCATATTTACCAAATTGAAGAAAAATTAGAAATCCTAGTCATCATGAAGTAGATACACATAAGCAACAATTAGGGAAAGAAAATGACGAGCATCGTTTTCATCTTTATTTGCACAACTACCAAATATGGAAACAAATATCATATGCAAATTAAAATAGTCATAAAGTTAATTGCAAACACTCAACAATCCACCCATATGACCCTAAAGCAAAAGTGCAAACAAGAAATGCGTGAGTTTGTGCCAGTGAAACATTCAAAGAATATAAAATTGCTGCATCAAATTTACAAATAATTCAAGCCATAATTAGGGTTTTCAATTTGGTCCCAAAACATAATAATGTGCAAAGATTAAAAAAAATAATAAAAGAACTCTTCAAAGCATATAGATTTCTTAAGCAGATACATCCTCCAAAATAATAAAACAGTGAAGTGAAGGAGCTGCGCCAACAAAGGTGGAGGATTACCAGGAAGATTTCCACCAAATTGTTTTTATTTAATTTTTTGATAAAACAGAACCGATTAATTTCCTAGGACTCAAAAATAACACTCTTTAATAGCTAAGAAGGTAGGCGGCATGTGTCAATTTAGGAGTTCCTAAATTAAATCCATTAAAATTTCAACTCAAAACAAATCTCATCCACATGCAGCATGAAAACATTCAAACTGTTAAAGGAAAGAAAGTGGAAAAAAGATTCATCCTAGGGTACCTGCCGTGAATCCTCATCAAAATAATAGAAGACTCATAACATGAAATCTAGGGACTAATTGCAAACTTCCCCATCAGACAAAGAATAAAGTCCATCATTAATCTGCATTCTTATGCCAAATGTCAGGCAGTGGAAAAAGTCCCAAACTGCATGTCTGAGTATTGTATCTTGGTAGACTTGTAGCACAACTATAACAATTAGGCAATGAAGACTGCAAGAGAGGTAAGACAAGTTTTTACCTAAATGTCCTACAATCCTACCTTGTGAGGGGACTAGGTTATATTGAAAACATAGAATATCATATCCAATTGAATTACCTTTCCCCAAAAAAATGACACAAATTTTAATATTTTTTTTCTAATAGTCAACACTTACTCAACCATGTTCCATGTTAGCAACTCTTGAGTCAGAACAGACTTCTAGCACAACTATAACAATTAGGCAATGAAGGCTGCAAGAGAGGTAAGACAAGTTTTTACCTAAATGCCCTACAATCTTACCTTGTAAAGAGACTAGGTTATATGGAATATCATATCCAGTTGAATTCCCTTTCCCAAAAAATGACACAAATTTTAATATTTTTTCTAATAGCCAAAGCTTACTCAACCATGTTCCAAGTTAGCACCTCGTGTGAAAATTTTCATAATCTTGCTTAACAAGTGTCCAAGATCTAAATATCCAACGGTAGGGAGTGATAGTTGGATGAGAAATGTACAAAGAACACCCCATGTGCTAGGCCAGGTTCACTAGTGGGCCAGGGCAAAACAATTGGTTTCACTTTGAAGATCAACCAACCCAGCCTAACTTGAGAAATATATCCAGAATGTGGGTCTCTTTCTTAGGACTTCATCTACTCTGTGCCAGGATGAATCACCAGCACCATCTGCAAGGGTCAGTAGCGTCTCCCCATTCCAAAACCCCAAATATATTCTCATCTTTCTTATGACTTCATGCAGTGGATAAGATGAACCAATCACAAATTCCAAAATGACAAAACCAAGCATCATATGCGCCCAACCATTAAGGTGGAATAGTACACGATAATCCAAAAAAACATGGTGATACCTAATATTTTTATCTATGATGACTTCATGATGCTTTACACGAAAAACTTAAAGAGTTTACTATACTGAATGATATCATGACGTTGACCATGAAGCTAATAAAAATTAATCATGCTATTGCAGGTAACAAAAACATAATTCGACAGGGAAAAAAATAATAAACCAAATTGTACAAGGAAAAGACATGAGCCCAGAACTCTTCAGCATCGGGTTTGTAAAGGGGTAACATTCAACGTACTCATGGCTACATGATACCGATGAGGTTTAAAGAAACACAAGAAATACATTCAAAACTTACTAGAACTAAAGCAGCCTCCTTAGGGAAGTTTAAGCAGCAAAAAGTACCAATTTGAGAGAAATAGTCAACTGAGTAAGAAAAATAATTTAGAAAGAGACTATCAAGAATTGGAACACCATGGTAAGTGAAAAGTTATGCAGCTTTTCTTCCATCTCCAAGTTTTCAAATTAATGATATGAACCTCAAATAGCTGCCTTTCTCCAAGTTATACAGCTAAGACATAATTAACGACAAGGAAAGGTAGTTACAGTCTGAAGCTTGGGAAGTACTGAAAAGGATGGAGATCAACAGAGTAATGGTTGAAGAAGATGATGGATGAAATATTTAGTGAGATTGAAGTAGAGAGATAAAGCAGGGTTAGAGAGAGAGAGAGAGAAGAACAGAAGCAGAGAAGGAAGAAAGTTTATTCTCATTCATCGATGTCTTGCTTCTGATCTAATACAAGCATTTAAAGGTTGTCGTTTAACAATCTTCTAACAGAATTAACTTCTTCAGTTAATCGATTCTAACAAAAATGTGGGTAAAATAAATTTTTTTTTTTCCAAATCATTCAGTAGTTGTTACACCTTATTGAGAGATGGAATGGGCCATCCCTCACCAACCGGCTGTTATTGACAATTCTCTCAGATCTTATAGTTACCCAAGTTAAATGTGGGTAAAATAATTTTATTTAAATATTATGTCTAACTACATGTACAGAATTAGGCTGATCAGCCTCTTCATAAATGAACGATAACACAAAAATAATCAGAAATAGGTTCTAAAAGTTAAAATATATTACCTCCAAAACTAACGCAGGAACAAATGTTTGATCCTAATATCCTATTCAGTTGGGCCGCTGAAGATAATTTCAAAAACCAAATTTCAATTAATTCATAGCACTATCTGTCTTTGAGATTATCTTTCAGTGATCTAGAGAATGAAGAGATGCGACAGTAGCATTTGAAGGAGAACTACTTTAACATACCTTGGGAGTTTTAGGTGTTTTGGCATATGAATTATCCCTATGGGATGAACTTTCGGCCTCCTTATATCGCCATTGTTTATAAGCCGCAAGATTAGTAATTATGTCAAATAATAATATGAGAAAAAAGAAAAAGTAAGCAAACATTTGGATAACAAAGAGTGGTTACAACCATAGATGATGTTTTTGGTTCTTAATGGGAGGAGGGGGAATGAGGAGACTCAAGCCTCCAAACTAATGGTTGGAGGGAAAATCGGGTAGTCACCAGACTATAATGGAGAACAAGTGAATGGCATTCTAAAACAATATTTGTAAATAAATATAAATAACATGTAAAAAACTAGCTTACAAGAAATAATAAACAAAAAGCAGAATTCCATTAGAGTTTGACATATATCAAATTGAATTTCAAATATCAACAAAAAAACACACACACACACACACATATATATATATATATATATATATATATATATATATATATATATATGTATGTATGTATTGTTTTGATGAATAAAAGGTTGTATTAAGGGTTTCAAGGGAAGCCACCCAAAAGGAAATTACAAGGCTAGAGGGTCAGAATAAGTAATACCTGCTTCTGAAGATTTAAGAGGGTCAGAATTTCTTTTCTCAATCCAAGATGCTCTGCCCACATAAGCTTTGGTTGGAAACTTGGGTTTTAAATTAACCTGCATAAGAAAAAGTAGAATTTTACTAGTAAAAGAATAGTAATATTACTGAAAGTATATAAACCAATTATACTATCAGTATCACTCTCTACCCAGAAAATTCTCAACTCAATACTTAAACAATATTATGCACCAATACATGATGTTAGAGAACGAGCCTATCCACAAGTTTTCATTCGTTGGAGCACATTAACTGTATTTTCTTAGAAACAATAAAAATATTTGGCACTATTATTACACATAAAGTTGAAGATTGATTCTTAGTTGTTATAGAAATAATCAAACTTGATATGAGGTGTTGAATAATTGGTCAAAAGTATTTTGGATGCCACCAAGGCATTTGCATCTTTTGTATAATGAACACCATCCCAGCTTATATTTTTTTCATCTTCCTTACAAACTATAAAACCAGTAAAACCACATGTGATGTTTGGGCAGAAATTATAAGGTGGCGCTCCATAACCACAGCAAGCCATCAGTGGATTCCAGCAACCTATCAATACCAACATTGAACAAAATTTAAACACTGCAAAGATGTATATATGCAAAATGTGAACAAGTAGGAATACTGAAATGGGGTCTCACCATATACAGAAGAGTTGGGCAATTAGGTCATATTTGATGCAATAAATATCAACTGACACAGTTGTTACATTCCCTATTTCAGATTTAAGTTCATCACATAGAGCACTTCGCTTTTCATTGAAGGCTTTTGCTCTGTCATTGAGCTGCTTAAGGCACCCATATTGATCATAGTCACTGGCATTCCCGTTAGTTGCAGTAATATGTTTTTGAGGTAAACAACCTAATGGCCCAGTATTATGTACCCAAAAGTTCTTCCCACCATGTTCAAATAAGGTCAGCACATGAAACAGCACCACCAGAAAAATTTATTGCTAAGAGCTACCAGCATAAGTGTTTGGACTGACTAAAGGACCAGAAAAAGGTAAAAGCAAAGAAAATTATGAATTGCAGTAAAAACAACAGCAACTCACCCAAATAACAATTTTTATTTCCTCGATAAAGATGGAATTCGTTCAATTATTTATGCATAAGATAAATAAGAAAATTCTGCAGCAAGATCATTCTGGCCAATGTCAATTACATAAACTGCATTCTTGAAGTCGTCTCCCACTAATTTGGTAGATCCCGTGTTTATAATTTGGAGCATCAATGTGTAACAAGATGATTCGAAAAACAATATATCACAATGGGTTGGATACAACACCTTTAGTTATAAGACTGAGAGTGAGTTTGAAAACGAGCAAACTCGCGTACTTAAACATCCAAACTAAAAGGAACATGTTTAGGTAGCATTGCTGAACCACTTATGGCAAAATTAGCTCCATTTGTAAAGTCTGGCTCCAGGGATTCAAAAATGGCGTCAGATAGCTAGCATTCAAACTTTCACATGCAAAAATAGCAAGGAGAACCAGAGAATCTTATTTCGATTTTCATTTCATGCTAGACCATTCTTTTTCTAAAACAACATTACATTCTCAAAAGGAAAATACACTCAAAATTAATTATTCTGTTCTGGAGGACAGTGCAAGATAATAAACTTAAAATTTGTCCAAGCCACACAAGAGATTCAAGACCAGTCCTGGCTCCATTCATATAGAGTCCTAGAAAGAAGGAAAATTTTCAGGCCTCTGCCACTTTGGATACTATTCTTCGCAAATCTGAAGTACTTATGAACTAAAACCTACACAAACTACCTTTTGTCATCAGTAGTATCCAGCTATGAATGAAAGTGGGTAAGGCACATAAACTAGATTGCAATGAATCTGCAGGCTCAATGTTTACTAGCTTTAGAGGTAAAATCTAAAGCATTCATCACTGTCAAGAGCGGCTATACTAGCTATGTGCTTCTCATTAATAACAAAAGAGATCCAAAAAAAAAAAGGAAATCGAGAAGCTTATACACTAAAAAATAAATTGAACAGCAGTCTTTTCTACCATTTGAAAAAAAAAATCTTTTACAAAACAACTTCTGCAAACAAAAAGCATTCAGTATTGAAAAGCAAGGGCTTGGTTTTAACTTACAAAGGAAATCAATCACTAGACGACCATCACATTATTGATTGGCTGGCTGATGGAAGAAAGCACGTCCAATTGGAAGTAAAAGTCAAATCCAAGGGCAGCACAGATAACCCCAGTATCTGAATTGGAGTTGCCAAAGGTGAAAATGACCAGTTTTCCGTTGCACTGAGAATGAACAAACAAGCGAGTAACACAAAGAATTGCCAAATGTGAATAGAGGTGAAGGCAGGGAGCCCTTTACCATGGCAGCCATTCTTTTTTAACTGTTAATATGGGATGAGCTCACTGGGAATATCAAAGCATGTAGCACCACAATTAATAAGAGAGAGATTAATTATTTTTCTGATAATGAAAAGTACATAATCAATATAGGTAGTTCTCAAAAATGGCAATTTTATTAAATTGAATCAAATAGATCATATAAAGAAAATTTCAATACTTATGACAAAAGTAAATCTTGAAACTCAATAAATTATTTATATTTAGTGAATCCTTTAATCTTTTGTGCCTCTCTCGCTCTCTCTCCAATCACATAAAGAGATCATACTCCCAAACTAATTACCCCCCAGTACACACACAAATTAATTAATACAACCAAATGTTCTATGAAATGTGTATAATTTTGGTTTGAAGCTTACCAGGCAAGCAAGAGATCATACTCCCAAGCCCCAATCACATAAAGAGCACTGTGAAACCCATCTCCATCGCTAAAGAGCTCTCTGTGATGCTTTAGCATAGTAGCTAGTCTTAAAGCAAGAGAACACAAACAGTAAATAGAGTGCACAGCTGTGCATGAAGGTCACCTTATATATCAGTTCAAGTGGACACTTTTGAAGCAAACACAGACACAATTGAAAATCCAATACAACAGGGACAAACTAGGAACGTGGCTGCCCCAGTCACTGCAAAATTCACTCCACTTGTGAAATTCGGTGCCAATGCATCCAACTACAGTCACAAAATAACTCAGCAAACCTGGTAGCAGAACAAAGATATTCAAATGATGTCAGAGAAATGTTTATATTTCACTTGTTCTGGTTTCTTAGAAAAAGCATAAGGGAATTCGCTTCTAGAAACCAGAGTCAATTCAAATGGAATTAACAAAAGAAAAACTGTCGACATATGTGGCTTATGGTTAGATTATTACATGTTTCAAATTGACCTAGTCTATCAACAACAATCATCTAAACAGGCAAATGTCCTTTTTCCTGCACTTACGGTGATCCCAGTGTGACATTGTTGACAGAGTTATGATCAGTCAAGAAATTAGACTACTACATAGGGTTAGCATCACAACTAACGAAGATATTTCAATGGGTTGCCAAAAGCATTTAGCCTAAACCACGAACCACAACGTTAATAGGAAAACAAAAAGGAGATAATAATTGAAAATGGTTAAGTAGGCTAAACAGATGATATCATTACACCTTAAGATTGGTATAATATGTCATCTTCCACTTCAACAAAGAGACATGCAGAAGAAAGCTAGAAAAGCAAAGAGCAAAGCAGTTGCTGAAGATTAGACTGAGAAGAGAAATCAAACCAGAAGACCTCTATCTCCCAATCATCCATGGCAGGCAGGTTGATTGATGGTCCAGTGCCATCTAGTGCTCCTCCAGTGTCCAACTGAAATCAACAAGGGGCCTCCCCTGGATGGAAATGAAAAGGTCAGACATGTTCAAAAGCACCAATACCATAGTGGAAAAATTAAGTGATAAGAAGGTTTCCGGAGCTATGTCTTTGCTTATCCATACTTAGCTCTATTGTGTATTTAACTGCATGACCTCTTGCCAAGTCATTACGGCTACGTCATGATCTTGCTTTAGACAATACACCATTATGGAGATAACCAGCAGATCTGTTTCCATCCACCAAAAAATAAAAAAATTAAAAAAAAAATAAAAAAAAAAAACTAAAGATCAAAGAACACCATGTAGAGTAACTCAACTTCAGTTTAAGTATAATTCACCACATGCTAATGGCCTTGTTTCCTAATGCTTCTGGTGAGACTAGACCTGCAACTGATTAAACACCAAAATGTAAACAAACAGACTTTAGAAGGCAATAGAGAGAAGTGGACATATATATTCTGCTGATCAAGTTGCAATGAATTTAAAACAGAATCCTGTGGCACTTTTCATTTCCCAAGCCTGACACATTTCCATATGAACATGGACTTGATATTGGGAATGACAGCACATGGACACAGGAACATGGCAAATTGTAGTTTACGCAATTATAAGCTACAAAATGTTGTGTTTCATGTCGCGGTCTGGGAACTGTGTCGGTGTTCTGATTAGAAGTGTTTGTACAACACGGACTTCCATCAAATAAGTGGTAAAAATATCAAAAGGGATAAATCATAATCTAGTGCTTGAACTATATTGAAATTGTAGGTAGGCCCAGCACAAAGAAAGAAGTTTACAAGGATCTCCGGGAAAAAAAAAAAAAAAGAAAAGAAAAAAAAATCCTCAAATTGATTTCACACATGAAACCACAGACCCACTGTTCTGCTCTGGTTCTCCTGGTTGTAACAAAAATTTCATAGACAATTCTAAGACACCGCTTTACCTCTGCTCTGCTCTAACATAAATCTCAATACTCAAAAGCATATCAATATGACTTTGCCTTAACAAAATGGTATTATTATAATAAATTTATTCCACATAATCAATAGTTAGTTTGCTTAAATGGTATAACCAATTTTCCATATAATCAATTTTTATAAGAGTATCAGATATTGCCAACATTTTTGAGGTAAGCAACCTAGAGGTCCTGTATTGTGTACTCAAAAGGTCTTCCCCCCATGTTGATATATGTTCAAACACATCCCAGAAAAAATTTACAGTAATAGCTAACCATATACCATTTTTGTTGAGTGACCAGACTAATCAAGCATTGGAAAAAATGAATAAATAAATAAATAGAAGAATAGAAATATTATGAATTTTGTAGAAACAATGGTAACTTACCCGAATAGCAAATCCAATTTCATCAATAAAAGATGGATTTCTTTCAATTATTTGTGCATAAGATAGGTAGGTAAATGTTGCAGAAATATCATTCTAGCCAATGCCAAATACATAAATTGCATCCTTGAAGATTTCATCTCCAACTAAGTTTGTATATCTTGCATGCAAGAGTTGGTACCACAATGTAGTACACAATGACCTGGAAAAAAAATGTGTCATTAGATTAGATATAATACCTTTCGAATTAATATTATACCTTTCAATATAAGGCCAAGGGAGTGAGTTTGAATACGAACCAACTGGAGTAGTTGAACATCCAAACTAAAAGGAACATGTTTCGGTAGAGTAGATAAACCACTTACTGCAAAATTAGCTCCATTTGTGAAGTTATTCTAAATATGGTGTCAAATAGCTAGTATGTAAACCTTCGCCTGCATGAAGAACAATGAGAATAAAAGAATCTTATTAGGACTGTCAGTTTGTGGGAGCATCATATTTAAAATTAAAAAAAAAAAAAAAAAAAAACCAACATATATTCAAATAGCTAGTATTCAAACTTTTACTGGCAAGAAACAACCAGTAGGATAAAAGAAATCTTACCTGGACTGCTAGTTTTCACAACATCATATATATCTAAGACAACATATTGCAATGATAGAAGTATACATACCCATGAAACAATGATTGAGATCAGGGTGGACAGTGTAAGAAAATAATCTGAAATTTGCCCTAACTACATGACATTCTGGACCAGATGCCATGCTGTCATGTCCAAGAAAGAAAGTAACATTTTCTTGCCTATGTTACAATTGATAACATTTTTATGGGTGGAAGTGCTTTTGAACCAAACAACTGCACTAAACAAGTTTTGGCAGTCATGCTGAGCAATTTTTGATTCTGGTATCTATCCATGATCTATGCTAAATAAAGAAGTTGACTACGCGCAATGGACCATTGTTACAGAAGTCATTTTTTTGAGCACATGTAAAATAAGAGCTTTCATAAGTATGAAAGACAGTGGGAAAAAGATATGTCTATCATAGGAAAAAGAAAAGAAAGAAGAAGAAATTGAATCTGAAAAGTTCACATCAGTTATTTTCAATAGACATTACAGTGTGGACACTGCCCATGTTTATAGAGTGTAGCTACCACATCGAGAAAGTAATATTTGGTAGGCATCATAAGTGGCAAACAAAGGAGGCAATTTGAACATACAAAGGAAATCAATAACCTAACGACCGTCGCACAATGAAACTGATGGTTGATTGATGGAACTATGTGCTGATGAAAGTCCAAAGTTGAATCCTAATGCCGCAACCCATCCACCAGTGTCTGAAAAGTTCACATTAGTTATTGTCAATAGACAGCACAGTGGTCACTGCCCATGTTTTTAGAATGTAGCTACCACATCAAAAATGGTAATCTTTGGTAGCATAAATGGCAAACTATTGAAGCAATTTGAACTTACAAAGGAAATCAATATCCCGGCAACTGTCGCACAATTGAACAGATGGTTGATTGACGAAACTGCATCCAGATGGAAGTCCAAAGTTGAATCCTGATGCCACAACCGATCCACCGATGTCGGAATTGGAGTCAACAAAGTTGAAAATGACTGGATTTCTATTGCAGAAAGAATGAACAAAAAAGGAACCTAGACAGAATCACTAGAGAAGTGAAAGGCAAAGACCGAGAGCCCTCAACTGCAGCAATCATTCTCTTTAACCCTCAATTCTTGCTGAGCTCAGCAAAGATATTTCATACAAAGAGAGTATAAGAGAAGAGGCGATTTCTCCAACAACCCACATATTATGCTTGTGAATATTAATAGTCAGGATTCACTGACAAGCAGTTCGTTCTATTCTTTGAATTCAGGTCATAGCTCTGCATGTGAAGCAAAAAGGTGGATCCACCTTAACTCATGCCTGGACCTTGCATGCCAATGAAAAAGTAAAATTAGGGATGAATGAAGCAACCGAGACAGATACCAAATGCTGTTATTCAAAAGATCAACAATAAGATTGACAATTCAGATGATTTCTCAAATGCAGTTTGCCAAATGACATCGGTTTCACTTATGGAAGTTTTAGCCTGAGGACCTTTTACAAAAGAAATTAAACTTAATACGAGGGGTACTGTAAATTGTAGATAGTATTTTTTCTGCTGTTATAATATTGGCAGTTACAGTATAGTGAACTCCATCCCAACTTATGTATTTAGGTGGATCCTCACAGCGATTGTACTCAGGCTTGCCACAAGTAATACTAGGATGGGCATTATTGTATGGTCGTCCTCCATAGCCACAGCATGCCATTAGAGGATTCTCCAAACTTGTAAATAAGTAAGCAAGCAGCATCACATTTAAAAAATTTTTGACACGGTCCAAAATTTATATTAGGACCAAGTGCTTGGTATCCATGATGAGACATTTTGTAACTATGGAGATCCTAGAATTCAAGATTTACCATATTTGGTGGCATTGGCAATGAGATCATATCTGATGGCGAACATATCAAAATAGATAATAGTGGCATTTTTCAATTCAACTCTTAGTTCATCACACATTAAGTGCAATTTCTCATTAAAATCCTTTGCTCCATCATTGAGGGACTGAAGACACCCATATTCATCAAGATCACTTGTATTTTTACTAGTTATTGCAAGTTTCATAGCAACCCAATGGCCCAGAATTATGCACCCAGAAGTTCTGCCCACCATGTCTGATATATTCTGCCATAAATGTAGAACATAAAGAGTGTAAAACATACCCAATATCACATGTTTGATTTTGTAACTATCCAAAAATATAGTCTGTCCTAATGCATGAATGAAGGCTCACCAGAACAGCATATTTTATTTCCTCAATGTAAGTTGGTATGTTTTTAACGACTTGTGAATACGAAAGGTTGAAGAAATCGGGGGCAAGATCATTTTCTCCAATGTCCAAATTGAAAGGCATCATCGCTGGCCAAAATTTATATTAGGACCAAGTGCTTGGTATCCATGATGAGACATTTGTTAACTATGGAGATCCTAGAATTCAAGATTTACCATATTTGGTGGCGTTGGCAATGAGATCATATCTGATGGCGAACATATCAAAATAGATAATAGTGGCATTTTTCAATTCAACTCTTAGTTCATCACACATTAAGTGCAATTTCTCATTAAAATCCTTTGCTCCATCATTGAGGGACTGAAGACACCCATATTCATCAAGATCACTTGTATTTTTACTAGTTATTGCAAGTTTCATAGCAACCCAATGGCCCAGAGTTATGCACCCAGAAGTTCTGCCCACCATGTCTGATATATTCTGCCATAAATGTAGAACATAAAGAGTGTAAAACATACCCAATATCACATGTTTGATTTTGTAACTATCCAAAAATATAGTCTGTCCTAATGCATGAATGAAGGCTCACCAGAACAGCATATTTTATTTCCTCAATGTAAGTTGGTATGTTTTTAACGACTTGTGAATACGAAAGGTTGAAGAAATCAGGGGCAAGATCATTTTCTCCAATGTCCAAATTGAAAGGCATCATCGCTGGCCAAAATCTTTGAACCTATGAGAACTTATATAAAAAAATAATAATAATAAAATAAAATAAAATAAAATATTAGCAACAAAGAACGGTTAAGAAATTGTAACTTTCAGCCATACCTGCTGATCTAAGTCTGAGAGAGCGATCTTGAAAGCGGATAAACTGAAGAATTTGAACATCCAAATTGAAGTTTGCGTATCTTGGCGTTGTGGATGAACTAATTACCGTAAAATTTGCTCCATTTGAGAAATTTGGTCTCAAGGACTCTAGGTAAGGAATCAAATAGCTTATATTCAAGCTTTCACCTGAAACCATCCCAGGAAATGTCTTCAAGATCAAAGAGATTGACAAAGCATAATTTTAAAACCTAATAAAAGGAAAAAGGTGCAAGATAACTCCAGAGTCTCACAGAGAGAGTCAATCACAAGCCGACCATCGCAAAATCGGCCCACAGGATGGTGGAAGAATGTTATCCCACTGGGTGGCTTAGTGATTAGCCCTGTCCCTTCCTTATAACCATCAGTGTCAACGTTTGAATCACCAAAAAAAAAAATTGTTGGTTTCTCCGTCACATTGAGAATCAACACTCAGGAAAAAAAGAGAGGCATAGGAACAAAAACAATGCAAGAAATGGAGGAACTTAGCCTCCTCTGTCGTCCATACTTCCTTATGGAAAGAGTTACTTAAACACAATTTTTGTACTATAGTGATAAGAAATTAAGGAGAGACAACAATCTGGATAAGATGTGTTTACTTGCAAGATTTTTGTCTCGTAAATGACATTCAAATTCGAACTAAGGTCTCTGGAGTAGGAAAATATCAAATCATTGGCATCTTAATGACTTCACAAATTGTCTTGAACTAAGATCCATGATGAATTCTTCACTTCCCTGATGTCCATAAAGTACAATCAGTGATCTGTACTGCAATCCATAGCCATATTTGAAAAGGGTATTTCTTTATTAGTCTGGCCAATTCTTTGGAAATGTAACTGAGTACCATGAATTAGTTAAGGAATCACTTTCCCCTCCGAATTTGGATTTGATTAGAATTCAAGGATTCTTCAGAAAAATGTTCGTTATATTATTTTGGTCAAATTTTGGTGAAACAATGTTATCCATTGGAGCATACTAATTGAAAGAGGATAGTTGAGGGGTCAGTATGGACGGGCATATTTAACTGGAAACAATGCATAAGCCAAGTGTATCCGCAGTTTACACTGATAGCAGAAGATCTTCCAGGTGATGAAGGGAGTACAGATTGACAAATGGACTACAAGCCTCAGATCAACCCCCAAACTGTTGAAAATCTTGTAGAAAAGAAAGTCAGTAACCTGTTGGTTTTCGGCCTAGAATGTACAATATTATGATAAGAAGTCAGAATTTCAGGTGATAAAAGAGTCTGGCAGACTACCCTAAAAGAGTTTGGAGAACCAAAACAGGGTGCACCTCAATCACATTGAACGAAGAACTATGCATGCAGATTTCATAATGAGAGGGAAATTAACACTCACCTGATGAACACCCAAACTTTTCTTGATCTGATGCATTTAAATTGCAATAGATAATCTGAGCCCCATAGCTACAATAGAAATCAAAAGAAGATCTGAGCTTGAGATTATCTTGGTATAAATAAGCGATAAAAGGAGAAAAAGATTCAAGACTAACGTACCTATCTCTTTTTAAGGACATGTGTTGATGTTCAGGACATATTCACTTAATGGATCAGATCAAGAAAACCAAAGCAGCAAGATCATCACCGAAACCATTGCAGATCAATACAAGAGAAGAGAGAAACAAGAATAGGAAGATGACGAAACCGCATGTAAAATTACGTTTGCAGCAAAAAATAGGAGCACCCCTTTCACAAGATTAAAGAATGTCATTTTTACGTTTTGCAATGTCTTCTCTCCTTCCTATGCAGATTTCTTGTCTTCCTCCTATTCCTATAATTAGCAAAAAAGTTTAAAAATCAGTATTAATAGGATAGGAAATCAAGAATGAGAACGAACATGACACAAAGCATTTAAACACTTAGAAAAAATTGAGGTTCATAGATACGAAGTCTTGCACTGAAAATCCCTCACTTCTCTTCAAGATTGAGATCGATCTGGCTAGAAATATACAACAAAGAGACAGATCAGATCAGATCAACATTATATACAACCACATTGACGGCATATTAAATCCATCTGCGTAAAAGATCACACTTGTTTCTGATATATCTAGAACAGGATTCTTAGGGTTTGATCATGAGGAGATAGGAAAAAGACGAAGGCAGGAAACTGTTTTAGAGAGAGAGAGAGAGAGAGAGAGAGAGAGAGGATTCTTAAGGTTTGATCATGAGGAGATAGAAAAAGGACGAAGGCAAGAAACTCTTTTAGAGAGAGAAAGAGAGAGAGGAGCTTCGTGACTTAGACGAACAAGTAACCGTTGCCCGGTAGGATACACAGAGGCGATATATAGCCGTTCAATAGAAATTGAGTCTTTTCACCAAAAAATTAAAAAATTAAAAAAATTAAAAAAAAAATAGAAATTGAGTCTCATCGACAGCTGTCACTTTGAAAAGAGAGCCACAGACTGTTAAAATTGAGTTATTGGAGAGTACGTATCAGATACAGCAGGGATACCGGAAGAGCACTACCGCCTTGATGGCCCTGCGAAAATTATTCAAATTTTAATTATTTTAAAAATAATTTAATTAAAATTATTCAAGCTACAGGAGGCCAAGACAATGTTTGACAATTTTAATATTTCACTGACAGTGGGGGGACACACCGTGTATTGTAAAATGTGTTTGATAAAACAACAGTTAAAAATAATTATAATACGTTATATTTATAATATAATATAAAATTATAAATAATATAATTCAAAATATTAATGTTTCAATTATAATATATTATTTTGATAATTTTAAAATCTCTTTTAATAAATTTAAAAGTTTTTTATTTTAAAACAAAATTAATTTTTCCCTCTAAATATATAAGTATAGCTAGGAGAAGAAAAGAATATAAGTGTAATCGAGAGAAAAAAAAATTTTAAAACAATTTATAGACTTGATCAATGTTATTTTTGAGACTTACATCATCTAAGATTTATAGTTTTAAATGGATATTTAAATCTTAAAAGTAAAACGACAGGTAAAAATGGAGAATAAGTACTAAACAGGAGTGTATATAGGTTTAAACAACTTTTTAACTTCTTTAGAGACAGGTTACATGTTGGTCACGTGAGAGAACAGTCACACTCATTAGTTTTTTTGGGGTACTCACAGGATGTAGATTATATTTTTCCTATATAAAAAAAAAAGATGAAAGATTTAAAGAAAAAACTGGATCAAAAAATAAAAAAAGGAAGTAACTAAATGAAAAAAAGAATTACGGTCTAAAAATAAAAGGATGTCCCTATGAGAGTATTAGAATTTTTGTGAATAGTTGAAAAAAAAATAAAAAGTAGCGTGAAAGAGGGTCCAAAAAAAAAGAAAAGAAGAAAATCAATGTTAAAAAATGAAGGACTTCAGAAGAAAAACTGGGTCAAAAAAAAAGAAACTGAATGAAAAAAATGATAATAATAAAAAGACCAAGAACTTGGGCGGAAAAAATGGGGTAAAAAAAAAAGAGAGGAAACACTCAAAGAAAAAAAAAAACTAAGTAAGAAAATTAAAAAAAAAAAGAGGGACCTGAATTTAAAAAAAAAAAGATTTGAAGGGAAAAATTAAAAGATCTAAATGAAAAGAGGACATGGATTAAAAAAGGCAAAGTTGGGTTTAAAAATAAAAAAGGAAGGACTTGAATAGGAAAAAAAAAAGGAACTGAATAAAAAAAAAAGGAAGGACCTGAATGAAAAATAACAAAAACTTGGATGGGAAAAAAAACTAGTGAAAAAAAAAAAAGAGGAAACACTCAAATGAAAAAATAAAGTAAAAAATAAAAAATGAATGATTTGAATAAAAAAAAAACCGGAACGGAAAAAAAAAAGGACATGAATGGAAAAAAAAAGACCTTGATAAAAAAAGCACAAAACTAGATAAAAAAATAAAAAAGGAAGGAGCTAAATGAAAAAAAAAAAAAAAGGGATCTGAATGGAAAAAAGGAAGGGCCCGAAAACGAAAAAAAAAAATTGGTTAAACAATTTGAGGTCACGTGTGGGTCACGCAATGAAAAAAAAGACCTAAATAGAAAAAAAAAAAAAAAGGAAGGATGTAAATACGTTAATGAAAAAAAATGTTGCGCAAAAATTTGAATGGGGAAAAAAAAAAAGTTACCGGTCAAAAAGTTTAGGTCACGTGACAGGACGACTACTCCCTCGCCGCTTTTCCTTCTATACTTAGATATACAGATAAAAGAAAATAAGATCTCAAAAATACAAGATGCCCACACCATTGACACTTTTTATTTTATACTTAAAAAAAATGGATTCAAAAAAAAAAGAAGGATATAAATGAAAAAAATTAAAAAAAAAACCATGGTCAACAAATGGGGTTAAAAAAGAGAAAAATCTATATCCAAAAAAATAAAAAACCTAAGCGAAAAACAAAATCGGATAAAAAAATAAAAAGAAGAAGGACAAAAAAAAAGTCAAAAAATAATGAAGAATTTGAATGAAAAAATTATATATATAAAATCCTACAATCCCAAAAATATGAGACGGCCACACCCATGATGTTTTTTATTTTATACTTGAAAAAAGAAAAGGTCCAAAAAAAAAATGAAGGACATGAACGAAAAAAAAAATTATGGTCAATAAGTGTGAAAAAAAAAAACTTATATTCAAAAAAACAAACGATCTAAGCGAAAAAAAAAATCAAGTAAAAGAAAAAAAAATCCAAATGAAAAAAAAATGGTTAAAAAAAGGAAGGATTTGAATGAAAAAAAAAAAAAACTTAGGGTAAAAAAAAAAAAAAAGAAAAGAACAACCACTCCCAAACGCTTTTTTCTTTTATATATTGATAAAGAATTCCACAAAGTTTATTGGTTTTGGTTATTCAAGAGATTAAATTGCATTTTTCGGTCATTTTTATTATAGTAATTATATGTTAAATAAGTATATTTAAAATTATAATATTTCAAAATGAATATTTTAATACGGATAAAGTTTCTTATTGTAAGGTCAAAATGATTTAGTAACACTAGTAGTTCCCATCAATCTTTAATTATAAATTTATTAAATTTAAAAGTCTAAAATATCAATTAAAATAGTAGAATTTAATATAACAATTTTTTTATCTGTCAAAATCTGTCACTATTAAAATTACTGTTTTGTGTGAAATTATAATATAGTTGATATAAATTTTGCCAAGAAGATAACATTACTTGACCAAATAAAAATGTCAGCCATTGTAATATAGTTGATATAAAATAGCTACATTTAAATTTAAAACGTCGAGCTGAATTAGGAGGCAAGACTACAAACACTGAGCTGAAGCAGTTAGCAATAACTCATTCATTTGGACGCTTGTGGACAACTCTCTTATATATTACTATTCCAGTTTAATACCATAAAGTAAATTATTTCATTTTTTACTTTTTAATCAAAATAATTTAAAGAAAAAACATTAATTTTTAGTTAAAACTCCACCATTCATGACACGAGTCTCGAAAAGTAACTCGAGAAGTCCAACATATTTAGTGCTAGATGGATGATTTAATTGGATATGAGATTGAGTATTTTTAAGTATGATCGATATTTGATTCTTATTTAAAATATCAAATCCTTATATGTATGAAGTATTCTCTGTTAGGAGACCCATCATCCAAAAAAAAGTCACTATAATGATTGATCTGATTTTATCGGGATAAAATTTTAAATATGAGAGAAAGCGTCCAACACATGGTATAAAAAAAAAAAAAAAGTGCAAGATGGACCATCCCTCGACACTTGGCCCTCACCGACAACTCTCTCATGTCTTATCATTGCTTAGGTTCAACACTTGTAAAATAAATTATTTTTCATTTTAATTTTTTTAAAAGGAATGTATAATTTTAAAGAGTTTTATAAGAAAATAGTATTTAAAAAAAAAAAGATTAAAACAATACAAATAGAAAAAATATTCTAAACTTAATACATATATGTCGAGTTTTGACTCAACATGCTCGTACCGCCTCAAAATGCCCCTGTTCCCTTTTTTCTTTCCCTTTCTTCTTTCTCTCCTCTCCTCTCCTCTCCTCCTCGCACGGGACGGAACCCTCACCCTTTCTTAACCTCTGCAAGTGTAATTCATCTAGTATTTGAGCATTCTGGTGGACACTGCAATCTCCAGTGGCTTAATTGTGCACCCTCCAACCTACTGTGCAACTTGTAACATCAAATTCAGAAGGTACATTGTTCTCTTTGATACTTTTTGGTCTTTCGAAATTGAAATGTTTAATTTGATTGTGAATAATTTTTATTAGGTGATATATATTATATTCATTGAAATAGGTTTGTTAAGAAATTTAATTATAAAATTTATGGTTTAGGATTTGTTGAATTTTAGTATAAATTTAGAATTTAGGGTATTTTGATCAATTTATTAATTAGTAATTTTTTTGAATGTTTAATTAATGTAAATTAATATAAATTTAGTATTTTTGTTGAATGTTTGTTGAATTATTATAATTATAAATTTAGGATTTAGAATTTAGAATTTAAGGTATAATTATAAATTTATATCTAGGGTTCAAATTGCAAAAGTTAGTTTACTTGCATAACTTTATGATAGTTTCAATTATATGTTAACAAATGGATTTTTGATATTTAGAAGAAATGACGGATATGGTGAGATTGTTATACTATAGTAATGGTGAAATTGTCATGAGTGAGAATGGAGTTAGTTACGACCATGAACTTTCGAAATTGATTAGGGTGAGAAAGAATATATGTTATAATAAGTTGGTGTCTATGATATGTAAGAGTTTTCGGATAAATTCTATGACAAACATGTAGAAATCTTTTATCGTTGTCCTGTGTCATACATGCAACATGAGAATGTACTGTATGAATTGGTGCCAATTAGTGATGATGACGACGTTTTTAACTTGATGGAGTTTGCGGTGAGCATGAAAGTGGGTATCACTCGTGAATTATACATAAAATCATAAGATGGTGGAATGTTTGTGCAACAAGATTGTAATTATATGGATGATTATAAACATATCGAATTTCGAATGGATCTTGTTTTCACAAATATGGATAACGATATTGATGAAGAAGAAATGATGGAAGAACAGGTGGAAGAAGAGGCGGAAGAAGAGAATGATGATGAAGAAGAAGATGATGGAGAAGTTGATGGTGGTAGTGGTGGTGGTGCTATCATCGAGTTAATAATTTGGTCCTCCTCAGTCTCTGCACCCATTAGTGGTGGTCGGGGATATGCCTATGGTGGAATACAACTCAATTCTCTTCATGACCATCATACCCGAAAATGATGGTTATGTGACTTTTGAGTAAGATTATATATTGACAGATGATAGTTGGAGTTTCAGCGATGAATTAAAGAAAATGATGAGGTTTGAGTCGAAAGAGCAGCCTACTCATACTGTCAAAATATACCATGTTGAGCATCACTATTAATTTCATATTAGAAGATCAACCTCTACACTTTGGATAGTATTATGTACTTAAAGGGATGAAAGTTGTAGGTGAAGGTTGCGTGCTCGTAGAACAAGATTAATTGATATCTTTGTGATTATTGTTGTTGAAAATCATATACATGTGTGAATGTTGGGTTGACGCAGGATTATAAGCAATTAGATTTAAATCTGATAGACTCGACATTTTCTTAACTATGTAAGATTCTAGTGTGAAAGTTTTTTTTCTCCTTCAAACTATTATAACTGAGAGAACTAGTTTCCCATAGAAGAGTTTGAACGGTGAAGAGAATGGTTATAGAAATGGTATACGGGGATTTTGATGATTTTTATAAACAATTATCTCGACTCTTGGATGCAACAGTGTAAAAGAATCCAAGAACACAAATCAGTTAGAAGTTAGATCCGCTAAATAAAAATGGTAATATGGTTTTTAAAACTATGTTTTGGACGTTTGGTCCTAACATCATAGTTTTTGAGAGTTGTAAGCCATTAATAAGTATAGAAGAGACTTACATCTACGAAAAATACAAATATAAATTATTGATTGCATGCAGTATGGACGACGCAAATCACATTATCCCGTTGACATTCGGGTTGGTTGATAGAGAGTCACTTGCTTTATGGTCGTGATTTTTTATGTGTGTGTGAGAGTATGTTGTTGGAGATAGAAAGGATTTCATTTGCTTAATTTCAAATAGCCATGAAGAGATAAGGACAATAGTTGTTCGTCCAGAATTTAAATGGTCACCTCCTAATGTTGTATGACAATTTTACATGCGTTATGTTACTAGTAATTTTAATACGCACAATAAAAATCAAGATTGTAAGAGAGTTACTATTATTGTTGCATTACAGGTACAATGTAAGAAATTTGACCTATATATGATGAGAATGAAGCATATAAAAGAAAATACTCTCGATTATTTTACAAATGTTGCCCCTGAACAATGGACTAATTCTTACAATGATGGTTTTTTTTTTTAAGTATATGACGACAAAAATAAGTAAAAGTTATAATACCATATTAAGGGTGCAAAAAATCTATCTTTTTTTGTCTTGATATTTAAGATTTTTTATAATTCAGTGAACTATTTTGAGGCTCGACCGGATGAGGTGAGAGCAAAAATGACAAGAGAAGAGCAGTAACAAAGTATGCCTCTGTCATATTAGGGAGATGAATGAACACAACTAACCTCCATACAGTTGTCTCTTTTATCAGGGAGTATAGGATTTTTTAGGTAGAAATGAACTATATACAAATATGAAATGACTACAAGCGAGATAATAAATAGATTATGGATGTAGAAAATGAATATTGCACATGCAAAAAATGGCAAACGTATCGAATTCGTTGCTCTCGTGCAATTGCTATACTAACACGGACGATTATTGATATGCATATGATCGTTGGAAAATGGTATACATGAGAACATTAACTTAAAATGTATAAGTATCATTTCTTACATGTGGGAGACCATTCGGGATGGTCCGTTGGTTCGTATCCAATTATCATTCCCGATATATCATTTAGACGTAAGAAATGAAGATCTAAATTATCTTGATATCATAACGAGATGGATTTTCGAGAATCATTCTTGCGTATATCATGTGGGAGTTGTAGTACAGAGGGTCACAATATGAGGAAATGCACTAGTCAAATAAAATATGGACTTTATGGCAGACAGGAGCACAATCAAAGATATTGTCTGACCTAAACGAATGATATTTGATTGTATTTGTATTTTAAGTATAATTCTTGTATATGTTAGTATACCGGATATCGTGTATTTGTGAAACATTTAATATACTTGGCGTACATTTAATATGCTAAGTATTGATGTATTTCTTAATATACTTGGCATATATCATTTTGTCATTTCTTAACTGTTATTATATTGTTGTATTAATGTTTTTTTTTTTCTTTCATTTTGTCACAAATGGATTCTGAAACTACTAATCAAAACACTCTACGCTTGTAGAGAAGTCACCGTTCTTCGAGGGTTTGGGATGGAGAGAACACCGTATGGCTTACTTGCCATCGACGTGAGGTAGTTCTACTATGTTGGGAGCACGGTTATATCGACGAGAGAGTGCTTCCTCTCTTAGAGTAGTTAGGATTTTTGGATGTAGTTCGACTACGGTTTATTCAGTTAGATTGACATTTGATTACAACTCTAGTGGAGTGATGAAGGTAGGAGACGTACACATTTCATATGCCCTACGGTAAGCTTACTATCACTCTACAGGATATATAGATACCTTTAGGTTTACCTATAAATGAGATTCCCGTAATAATTAGGACGATAGGTGTTCCGTGGAGTGATGTACGTGAGAGATTGTTAGGAGTTAGGCTTGAATATACCATGATTGTTTGATTTTTTTGCTGAGTTGCCCAATGGTGAAGATGATGTACATATTATACAGTTGATATGAGCATATATTTTGTTATTGATAGAGAGTGTACTGTTTTGTGATAAGATAATATATTTTGTATACTTACAATATTTATTATTATTAGAGAATTTAGATTTTTCTGGTAGTTGTAGTGGAGTTCTGCGTGTTTGGCATATTTATACAGACAATTTTCTATCGTCACACACATAAATTCACATGTGATAAGTGGAGCCCTAGTTCTTTTACAGGAGAGATTCTCTTACATAACTCCCATTACGCGATTTGTGCACACAGAGGAGGATGGTCCACTGGCTTTGCGGTGGAAGGCGGATTTTGATGTCACTAGCCTCCCTACACATGTGGTGTCAGTGTATAGGGGGCATTTGATAGGCAGATAATGGATCAGGTCATGTGGGTGCTTTATACTGAGAATGTATTATCTTTCCTCCCCAACTATTGTCACGAGAGGAGGGATATTTAGCACGCGTGCGTACCACTTATTTGTTTTAGTTTAGTGGAGTGACACTTTTTAGATAAAGTGATCCGTTAATATGGAAGGTTTCAGTATATTTCTATTCATTATGATACTGAAGATTGATTCTACGATATTAGTACAAAAGGTCTACAAGATATTGATTGGTGGGTGAAGCATGCAGGTATGTAGATATTTGGAGTCAGCGACACGATCATCTAACTCCACTTAACACATCGTATGGACCCACCATCGATCCTGGCTACTCTGCCTGGTACCGCACCGTCTCCTACAGATTCATTGATCGTCGAGGAGTTTGTTTGGGTTACATGGAAAGTGTATAACTTCATATTTTTCATTTATATCAATGATTTAGATTTATTAGTTTAACTAACATATATATATTTTCTTGTAATGAGATACTTTGCATTAGATTTGAGACACTGAGGGTGTCGACATGCATAGACCGGTGAATTCAGCCATTTCAGTCTTGGTAGATGACATGGCGTATCTTTTGAGACCTAAACCGGTTAGAGGTGGTGAGAAGAGAGGTGATGAGGACCGAACACGTGTACGATGACAAGGGAGAGCACGTATTAGGAGACCACAATTATTGTCATATTATGCTTCACCGCCACCATCTCAACATTCACATAATATCACAAGATTTTCGAGTAGGTATGTTGAGTATTCGTTTTTTTATACACCTGTATTTGATAATTTCCTTCAAGTTTTCACTCCAAAGGCTCCACAAAGGGGAGTTCATCCCAATATCCATACAGATGAGGGATTGACGCGGGTTAAGAGAGATGATGCACCTCCCATGTATCATGTGTTCCCTCCAAGTTTTTCTGAATCCCACCACAAGAATGTAGGACCCTCCCAAATCACACAAATAGATGATATGGATTCAATGTCTCGTGATGATTATACAGATATTAGAGCTGATTTAGATGTTAGACAATATACTAGAAGAAAAAGACGACATTAAAATTTATGTATTCTGTACTTTGTACATTTTGTTATATTAATGAAATTTATATTCTATTATGTGTTGGTTTTATTGTCTAAATCTTGCTACACTTGATTTGGTTTGTTTGTTGGATTTATTGTATTGGTGAAAAATTGAATATTATGTGTTGTTAAGAAATTTGGGTGTGAGAATCGTTATAGTTTGGAGAATGGATATGAGAATTAGAATTGTATAAGTATTGAATGGATATGAGAATTGAAAATTGTACAAGTGTTGGAGGAGGAAACATGTCGAGTGTTGAAAATTTGACATAAACAGTATATGTCGAGTATTGAAAACTCGATATTTACTATTCAGCCGTTTTTAAAACATGTCGAGTTTTTAAAATTCAATATTATGTATTGGTTTTGTTGTCTAAATCTTGCTATACTTGATTTGGTTTGTTTGTTGGATTTATTGTATTAGTGAAAAAATTGAATATTATGTGTTGTTAAGAAATTTGGGTGTGAGAATCGTTATAGTTTGGAGAATGGATATGAGAATTAGAATTGTATAAGTATTGAATGGATATGAGAATTGAAAATTGTATAAGTGTTGGAGGAAACATGTCGAGTGTTGAAAATTTGACTAACGACATGTCGGGTATGGGAACTCGATATTACCATTATTTTTAAAACATGTCGAGTTTTTAAAATTCAATTTATCTGTCAGCAAAACTCAACATATGTCGAGTTTTAAAAACTCGACATTTGTGTTAACTTTGAATTTTTTTTTTTTATATGTATTGTTTTAATTTTTTTTTAAAATATTATTTCCATACCAAGCTCTAATTTTAAAAGTAAAAATTAATTTTTAATAAGGAATTAAAATTTTTATTACGTTATAATATTTCATTTTACAATATTTCGTTAAACTCCACTGACCTCAACACGGGCCTCCGAAAAGTAACTCCAAAAGTCCAGCATACTCAGAGACACATGTCTTGATGCAGCCGTGTGATAACTGATAAGCACAGGGCGATTCTTTCGCTTTTTGCTAAAGAGAGACATGTCTCGCACTTTCCCATAGTCGGAATCAGAAGATCAGGACCGCACTCCACAAGTCAAATTGAAGAGGAGAGAGAGAGCGAGAGCGCCCCAATCGGCGGGTTGAAATTGGGCTGCCACGAATTATTGTTGTGGTGGAATAGGATTGGTGCAACGGTGTGGCGGTGGCTGGTGGAGTTTAGCATGAGGGTCACTAGGGTTTTTCACACCCTCGATACATTTGATCTTTTTGAAGTTAGATGGCTCTATTCACATGGCTCTTTATCTGAGTAAATTCGTCAAACACTCTAACGCCCATTTTCTTCCGGATTTAAGATATAACTACTTCCTCCATGGCCAACTCTTCACAGCCGATTCAATCTCTCTCAATCACGAGCAGATCTTACGGAGGGGAGGAATTTGTAGACAGCAAATGTGCTTTTTTCATTGTTGCTCTCTGTCCATGTCTCGTTCTCATCACCATTGTCCTAATCGTACTCTCTCTTCTCCTCGTCTTCAAATTCCACATATTCTGTCACACCCCTTTTCACTCTGTCTCCTCTTTCCTTGCCAAAAAACACTGCTAAACAACCCCACTCCACATCATTCTCTTCCACCAAAAAATTCATTGATTTTTTTGTTCTAGGGTTTCAAATGATCCATGTTTATTGGACTCCAGAAGTTCTTCTGGTGTTAAATACATGGGGTTTCAAATCATGCTTATCTGTCAAACCCTAGATGTTTTTCAAGTGTTTCTGATGAAGGGTCCGATTCTGATGGTGAAATTGATGGTGGAAGTGAAGGTGGGGATATTAGTAGGGTAAAGTCTTCGGCAGATCCAATGGAGGTTGATAGGGTTTACAAGGTGATCGATGAATTGTTTGCACTGGATAGGAATATGGAAGTTGTTTTGGATCAATGTGGGATTCAATTGAGTCATGATTTGGTCGTGGATGTTCTTGAGCGGTTTCGTCATGCTAGAAAATCAGCTTTTAGGTTCTTTAGTTGGGCAGCAACAAAATCCAGGTTTTGAGCATGATTCTAGGACGTATGATTCAATGTTTGCAATATTGGGTAGGACTAGACAGTTTGAGGCAATGGTGTCAATGCTTGATGAAATGGGAGAGAAAGGGGTTTTGAATATGGAGACATTTATAATAGCCATTCGAGCATCTGCAGCTTCGAAGGAGAGGAAGAAAGCTGTGGGGTTGTTTGAGTTGATGAAGAAGCATAAGTTCAAAATTGGGGTTGATACTATTAATTGTTTGCTTGATGCCCTTGGAAGGGAAAAACTTGGAAAAGAAGCTCAGAAACTGTTTGAGACTTTGGAGGGAAGGATTACCCCAAACATACAGACTTATTCATTATTGCTCAATGGTTGGTGTAGGTTGAAGAATTTGCTAGAGGCAGGGAGAGTGTGGAATGAGATGATTGACAGTGGTTTTAAGCCTGACATTGTAGCTCATAACACAATGATTGACGGGTTGTTGAAAGGCTAAAGGAGGTCGGATGCAAGTAAGTTATTTATGGTCATGAAGGCCAAAGGGCCAAACCCAGATGTCTGAACCTTTACTATAATGATTAGGGACTTGTGCAAGCAAGGAAAGATGGAACAAGCTGTTGGGTACTTTGGTGAGATGCTTGACTCTGGTTGCAATCCGGATGCTGCATTTTACACATGCTCGGTGACTGGGTATGGAAACCTAAAGAGGATGGACAAAGTTTATGGATCGCTAGTGGAAATGAAAGACAAGGGATGCCCTCCAGATGCCTATACTTACAATGCTTTGATCAAATTGATGTCTAATAGGAGAATGCCGGATGATTCAGTTATGATTCATAGGAAGATGATTCAGAATGGGGTTGAACCGACCATTCACACTTAGAACATGATGATGAAATCCTACTTCCAGATTGGAAACTATGAAATGGGCTGTGCGGTTTGGGATGAGATGGCTAGGAAGGGGTGTTGCCCTGATGAAAATTCCTACATTGTTTTCATTGGAGGGCTTATAAGGTATGGGAAGTCGGAGGAGGCATGCAAATATTGATAGAGAAGGGCATGAAAGCTCCTCAGCTTGATTACAACAAGTCTGCGGCGGATTTCTCCCGCGCTGGAAGACCTGATATATTAGAGGAGTTGGCGCGAAAGATGAAGTGTGCTGGCAAGTTCGAGGTTACCAATTTTTTTGCAAGATGGGGTGAGATGATGAAGAAAATGGTCAAGAGAAGAGATCCTGTTGTCGCTGAAAGGCAGTATATCTGAGTTCTCAATCATGGTCTGTGGCTTTTGCTTACTTAAAGTTCTATATTTACATGATGGGGAAACATTTGGCTTCTGTATGATCTGTACATTCTTCTTATTAATGAAGCCCGTGAAAATTGTGCCGTACACTGCCAGATTTTAGTCTTGGTTTAACTTTTCGTGGGTGAGTGAAAATTCTGATTCTATTGTTTATATTCAAGAGGTAGTTATTTCAGCTGGTTCTGCAAATATTTTTCCTATGCTAATTTTGTCCTTTATCATCCTCCCATCTTCTTTTCTGCTTTCTGCATTCAAGTGAGATTGCTTGCAGAATGATTGAGAATTATTGGTTTGCCGAGTTTAGACATGAAAACAGCGGTGCTGTGGTACACTTGGAATTGTACCTCACTTCTTTAAGTTGTTTGGAAAATTTGTAATCTAGACAACAAAGTTTCTAGGTTCTATTGTGGCTTTTATTATTAGCAGGTCACCCGACGTTTTATTTGGTTCCTCAAGGAACGTGTAGCTGTCACGTCCAAGAAGGGCGCACAACTCAAAACGAAGAAGACGTTGGCCCCCAAGCCCAAACTGGGCAAACTTGAAACAATGAAACAACCCACCAAAAAAGGGAGGGTGGGGGTGGGGATTTGGAAAGCTGCCATCAAAATCCACCCAGTGAAACCGTGTTAAGAATATAAAATAATAAAAACATGAAAAATCATATATGAACATAAATTTAATACTATGTTAAAGATAAATAATAATATAATAATATGAAATCTAATAACATAAATCACAAGATTAGCTACGCTATTACCATAATATAATTTGAATTATAGCAAATATCTGTTTTAATTTGTTTCACTTAAAAAAAGATTAAAAAAAGAACAAAAACAAAATTCTTTAGACTTGAAGCATTGGGTTGTTTACTTCATTCAACTTGTGTTCTCGTGGATGTCCCTTTGCAAACCCTATCTTGGAAGAAAGATATTACATGTAGCGAGACGAGAGTACAACGTGACACTGCCAATGACTTAGCAAGGACAGGGATTGGTAACTCTGGGGCGCCCTACTTCCAACACACAACGACCCCACGCACCAATTTCACTCTTGTCATCACAGACCAGATGCCCCGCCCCAATTTAGGGGTACCCTTTCCCTTCGTTCACATTACCAATTTGAATTGAACATGCAGTTGCACCCCATTACCATATGCCCCACCCACTTAACCATATTAAGGACCACAAAATGTGCTGAAGTTGAAGCCATCGGTTAGTGTTGTAAGTACTAATAATTGAACCAGATTAAAAAGCTCCACCACCCAGTGAGTTACAGCTACTATAATCCCACTACTCAAGAATCAAGATAGGCATTGAGCCCATCTCTTAGCTATCCTTAATTTAATTTAGTATAAAATTTAATTATATATTTTTTATAAAAAATACTTAAAATTATTATCATATTAATTTTTTATATTAAAATTTTTAACTAATCTCGGCCAAATATAATATCACTTTCCAAACACGCCTCCATACCCATAAAGCTCTCACAAGACTGGACAATCGCACCGTCCCTATTTATTCCCCCCCCCCCCCCAAAAAAAAAAAACAAAAAGGAAAACCTTAAACAGTGGCAATGACTCATAGTTACCATCCTTGGACCTCTCTGACCATGCCTAACATAGTATTCTTATAAATTGTGTATAATCGACGATTATTAATTGATGGATAATCGGTTTAGTAGAATATGACGTTAGATTTTTTTATCAAAATCTTAAATTCGAGTTTTATAAATAGAAAATACTATCCTAAGAGGGTAGCTCACGGAATGAATCATCGCAAATCTTGAATCAGATCAATTGAAATATGATTCTGGATATCAGTGATATAAAAAAA
This sequence comes from Dillenia turbinata, assembly GCA_037126225.1. Lineage (NCBI taxonomy): Eukaryota > Viridiplantae > Streptophyta > Magnoliopsida > Dilleniales > Dilleniaceae > Dillenia > Dillenia turbinata. The sequence continues at coordinate 5,586,019 of JBAMMX010000005.1, forward strand.
AAATAAAAAATTATTAAAAAAGAAAAATTGAATGCGGGCAAATTCCAAAGAAGACTGATCTTGGCTCCTTTCCACCAAATCAACATGCAATTAGCATAAGTATTAGCTCTATTATTTTTCTAAAATGTAGAGGATTAAAATTTTAAAACAAAATTTTTGTGATAATTATTTGATCGTAAGGAGATAAGAGAATTGTCATACCCATTGAATTCATATATTATAAATAAATTACGATCGCAGTACTGAAAAACTTAGTTGAATTTGGATAGCGACAAGAGAATTGTCTTTAATGTATGGTCTGATTACCATTCGACCAAAAATATAAGCTTAACATTCATTTTTCTTTTTTTCTTTTAATTTTTTTATGGTTATGTGCCAACATTTTTTAATTAGGTTTAACATTTAAATATTTATAATCATAGTTAAAAATGAATTGAGTTGTTTGTAATTTGTAACTTGATTGTTTTAACTAAATAAATAAGATATGAATAAAATTTGTAAACTCATTTAAGAGTAAAAATTTAATATAAAGTTTAGATTCATACTTTATTTAGAATTTTAATTTAATTTATTTTAAGTAAATATGAAAAATATAAATATAGTTTTAAAAATTTTCTATTAAACGATTTGAGTTTGAATATAAGATTTGGATTTGTTTATTCGAGTAATTATATTATTTTACGCTTTTAATTAGACTAAATAAATGAAGGTTTCATTTATTTTTATTTTTTTATATATTTATTATTTTTTACACAAAGAGACGAGGGTGTGGGTCCCACGATCCTAGGCGACTTACAAACGGAGGACGAAGTTCGGTGGCTTTGCCCCGGTGGGCTGTGTTTGGGGATATATTTCTTCGAATCCGAAGGCTAAAAAGGGCCCTCTTTGCTCCGGCGCAGAGCATACCACATAGTCGTCTCCAAGCGGTGGTTTGGGTTTCCGGGAAGAGACCAAGACATGGGAGGCGGCAATGGTCAGAAGTCTAAGATGGCTCGTGAGAAGAACACGGAGAAGCAAAAAGCCGTCAGAGGTATCAACTTCATCATTATCACCTCTCTCTCTCTCTCTTCCCCTCGACTTGATTTCTAACTGACGGCTTTAATCTAACCAAGTATTACTTCTGGGTTAGTTGATCTAATTGAGTCAGTTTTAATGTCGTCAAATCAACGTAAAATTAGGGTTTCGACCGGAGATCTTTTCGGTAACGTAGGTTTTGACTGAATTATTTGTCGGATCTATGCAGGTAGTCAGCTTGAATCCAACAAAAAGGCCATGAGTATCCAGGTTTAGCTTCATGCCTTCTCTCTCTTTCTCTCTGGTTTGCGTTTAGAGGATTTATTGTTACGATGATTCATCCTATGCCATCTGGCGGAAGGATTGTGTTATTCAGACCATTCTGTTACTTATTTTTCTTACGACGTAGGAAAAGCATCTAAATTTGTATCCACAGATGTTTTTTATTCTGATTTATTTATTTATTTATTTTTGGTTTGTCTAGCATTGGCTTTTTAATTAAATTACACTTTTTTCCCAAGATTACTAAAGACATGTTGAACCATTAAATGACATTGTATTCTCATAATTTTAGATCAGATTGCATCCGTATGACAGCTTTAAGCTTAGGATCTTCATCTGTGTCTCTTTTTTGGGTGTCATCCTTATGCTGTACTGACGATCTAATTGTTGCTTGACAATCACAATTACAAAAGAAAGCTTACATTGGGTACCCTGGGACTGGGGGATTAGGTTTATTTTGTCTATCACTTTTCATTTTGTTAATAAAGATATGTGGTTTACTTGTTCTCTCTCTCTCTCTGCACTATTCTATTGTTAGAATTTTGTGGCTAATGATGTGAAACTTTACCAAACAGTTTAGATATCATGCCTTATTGAAGAACAATAGTTGGCACGATGAAGGAGTGCCCCTTAGTCTTTTTGGGATTTGAGGAGCCAAGTTGGTTCAATTATCTTTGGGTGTTATTATTTTTAGTACAATGTGCTTCTTTGCTTCACCATTGCAATATTCTTTTTGAATTCTCACTAGCTTGTGGCTGTTTTTTTTTATTTATTTATTTTTTGTGCGTTTGGTGGTTTAGACTCATACCTCTTACATGTTCACTTGAACAACACTTCCCCCAAACCCCCAAAATACAGACACCCATACACAGTTGTTTTTTGTTTTTTGTTTTTTGTTTGCATTTGTCAAATCCCAAATATGGGGATCATTACAACATATCACTAAACTATATATTGATAATGATCCAAACCCACTCTACTGGCCCCGCCCTTCCCCCCTAAAATTTTTATTAGTGTGTCGCCCTTGATGGTTATTGACTTGCTATACATCACCTTGCATTGTTTCAAATTCAGAATTGGCCATTGCTTTGTGATTCATGCTGTACCATTCGTTGTGCACGTGCATCATTATACTTGGATGATAGCTGCAAGTTTGTGTGCCATTGAAGCCTGAGCTAACTTTCCATAGTCATTGATACAGCTAGAACTGCTAAGAAGTCTTTCTTCATGCTATATAATAGTTAGTTCTAGAAGGATCTGGTAAATTGTTGTTAGATTGAGAACACCAGAAAATCCAAGACAGAAGATCAGCTGAATGATATATATATATATATATTTTTAATGTCCCGAGCTGTTTGGTTGTTAAATGCAGTGCAAGGTGTGCATGCAGACATTCATGTGTACTACCACGGAGGTGAAGTGCAAGGAGCATGCAGAAGCGAAGCACCCCAAGTCCGATCTTTATACTTGTTTTCCCCATCTTAAGAAATGAGATATGCTAGACATATATACTTGTCATAAGTTTGAAACTTCCATCTCTAATACCTCTTTGTGGTCAAATTTGATGCTTTCGAATTTGGTTGCAACTTAAACTTGCTTTGTGGGGATGAGGGTTTGAGACTATTGATATGTTAATATTATTTTGTTTCTCGCATCTATCTTCTTCTGCATCTCATCACGTTAAAATCTCATGCATACTTGGCCCAGAAATTGTGAAAACCTTTGCAGGCATCTATGGATGTTTAAGGAGGGCAGGCAATCGTGATACAAATGACAGCAATGGATTTGCACCAACGCTAGTGCCTGCACAACCATTTTTATTGTTATAGGAGGGGATGATCTTTTGAACTTATTGGCCTTGCCGAACTGAATACCATTAGGTTGCAAGGGCCAATGACCAGCCTACAGCATATTCGTATATTGGATGTTAGAAACCTGATCTCATTACAAAGTATCAAATAGCTCTAGTTTAGCAGATGCATTAGGGAAAATGGAATAAAATGAAAAAGCAAGCATTAGTAAGAATTAGGGAGCAACATTGTCAACGTTCTTAACCAATATCATGGATGCGAAGCTCTGCATTGCAATTGTATTTTGCAACTAGCTACAATAACAAAGTTAAGAAACATGGTGCGCAACATATTCAATTTTCTGTTGGGCAAAAAAAATTAAATAATGAACAACCCTTTTGTATGACACCAGAATAGGATACATTACAGCACACATGATAGTATCCTGGACGACAGAGAAACATAGAGGTCTTTTAAGTTGCAAGTTAAAGTTCCCACAGGAAAGAAATGTTAGCTACTGGGCCCGCATCCTGCTATTCTCTGCAGCCCTCACTTGGACAAAGTATGGGTGAGCCTGAAAATGATATAAAAAATATTTCAAATGAAAAAATGTCAGGAAAAAAGCATCTTCAAACACGGATCACAAGTAAATGACCTCTAGCTCAGTTCAATTTGTTTACAAGTTATATTTCACCAGATAAATCCTGTTTAATAACTTTTCACGCTCAAATTGCTACAGGGGAAAAGATAATGTTAAAAGCTCAGTCACGCAGGGCAAGAACCATAGCTACTAGAAAACTGTGCACCTATTAACATACAATTAAATGTGGCATAGTTAACAGATAAAATTAACAGACCAACAACTGCTGCCCCTAACAAACACGGCACCAAGCATTTCATCATCAATTTTGCCATAAATTTTATGTGTGTACATGATTATCAATTCAAACTAAAGGGTTTGTTTTAGGATAGTTGAGACTAAATTGACCTGAGTTAGGGAGAGTTTTCAGTATAAAAAATTATCGCTATAGGATATTTTTAATTCCTTTTCTGAAAAAAATTTGACTTCTATTTGTAAAACCAAAACCCTCTTATGTAAATATATATATATTTAATTGAAAAAATTTATAAGTAAAATAAAATTAAACAAAAACAAGTTGAGTCAAATTGAGGCAAGTTGAGGTTTCCCAAACAAGCCCTATTCAGCTTGAATGCAGATTGTCTACGATCTTTATATCCAATTGCTAAAAATCACATAGAAGCATGGTTGAATATAGGAGGAATAAAAACTCAAGCACAATAAAACAAGCACTAAATATAAATGAAATCAGATAAGCATAACTAGGAAAAGCAGAAAGGTTAAGGGAGGCAAGAAGTACCATTGCTTCTTTTTCAGTAAGCCTATCCTGATGATCATATCGAAGAAGCTTATCAAGAAAATCAATAGCCTGCATTCACATATAAGCCCAAAAGAATCAACATTTGTGCAACGGACAATCTAAAGTTGTGAAAAGAAACTGTTCTAAATGTTCACAGAAGGACACCTCTGGGGAAACCAAATGTTGGTTATCTCCGTTAATAAATCTAGACCATGGCTTCCTGCTATGCCTACAGCAAAGTAAAGAACATACCAACAGTGAGAATCATTAAGGGCAATTTAATTTTTCTTCTTTAAATAGACCTTGCTGCTTTTATCCTTGTGGCAGGTGACATGATGTGCCATTTCATCTACAAGATTGAGGCAATGAATTTCACGTGTGTGATATAGAGCTGCATTCTGCATCTTAACATCACCAACTAGTTCAATAATCAACTTGCCCCTCTTACCTGATCCCTCTAATTTAATTACCTTCCAACAAGAGCTTCAAGTTGTGGTTCAAGCAGTAAATGATACTTCTTCAGGTATGCATTTAACTCATCAGTCCCCAGTACCTGAAGAAAGTTAGATCTGAGGTAAGACTACATGCCATATGATCATTCTTCAGAAATCATGCCATTTAACTCATCAATCCCCAAAACCATGATAACCATGTATCACAAAACAAGCATACAGTACAGCTCCTAGTTACATGGAGATCACTCAAACCTCTTTCCATGTTGGGAATGAATGTTCCACGTTTGGGAATGTGTGAATGAAAGAATGATAAATTTAGACAAGATTGAACTTTTAGTTTTTGGCAAAGGGCGACAGAGATAAGAGGCAGACTTCTCCCACATCCAGTAAAGGCTTTTCTTGCTGCATGCGTTGTAGGGTGTAGAGCGTAGACTTAACTTCATGGTCTCTCTCAAATCCTTGTATCTAGGAGAGTATAGATAAAGAGAGAAGCGGGAAGAAAAAGGAAGAAGAAAAGGCAGGTCTAGGACTCTAGGGTTACTGATAAGTTTAGGAATTTAAATATTAGTAGATTACTTATCGGCTTAATTTTTTTCAATTATCTTAATTAGTCTTGAGAGATCTAAATTCACTTATTACTTGTTTTTAAAAAGTATGCCATTAGTAACAAGTCATATAAACGTTTCAAATAACAAATAGGATTCGAATTCCTATAACCAATAATAAATAATTTTTTGAAAATAAAATAGGAGAGGACTGGTAAATAGTAACAGTCAAGTTGCCAAGTTCTTTTCTAGGTTTACAGTGTCAGAGAATACGCAGCTTCAAAGCCTAACACCTCCCCCCTGCCGGTACCACGTACCGGGAACACTCTCGTACCACTACCATACCACTTACCAAAGGATACCATGATCCATGTAACTATGGTTCAACTTCCTAGCCCAAAAGGATAACAAGGCAGTTAAAATAAAAATCAATAGAGCCAATTAAGCATTCTTCCCATCAGCCAAAATGGTCATGATGCTGAGATTCTTTTCAAGAGAATAATAAAAAAAAAAAAAAAAAAAAAAAAAAACGTGGCTAATACTCCATATGAGCAATCTTTTCATTCCTAAAGCCACTGATTATTTCTTCATATATTCCATCCATATTTCCACGGTCAGAGGTAATAATTCATGAATCATCCTGAAAATCCTGGTGATTGATTTATAAATATCTGACCATACCTTTGCACACAATTGCCAAACTTATAAGTAGAGAGGAGTCAAATGATGGACAAGTACCCCACATGACAATTTCATGAATCAGAAAAATTACGCCGAGTATGTGAATTGTCAATCCTCAGAATGGGACTCAGAACACGTTATTGATAGCTAAGCAGTGACACAATTCTCAAACCAGTGGCCTGCAGTTCCATGACAGTAGGTACTTCACACTATCTCAACTTTGTGACAACATGGCCAAGGCCAGAAGTCTAGTATCGAGTGAAGGCTCATAGTGGCTAGTCAAACAATACTTACTCATGACCTCATCAAAATATACAAATTCAACCCAAAGAGGTGGCCTAAAGGGCCAACTCATCTGAGGTGGCCTAAAGGAGCAACTCAAGACAACTTACCTTGGCAATTTTCACTAGCTGGTCATGGTTGTCATGACCATAAAAGAATGGCTCCTTCTGGAAAATCTACAAAAAAGAGATAAACATCGCAATTGACATTTGGAGTCAGAAACAAAGGAGTATAAAAAATTTAACCAGTTACAACAACTGAAAGTTTTACCATTCCGGCAAACATACATCCTAGGTAGGCCTGGCAATCGAGCTTTCTGAGCTGAGCTTTGCAAAGCTCGGGCTCGGCTCGGCTCGTTTAAAATTTTATGGGCTCGAGCTCGAGCTCGAGCTCGGCTCAAAAAAGCTCAAAAAATCTAGGCTCGAGCTTGGTTCGAAAAATTAAAAGGGCTTCAGGCCCATTTCGGGCTAGGCTCGAGCTCAAATAACAATTTTTTTTTTATCTACAAAATTTCTTTAAATATACAAAAAATCAATTTTTTTTTTAATTTTAATAATTTCAAATTAATCAAAATATTTTTAAATCAAATCAACTGAATTACAATTTATTTGATTCTAAAAAAACTCTTCTCAGCCTTAGAACTTTGCTATCTTCGCATCATCCTTCAAAAGCGGAAGTAAAGCAACTAGAGGACGAGGAATCCTGAACTCATTGAGTCTTTGAGAATGGGAGTGGCCTAAGGAGACCATAAAATCAGCACGACGATTCTCTACCCTGAATATATGACGGACAACCACAACATTTACTGGTCTTTGAATGGTTTTTCCGAGAAAGCGAGGAAAGGTGTTGAAGTTAGGGTTGAGCATGCACACGAGACACAAGACATAACTTAGATTAGGGATAGGAAAGGATATGGACTCTCTACTTGGATCTTGACTCTTGGGTTTCTTTCTTCTATGAGACAAAATAAAAAAGACCAAATACAAACAGTGTTTAATGTTAAACGAGTCGAGTTTGCATCGGGCCGAGCCCACTTATGTCCAAACTCGGGCCGTAATTAAATCGAGCCTAAAAATTAGGCTCAAGCTCGGCCCGACTCTAAATGAGCCAAGCTCGGCCCTTTAAAATGGGCCGAGCTCGAGCCAACCCGGCCCAATTGCCAATCCTAATCCTAGGCTCCACATGTCCAAAGAGTAGTCATAGTCTTGCAAATCAACCAAGAGTTCAGGTCCCTTGAAGTATCTGGAATAGAATGGATAACTTGTCAACTTTCCCTGCAACTCTGCATGATGTTCAAGGGAAGAAATTGAACATGATTATAAAGCTATAGCTAATTTTTTCAACTTTCTGATCACGCCCACACCAACCAAATGTTATTCAATAGGATCAAAAATTGCCCTCGATTAAGCATTTGCAGATGTTAATTTTTGAGATTTGACCCTGTTAAGGAATGGGGACAGATCAATTGAAGCCTTTAATACCAAAATGCAGCTAAATATCAGATGCTCTTTGCAACACCGAGCAACAGAAAGTTCTTAGTTAAAATTTTGACATATTTTGAACATCTTGGTGAGTGAGAAACACCAAAGCACAAGGCTGTGAAAGTAAAACATATCACAGACAGGTAATCCATATTTAGACCTCCCTTCGCTCCAATGTAAATCTCTGGAAATTAAAAGAAACTGAAACTCGAATCTTCTTGCATCTAAGGATGTGTGGAATCACCATAAGAGTCAGAACCTCTGGAGGATTTAAAAGACTTTAGTTAACAAGAGCAGTTACATAAAAGCGAAGCAAAATCAGTAAATCACTAGCTTTTTGCGCTACACTTAGGTAAGAAGGTAGCAGGACCTAGAATCTTTTATCGTAGATTTTGTTAGTGATAGTACTGCAGGAAGAATTTGACATTAAGAGAAGAAAATTTCTTTAATACCTTTCAAAGTATTATGATGCAGGGGAAGCAGACACAGAGGGATTTAAAGAGGTAGACAGGTTGCTTCTCAGGTTTATAGATATTTTATTTTGGTAAAAGGTCATTATGGTTCAGAAGTTAACTTCTAATTGATCTTGGAAGTCCCTAATAAATACATCACTCTGCCACAGGTGCAAAAGATGTGATGACATGTAGATTGAAAGTGGTCCAAGCACCAAAGGTTGGAGACCGAAAAGGACTAGCAAAGAGGTAATTTCCCAATATGTAGGTTGACGAGTAACATGGCCCTGATTATTTCATATTTCCAAGCCAAACTATTTTGAGACATAAAGAGTTGGTTGTAATCTATTCTCTTGGTACTCTTCTCTTCTCAGGAGATTGAAGAGGAAGGGGAAGGGGAGAGAATGAAATTCAAAGCAAAAATAAAAATTGATAATCAGGCTGAGAACTTCATCAAGAAAAAGCAAATCCATCAATTGTTAAATAGAAGAAAAAGATATTACTTTATGAAAAACCAGGACGAATCCAGACCAGCGTTTTTTTCTTCTTTTTCATTGCGTGTGTGTGTGTCTTTATCATTAGTTTTGTTATTATCTGGATTTTTTTTTGGGGGGGGCCTGGTACTGGCCCTGATGTTATTGATAACTCCGACTCAAGATCCCTGGTTGATCTAAAACAAATTATTTAAACTACAAGTGAGTTTTATTTTTTATATGAAAAGAATATATAAACTACACAGGTATCAGGATAAGCCCTGAGATACCTGAAGGAACAGCAGGCTAACATGGCCTTACAAGCAAAAGAGACTAAGTCCCAGTCACAGCTGGGGAAAGAACTATGCTAGCAAAGGCCGCAATGGTATGCGGAGGAAGATGGCGCTCTCCAACCCTCTGCTTATTCCTCTCTATCCAAATATAGTAAATACAAGCGCTAAGAAGGCATTTAAAGACCCTGCTTCTTCGTAGAGGATGTCCCGCTGAGGAAAGCAGAGTCCCCCGAATACTAGACCAAGAGATAGGAAAGTTATTAGTCACATGATGAGCCATCGTAAGACGTTACACCTCTTTTGAGAAGGAACATCGAAAGAAGAGATGATCAAGGTTCTCTCTCCAGCTAGAACATAAATGGCAAGTTGAGGAAGACACAACTCTAATCCTGAAAAGGTGATCGCTCGTCTGCAGTCTCTCCATAAACACAAGCCATACAATAAAGGCGAAACGCGGAATCGCTCCTTGAAACCAAACCAAATCTGACCACGGAACGTGGCTATAGGAACATCTGAGGTGCCTCCATGCTGAGGCAATGGAGAACTCTCCACTAGAAGTAATCGTCCACACAATCCTATCGAGACCAGTGGAGGGGAGATCGGAATCCGAGATATACTCTCGAATACTATCAAAGAAAGCACGCATCGGTCTTGAAATCCGCTACCCCTGAAGATACTCCAACCAATGGTCGCTGGAAAATACATCCTGAACAGAGCAGGAGTCACTAAAACCAGACCTCTCCATTGCTTGTCTCCCCAAGACCTCTATCAAAGGACCTGTGGATAGCCAAGAGTCGTACCAGAAGGAAATACGACTACCATCACCCATCCTCCAGGCCACCAACTCCCGAACCAAATGACGAAGAGAAAGGAGTTTCATCCACATCCAAGAGCATCTATACGGAATCCGAATATACCAGAAATTACGGCCTCGAAGAAGATAAGTCCTCACCCATCGACTCCAAACATTATTCTCTGGGTCTGAAAGGAGCTGCCATATATGCTTAAGCTGAGCTGCCCTATTCCACTCCGTTACTCTTTTCAACCCTAAATCTCCCTCCTTAGAGCGGCAAACAAGGGACCAGGCAACCTTGGTTCTATAGCGGTCTAAGGAAGCACCAACCCATAAAAAATGAGACATAACCTGCTCTAACTCCTTACAAACTGCTTTCAGAAGGAGGAACATCGAAGACCAATAAGTCTGAATGGAGAAGAGAACAGAACCAACCAACTGCAACCGATCGGCATAGGATAACTGACAACTCGTCCAATGCTGAATCCGAGCCGACACCCTCTGAGTAAGCTGAACACACTCCGTCGCAGAGAGTCTGGTCGACAAAAGAGGAACGCCTAAGTATCTGATAGGAAGCCAACCCTGACGGAACCCCGACATCCTTAAAATATCCTCCCGCACTATCTGCTCAACCGCCCCAAAGAAAATCTCACTCTTTTAAGGATTCATACGCAATCCAGAAAGAGATCCAAAATGAGCCAAGACATCTAGAATACACTGCACAGAGGCTAAACTGCCCCGAGAGAAAAGCATGAGATCATCTGCAAAACAAAGGTGGGATAGAGTCACCTCCTGGCATCTCCAATGGTACTCGAAGGTCGGCCCCTCAGCGACCCAATGCATCATGCCCGAGAAAACCTCCATAACAATCACGAATAACATGGGCGACAGCGGATCTCCCTGACGAAGCCCTCTCGAACTCCGAAAGAATTCCGTCAATCCCCCATTAACAGCTATAGCAAAACTCGCTATCGATACACACGTCATGATCCTATCAACAAGCCAAGAAGGAAAGCGAATACACTCCAGAGCTAGTCTTAGGAAATCCCACTCAACAGAATCATACACTTTCATAATGTCTATCTTTATCGCACAACGAGGAGAGCCGCGATCCAGTTGATAACCATGAAGAAGCTCATGAGCCAAAAGAATATTATCCCCAATTCTTCTACCTCTCACAAAAACAGACTGTTCACTACCAATGATGTTTGGCAAAATCTGACTCACTCTTGTTGCAATAACCTTGGATATACACTTATACACTGTGTTATAGCAAGAAATTGGTCTAAAGTCCGTCAATGAGGTCAGGTTATTCCTCTTCGGGATAAGAGAGATGATAGTACCATTCACTTCCTTCAGAAGATTCCTGTGAGAAAAGAAATCCATGACCGCTCTCGTGACATCAGGACCCACCATATCCCAACTATCACGAAAAAACTCCACGCTATACCCATCCAGACCCAGAGCCTTATGTCTTCCTAAGGAGAACATAGCCTCCCTCACCTCATCCACCGTCACCGGAGATTCCAAGGTCTAAATATGCAATTCTGATAAAGTACCTCTGATCCTGGAAGCAATAAATCCATCATCCAACTGATCCACCCTAGGCCGGCTCGTAAACAAACCCCTAAAGTATGATATAGCTTCTCGCCTAATATCATTCCAATCAGAAATCCGAGTACCATCCTCCCGGACTAAAGAGCAGATAGAATTCCGATTTCTCCTGCTCCTAACCATACTAAAAAAGAATGCAGTATTCCGATCACCCTACTGGAGCCATCGGATCCTAACCTTCTGCCTGAGCATCCTCTCTTCCATTCGAGCTAGACTGTGATAATGAGAAGCAACACACCTTTCCTCCTCCCCTAATCCGTTCTCTAAACCACTCGATAACAACTAGGGGTGTTCATTATTCGGGTAAATCCATTTACCCGCCCGAATCATTTAAAATTCGGTATTCGGGTTCGGGTAAATTGGATTCGGATCGGTTGAATAATTCCACCCAAATAAAAATTCGGGTAAATGGGTAGGGTATGAAAATGAAAATTTTTATTCGGGGTTCGCCTGAACCCCGAATAGTATGTCACAACTCACACACCATACCCACCCCGACCCGTCCGATTTTATTCTTTTAGGGTTTTTTTTTTTTAACTTTCACGTCCCTTTCGCGTCCTTACCTTTTGTTTTCTATCTGAAGCAACTGCCTAGGTTGCTTAGCTCTCCTTCCACTTTCGTCTTCAGAGTTCAGACTCTTCACACTGTGGTGAAGTTCATAGATCAATGCTCACGAAAGAGAGAGAAAGAGAGACAGAGACAGAAGGAGAAGAAGAAGAAGATCATTCACGAAACAAGGTTTGTTTTTTTTTTTCCCCTTTCGTCTTCAGCTTCACTCCTTCCTTTACATTATCTCCTTTCATCTTCACAATCACGACTTCTTTACCACTTGATTCATTTTTTTCCCCTCAGATCCTGGTTTCTACGCTACCAATATTGAGTCCGAGAGCAAGAGGTGCGAAGAAACAAAATTTTCTTCCAAATTTGGGTCAAATTTGGGTCTCTCGAAGAAAGGTACCCTCGACCTCGAACAACCCTTGATCTATTTTTTTTTTAACTCTACTATATATTAGGAAAAAAATTTTCCCCTCAGATAGTCATATCTGATGCAGGCCTCTCGGTCTCGAACACCCCTTGATGCAGATCTGATACAAATTGGAAAAGAATTTTTTTTTTTGACTTTTCTATAGATTAGGAAAAAAAATGATGAACACCCCCTTGAACACCCCTCAGATCTGATCTGATGTCGTCTGTTGATCTTGATCCAATTAAATTTACTACCCAATTGGGCTTTCTCAGAAAATTTATTTCTAATTTAGTCTGCCTTCGTAATTGGGTTTCAGAAAGGGATACATGTTTTTTATTTAAGTATCTCTGAATGTATGAAAGTTTGTGTTTCCATTTGATGGTTCGCTAAAGTGTGCGTGTTGTTCTTGGTCTAATACCTGATCAATGATCATATGTTTGTGGCTATGATGTTTTTTGATTTAAGGGATTTCTGTTGCATTCCGATTTGTTAATTTATCATATATTCTATTATTGATTTTTTATTTTCTCTATATTTTATTTTACTAAAAAATTTCCCCTCTGTTGATCTAGCTACAAATTTTCCCTTCTGCCTTTTTCTTTTTAACCTAAGCTTTGTTAATTTATTTTATTAAATTTGTAAATTGCCTCTTTTTTTTTTAACTCTTTGATCCATTTAACCATTCTACAAATTTGTTTCAGTTGTCTCAACCCGAGGACAGAGCTGCAAGTAATGAAGAGATAGTGATGGACTTAGAGGAATTGGAAACTGAAAAAGATGAAAAACCAAAAAAACGTAGAGTAACTCGTAAAAGATCTAAGGTTTAGGATCACTTTGACTCTTTTGTAAATGAAAAAGGTGAGAATAAAAGCACTTGTAGATATTATGGAAAAGAGTACTTTTCTTCCACCAGAATACATGGAACTAGTACTTTGTTGAGTCATTTAAAAGTATGTGCCTGCAAATAAGCTTTTTGGTCAGACTGAAATTGCTTTCCAAAGTGGAGATGGGGATAAGAAAAATATTAATTTAATTGCTTGAAAATTTGATCAACAAGCCATTAGGAAGGCATTATGTCATATGATCATTGTAGATGAACTTCCTTTTAAGTTTGTTGAGGGAAATGGTTTAAACATTTTATGAGTGTTTGTCAACCTTTATCACTGTGGCTAGAGACTATTACCAGTCGTATTTGGAGGAAAAGAAAAATGTTAGGGTTCAAATTAAAGCAAATGTTGATAGGATTTGTTTAACTACTAACACTTGGACTTCTTTGCAAAAAGTCAACTGCTCATTTTGTTGATAATAATTGGAGGTTACAAAAGAGAGTGTTAAGTTTTTGTCCAGTCTCAAGTCATAGAGGAAATGATATTGGGAAAGCCGTGGAGATGTGTTTACTTGAATGGGGTATTGACAATGTTTTCATAATAACAGTTGATAATGCTAGTGCGAATGATGTGGCTGTTGCATATTTGAAAACAAAGTTTGCTAATTGGGAAAAATGTCTTTTGGGAGGGAAATGGACTCATATTCGATGTGTTGCTCATATCATGAATTTGATAGTTCAAGATGGCTTAAGCCATATTGGTGATTCTGTTGATTGTATTCGTGCTGCAGTTAAATATATTAGACAGTCCCCTGCAAGAATAAAGAAATTTAAAAGTTTTGCTGAGATTGAGAAGTGTTCTAGCACTAAGAATTTGGTCTTGGATGTCCCAACGAGGTGGAATTCTACTTATTTGATGTTGGAGACAGCATAAGATTATGAAAGAGCATTTAATAGATTTGATGTAGAGGATCGACATTTTAGGGAAGATCTTGAAAAGACCGGGGTGCCTAGTTCATTGGATGGGGCAAATGTTAGAAGATTGGTAGGTTTTCTTCAACATTTCTATGAGCTTACTTTGAAAGTATCAAGGACGAAGTATGTGACTGCTCATACTTTTTTAGATGACATAATTTGCATTGAAGTTGTTCTGAAAAAATGTCTAAATGAAGCCGATGATTTTGGTCTTGTGAACATGGCAACAACGATGAAGGCTAAATTTGACAAGTATTATGGGAAGATTGAAAAATTCAACCTGCTTATATTTGTTGCTTCTGTACTTGATCCTAGAATAAATTTGACTATCTTGAGATTTTATTTTGTGATGTGTATGGGAAAGTAGATGGAACATCAATGGCTAAACTAGTCAAAGATTCCATGTTTGATTTGTATATTGACTATGTGAGAATTCATGCACCTCCTAATATAACTTCTTCCTCTACTTGTGAGTCCTCTTCTTCTCCCTCATTATTAGGGAAAAGGGCTACACTGGCTGATATGGAACCCGCAAAAATATTGAAGGAAAAGTTCAAAATGGAGATAAAAAGGAAAAAAATTGATAGTGGTATTAGGGACCCAAAATCTGAGTTAGATAAGTATTTGAATGAGGAGGTTGATAATGATTCTACACAATTTGAGATTTTGAACTGGTAGAAAGTTAATAGTCTAAGATTTCCCATTTTATCTTTGATGGCTCGTGATGTTTTGGCGATTCCAATCTCCACAGTGGCTTCCGAATCTGTTTTTAGTACAAGTGGAAGGGTTTTAGATGCATTTAGGAGTTCTTTAACTCCTAAAATAGTTCAAACACTAATTTGCACTCAAGATTGGCTTCGTGCAAATTCTACCCCACTCAAGGTTGAAGAAATTTGGGAAGAGCTTCAACAAATTGAAGAAGGTTGTTTTAAAATTTGTTACTATTTATAGTTTTTTTTTTAATCTATCTTGATAGTTACAATTTTTTTTTCTATTCAATGGCAGAATTAGGGGCAGCTGGTTCTGGTATAAATGTGGAGGCTTCCTGAATCAGAAATGTTGAAAATACTGCATCAGACATGCAGCCTACTGATGTAATTCTATTTTCTAATGTATTGGTTGTATGGACATATTAAAATGCTAAATCAGACATGTATTTGCTTTAGTTGCTAAACTGTTGTTTTTTGCTTCAGTTGTACCTCAAATTCTACTGAAATGGGTTGTATTTGTTGTGCTACATGGACGTTAATCTGATGTGAAAGTCAGCTGCTGTTCTTTTTTAGCAACTGAAGTGAAATTCAGTTGCTGTATATATGGACATTAATACATTATTCTGATGGCTTCAGTTTCTGTTCTTTTTTTTTTAACACTTGTTGTGCAGTTGTGGTTTCAATTTGAGAAATTCAGTTGCTGTATGTATGGATACACAACTCTATTATTTTTCTTAGTTATTTTGTTGATCATTTTAGATGTCCAGTCGAGTGTAATTATAGTCGGTAAAATAGAGTTGTGTCACAACTCACATGTTCATTGATATGGTTATCTACAAATTTGTCATGTCCAGGCAGACACCACAAATAGAGTTGGAATTCTGCAGTGAAAATTATCCTCCTTTTTTGTTATTTTGTTGGTTATTTTGATTATTCTGTAAATTAATGAAGTGAAATTTTGTAATCTTAATTTTTTAGTTATTTTGGATGGTGGTAATCAGAGGAATTTATCATTTGTTATATTATTATTCGGGTAAATGAAACCCAAACCGTTTAACCCGAATTTGATTCGGGTAAATTGGTTTGGGTTTTGTTTTATTCGGATCGGTTTTCGGCCAGATTACATAAACTTCAAAATCCAAATAACTCGAACCGAATAACCCGAAAACCGAAAACGAGCCCAAATGAACACCCCTAATAACAACTCTCGCTGAATCTGAAGAAGTCTTTTCTCGGGCCTCCTGCACTTGGATAGACAAATCGCTGAACTCCTGACGGTTTAGCTGTCTTAATTTCCGTTTCAACCGCTTCAGTTTCCTGTAAAGGCGATACATCAGGGTACCATAGTACATATCCTCCCAAGCCTCCGAAACTAATCTCACGATATCGGGGATACTCTATCCAGAACTCGAAGAACTTGAAGGGCACCCTATGACGCTGCTCCTCCCTCTAAATTCTAACCACACAAGGAGAATGATCAGAATCACCGGGCGGAAGAAAAGCAGTCTCAGAGAAAGGATAAGAACACAATCAACTAGCATTAACTAACACCCTATCCAGCTTCCTCCGGATCAGATCTTCAGATTGCCTATTCCACCAAGTGAAAAAGGCCCCAGAGTACCTTAGATCCTCCAACTCCGCCTACTGCATACAATCATCCAACACACTATCAGCAACAGACCATCCAGCTCTACCCCCACTCCTCTCAGAAGGACATCTAATGGCGTTAAAGTCACCTAGAACACACCAAGGGGTATCCATCCTCCTACCCACAGATCTCAGAAAATCCCAAAGAATACGCCGGTCTCCCGACATGTTAGACCCATAGACGATAGTAATCTGCCAACACAACTCAGAGCGGATAGTTTGGACCCTACACTGAATCCACTACGCCTCATAAGACAGCACATCCACCCTAACTTCCATCGGATCCCAACACAATCATATACGACTAGTAGAGTTATGAGCATGAGCTACAATATAGTGCCAGTGAGGTAGAAGGGACTGTTGAATACGAACCTCATTAACAACTCTCACCCGAGTCTCTATGAAACCAGCCAGCTGCAACCGATTCTGCAACACAAAATCCCTCGCAGCCTTGATATGAATAGGGTCATTCAGACCTCTTATGTTCCAACAACCTATCATTTGGAACGAAAGGCGAGGGGCACACCCCTCAGACACCTCAAGGTCGCCCCTTCCTCCCCTTCCTATTCTTCCTAGTCCGAGGAGGACGGGGAGAAGAAGGAACTCGAGGGGAAGAAGATAAGGAACAAACACTATGTCCAGGGCCAATCTCCACAATGTCATCCGAAGCACCATGACCTGATGCCAGAACACACCTTTGAATAGGTGTCAAACAAGCTGGAGTCTCCTCTCTAGCCACAATAGCTCGACTATCCTCAACCTCTGAGACTCTACTATCGTCTACCCCTGGAGATCGGGCTGTGTTCTTCTCTCGAACAACTAAAGCCAAACTATCCACCTGAGGTGTTTCTGGTCCCCCATCAACAATCTCTCGGTTAATGATCTCTACATGCGGGATAACTGGGTCCTGCTTTGCTCCCTCCCTAGGAGCCTCTACTTGCGGACCCTTCTCCACATTTCCTTCCTGCCCTTTCTTCCCCCGGCGTTTGCGTCTCCTACTATAAGTTTGGAAACCCTCCTCATCCGTCCTCGGAGCAGTAGGCCTAGAGCTATCCAGAATGGAAGGGTTCTTTGGGCACTTAGTCTGACTATGCCCAAAAACCGCGCAAGTAGCACAATGGGGGGGATTATATGAATACTCTGCCTTCACATTAACCTCAGACCCATCCGGAAACACAAATACTACATCCCTCCTAATGGAGCTCCCTGCCTCAATCTCAATGGATACCCTGACGTAACCAAGTCTAGAACCCGACGCCGTTATACCATCCATAGACAACGGCCTCCCAAATGCAGAAGCAACAAAACTCAACCCTGCCCTGTTATACAAACAGAATGGTACATTGTATAACTTAACCCACAGAGGAATTCTCGTGTGTTCAAATTCCATCGTACTCATCCCCATAGTATATCTACGCACAATGAATGGAATACCAAAAATCTGCCAATGACTCATATCCAAGATATCCTCAAAATGGTCATCAAAGCTAAATCTCAACATAAAACAGTCCGGTCCAACTACAGCCACGTCAGATAAACCCCATTTACTCCACATTAACATGGCAATACGCGTAACCTCTTTGTATGGCAACCGCCGCCCAATGAGGTTCCCAATCAAGCAACAGTGAAACGGGCGAGTTCCATCTTCTACTAAAGGTAAAGGAACAGACAACTTACTACTGTCAGTGTCTAGATTCAATCTCTCTAGCAACACAGGTTTTTGAAAATCCTTTCTTTCCAAATGGCCCTTCTCCCTTTCTCCCAATGCTGAGGCATAGGTTTTTGGTGAAGGGGAACGGACCCCAACACCTAAACCTTTATCCATCCCCAAAAAAAAAAAAAAAAACAGAGCCAAAAATTGGATTTTTTTTTTTTTTTTACTCTACTGGGAACAGTATCCTTTTTTTTTTTTAATAAACCCTAGTTTCTACTGTTCACCAAGAGAATCCTCACGTCCGCCGATCGTCAGGCTGATCCGATTGCCGGAGAAGGAACGAACGCCCGGTCAATCCTTCAGTAGCTAGTTGATTTCAGCAGACGAATCATACGCTACAAGTGAGTTGAAACAACTTAACTGTCAATACATAGACAACAATGTTGTCATGTTCATGGGAAAGCACGAGCTGGAATGAACTTGATACTAGACCACACTGAAATCCCTTGGAATATCTTTGAAATAATTACAAAGAATCTGCCTAGGTGAAACCTAGCTCATGCTAAACATAAGTAAAACAAAGAGGATTAAATATTCAAAGGCTAAAATTTACTGAAATCTTCTAATTAAGGAAGCACTGCAGCGTAGCACAAACACAGCAAATAATCAGCAGGGAGAATGGTTATGTACCATTATGGTGCACAAGCCTTAGGTGTTATTCCTTAGGCATCTCAACTGAGTGCTTCAGGCAAAACCAGACAGGAAACACGTCAAACGAGTATAGATCTTCTACATCAACATCCAAAGCAAGCACAACCCATGATGTTCAGTTAGATTTTCCTTATTAGCAAGCATTCATGGCATAAAACTTACCTTGAAGCTACTCGGACATTGTACTCCTTGGTGGGATGATAGAACTCAGCAAGACCCCAATCTATTAAACGAAGTTTTTGGAGCTCATGATCAATCATAACATTGTGAGGCTTGACATCTCTGTGCATAATCCCCTGTGAATGGCAATAATCTAATGCCTGCAATGCGGGGAAATTCAATGCTTAGCATGTGATGGTGAATTTTGTCTACTTACAAGTATTTGGACTGCCTTATATGAGATAAGGCATCTGATAATCCATGGAACTGTGGCAAATGCCAGCAAAGACAAGAATTTCAAAATAGACAGTAGCTCAGAAGCTACATTTGATGTATCAGTTGCCCTATTCATCTCTAGATTTAGCAAGTCAAAATTTTACCAGGGTAAAGAAGAGCATAGAGCCTTCAAATTGGAAGAAGAGGAAATCCTTGGCCAAAAGAGTTAAGAACACAAAATGCTTTTCCCCATCTACCTAGAACCCTCAGATTTTAACCTTTTCACTTCAAATCAAGATCCTATTTGGACTTCTAAGATTGGTAAAAACTATATTCACATGGAAATCCTGATCCTATATCCTTTACATGATTCCATTGGTACCTTTTCCTGAGAGGTTACAGATTGCTATAAAGTTCCAAATGTTATATCAGAAAACTTTATGTAATTCCTGACTTCGCTCCTTACAGATGCCCAAACACCTTTGAGTGTATATCTCAATCACCCTACTTTTAGCATAGCCACAGTTCCAATAATCAAAAAATCAGGTTTCCTGATCCTGCGGCTACTACTCCTAACACTAAAAGCATATTAAAAGATAAAACTGAAAAATAAAATGACATAGCAACCACCCTTTATATAGATAGAATATTACGTTGTTTAATGTATAGAAGACTATGTACAAGAACAATGCAGTATGTTAAAAAGAACATGGGGGTTAAGAATAACCTTGAGTAACTCATACATATAGTAGCGCATGTCATAATCTGTCAGTGTGGGATACAACACTTTAAAATCTGTACTGTTAACATACTCAAACTTCAAGCTTGGAGTCTTTGAGTGCTGATCTCTAACAATATCAAGCAGCTTTACAATATTTGGACCACCACATAGGTTTTGAAGTATTTTTATCTCCCTCTTTATCTGCACAAGATATTGGACAAAATAATTCAACTTGATGAAATAAGACTTAATCCTTACCAGTAAAAAAAAAAAAAAAGTAAGACACCTAGAGTCTATATTAATCCACCTGAAAATAAGTTATTTCCTTAGCATGAAAAGGTAAATGGAAAAATGCATTAATAGACTTCTCATACTGTAGAACATACAAAAGAAGGGTCTTCCCTTGTGCAATTTAATCTTGAGAAATGATGTAACACGATTAGATGAGTTTGGCTACTTCATTGAAAATTGGACTGTCATGCAGAGAGAGCTGGCAAGACCTCCTTGCTCTAGGCTTATTGTGTCCCAGCAAAGCTTCAAAGCTTATTGAGCCTCGATCATGCTTACCCCCCTGATCCTATCCTACATAAGCTCAAAGTTGCAACGTGGCACATGACCTTCTAAAATACTAAAGTCGACGACTCCAAAGATACAAACTTCAAATAAAGTCAATATGCTACAAAAAATTCCTGCTACTACCAGAATTCTTGCTAGAAAAAGCTTTTTATAACAAAACCCATACCTAATATTTGTTCTAAAAATTTTGGATACGTTTGCCTCATTCAAATCATTTCCTAGCTGCGTCATATTAGAAAAACAAGTTATGCAGGGCTTATCAAGACAACAAATATAAGGTGGCATATAGAAGCTATCTCTAAGCAGAAAACTGGTTTAGTTGGCCTACATGTTGGAAGCTGGATTAAAAAAAGAACAAATTGAATAGCATAAAGAAAATCACGGTGCTAAACAACGATCCACGCCAGATATATTTCACATTCAAATGCACAAGGCAATGAGAGAGTACCTTCTTCTTTTTGACTGGTTTAAGTATCTTAATGATTGAATGCTCATTGTTGGTAATATTTATGCCTTCAAAAACTTCGCTATATTTTCCCCTTCCAACTTTTCTAACAACCTCATAGTCATCTTGTTCACTGTAAATTAAACCAAAAAGAAAATTGTTAGGACTGTCAACTGAAGCTATAAAAAATCAAGGGGTTGAGAACATCAATCAGACAACTGCACACCCTTTCTTCTGTTCGTGGTTTTTTTTTTTTTAAAAAAAAAAAAAGGAAAAAAAGGCAGAAACTGGTGTGACATACTGGCAGAGTAATATTTTTCTACGATACAAATTAGTTAGGCTCATTTCTATCTATGACTATGAAGCACCAACACCAACAAGGGCACAACATTAGTAAAATGAAACAGCCAATCGCCAAAATCTTGAGAGCACATATGGATATACTTCTATATTGTCCTATCGATATGACCTATTATTTACACACTCGCACAAACACATCAATACCTGAACTCTAAGATTGCTCAATGAGATTAAGGTAATGCCGCTACCGATAGAGAGACCATAAAATGTCACAGTAGTCCTTTATAGTATATTAAAGCTACTGAAAACACTGAAAAAATGACATTTTTAACATGTCCCTGTAAACCTAGACTTTAACATCCAAACGTCAGAAACAACTCTGATTACGTTAACATGAAACAAACATAGGATTGATTTGAACAGAGATCAACAGTTTTTGGATCAATCCCCCTCCAAAAAAAAGACAACACCGCACAAACCCTAACCCTAGGTAAATAACGAGAAAACGACCATTCACCGAATTTGGGGAAAAATAAACAGAAACGAAATTAGGGTTTGGGAAATGAGATTAAATTACCCCCATTGAACTCTAAGAGACTCGTAATCCCAATATTCACGGGGAAGGTGAACATTGATGTCTGCGTAGACTCGCGCCTTCGACATGGATACGATGAACAATCAAACCTCTCTCTCTCTCTCTCTCTCTCTCTCTGATAAGCCCTCTTCTTAAAAAAAAACACTACTAGCTCGAGAGGGAGATTTCGAGGTACGAAAAACAGAGAAGCACGAAAACAGAGAGAAATGTCTGAAAATTACGGCATGTTTGAGAGTTTTGAAAAAGGAAAGAAAAGATTAATTAAAAAAATATATTTTTTTTTAATTTATTTGAAAGTTTTATGAATAAAAAGAAAATAAATAAATTTTATTGAAAATAAAAAATTTTATTTTTAATTTTTAAAGGATATTTTTAAAATATAAAAATATTTTAACTCTAATATTTTTTTTCTCCTTCATTTCTTTTAATTTTTTAGAAAGAAAAAATTTTAAATTTAGAGAGATTTCAAATCCATCCAAATCTCTCATTTTCTTTCGTAATTAGACTCTCAAACGAAAAAAATCATAATTTTTTCTTTTAATATTTTTTTCTCTCTAAATATTTTCATCCAAACAAACAATTGACTACTCCTTAATCGTACAGATATTTTTTTAATTTATAAACTCATATATTTTATTTTTAAAATAAATTATTAAATTATTTAAATAAAATAAAATACAACAATTTTAAACTATTCTATAAACTTATAATTTATTATATTTAATACAGTAAGTAATTATAAGTTTTTTTAAAATATTAAAATAATTAAAAATTAATATCATTATAAAAACTATTAATATAAAATATAAAATATTAATAAGGGCAACTTAATTAAATTATATATTAAAATAAAGTTGTAATAAATAAAACAAAAATCAAGGTGTAACTACTTTTTTCTTAAACGGTTTATAAATTCTAATATTTAGATTTTATAAATCTTGTAAAAAAGTTACAAAATAAATTTTGTGAATTTATAAGTTCACGAGCATCTTATAAAATGTTTTAAGGATTTATAAATTTAGTCAAACACCATATTATCTAATTACAAATAATGTGATAAATTTTCATGTTAATATCATATAAACTAAATAAAGCAGATTTTATTTGATAATTAATTAAATTATTAGTAGATTTTAATTATTTCAAAAAATAGTTAATTGAAAATTAATAAACTATATTACTATGAATCGTTACGTAACATTTGATTCGTAATTTATCGATGAAATTGGTATTACTCTTCTTAAAATATGGACTCTTTTGCACTCTCATTACATTGAAATTTATGTATCATGAAGGAAATTTTTGCTTACTGAAAAAATAAAGCATAACTTTCTTGGAATGGCCAGATCAATATTAAATATTAAGCTATCACCATATTATCAAAAATATTCCTAGAAATAATTTTCTTTAACTAAATGTAATTTCAAAATCTTGCGTCGATGCCTTATTAAATAACCACATGGCACGTCATCATAAAATATTTTATTGTGATTATTTTTGTTTACAAACTTCCAATTTTCTTATTTTTGGTTATGGCATTCACAAGTAAACAAAAGGGTCCAACGGGGTTTGAGCCGGCAGCTTGTTGATCTGCATACCTTTATTAAGCACAGAAAGCTCAGCGTATCAAGATTACAGAAGAAACCAACGTTGGATCTCTCAACTGGCTACCTTGAGGACATAGAACATCAAAAATTGGAGAAAGAGAGAGGAGAAAAAACTAAATTAAAATTCAACAAGACACCAGGAGGGTTTGATTAAATTGTAGAGAAGAAACAAGTACAAAGACCACGGGCTCCGTCCAGCTCAAGTTATTCATTTGCAGCACTGGCAGAAATTTTCTCGTACAAACAGTAAATCAATGTTGATTTTGACATCTGCGGCTCTCTTTCAAGGGCAGCAATCACGTCTTTAATGGAGATGCTGTGTGGTGCACTGGGTATGGCAAGTTGGTGCCTTCCCAGTTTTCTTGCTACTGTCAAACAGGAATTTATAGAATATATAAAAGCAAAAGAGAGAACATCTTAAAAACAAATGCACACATGAACATGCAAAAAGGAAAGCAAAAAATTAGAACCCTGAGCTATCATTATCACCCCGCAGATGATTCCCTCCCACAGGGCAGGGCCGCCCCTGCAAACATAATCAGGATGACCAACCCTTATTGGACAACGAAAAGTTTAAGGAGAGGAAATAAAACAATAAGAGAAATTCCAATTAATTGTTTCACACCTTTAGTGACCTAAAATTTGCTAAATTCAGAGTTTCTATAGGAAAAGAAATAGGGAAAAATGTTCACTGGTCCATTGAACCTTGGAAGAATACAAGCATGATCTCTCACTGACACGATTTTTTTCAGTCAGATACTTTCACAAGTTAAACACCACTGATATAAGAAGAATTAGGGGGACAGCAACTCAAGAAGGTTTGTGTTCTCTGCAAAACTTGAGCTACCAAGCATCCAAATTAATGGTCCTCCGTCAAATGTTTACAACTAAATATCAGTCTTATGAGGCTCCCTATTACTTTTGTAATATGCAACATCCGAGGCATCATTGTCATTGTCATCATCCTTGGTGAACTCTCAAGAAAGTGGTACTCCAGTTGATTCTTGGCCCAAGAATCTTCATTTTTGACTTTCTTTTTCAAATTCTAAACTTCAAACCTGACAGCCCGTTATCTAGATTCCTTAGCTCTTCAGTAGGGGGTGAAGGTGCACCCCAATGCTTCTCTGAATTTATTTTTATTCTAATATAGAAAGAGGGCATTCCAGGCCAAAATCATTTTAACTACCATGTTTGACAATGCAACTGTATATGCAAATACCAACTGGTAAATTATTATTTTGCACTATGTAATCATAAAAGCAAAACGGGGGTAGGGTGCACAGTCGGGAGCTTCAGTAACAATATTTCCCTATATCTGAAGAACCTTCAGGCCATCCCTAGCATTTCTTCAGGCAGATAGACCATCAACATATTAACAGAATTTACCTTTGAAGAATATATAGGGCAAAAGTGACTTTCTTTCTAAACATATCAATACAATCATATGGTTGACATCAACAGGCGTTTCAGTCAGAAATCAGCAAAGCAAATTTCTAGAGACCAATGATTAATTCAAGAACTAACTCACCAGAGATTCCAACAGCAGAATGGGCCCTTTTTTCTGCTTCCAAGCTGTCCTTTGCATTTCTTCCCGCAGTTGACAAAGGTTTCCGGGTCCCATTTTTACCCAGCTGAGAACCAGATGTGGCATCTGTTCCCCCTTCACGTTTCTGCCGGGCTTGCTCAGCCATAAGCTGCCATTTTGACAGCATGTCGTCTCCACCAACAGCAGCTCGGGCAGCAACATTTGCAGCTGTTGTCCGCATTTTGTCATCCTCCTCTTTGTTTGCCTAAAGACATACAGGGGAAAGCAATGCAGTTTTAACCAGATTTCACCACAATAAAATAACAGGCATTTTAACCAAGTAGTCAATCACACCTTTGTCGGTTTCGCACGACCATCATCCTTTTCCTTGTCACCATCAGCTCCTGCACCGCTCTCAGGCTGCATCAATCACATGTTAAATCCATGATATATGCTTAAGTATAAATTGGATTGTGAAGCAGTCATTGTTACACAACAAAAAAAAAAATTGTACTTACCTCATTCTCTTTCCGGATCTTTTCTTGTTCAGCCTGCTTTTTTTCCAATTCCTCCCTGGCCTTCCGATTCATTGTCAATATTTGATGGTGAACATCTGAGGTAATAATTGCTCGATGTCTTTGCTTTTCAAAATCAAGCCGCTGAAAAAATGCCCATATGAGAGGATAATCTCTAAAATGTCAGACATACACATGCAGGAGGAATAGAGAAGGGATGAAAACTAACCTGCTTTGACAGTCTGATCAGATTACTTATTAGGCCGCGCATTCTTTCCTCCACACACTAAGGAAGCAGTCATAAGAAAACATGCTAACACACCAATCAGGAAACACATGATAGGATGAGCATCTTACCAGTGATAGGCATCGCTCCACATCATTACTTATATTCTTTAAACCACATTTTGCCACTGTTCCAACAACAACACAAAAGTCAACCCATATGCAACTGAAATGCTGTCCTTTTATAAATATACTCTTCCAGCAAAAAAACGGAAAAAACAACAACAGAGAGAGAGAGAGAGAACATGTCAAGCAAAACATAATATTGCACAGAGAAGGATGAAATAGATTTAACTGATTTGTGCTAATTTCTTCTGAAGGGAGGCCTTCTGCAAAATCAGTCTTTCTTCTTCTTCTTGCACAACCCTACGAGAGGCTTCTGAAACTCGACTATCTTCCTTAGGCCCAGAAAATAGCTGCTCCTCTTCTTCCTGTTTTAAAGATAACAGTCGCAAAAGATTTCCAAAATAGTTGATATCAGCATTTGGTTTGTTAACAATATTGGGCATGCTCTAAAAAATCCTACAGAAATAATACCCTGAGATTGACTCCACTGACAGCTGTGACATCGTTAAGCTGATCAATGCTTTGATCCAGAAAGGCACCAGATACTTTCTGCTTCTTGCTGTAAGGTGTTCGGAAGTCAGCAACATGCATAATATATTTAAAAGCACCACATTGGTAAAAAGTAAAAACAAGATGCATTTCAAACCAGATCATTCCAACACGATGACAACATTAGGGAAGTTAATTTACCTTGATCCAGGTGGTGAGGAACCTGGTGGATCAAGAGGTTTCTTCTGACCAATAGAAGGCTTTTTGGGGGGTGTCCTTATAGCAGTTCCAGCCATAACTGGAGAGGTCGTAGATGGCAGACGGGAACCTAACTGATAAATACCAAACATATTAGTCAAAGTGGGCAACATAAGGCAAAAAAAGACCTTCGAAGAAATAGAAACTACTTGTAACTTTTATGGTTTAGGGTTTTTGTGGGCAAACTTTGATGTTTCAATAGGCTGATTTTAAGAGGTAAACTTATGTGCTTGTGCTGGAAAGATCCCAGCAACTAAATTGGAGGGAAAATAGAAATAGAGGAGAAGGGGATAAGTTTACCACACCAGTAGTTTTGTAGGTAACTCCGCCTTCTGAAGACTTTAAGAGAACTCGAAGCAATTTTTTAGCTAACGTTCGACTACGTCAAGGATGAGGTTACAAGCCTTTATATAGACCATTAATCTAAAAGAAATAAAAACTACTACTTTGCATAAATTTAGAAATTTCTAAATATTCCTAACATTAACTTTTCTAGCAATAAAGAAAAATAGAAACAACTTTCTAGATAACTAGACATCAAAAATCTCCTAAAGCATAACCAACTTGTAAATCTCAATCAGGCTCTAATGAAATATTTCCACAAAAATAATCCCACCAGTTCAAATTTAGTGGCTGATTGCTCTTTATTTCTTTCTGGAAACAACCTTAGAGCTTGATCACATTCAATCTTCCTCCCACGAAATCTTAAATGTATCATAAAAACAAATGGAAGGGAAGAAAGAAAAAGAAAACAATGATAGGAAAGCAATATCATAGTGTAAAATACTTTCTAGCAAAAAGATGGGGACAAAAATGAAAATAACAATAGCTACATATTACACAACTGAACTCAACACTCACAGCCATAAGAAAAATCAAAACTATATATACCTATGAACAAATTAAAAAATGATAACTAAAAATGCGAATATATATCGATCCAACTTTTAGGTGGCCAGAAGCCCATAGTCTGAGAGCGCAGTAGAAACAAATCTAAAGGGTTAAGAATGTGGTTGCGTAAGACTCAACAAAACATTTTCAAATTGAGTTAATGAACTTGACATTTAATGATTAAATGAAAAATGAACTATGAGATCCAAATGCATACACATGCACACATGATATATATATATATATATTTAAGTGAAGGTGTGCAAGAGTGTTATTGCACATAGCGATTATTGAATTGCATTCATATTCATAAGCATAAACATCCTTAGATTGATGATAGGTAGTCGATAGAAGAAACTTTATGATAAAAGATATACTCTATGATACCAAACTGATTGCTCGTCTGTAAAATGCATAAAGAAGATCTCATAGAATCGACTTAAAGCTGAAAAATATGGATGCCATGGACAACACAAAAATTACCTGAACATTACCATCCAGTACCGTTGTTGCTGCAGTTGAAACTGAATTTGCTGACGTCAGACCCATTGGGGTAGAGAAGCCAATCCTAGAAGTATGCTTCTCTAGAGCATCATCCTTCAAACCACCAGAAATTGCATTTCCTTGCTCAATGTTTGCAGAAGAAAAAGAGGCTTGTCCTGCTGGCAACTGGGATTTCATTTGTTGCACATTAGACTGATCCAGGGGTTCCTGTTTTACATAATTTACAGAAGATAAAGCACCACTCTTCTGGTCCTTAGCAAGATGTGATTGCCAAGAAGCTGCATTTTGTTGCACACTTGAATTGTTCAACATGTTGGGTATAGCTCCACCTGGCACCTTCTTGGGATCAGTTATAGGACTCTGTCTCTCAAACTTGGGCATATTCATAACATTCATGGCTTGGGATGCTGCTCCCGTCTGAGCTGAACTGATCCCTTGAGGAGGTGGCACTTGTCTAATTTGTGAATCATGATTCAGTGGTCTCAAAGCAGTTGCAGGGGAATTTACACCAGCACTGGAATATGGATTGTAACTGCTGCCAGCACTTCCATACATGGGGAAAGATGTCTGTGAAAAGTGCATTTGTTGCTGCTTATTAAGTCCATGTACAGGCATTGTAGATTGTGGATCTTGTTTAATAGCACTCACACAGGAAGAAAGCATTTGACTTACCGGCATTCCATGTGAATCTGACTGTCGTTCCATTTCTCGAGACTTTTGAGCACTATTCTCCATGTTTGGGTAGGTCGAATCACCCCGTACTTGAGCTGCTGAAGTTGCAGCGTTGGAAGTGTCTGCAGGAGAACTGTGTCCCTTTTGATGAAGCTGCCCAAAAGAATGGGCATCACTGAATTGTGATACACCACCAACAGATGCCATTTTCTGGTGGGGTGGCTGAGCTGAAGATTGAGACTGTAACTGGAACTGATTGCCTCCCATCTGAGAGTTCACTGAAACTTGACTTTTAGTTGTTCCCTGAGATTGGAAGTAATATATTAAGAAAAAAATGCAAATTTGTCTATAATCACATTAAACTCTAGTTACTAACCTGCTGCAGTTTAACTACTGCCATTTTGAGCATATGGTCCCCCACAATACTTCTCATGTGTCTGACAAATCCCTCTTTGGGTATTTCATTTCTCTGAGAGTACAATGGTCACCAAATCCAGATGAGGAATATATCAAGAATTCAAGAGAAGAGTTACATAATACAATCTAAAAAATTACACATCAACAATCTACCTTCAGTTTAGCATAGAGAGTCTGAAGTTGCATGGCTCTGTCTTTATCAAGCTGTGGTACAATAACTGGTAGCAACATAGCAAAGGGAACTTGTTTGCCACGATTTACTGAGTTATTAGCCTGCTCCTTTGATGCCGCTGGCTGAATAGTTACGGTTTGGAGTTTCGACATTTGAGACTCACTACCCGAATTAGGCAATGCGCTTGGCTCTCGGGCTTGAATAGGATTTTGGTCAGATATTTGCATCCCAGTTGTTTGTGAAAACCGTAGGGGGTTTTGCTCAGCTGGCAGTTGCTGCTGTTGTATCTGGCTCTGCTGTAAAGGAAGGGAAGTGGATTCTTGTGATGTATTCTCAGGGACATGTTGCTGATTCTCAGTTCCAGAATCGTGGTGCTTGAACTCTATTTCTGATAAATGTTGTTCTTTCTGTTGCAAGCTCTTTATATCTTGCTGTCCCTCAGGGTTGGAACTTTCATCTTCTCGGGATGGTTGCCATTGTGAAAACATACAAGTTGAAGAAGGATTGCTACCTTCAGAGACAACTGCTACACATTTCAGTTGGGTAATCCGAATGATGCATTTTTTAATTTTATTTTTTTTAATTTTGTTTTATTTATGTACTTTATCTAAGACGGCCTATACATAAGCTCTAAGTGCTCATTTTTTTCTGAATTGTTTTTCCTATAGAAAATATACACTACAACAACAACAACCACCTGGACCTCAATCTCAAATTTTGGGGTATAGAAAATATACACTATGATAAATATAACATTGTTGTACAGGTATAACAAGCAATCAAAAGGAGACAAGGACATAGATGTATGAGTGTGTATTCAAAAATTTATCTCTACTAAACATGTTTTCAGCTATTGTCATAGAATTTGTCGCTGCAAAAAGCAGATGAAACATGTGATAAAGAGGGTAATTAACAATTATTATCAGCAGAAGGCATTAAGAAACCCATTCTATAATCTTGTGGTAAATAGCCAATGTGCTTGTACAAGTCGCAAAACTTTCATAGAACATGTATCATATATTGCCAATCCCCACACTCTGAAATGCTATTAAATGCAAGTAGCTAATTCGGAGATATTCTTGCATGGTAGCGCAAGAACTCAAACATTTATTTCCTCTCTTCTAGTTGGAAAACCCTAGCCACATAACAATTGCTTCCTAAAGTTCGAAGTTTGCATGGTTTCTCATCCTAATTAAAAGTGCAATTTATGTAAGCAGGATTAAGCAGCAAGATAATCATGCATTCACAATGAAATCCCAAAAAGAACCAAATGTACTTGTACCGGTCTTGGAAGCATGGGTCTGAGAAGTTGATGCCTCTCCCTTCATGTCCCTTCCCAGCGCGGCACTGAACGCCTCCACATCCGCACCCGAGTGCATACTTTCATCCTGAATATCATATTCAAATAATAAAAACAAAGCAGAAAACTACAGAGAGAGAGAGAGAGCAAGATAGAGAGAGGGGACCTCGTCTTCTTCCAGCATCTTTATTATTGAAGGGTCCATTGAAAGCAATGCACTAGGGGGCGGAGTGCTTCGGGCGTGATCGCTAGGGCTCGAGAGAGATTGATACACTCGTGAGAATTTGAGTCGAACAAACGCTTAACAAATGACGAACAATGGGATTCCGATAAGCAGATGGCTTCTCAAATTCTGATTTTGATCAAGTCAGTGGAATTGCTAGCAAAACCCTCTCTGTGTGAAAATTAAAAAGACACTCAGTCGAAGCTGGATGGGTTCCATCAGCCCAAGCCCTAATGTGTAAGGAACTGGGTGTCCACCACAACCACGGAAAGATTAATAGGACAACGGCACCCCTACAATAACATCTATATTTTCATTCATGCCTTTTTGGTTTTTCCCTCTCTGCCATTATATTCCATGCAGCCAAAGAGCTTCCCTCATCTCCGATTTAAATCTCATTATGTACCAAAAAATAAAATATATATTCCATGCACTCATAAAGAAGGAAGAAGAAAACATTTTTCAAAAAGATAGATATCAAAGAAAAATATAAGAAAATTATTGAGTAATTTATCTATTCTATGATTTTAATTTTAATTTTTATTTAGCTAAAATATTTCTTTAAAATTAAATTTTGATAATAATTATATTCGATCAATTTATGATACATTATAGTAGTATCCAATTTAATAAATTTTTTTTATCATTTTCATGAGATCCTAATTTTCTTATAATAATCAAATGTGAAAAGAAATTCTTGACAAATTCAAACGTTCCTAATTTCGTAGGATTCTAATTTTTTTTGAATTTTCAAAAAAGAATGAAACATTTTTAAAATTTCAAAACTTTCTTAATTTTAAGAAAGTCTAAATTTTTTTAAAATTTTTTATTACAATCCCTATCATTTCAAAAAACTTCATACAAAAGGGAACTAAAATTTTCTATATCCTGGGAAAGGCTATACATACAAAACAAAGATAACTCATCAGTCTACAGACCCT
This sequence comes from Dillenia turbinata, assembly GCA_037126225.1. Lineage (NCBI taxonomy): Eukaryota > Viridiplantae > Streptophyta > Magnoliopsida > Dilleniales > Dilleniaceae > Dillenia > Dillenia turbinata. The sequence goes on from JBAMMX010000005.1 coordinate 5,617,920, forward strand.
CCAAGAGACAACTACATATCCAATTCTACATCCAATCATAGGTACAGCTTCATGTCTAATTTTACACACAATCAGAGATACGGTTTCATGTCAAATTCTATATATGATTGGAGATATAACTTCATACTCGTATATATAGATTACATCACAGACATTATATATACATATGTCTCTCTTGCACACGATACATAGGGGGCAACAGATTTAAAGTTACAGGCTACCCTCAAATTTGAAGTTACAGGCTATCCCTTCAGGTTAACTCCAATGAGGTTTTTGTAGGTTTCTTCATTGATGACAATCCAACTAAAACACTGGTATCACTCAACTCTACATACGACACATAAAGACAATACAAGGTTATAGTTCTGGTTCTCTCTAGGTTTTCCATCCAAGAAGTTTTGGTGAACTTCTCAGCATCGAATCCCCACACGAGTTGAAAAAGCAATTATTTGTGGGGTCAAAATCACCTCCAATAAATTGACGCCATTCGTAGGAATAGTTGACTGTTTAGCTGAAAAACTCCATGCTCTATTTTGTTTCGTCTCTGTTATCACCATCCTTCCACCCTCGGGACAACTCTCGACATCGGACTCAACTATGATCCGGATCTTTTAGTTGGTGATAACATAGCTAGAGTTCCCCCTTATTAAGCACTCTTTTGGCTCCATGCCTCAAAACGCCTTGTCAATACGGGTCTTAGCACTCGACCGGGTAGAAGCGACCCACTTTCTTGATCTTCCATTCATTCGACCTCCCAGTTTTATCTCTTGCCTTACTCGACACCAACAGCCTGAGTTCAAGTACACAGGTACGATCTGGATTAATCGAATGTCTCAGTTTTATTAATCCTACTCACAACCTATTATTATTTTGATAATGTTTCAATACTCTTAACCACCATTCTAATCTTTGATCTTGTCTTATGATTGTTGTACCAATAATATCTTTATTTACATGCTCCAACTCTTTTTCATAACATTTTGATTATGTCACCGAGTAACAATCAAAAGCAATTTGTAATTAGTGATAACATAGTTAGGAGCACCCCTTTGTCGGGTAACTATGAAGATCGATCTTGTTGAGTTCCTCCAGAATCCAATTCTGTTAAGTAATCGTGAGACTTGGCTCTTATGCCTGGTAGTCAACAACTTCGGAAGGCAACATTCTCTTGACATCGAAGTGATCAACTACAACTCGGATCCATCGAGAGTCCCGGTTTGGTACTCTTTATCCACCACCCACTACTGTTTCAACAATTCTCTAGTTTTTTACCTAACAGTTTTAGTTTGAAATTTTCCTTTACGATCATTATAACGATAATATCTCTGTTTCGCATGCGTTGCCACTTTTTCATTATATCTTGACTAATCGTGGTTTGGGTCCTTATACCCACAAGGCTTTAGTCTACTGCATTTTCTTTTGTAGGCTCACACTAGCTCAATCGAATAAACATGTCATCAATTTAGGATCCATCGCCCTGACGGATAGACACGGCCCACTTTCTTGACTGAATGAACATGTCATCGATATAGGATAGGATCTATCTCCTCGACAAGTAGGCATGGCCCACTCTCTCGACCGAACAAACGTGTTGTCAATATAAGATCTATCCCCCCAATGGGTAGGTACGGCCCACTCTCTTAACCAAACGAATGTGTCGTTAATATGAGATCTATCTCATAAACTGAAAAATATGGTCCACTCTCTTGACCGAACGTACGTGTCGTCAATATGAGATCAATCTTCCCAATGGGTAAACACGATCCACTCTCTCGACCGATCAAACATATCGTTAATAAAATATATATCTCCCAAATAGGTATACATGGCCCACTCACTTGGTTATATGCCTGATGGGTAAACTTATTCTCTCTTGCTATAAACTGTAGCCACTCGCACTCATCGAGAGTTACGACTCTAGGTAAGTTTTCAGAACTTCTACTTCTGCTTTTCATAACACCAATACTCTGCACTTTTAGCCACTACTAGTCAAACACTCTCGCTTAAGTCTCTCGACCTCTCAATCTCCCGATCACTCGATCCCCCCGTCACTTAATCTTCCAATCACTCAATCTCCCGATCACCGGATCTCCTTGTCACTCAATCTCCCAGTCACAGTGTTTTGAAACCCAGATCAGATCGGCTGGTCTGAACCAAGTTTTTTAATGTAAAATATGTGTGATAAAATTGCACCTATCTACGTTCAAACTTATGAATAGAATAAAAATAATAAAAAAAACCTAACCTTCACCACCAGACCAAGGCTTTTTGTGGTTGGAGTATATTATAATTTATATTTATTTATGATTTTGTGATGACGTAATCCGGTTTTTTAGTCCAATCCAATCGATTTGACCTAATGACCCATTGACCCCTTAGCGTGGCCGGTTCATATTCTAATCCGGATTTTAAAACACTACCTGGTCATTGGATCTCCTGATCACTTGATCCCTCAGTCACTTGATCTCCTGATCACTCGATCTCTTGATCATTCGATCTTCTAGTCATTCGATCTCTTGATCACTTGATCCCTCAGTCACTCTATCTCTCGATCATTCAACCACTTGTTCACTTGACCTCTCATTCTCTCGACTGATCAATCACTTATCTTCTCAGTCTCTTGACCGCTTGTTCACCCATCCTTTCGGTATCTCCACCTCTTGTTCATTGGGCCTCTCAGTCGCCATACAAATTTCATAAAACCTATCACCGACACTTTCTGCATTTAATGCTTCACTTTCGTGTCTCTTTCAACACCTAATATCATTTTTCCAAAATGTCATTAAGAGTGCGGGATAAATGATGATACCCAGATTAACAAGAAACTTTCTTTTATTTTCGTAAGATCCTAATTCTCTTATAATTATCCAATGTGAAATTTTTTTTTTAACAAATTCAGATCTTTTTTAATACCATAGGATTCTAATTCTCTTGAACTTTCGAAAAGAATAAAAACATTTCCAAAATTCCAAAGTTTCCTTAATTTCAAGAGAATTTAAATCTTCTAAGAGTCTTTGATTACAATTTCTGTCATTTCAGAAGATTTCATAGAAAAGGAAACTAGAGATTTCTATACCCCGGGGAAGGCTATGCATATAGAGCAAAGGCAACCCTTCAAAATATGTCTACAGATCCACCAGGGACAACTACATAACCAATTCTAGATCCAATCAAAGATAAGGTTTCATGTCCAATTCTACACACAATCAGAGGTACAGTTTTATATCCAATTCTATATATGATCTGAGATATGATTTCATACTCGTACACATAGATTATATCACATGACATTATATAAATATACGTCTCTCTCTGCACACGATACATACGGGGTCAGCCCCGGTGGAGTTTTCGCAAGTTTCTTCATTGATGACAAACCAACTAAAACACGACACTGGTCAACTCTACATACGACACAAAGAAATAACACAGGGCTATAGTTCGGGCTCTCTCTAGGTTTCCCATTCAAGAAGCTCCGACAAACTCCTCAGCACCGGATCCCTGCTAGGGTCGAAAGAACAATTATCTGTAGGGTCAAAAATCACCTCCAGCACACTCGAATATTAAATAAAGTGTCCTCTTTATTAGTAATATATGTATTCAAAATTACATTAGCAAAAATAAAAGTATATTTGATAATGTTCTGGGTTCAAATTATTGAAATTTATTTAATAACCATATAATTTTTTATCATAGTTTTTCTTATTTTTAATAGGATAAAATCACATTAAATAGGTGTCTTAAAAGTGTTTAACCTAAGACAACAGTTCTCCTCATTCACATGAAACATTTTTTAACATGTAAAACCATGAGGTTCAAGAATTAAAACTTAAAAGTGGATTGTAAATATATCACAAATTGCACACGCACGTATTTTGATCTTAGTATTGTTCGTTGCAATGACAAATAGAAAAATTGGTTAGTCTAATAATTTTGTTATTTAAAATTATTATTTTATTTTTATTCTTTTCTGTATTTGACAATTTTTTTTTATTTAACAGAAGAGACGTAGATATTGTTCTAAATGTAGGAGATAACCACTTCCTAAGATTATTAAATAAACCGTAATCACTATTAGGATCTCACCTACTCTTTTATAAAAATGAACAAATACATTTTTTTTTTACTTTAACATATATGATTATTTTTATTTTTTAGATTATATATGTTTCAAATTATTTAGTTTTTTAAAATTTTAACCATTAAAAAAATTTAATTTACTTAACATCCTTGCAGGTAAAGTAGGGACAGAAGACGATAATAAAATTTTCTTTTGCATCTGGTAACTTTACTAGTAGTTAAAAAAAAAAAAAAACAATTGATAAAATCATAATTCTTTTGGCATCTAATAACTATATCAATGTTAAATAATAATAAAAAAATGCTTTTTTTTTTGGATAAAAATACATATCAAATTTTATGAAAATATTAACAAAATAAGATAATATAGTATCTATGAATCAACATAAATTTTGTTCACTGGGTTACTCTTAGAACTCAATTTTGTTGTATTTTGATTAGTAGAATAATGGGTAATGACAGAGATTGAAGAACCGGATAATAAATTAACACATAAAAAATTGGCGAGCGAATAAATCAAAAAAAAATTAAATATAATCTTAAGAAATGGGACCAACTGGGTTCAAACCGGTGACCTCTTGATCTATAGTCAAATGCTATACTACTGAGCTATGAGCTATGAACTTGACATTGAGGTAATTCCTTGAATCAACAAAAGTTTTGTTCACAAGTCTACTCTTAAAACTCAATTTTGTTGCATTTCGATTAGCAGAACAATGGGTAATGATAGAGATTGAAGAACTGGATAATAAATTAACCTGTAAAAAATTGGTGAGCAAATAAATCAAAAATTAAATATAATCATTAGAGAAAATCATAAGAAAAGGTTCTAACTGGGTTCAAACCGGGTTCAATTTTAGTCAACATAAATTTTGCTCACAAGGTTACCCTTAAAACTCAATTTTATTGCATTTTGATTAGCAAAATAATGGGCAATGATAGAGATTGAAGAACTTGATAATAAACTAACCCATAAAAAATTAATGAGTGAATAAATCAAAAAATTAAATATAATCATCAGAAAAAATCAAAAGAAAAGGACCCAATCGGGTTCAAACCGATGATCTCTTGATCTGTAGTCAAATGCTCTACCACAGAGCTATGGACCAGATGTTGTGGCAATTGCTTGAATCAACATAAATTTTGTTCACAAGGTTACTCTTAAAACTCATTTTGTTGCATTTCGATTAGGAGAACAATGGGCAATGACAGGGATCGAAGAACTGGATAATAAATTAATCCATAAAAAATTGGTGAGCGAATAAATCAAAAAATTAAATATAATCATAAGAGAAAATCATAAAAAAAGGACCCAACCGGGTTTGAACTAGCGACCTCCTGATCTGTAATCAAATGCTCTACCATTATGTTATGGACATGAGTTTGTAGTAATTGCCTGAATCAATATAAATTTTGTTCACAAGCTTACTCTTAAAACTCAATTTTGTAACATTTTGACTAGCAGAACAATGAGCAATGATAGAGATTGAAGAATTAGATAATAAATTAACCCATAAAAAATTGGTTACCGAATAAATCAAAAAATTAAATATAATCATCAGATAAAATCATAAGAAAAGGGCCCAACCAGGTTCGAACCGATGATCTATTAATCTGTAGTCAAATGCAATACCACTGATCTATGAACCTGGGTTTGCAACAATTGTCAGAATCAACATAAATTTGTTCACAAGGTTACTCTTAAAACTTAATTTTGTTGCATTTCGATTAGTAAAACAATGAGCAATAATAGACATTGAAGAACTGGATAACAAATTAACCCACAAAAAATTGATAAGCGAATAAGTCAAAAAATTAAATATAATCATCAGAGAAAATCATAAGAAAAGGGCCAAATTGAGTTCAAACCGGTAATCTCTTAATTTGCAGTCAAATGCTCTACCACTAAGCTATGACCCAAAGTTGTGCAATTGCCTAAATCAACATAAATTTTATTCACAAGATTACTCCTAAAACTCAATTTTGTTGCATTTCGATTAGCAGAATAATGGGCAATGACAGAGATTGAAGAATTAGATAATAAATTAATCCAAAAAAAATTGGTGTGAGAATAAATCAAAAAATTATATATAATCATTAGAGAAAATCATAAGAAAATGGCCAAACCGGATTCAAACCGATGACCTCTTGATCTACAGTCAAATACTCTATCACTGACCATGGACCCTAGGTTGCAGCAATTGCCTAAATCAACATAAATTTTGTTCACAAGGTTACTCTTAAAACTCAATTTTGTTGCATTTCGATTAGCAAAATAATGAGCAATAACAGAGATTGAAGAACTGGATATACAAAATTAGTGAGTGAATAAATTAAAAAATTAAATATAATTATCGGAGAAGATCATAAGAAAAGGGCCCAACCAGGTTCAAACCGATGATCTCTTGATCTACAGTCAAATGCTCTACCACTGAGTTATGGACCCAAGGTTGCAACAATTGTCTAAATCAACATAAATTTTGTTCACAAGGTTACTCTTAAAACTCAATTTTGTTGTGTTTCGATAAGCAGAACAATAGGCAATGATAGAGATTGAAGAACTGGAGAATAAATTAATTCATAAAAAATTGGTAAGCAAATAAATCAAAAAATTAAATATAATCATCAGAAAAAAATCATACGAGGCCTAATCGGGTTCGAACCGGTGATCTCTTGATCTGCAGTCAAATGTTCTACTGAGCGATGGACTCGAGGTTACGACAATTGCCTAACTCAACATAAATTTTGTTCACAAGGTTACTTTTAAAACTTAATTTTTTTTTTTTTTTATTAAAAAAAATTTTGTAAAAAAAAAAAAAAAAAAAAAAAAAAAAAAAAAAAAAAAAAAAAAAAAAAAAAAAAAAAAAAAAAAAAAAAAAAAAAAAAAAAAAAAAAAAAAAAAAAAAAAAAAAAAAAAAAAAAAAAAAATATTTTTAAAAAATAAAAAAAAAAAAAAAAAAAAAAAAAAAAAAAAAAAAAAAAAAAAAAAAAAAAAAAAAAAAAAAAAAAAAAAAAAAAAAAAAAAAAAAAAAAAAAAAAAAAAAAAAAAAAAAAAAAAAAAAAAAAAAAAAAAAAAAAAAAAAAAAAAAAAAAAAAAAAAAAAAAAAAAAAAAAAAAAAAAAAAAAAAAAAAAAAAAAAAAAAAAAAAAAAAAAAAAAAAAAAAAAAAAAAAAAAAAAAAAAAAAAAAAAAAAAAAAAAAAAAAAAAAAAAAAAAAAAAAAAAAAAAAAAAAAAAAAAAAAAAAAAAAAAAAAAAAAAAAAAAAAAAAAAAAAAAAAAAAAAAAAAAAAAAAAAAAAAAAAAAAAAAAAAAAAAAAAAAAAAAAAAAAAAAAAAAAAAAAAAAAAAAAAAAAAAAAAAAAAAAAAAAAAAAAAAAAAAAAAAAAAAAAAAAAAAAAAAAAAAAAAAAAAAAAAAAAAAAAAAAAAAAAAAAAAAAAAAAAAAAAAAAAAAAAAAAAAAAAAAAAAAAAAAAAAAAAAAAAAAAAAAAAAAAAAAAAAAAAAAAAAAAAAAAAAAAAAAAAAAAAAAAAAAAAAAAAAAAAAAAAAAAAAAAAAAAAAAAAAAAAAAAAAAAAAAAAAAAAAAAAAAAAAAAAAAAAAAAAAAAAAAAAAAAAAAAAAAAAAAAAAAAAAAAAAAAAAAAAGTTGCATTTCGATTAACAAAACAATGGGCAATGATAATGATTGAAGAACTGAATAATAAATTAACTCACAAAAAATTGATGAGCGAATAAATAAAAAAATTAAATATAATCATCAGAGAAAATCATAAAAAAGAGACCAACGAGATTCAAAGCAGTGTCCTCTTGATTTGCAGTCAAATGCTCTACCACTATGCTATGGATCCAAGATTGTAGTAATTGCCTGAATCGACATAAATTTTGTTCCAAAGGTTACTCTTAAAACTCCATTTTGTTGCATTTCGATTAGCAGAATAATGGACAATTACAGAGATCGAAGAACTGGATAATAAATTAACCCATAAAAAATTAGTGAGTGAATAAATCAAAAAATTAAATATAATTATCGGAGAAAATCATAAAAAAATGACCTCGAGTTGAATTCAAACTGATAACCTCTTGATCTGCAGTCAAATCCTCTTTCAATGAGCTATGGACCTGAGGTTGCGACAATTACCTGAATCAACATAGATTTTATTCGATTCCTTTCAAAACTTGATTTTGTTGCATTTTGATTAGTAGAATGAAACAAAATATTAGAAATTAAAAAATTGAATAATAAATTAACACATAAAAATTGACGAGTGAATAAATCAAAAAATTAAATATAATCTTAAGAGGAAAAAAAAAAAAAAAAGAGCCAATTGGGTTCAAATCGATGATCTCTTTGATTTTAAATGCTCTAACGCCAAGCTATGGACCCGAGGTTGCAGCAGTTGCCCGAATCGCCTTTTTTGTCAAAATTTCGTCTCTTGAAAAACAAATGGCGAACGAAATCAAAATGGCCAGGGCTGTTATTTCCAAACGGTTTCTGTCAATTTCTATTGAATCTCCATTATTCATCAACCTACGAAATTGCAAAGCTTACGCTCAACCTCACATTCATAATCACATTACGAAACATCGCTTACCTAGGATCTCTTGTCCTCAGTTTTCGTTCTCGTACTCTTCATCTTCATCTTCGTCGTCTTCGAAGGTTGGATTTGTGGGGTGGTGTTTAGCGGAGATCGAATCGCGGCCTCTGTTCACGAATTGCATCACGTCTTCCCTCATATGCACTGCCGCAGATTTGACGTCTAAGGTGAAAATTGCATTTCATCATTTTTTTTTTTTTTAAATCTTGAATTGTCACGTAGTTTTTAGAAAATTATTAGAAAATCTCTCTCTCTCTCTCTCTCTCTCTCTCTCATAATAAGAAGCAATTTCTGGTTTGATGAAAGATCAGAAATTTGGGGTTATAATTTAAAGGTGACGAAATTATAAATGGGACTATAATTTTTGAAATTATACATTGTTATTAAAATTTCAAGGGAGCAGCTGCCTCCCCGCCCGTTCCCTTGGCCCCTGGTATCCTTCCCCCTCCTCCCGGCAGGGATAATTTGAAGAAAGATTGTGGTTAACGCAATGATTTGAAATCCTACTACTGTTAACACTCACTTCAGCCAGACGAAGCTAGAAAACAAAGCCCAAAAAATTTCAACCAACCATGGCTGGTACATAATATGCTTCCCTAATAGCCACATCAAATTTCAATTTTTAACGCTTCTGTTCGAGGAGGGTAACATGGTCCTGCACAAATTCCTGGAGGATTGAAATTCCTTGCGAAAGAAGAATGTAAGCGTCATTAAGGGCTGGCCTATAGATACAGAGATTCCTGGGGAGCCCGAGGTGTGTAGATAGATTAACGTTGATTTCCTGTGTAGACACCATGCATGCCCCATAATGGACGAAGCAAAAACAACGAATTGATTAGCTTCCATCCTTTCTAGAATTAAAGGTTTTCCTTGATGAGGATTATGATATTCCAGTTATTCAGAGTGGATTGCATTTAGCCCGTGTGACAGAATCCAGACTCTTCAGCATAGGATATTTTCACGAGCAGATGATTGGTAGATTCCAGGTGCCATACAGAGGGAATGAAGGATCAAAATTGAGCAGTTGCATGCCGATACTGGCATTATGGGGGAGAGTGCTATTGAAGAAGTGCCAAACTGACTCCAGCCTATACTGCCATTTAGCCATCCATGGTGATTTCCAGAATTTAGCTTCAAAGTTTGAATGATCAGGAAAGTTGTAAGTTTGTTCTACTTCATATATAGAACTAGTAGAGAAGTTTCCACATTTTGGAGGAAGATGCGACTTGTCAACCAGCAAACATGTGGAAAAAGGAGTGCTCAAATTTTTCAGGGCAGTTTCATTATCCAAGTGATTGCTGATAAGCTTCGCATTCCAAGGTAACAATACATCTGGCTAAAGAGCATAAGGAAGCTCTTTTAGAAACTGCAATGGCAATGCCACCTCGGCCTTACTTTTCAACCATCTCCAAAAGGGACCCAAGGATCTTCCTAGATGTTAATTGCCTCTTGCTGCTGATATCAAAGCTAGCTTCCTTTGACCAAGAGGGTTCTTGTGCTCAGAATATTCTTCCTTGCGGTTGAATTTTGGGATGCTCAGCAAGCACGACTAAACCTTTTCCTCTTGCTGTGATATATGCACATACATACATACATACATACATACATATATGTACATACACACACACATACATATATATATCTATACACGTACACACACACACACACACATATATCTACACATATATATACATACATACATACATACATATGCATTCATATTTATCACTTTTTCGCCCCTCAGCAGTCATTTAAAAATTGCACACACCTTTTACATGAAACAGGGGACAAGCCATGAAAGTGGGTCAAAGCATTTAACTCGGGACGTGTTTGAGATAATATTGCTCATAGTCATAGACCTCCTTGCTACATAGTATTTTTGGTAAAGAAGTTGTTTTCATCATCTATGTTTCTGCACTGTGGTAGTATCTTTTTCTGATAACATCATCTATGTTTCTACATAGTATCTTTTTTGATAATACAATAATACTAATATAATTTCCACCAGGAAATCACAATGCAACCTTCTGATTCTTTTGACTTTAAATGAACTCTGTGCATGGCCGGGTTGGTTATGATCATTTTGGGTCCCTTCCAGCATATACTTGGTTTAATTTTGTCACCAGAGTGCTGGCAAGACAAGATACGGTTACAATCTTCAAGAAGCTGCTCATGGGACAGGTCATATATGGACCTTCATTCAACAGCATATTCTTCTCCCTGAATGCTGCATTACAACCTCAACTGAGTTTTACATCGATCTACTGTTTCTATTTTAAGGGGGATATTTATTTCCTACTGGTTGCTTATCTTTGATGACAATCCTGGTGCCAATTCAGGTGAAAGTGCTGGAGACATAGTTGCTCGATTGAAGCGAGACCTACTCCCAACCCTGAGAAATGACCTTATTTATTGGCCTTTCTGTGATTTTTTTTCACATTCAAAAAAGTCCCTGTCCAGCTACAGGTGAATCTGAATCTCTCTTATGTAGTTAAGAGATGAAAGAAAGGGCTTAGTGTTGCTAGGCAAGAAATGACTCAGATTTCAGGGGCCTATGGCTAGGTACTAATGCTGTTGAGTTGATGCAAAATAATATATTTGTTGACTAGTTTTCAAGCCATTCAGTTCATCATGCATCATAATCACAACAAATAAAATCCACGCAAATGACATTTTGAAATCGTTTAATATTCAGTTTTCTTGGTTGAACCTCGGATGGATATCTTATCTTGATTCTCATACCATGCCATTATAAGCTTGCTTTCTGATTATCATATTTCTCCTGTTGTATCTGTTGACAGCCATTGATGAACAGTACATTTGCATATGTTTGGGTCATTTATTTGACATACATGGTAAACTTAAAGAAAGTGGGCATTGAGAGGAGTTGAGATCTGTTTCTGCTTGATATTTGCCAATTCAATCTGTTTAAGGGTCACACAAGATACAAGTGGGAGAAAATAACATGTCTGTTACTGCGCATCGAAAAAAAAATTCAGGTCAGCCTTGAATGATCCCCAGAAGTAGTGGAACGAAGGAGAAGGTATAAAACCTTCAATATGTCTAGGGCAACATTTTCAAGGGACATATATCTAGCACATTCTGAAGGCCATAGTAATTTATGGTATCCTATTCTGCCCCAACTCATTCTAAGAGTTTGGGCATTGGTACCCCATGAGTTCTGATTTTCTAGGCTGTACTGGTTGTTTGCTATAAGTTAGGATTTCACATGGTGGAGCCCATTGTCATAATGCGTAGAATGCATCTTCTTGTTTCTAATTTCCCAAGTTGTGTTCCTAAGTCATTAATCTGTGATTTTAATGCCTTGGGGTATGCACTTTTCATCAAGCAAGAAGACTCATCCGTAGTAAGTTGTTTACTATTTTAGAGTAAGCAACATCATTGCATTCACGTTTGAAAGAAATTTATGGGTGGACCCCGCACACCTGTTAAAGTTTAGATTCTAAACTTTCATTTCTCCGCTTCACTCCCAAGCAAATCTCGCCCCTCATAGTGGGCGTGTTGAGGTTTCTGTCTTTTGGGCAAGAAAATGCTCAAAGAGTGGATGAGAATCTATGGGAACACATGCCTTTCAGATATTTTGAGCTTGTGGAATCATGTCATGACTTTATTCTCCCCAATATGTGCCTTTGATTCATATTGTCTTCTACTAAGCAGTTCCTTTTGCATCTTTTTGTCATGGTTACACATGCAATAGTAACCTTTACAATGCAGCAAAGTTTGAGTAATTACCTGCATAATTTATGTCCATTCTCCAGTAGTTCGAGGTCCAGGCCTATTTCCCAACTGACGAGAAAGTGTTAAGATTATACCAAGAATTAAGCCTTTTACTTGCGTAATCTTAGAAAAAAGTGGGACCAAAATAACGTGTTTAGGTATCAACTTGGGTTTTCTCTGCTTTTCAGCCACTTTCTAGAAAATATGATTAAAGTGAGTAATCTTTATGGTTGTTTTGGTATGTTAAATGTTCAATTACAGTCTATGGGATATGTAAAGCAGATGATCCATGTGTGACTAATGCGAAATGTGATGCAGATGCACCAATGTGGATTCAAGATTGAAGACATTGCTGTGGGAGTCTTGCCAGCATCATTGGGGGTCAATAATCAATGATCATGTTGCTGGAGGTAGAATCTAAAAATATTATTTGGTAATTTGATCTTTTTTTTTTTTTTTTTTAATGGAATCCAGAATTCATATCTTTAATAATAGTGTAATATCTTTCTGACGTTAATTTTACTTTTTGAGTTATTTTTCTGACTGAAGAGTCCTTTTAATCAGCTCTTCGCTTGTCCTCAATCTTGTTCTTGAATCCCAACCTTCTCCCCTTGTCTAGTCCCTTGGCAACACATAAGAGCGTCTGCCCTCAACCTTCACTGTTTCAAATCTGGAATCCTAACCACTCCGACTGGGCGACACTTACTGGGGCCGGTATTTTCAGACAACAGATTTGAACTTTCTTCTTGAATAAAGGCTTCAATTACCATTGTTTTTTTTTTTTTTTTTTTTTATAATATCAAAATTTGAACTTAGGATTATAAAGAAAGAAAATTATGATCACTAGATTATCCCTTTAAAAATGACTAATAAATGAGGAAAATAGATTGAGTGCTTAGTGTTCTCTTAATTTAAAAATAAAAAGAACTATGTTAGAAGATTTTTCTCATATAGAGGATCCGACTGTAGCTTAATCTAAATTATTTGAAATAGTAATAAAGAATAAGGATCTTGATCCGATTATTTGAACCCGGGATCGGAATTAGAGGATCCGAATTAGCTTGATCTGATTGAGTGCAATTCCCATTGTGCCACAGCAATAAAGAATAAGGATCTTGGAGTTGAAACACCCAATTTGACCACTATGACAAGGTCTCAAATGTTTCAAAAAGTTGAAAACTAGGGTTTGAGTTTCGAAATATGGCTTAGGTTGTTATCTGATTGTGTCAAAGAACTATGAACAATGGGAGGGGAAATTGGAAAATTATTTTAGTAGGGGCAAAGTATGTCAGGGTCAGTAGGGATGAACGTAATAATTCATTAAAATAAATAGCGTTATAAATAACTTTACTAACATTTTAAAATCTTTTATAAGCAAATTTATGATATTTCCTGACATTTTTAAAACTTTTAGTATTATTTTTTAAAAACATCTGTTAAAAATATACGTATAAATATTTTCAGTAGTAAGCCACCGGCTATGAATGATTGTTCAAGTAAATTCATGACTTATTTAATTAGTTAAACATAGTTTTAACTTTCAAAAAAGTTATTTATCATTTAAAATGTCATTTTGAGTTAAGTTTGAATAAGTAGATTAAGTAGGGTTACTTAAAATCTGATCTTACTTGGTCCAAACCTGCTAAAGGAAACGGTTGTCCGGAGGAAAACTAGCAACAATTTTAGACTAATAAGTGAGGAAAATAGATCGAGTGCTTCGTGACACTCTTAATTCAAAAATAAAAAAAAATTATATTAAAAAATTTTCTTATATAAAGAATTTGATTGTATCTTGATCTGAATTAATTAAAATATAATTTTAAATACTAATTAATTAAAAAAAGGAGACAGAGTTTTGAGTTAGCTTGAAATAGATTCCGTTAAAAAAGGGTCACTAATATTTGACATGATTTCTAATTAGGTTGTTTTGGATCAATCCACGTCACTTATTGATTTAACTAATACAATTAAGTCATTAACAAAATTAATATTTATCATTATATTGTGACTCATTTTAAAAATTTAATGTATGTCAACTTTTTTATTATCTATAAAATAAAAGGTTGAGATGTTCCTTTTAAACTTGTTTTATGATATTAGTTCTTAAAATTATTGTTCGAGTTTTTCATATGATTGTGATTGTTTTGTTTTTATTCGATAAATATATAAAATAATTAGTGTTTTTTAGAGTTAACATTGGTATAATTAATTGTTAAATGAGTTAAAATTAGAGATAAATATATATAAGTTTAACACGAATACAACTTGACACCAAACAATCAATCGTGACCCAATCGTGAGGCCTCACTGTTTCAACCGTTTTCTGTTTGGCGCGACCAAAACGGACAAAGGTTCGGATATTTGATTGAATGGAGGAAAAAGTGACCGTACAGTCGTCAGTCGAAAAGCGGAGAAAATATCAGAAATGATGAAACGTGCCATGGGTGGTTGAAACGAAATAAATAATTGCAATTGGTTAATGAACACGTCATGGGCCACCACGAAGTTGTGATTGTTTGACCACCGTTGATATTGACTTCCTATCGCTTACTTTGCACGATCTTCCAGTCATTGATGGCCACGATGCGTCGGCCATGATCCCGGGCGGTGACCGACTTGCCCAATTGAGTTGCTACACCTTTTATGTTGGGTCAGCCTAGGGCTTTGCTTTAACCCTCTTATATTTTAGACTCATAATTTAATAAATTTGTGAATTCTATTTACATGATTTCTATGTTTATGTCTCGTAACTTTCTTAATAAAATGTCTAATAATTTTTATTCTCTATTGTTTATATTAATTATTCAATTATCACAATCCTTACTTTCTTCTTTCTTTACTGTTATAATATCTGTTTAATTAAATTTATTTTGAAAAATTCTTAAAATTTTAAGACATATTTTTAAAACTTATAAATTTTTATATTTTTTTAAATAATTTTTAAAATATTTAAATAAAATAGAATTCAACTTATTGGGTTATAAAATTAGTGCATATTTTGATGTTAAAATGATTAAAAATAAAACGGTGCCATTAATTATTTATACGAACGGTTATTCACTGATAATATAATTTTAGTGAATGAATTCTTTAGATTAAAATAAAATAGATTATAAGGATAAAAAAATTGAGTAAAATTATTTTTTTAAGAATTTATAAGATTTAGATTTTTTTTAATAATATATGAACTGTTTTAAAAAAAAATATTGGAAAAACTCGCCGACGAACGATTGCAGGCGCCTCAACATGGTTTGACACATACGGCATTATTTAAACGAATGGAATTAATCCACGTGGAAAACAGTAGCACCACAAGAAACCCATCGCAATCACCGCGAGACATAAACCATTGATGCTGTCCCCAGCATCGACCCCTACTCTTCCCAACGGGCTATTAACCGACACGTGTCAATCGAGGAAACAATCACGTCAGCGGGAGGGAGCTCGATGAAAACTTTAATTAATAACGATAGCTTACGGTTTAAAAATTAGAAATTCTCGTCGGTATTGCAGAGAGAGAGAGAGAGGAGCGCGAAGTGGAAGTGACACTTGGATCAGAGTTAGTTGATCAATCTCTCCCTAGATGATCAAATCAGCTTATTTTTTAATTTCAATTTTTGTTATTTATTGAGGGTAATTACTTCTAATTGGATCGGTGCTTTTGCCTGCAGAAAGAACCGCTCCTTCTCGTCTCTCTTTCCGGGCGAAAGGTGGAGAAGGAAATCGGGGTGAAAGCGATGGAGTGGCTAGACAAAGCAATTTTCCCCATGCGACGAGTTTGGAATGGCCTCGCTACTCGTCTTGGAATTCGTAAATCCGGTACACACTCTCTCTCGGTCTCTCTCAATCTTTTCGGAGGGCTCTGCCCCAAATACAAAATAACAGCAAGAAAATACATAGGTTTCAAACTCTTATTTTTTTTTTTTGGGGGGGGGGGGAGGGCCCGGGGTTGCCGCTCTGCCTCCTTTCGTTCGGAGGTAGAGAGGATTGATCTGAATTTTGGTCGGACGGTTAGCATTCCACACATCGTGGAATGTATTCTCAACCACCCGATCTTTGTTCGGGATCATTGATATTATTCTTATTATTATTTTTTTGATTCTCTGTATCTCTCTGCGCTATTAAATTCTCTAATTTGGTAAGGATTATTCTGGGAATAATTCTGTGGATGAACAATGACTTGCAAAAGGGCCCTAGGATTTTTTCTTGGTAGAGCGACACCATAAACCGCACTCTCCGGTTGTTGCGGTCGGTGTGGTTGGTGTCGGTGCGCCTTTAAATTATCCAATACATATTTGAGTTTTCGATTAATTGTGTCTCCCGGAACAATATTTTAGTTTTTAAAATGTAAAACAGAGAGAGAGAGAGAGAGAGAGAGAGAGAGAGAGAGTCTGCATCAGTGGACAGAAGGAAACCGATAGGGGAGGCTGCAAATTTAATGTTGGATATACACTTCTGCACATATTTTAAATTATTGATAAGATTGTGTGATGTACATATAACCTGTCCAAAATTTTTGGACCAGCTGGCCTGGCCTGGCCTGGCCTGCAAATCCAAATAGCTGGAGTGTCATACTTTTTCTTTATTCATAGGTTGCCTAGTAAGCAAGTTGCAATTATGATTGCAACCAACGTGGTACAAACTGCAATAAAGCCTGTGCCAACAATTGATTTGTTAGTCCCCACTCGCGCTGGTGAGAGTGTAGCTACTAAAAGAGTTTGAATAATTTCTTTGTATGGTCCATTTTAAGGGATTAACTTGTGATATTCGTCAAAGATCAAGATCTTTCTTGTTCTGCTTGTTTATGATTATGATTATCATATATGATGCTAGGTATGCTAGCGTGTAGTCTAACCTTCTATTTGAGTAGTTTGGTGTGGTAGCCTCGTGTCCTTTTCATGGTCATAATGTATGCTGAGATGAGGTTTGATATAATAAAATCGAACCCCATTTCATATTGCTTTAAATAAAAGGGTCATCATTTCTTAGTTGTGTGCCTCTATTCATGTTGGTTGGCAATACTTGGGTTCTAAACTATGTGCTAGCCACGAAATAATTGGATTTCTGATTTCTAGCTTCTTGCTACACATACAAATTTCATCTCAGTGGTCAAAAAAAAAAAATCTCTTTCTATTAGATTTAACATTCAGTGTTTAATAATTATATTAGATGTGTTTTGACCCCACATATAAGAGTTGTCTTGACGTTCAAGAATGTAACTTGTGGAGTTTTTCAATTTCTCCATACTGATTGAGCTCATCCAGAAAATTAGCGTTGATCTTCACGTTTTCTGTTTGTTCTCTCCATATTTTACTTTCTTCTCACAAACTTAATTGTGCTTAAAGAGTTGAGGCTTTTGAAAAGTGCAGGGCTTCTGAAGTTAAGGCATGTTGTGAGGACTTGTGAATATAGAGATGTGCACATAATGTGGGAGATTCTGAATAGAAATGAAATGGAACTTGCAAGATCCCCCGCGAGCGCAAGAAGCAACAGAAGATCATTTTACAGTTCCTTTCAGTGGGCAAGCTGTACACCATATCTTTGTCGTAGCTTCTGATCAGACCCCATTTCTCAGCTTCAAGATTATCTTCTTGAAATTTATCCGTTATGGGTGTTGTGGTTCCATCAGAATAAGAAACACTGAGAAAGGAGGGTTCAGTGTCCAATGCATCTCTCTTCTTGCTACCTCTGTTGGTTCTGCCAATCCATTCTCTGCTTCTCCTGTATAAACTTCCCCATGGAATAAGCTCACATGTATGTATGTATCTGCCCCAGCTATTGGTTGTTTCGTACCATGTACGTATCATCCTTGGCACAGGCATATGTGCTGTAATACAAACTTCACATGATGTGTTGTGGTATATTTGGAAAACGTGGCTTTGAGCCCTTTTCACTTGGGCTTATGATGTTGGATATGGATTAGTGGTATATTTACTTAACCAGCATTATTATTATTATTATTATTATTATTATTATTTTTTTTTTAGATTAGAACATGCTTTGGACCTTCCAAGAGGCTCTTCCATTTGCACTTCATAGAGGAGCAATTTTCACCAAGTCTTGCTTGTTCAATTGCCCTCAGAAAAATCAGAAGTGAATACGCCATGCCTCGGTGAGAATGATATGGTAGCCATCGAAAACTTTTATGTCTTGAAACATTGCTTTACGAGGCTTGACAGGGTAAAAGCAAAGCTTAGTCTTACCCAATGGCCAACTTACAGCTCCTGAGCTCTCCGGCTGATTGATCTCTCAATTTCTCTCATCCTCTCTCTTTAGATTCTCTCTCTTATTGATGAGTGATTTGATCATTAGAGAGTTAATGCTAGTAACAACCCCTCTCAGCCAAACTTTCTATTTGCTTGCAAGTCATGAATCCAAACTCTATTGATGGGGCATCATCCACACCAGCCTTTGATGAACAAACCTGATTTACTAGAATTAGATTGCATTTAGACTACATAGAATGGAATAGTGCCATAACTCGTGCACTTGCTGGCCGAGGCATATTTAAGAGGCTTGACCGCAAGAAAACCAAACGACGAGTGTTAGACAGCTTGACTAGTTTGTCTTGCTTGATGCTTATGCTTGAAACTCAAGCTTGTTCAATTACAAGTCAAGTTCACCTGGCTTGGTTATGTATAAGAAGAGTTTGAACTTGATGATGAAACTTTGCATTGTGTTTCACTATTTGATCTTTTAAACTCGAAAAGAATTTAAAAAGACTTGCCAAAGCTTAACGAAGACTGATTTCTTTTTTTTTTTGGTTACAGTGGAAGGTTCGAATTCAAAATCTTTACAAAAGAAGTGAGGTGATACTAGTTGAGTTATAAATCATTGGAAACTTAATGAAGATTGATTAGGGCACTTAATGCATGAGTAGGTAACCGCACCACTAGAAAAACAATTCTTTCCTTCTTCATTGCTGAAGGATGAGGATCAAAGAAAAATAATGTGTCTACATAGTATGGTTTTCTTCTAATTGTTGGTGACAAAGGTGGCAATTTCACTTCTATCGCTTGCTTGCGCCTTTTTTTTTTTAGCAATTGTGAATTTCAATAGCCTATAATTATTTAAAATTTTATCTTAAAAATTCTCAAATAAGAAAAACTTTTTGCTATTTTTGTAATGGCAAAAAATAAATTATAATCACAAGATTTGATTTTTTTTAAGAGGACCTAAAACTTAAAAAAAAAAAAAAAAACACTAAAAGTGGAGACCCAAATATAAACCCTTTCATATTTGTGCAAAACAAGAAAAACAGGTCATTTGGAGGGATCTAAAAAGAATTTTCATAATCAGAATTAGTAGGTTTTAGAGGCCACCCAAACAGCAATCCACCATTGCTTGATTTGTTTTGTCTCAAAAGCTTGCTCAGAAAAAAATTAAAAATATATAGGTCGGTTGGATTAAATTAATGGAGACGTCGCGCTTTAATAACCGGTAACAAAACGTCGTCGTTTTAAGAGTTGCAGCGTGTCGGGTGTGGCCCTCATATGAATGGGTTAGAAATTAGGGGTTTTAACCCTTTATCGTTGGCAGCAATAGCGGCGGCGCATGCAGAATTGGGGTTTCAGAACGACCGCCGAAAGATGGGACACTCAAAAATCTGGAACATGCGCCCCAGAAAATATGGTCCCGGATCTCGGGCCTGGTACGCATCCTCAACCTTTTTCCCTGATTTATTTCCTTTCAAATGGCGGATTTCTTATTTTTGGCTTCTTGATTTTGAACTAGATATGTTCATTTTATTTGGATTTGGCTTGTCCTTGTAGATACTTTGCAAAACCTATTTTGTCAAAATCATTGGTTTGTCTATAATTGAGGGTGTTCTGTTAATCATTCCTTTTAATCTCGTAAGCTAGTGGAGGGTGATGCTGAAGGTAGAAAATCTCACAAATCCTAACTCAGGAACTACTATTTGGTAAGAAGAATAGTTCGAAAATTAGGAAAAAGAAAGAATTGTCATTACTTCTGAGAAACTACAGAGAAGAAGGAATTCAAAATGTCCTCTCCTTGTTCTGGTATTCAGCTTAATATGCCAAACTACCTAACAATTTGTAACTAACTACAACTATCTGTAACTAACTAACAAGACTTTATTGGAAACTAAAAATATCTACAATAATTGCCTCTCCCTGAAAGAGTTCTTGTCCTCAAGATCTGAAATCAAAGTTAAGGAATTGTTGCTGTAAATCATGATAGAATTCCCAAGAGGAATCCTCGGGGAAGCTATTGCTCCATTGTATCAGCACTTGAGTTGCCACCACACGACCCCTCTTCACCAACCTTCTATCCAAAATAGCCATAGGTTCCATCATCAAATGACCTTGTTCTGTTAATTTGCTAGGTATATGAGTGTGAACAGGCCTCATACCAACATGCTTCTTTAACATTGACACATGGAAGGTGGAGTGGATCCTTACGGTAGTAGGTAATTGAAGTTTATAGGCAACCTGTCCTACCTTTTCTGCCACAGGAAAAGGACCAAAATACCTTGCAGACAATTTCTGGCAGTGATGAGATTTCAGAGAATGCTGTTTATAAGGGTGTAACTTGACATAGACCAAATCTCCAATATTAAAATGTCTCTCAGATCTGTGTTTGTCAGCTAAACGTTTCATCCTTTCCTGTGCCTTTTGTAGATTATGCTTAAGTAAGTGCAAAGTGTTCTCCCTGGCAGCCAAACTTCTGTCCACCTTATCCATCATGGAATCTCCCGGAATGTAAGGAGTATGATGAGGAGGAGGTTGGCCATACACAACTTCAAAGGGAGTAACCTGAGTGGCTGAATGAAACTTGGTATTGTACCAATATTTAGCTAGTGGTAACCAAAAACTCCATCTTTTGGGATGATCACTTGTCATGCACCTAAGATAATTTTCCAAACAACGATTTACCATTTTTGTTTGCCCGTTGGATTGAGGATGATAGGACGAAGATAAATGTATTTGCACCTTCAAAAGTCTGAATAATTCTTGCCAGAATCGACGGATGAAAATTACATCCCTGTCACTCACAATTGAATGTGGTAACCCATGTAATCTATAAATTTGATCCATAAAAACTTGTGTCACAGATAAAGCTGTATAAGGATGGGTTATTCCAATGAAATGAGCATATTTGCTTAATCTGTCAACCACAACAAAGATAACATCCTTGCCATTGGACCTAGGCAATCCTTCAATGAAATCTAATGAAATATCAGTCCATACTAGCTGAGGAATTGGTAGAGGTTGGAGCAGATCTGGATAAGCAGCATTGTTAGCCTTATGCCTTTGACAAATCTCACAAGCTGAAACAAGTTGTTGAACATCAGGCAACATGTGTTTCCAATAAACTACACTCTTTAGTCTTCTATAAGTCACCTGCACCCCTGAATGCCCCAAGTTTATAAGCTTGGTTCTGAGAGTTTTATCATTTCCAACCACCAATTTTCTCTTCCTTCTTAATTGTTGATTTTCCCAAGTATAATTAGGAGAATCTCGATTAGTAGTAGTAGACAGCTTTTGAATATCTGATAGTAAAGGATCACTTTGCCAACTTTGCTGGATATCAATTAATAGTGGAGTCTTTACTATAGAAATAGCAAATGCATGCCCTCCTGTCACTAGTTTTCTAGACAAGGCATCCGCAGCCACATTGTCCACCCCCTTCTTGTAAACCACTTCATAGTCATATCCCATCAATTTTGCCATCCATTTCTGATGCATTGGAGTGGATACTTTCTGTTCTATGAGGTATTTCAAGCTTTGGTGATCAGTCTTGATCACAAAGTGTCTTCCAAGCAAATATGGTCTCCATTTCTATACAACACTCACAATAGCCAGCAACTCCTTTTCATGTACAGAAAAAGCCAAATGTTTAGGAGCCAAAGCTTTACTGAAATAAGCCAATGGCCTTCCTTGTTGCAAGAGTACAGCTCCAATACCAATGCCAGAAGCATCAGTTTCCACCACAAAATCTTGTGAAAAATCAGGAAGGGTCAGCACAGGAGGAGAGCTCATGAGTTGTTTAAGTTGTTGAAAAGATTGAGTAGCTACATCCGACCAATTAAAATTATTCTTCTGGAGTAAATCAGTCAAAAGCTTTACAATTTTATCATAGTCTTTGATGAATTTTCTATAATAGCCGGTAAACCCCAAAAAACCCCTTAATTCTTTCAAAGCTTTTGGGATAGGCCAAGATTGTATAGCTGCAATCTTTTGACGATCAGCATATACACCATCCTTATTAATTACATGCCCTAAGTATTCAATTTGTTGCTGCCCAAAAGAACATTTGCTTTTCTTCACTTTC
Source organism: Dillenia turbinata (assembly GCA_037126225.1). Lineage (NCBI taxonomy): Eukaryota > Viridiplantae > Streptophyta > Magnoliopsida > Dilleniales > Dilleniaceae > Dillenia > Dillenia turbinata. The sequence goes on from JBAMMX010000005.1 coordinate 5,640,624, forward strand.
AAACTATGTTGCCTGAGCAACTCGAACACAACTTTCAATTGACTCAAATGTTTTTCCCAAGAAGGGCAGAATACAAGAATATCATCAAAGAATACTTGGACAAATTTTCTCAAATAAGCTCTAAACACTTCATTCATTAAACTCTGAAATGTGGATGGTGCATTTGTTAGTCCATAGGGCATTACAACATACTCATAGTGTCCGTCATGAGTTTGAAAAGCAGTTTTGGGAATGTCTTCAGTACACATCCTTATTTGATGATAACCAGACCTAAGATCCAACTTAGAAAAATTTTTTGCACCAAAATAGCTTATCCAGTAGTTCTTCAATTAAAGGAATTGGAAATTTGTCTTTGATTGTTGCCTTATTCAGCTCTCTATAATCCACACACATTCTCCAGGAGCCATCCTTTTTTTTTAACCAAAACTATAGGGGATGAATAAGGACTGGTACTTTTTTTCTGATAACTCCACTCTGCAACATTTTATAGATCAATTTTTCTATTTCTCCCTTCTGAAAGGTGGGATATCTATAACGTCTGATATTAATAGGTTGTGTTCCTTCTTTCAAAAAAATCTTATGATCATGTAGTCTGCTGGGAGGTAACTCCACGGGTTCTTGGAACAAATCATCATATTCCAATAGTAATGCATTTAAAGTTGTAGTAATTTCAGATTGAGAGGATACCTGTCTCAATTATGACATATTGTCCAACCCAAATAACTGCCCTTCAATGCTTTCTTCCACCGCATGAATGAAACATAACTGAGCAGTTGCTATAGAATTTGACCTCTGCAGTATCTTCTTCATTTTTCCTTGCCTAATCAGTTGAATAGTTTGTCGTTTAGACCCCCTGAGTACTACCCTTCTTCCATTTTGCAAGAATTCCATCCTTAAGTCTTGGAAATTCCATGTGACATCACCAAGAACAGACAACCACTGGATACCCAATACCACCTCACATCCTCCTACAGGAAGGACCATGAAATCAGCAATGAATTTCTCTCCTTGCATCTTCCAAGAGAATTTGGGACAAAGTTCAGAAGTTGTTAGCTTATTTCCATCAGCAACTTCTACTATCAAAGGTTTCACTTGTTGCACCAGCAATCCCAATTTTTTTACAACTTCTGGATGTACAAAGTTATGAGAACTACCATAATCTATAAAGATACTCAATGTTTTTTTTCCAAAATGACCGGTTACCCTCATAGTTCTGTATTGAGGAATGGCTGTGGTAGTCATTACACTAATAGAAATGTGGGCAAAGTTTCCTTGAGTCTCCTCTTCATCTACTTCCTCCTTTGTTTCATCATTATCTTCTTCATCATTGTCATCTTCTCCATAAATCTCCAATCTATATAATTGCTTGTTTTTACACTTGTGCCCAAATTCATATTTCTCATCACACCAAAAACACAGACCTTTAGCTCTCTTTTCCTCCATTGCGGCAGTAGTCAATCTTTTGAATGGCTTTTTTCCTTTGAGATCTGAAGCTGGAATAGTTGGTAAGCTGGGTAAAGGTAAGAGTGGTTTAGAGGGTTTGTTGGTTGTGTTGGTAGGGAAAACAAGGTTTTGGGGTGTTGTAGAATTGTTTGAGTGGAAAGAAGTGGTTTGTTTGAAAGAAATGTTTGGTTTTTGTAATAGGTTTTCTACTTTGGCCTCCTCCAATTTGGCCAGAGTTAGTGCATGTTATAGGCTTTTGGGCATAAACATCCTTACTCCCAATTGAATTTCTGTTTTTAGGCAACTTAGGAAACAACTCACAGCATACTCTTCAGGCAATACAACCCTGTTCAGCAGTTTCTTAAATTGATCTTGGTATTCAGTGACAGATTGTTTTTGTCTAAGACTCTTCAATTCACCCATTGGATCATCATACAAGAAGTCACCAAATCTTGTTGACATTTTCTTGATGTATTCTTCCCAACTAGGCATTTCACCGGTTAATCTTGACCGCATGAAAATCTGATGCCATTGTAATGCTTTTCCTTCCAAGCGTGTATTGCAGCAATCTTGACTTTTGTATGGTTCGGGGTCTCATCAATTTCAAAGAATTGATCACACTTATACAACCAACCTCTAAAATCATCACCATGAAATTTGGGAAACTCCAACCGAGAGAATCTTGTGGGCACAACATAATTTTCCTGTCTTGCAGAAGGACCAGAACCAGTAGGTGAGGAGCTTGCTGCATTTTGATTCTTTTGTGAATTTAACTCTAAAACCAAAGACCTCAGGGAAGACATCTCTTTCTCAAATTGCTCCCTTTGTTCTCTCAACAACATCTTCATGTTTTCTTCCATTTTTTTCATGTCTTGGGATCTAGTTCCTTCAGCCATAGTTCACTGGAACCGAGCTCTTATACCACTGATGCTGAAGGTAGAAAATCTCACAAATCCTAACTCAGGAACTACTATTTGGTAAGAAGAATAGTTCGAAAATTAGGAAAAAGAAAGAATTGTCATTACTTCCAAGAAAGTACAGAGAAGAAGGAATGAAGAACATTTTTTCAAAATGTCCTCTCCTTGTTCTGGTATTCATCTTAATAAGCCAAGCTACCTAACAATTTGTAACTAACTAACAAGACTTTATTGGAAACTAAAATATCTACAACAGAGGGTTTTGATATGGAAGAAGCCGGAAGCAATTTGAGTGTTAATATTACGAATCAAACCTTATTTTTTGTGTTTAAGTTTTTGACTAGTGGAATATGTAAGGAAGCATTCTAGAAGGGGTTGTTGGACGTGATTTGCCGACTTTTAACTTAATTTATGACATGACTTTTAATAGATTTGAATGGAAGAAGCAGATTGATGAATCAATCTAGCCAATTTGGAGTTTTTTCGTATGCTGGAAATTGATGATGCCCTTTTGTTGATAGTTTAATATGTGCTTCGATTGACTAGCTTGCTACTTTAAGGTTGAGCAGTAGCTTGTCTGCTGCAGGCTTGATCATTTTAGCAGATAAATTATATGAGACGTGAGTTTGTTGTGCATGATTAACTGAAAACTTTTTGTTATATAGGTTGGGGCATATTAATATGTTGCTTTCCAATGTTTGTGTAGGATTTGTGGCTAAGATGTTTCATATTTTCTTTTGCTGCTGAGTGCGCGGAAAACCCTCTTGCTATAATCTGCGGGTATGGATTGATGTGCTGCAAGCAGTGCTTACGCTGCAATGCTAAAGAAATTGGCTTCATTAAGCTAGCTATCTAATTCCCTTTTTCCCTGTTTACTTTTTCTTGCCATCAATTTTCTTTCATTGTAATGTTGGTAAATAATCTCACTCACCCTCTTTATTTACATACACATGCACACGTTGCTTAATGTTTAATTATGAGAGTAAGATTATACCGGTTGCATCTGCTAGCTGCTTTTGATTCTTCTGTCATATGATTGTGTTTTATTTTGATTTTGCTGACATGATTATGCATATTTTTTTTTCCAGTATTGCTGAATCAAGAATGGCATAGGTCATCCTAAATTATTCCATGCTCCAGTGAGGGATGAAGGGAGTTTGATCTTTGTTTCGGTGGAAGTGCGGAGAGGCTCTAGCTCCCCTTGGCTCCTTCACCATTTTTGTTTCTTTTGTCCTATGGTTGACACTGAAGTACTGTCACATTCTTGTTTTTAAAACTGTTTGATGATTTAAGTGAGGTGTTGAACTTGGTGAGAAATTCTGGCCACTGGTGTTTAATCTAAAGTTTTGAATTACCTTGCTGCCCTCTGCGGAGTCATTTGTTGTCTGGTGATTAGTCTCTGTCTATGCGAGGAATATTTCTGGTGCTGAAATATGGTGTTTTTTTATCTTTGTTTTGTTTTAAATTTGCATTGACCAATAAAGATAAGATTTATATCGTATGTAGATGGTATGCCCTGAATTTCTGTTAGGATGATATGTGATTTCTGAAACCTCGAGGCCAATAACAAACTGTGAACTGGTCTTGTAACCGCATGGTGCTTGAGCTATTTTATTTTATAAAAAGACACTGGGGGAGATTGAGAGAGGTCACTTGAACTGCTGCACAGCTGTTGATCATGATCATTAGGGCTCTGGGCAAGAGTGGTACCATTCTCAATCAAGGTGGACATTTTCGCAGCGGACGTCAGATAAAGAGTGGTTCCATTCTCATTCACTTGTGGCATTAGATAAAATCTAGCAGCACAATTTCCTTTTTTTTTTTTGCGCAACTTATTTAGATACTTATCCAACATATTATATGTAGTCTATAGAGAATTTCATTAATGTCAGACGCTTCAAAATTGTCATTGGTTACAAAACTCGATTCTAACTGGTTGGTTGAATAAATATGTCGATAAAGTATACAATCTGGTTGTTGTTTGTTTTGAGTTCATTTTGTCAAACACAAAACAGAGTCGTGCATTGCCTACGTGTAGCAGCTATATAAATTGCTGCTTCAGCCAAGGTAAAAAGTTGATTGCTCCCACAAGCTTCCAAGAAACAAGCTCGGGAAGGGAGCACCAAGCATGAGCATCATAAATGTTCAAATTTAAGATCTGAGGAAAGAGGAGTCGAGGTGTCCCATTGCCTATATTTCTCTCTGCAACTTCTTCAGATATGGCTCGCTTTCCCACCCAATTCATTCCACCCTCTCTCTCTCTCTCTCTCTCTCTCAATTCATTTCACCCTCTCTCTCTCTCTCTCTCTCTCTCTCTCTTTCTCTGTGTTGAATGCCTTCAAAAAGAAACATACCATCCACATTTATGGAACAGGATGGAATGGGGAACCCACTCGGTTTGTTATTGCAACATATTTTTTTGTATTTGTGTTTCATCATAAACGATATTAAATTCTGCGACATGGGTTCCTAGTCTCCTTTCTTCTTCATTATCTCTGCGGATTTTCAGCTAAGACTTTTTCGTGCTCTCTCTTTATCCTCTTTTGGTGACGAAACACCATTGAATCTTCTACCATTTCTTTCTTGGGTTGAAGGGTTTTTATTTAAGAGGTATTTCTGGTTGTGGTCTATTTGTTGGGGGGGGGAATTACTTCGCTCATAGTGCTCTGGTTGTGACTATTTTCAGATTCAAGAGATGAAAACGACTAATACTTTCCGGGTTTTATTCTCTTTTCTTGCCACAACTCTGCTGCTTTTTTATTCCTTTGTTCCTGGTAAGTGTTTTCCATGCTAAGCTATTTTCTTTTCTAAATTATGTCTAGTTTATTAAAAATTTTTTTCTTATCAGCAATTTTGAGTTGTCTTGTTGTAAGGAGAGGCCTTTGTTTTTTAGGGCTACCAAGCAGGGAGGCCTTTTGTACTTGGGCTTTTATTCATTAGCTTAAATTTTCCCTCAAGAGTATAGGCCTTTTTATATTAGGGTCCTTGTTTTTGGTGATAATTAGGGTCCTTTTATTTGTGAAGGCTATGTCCCTACGTAGTACTAATTACTGGGGTTATAAGGTTAAAGCGGTCACATGTCTCTAAAGATGTGTGCTGCAGTATTTAGTCCTGTGTTCTAAGTGGAGTCATTTTTCTCTCCGTAATGAACTAAATATGGCATATGTTTCTTAAATATGAGCAGAACATTCATTTGATTTCTTAGAGCGGATCTTTATTTGTTCCCTAAATTGATTCCAGGATTGATTTAGGGCCCTTGATACTTATTTGTGGTTATTGACTGATGTTTAATGAGTATTCAGGAATTCATGAAAGCTGTTTTGAACAATGGACATGCTATTCATGTTTGTGGAGACAAGTTTTCATTAGGATATCCTGTTGTTATTTCTTTCCATACAAACCGGCTTTTTAAGTAATTGTTTGCTTAATGTTTCTCTAATTCGAGTTCAATAATTCCCTTTACATGTATGGCTGCGATTGCTATAATAACAATTGCTGTTTCTGAGAAGTAATCCTGGTTGTAACTGGTTCTGGCTGCTGTCTATGCTCCAAGAAGTAAAGATCCTCCCTCAAGGAAATCCAAGTGACATTAATAAACTTGATCACCATCAAGAAAAAATTCTTTCTAGCCCTTATTTTTCATGTCATCTAGCAACAGACGTAGGGCCAAATCCTTCTCATAATATGCATAGTCTCGAACTATGGCCTGTCCTTGAATAAGGTCTCCAGATTACAAATTGGCCTATCATTCTCATGTCGCTCAATCATGATATTGAGATGCACCGGTCGCAGTCCCATCCTGATCTGATATGGGAGATGGTTGATTGTAGATCACCGTAGTAGGGACCCTTTTGAGCTGCTTTCAGAAACTTCAAAGATCATTCATGATGAGCTTGCCACATACAAAGAGCATCTCATATACACAGAACCATAAACACAATGATATCGTGACCTTTTTCTTCTCTGTCCCACAATTTCTTAGAGGGTTCACCCAGGACTGAAATTTACGTATGTAAATAATATTTTGTCCTTGTATTATGCCACAGGCATGGCCTTCTTTCAACATGGAGATGGTGTCGTATTGGCAGTAGCATCCAGGAAGCTAAAGGTAATGTTCCAAAAAGGAGACTAGATGATTTTTTTGACCATGAAAATGTCATTTATGTTGCTTCGTCTCGATTGATTAAGCAATGAGCCTAGCCTAGTCAACTACGATATCTCACTTACCTGTTTTCCATTAACAGGAGCCTTATAACCTGAGTGCTGACAAGAAGGGCAATGATGGCCATGTGAACCTGGAAGATTACCATCCAATTGATCCAGCCCCAAGTTCAAAGGCTGCCATAAAGCCAGGCCCTATCCAGCATGGCACTCCTCTCATGCCTTACATTCCAAAGCCTTCTCCACCCCCCAGTCATCCAAAGCGCGGTGGGTCTCCTTAGCCTGCTAACCGTTTTGGGATTGTCATCTGACTCTGATGAAATGAATAACGAATGTTATTGCTCATGTCTGCTTGTGATGTGTATCTGTTTATTGTGCCATGCTAGCACTCTTTTAAGTAATATCGTCCTTTTTTTTTTCCCCTTCCTGGGTGTGGTACTGCTGGCAACTTTGTTGGGCTTCTGAATGGAATAATTGGCACAGCTGTCGGTTATGAAATACCATTTACTTCTTTAAGTTTAAATTCTTCCTCATAAGGTTTTCCATACATCTATATTGCTTTCAGCACATATATATGGATTTATATGTTATGTTCTTGACTAAAAATATGCTGTCCGTGTTGATACAACTACTTTGATAAATGATTCCCTCTCCTTGAAGAAATGCCCCAAGAACATTTTTGAAATACTCACTCCCATTGTCTGTTCTAATAATCTGGATTTGGGTTTGAAATTGTGTTTTAACCATTGAGTGAAAGTTTTTAAAAATCTACTCTGTTTTAGATTTTGCCTTCAAGAGATATACCCAACATAATCTAGTATGATCATCGATAAAGATAATAAACCTTCTAGCCCTTGAGAAATTTTTAACTCGTGAAAGACCCCAAATATCACTGTATATTATTGAGAAAGGGGTAGAATGCTTATATGACTGGGCTGGAAAATGGACACGATGATATTTAGAAAATTGACAAACCTTACACTGAAAGGAAGAGGGATCTTTATTCTTGAAAAGAGATGGAAATAAAATTTTCAAATATGGAAAACTAGGGTGGCCAAGTCTATAGTGCCACAATATAACATTATTTTCACATAAAGAAACAGAAAAGGACTTGTAAACCGAATTTTGTCTATTTGAGTCTTTCTTTTCAAGGTAGTAAAGTCCTCCACACTCTTTAGCATAGCCAATCATCTTCCCCAAAGCCACTTCCTGAAATTGACATGAGAAAGAATCAAATTTAGCCTCACAATTTTGATCGTGAGTGAGTTTACTAATGGACAACAGATTACATGTAAACAAAGGAATATGAAGTACAGATTTTAAGGTCAGATTTCTTAATAAAATAATTGACTCTTTCCCTACTACGGTGGCTAATGAACCATCAGCAAACTTTACTTTTAAGTTATCAGCACAAGGAGTATAAGTGGAGAAGAGTGAAAAATAACCTGTCATATGATTAGAGGCACCAGAATCTAGGATCCAAGGAGTTTTATCCTCGGTTAGCACACTGAAGGTCTGAGAAAAATTACCTTTCTATGTAATAAAGGTAGATGGAAGAGAAGTTGAATTCAAGATTTTCATGAGACTTTCTATCTGTTCTTTATTGAGAAAAACTAGTAAACTTTTGGATGTTGATTTTTCTGAAACTGTTTGAAGAGCTCTGCTAGTCACTTGATTAGATTGTCCATTTTGTAAATGAGGAGGCTTTCCATTCAACTTCCAACAAGTCTCGCGAGTATGACCAGGTTTTTTACAATGATCACACCAGGGTCTATTTCTCTTTTTATTCCGAGTGTTGTTACCTCTATTTGAGGTATTAGACAATCAATTGCTTTTGGCTGCCAGTGCTGATGATTCCGTTGCAAGAGTCTCTCGAGTTTCCTTTCCCAGCATAACGTTCCTTCTGTTTTTTTCCCTACAGACTTTAGAGAAAACTTCCCGAGTGGATGGCAAGACCTCGCGTCTAAGAATCCTTCCACGAACCTCATCAAGATCATTATTCAGACCAGCCAAGAAAACAAAATACGTTTTTTTTTTCGATCATTCTCTTAAATATGACACTATCTTGTGAACAATGTTATTCATAATCATAAAATAAATCCAATTCCTGTCACAAGGTTTTGAGAGTATTGTAATATTGTAAGACACTTATATTACCTTGTTTTGTATTCTGAATTTGTGTTAAAATTTCATAAACCTGAGCCGAATTTTCCAGATCTGAGAAAGTCTCATTTGCAGCCTCCCAGATTTCTTGAGAGGTAGCAAGAAACATGTACGCCTTGCTGATTGACAGCTCCATTGAATTTATCAACCAGGACATGATTAGGGTATTCTCTGATTCCCAGATCTCAATCACTTCAGGACCTTCCTCCGATTTCTGCATTGCTCTAGTCAAAAAACCGATCTTTCCTCATCCTCTCATAAAAAGCTTGATCGACTGGGACCATTGAAGATAATTTTCTCCATTGAGTTTGTGGGTGGTGATTGATTGAGTAGAGAGATTATCATGGGTCAAGAGAGTGGTTTTTGAAGAAGAGGATTTCGATGGACTAGAATCAAGTGTGTGGTCACCCACACTTGATGTGCCGGACATGGTGGATTTTTCTGGAAATAATAAATGAGAAATGCTACAGAAAAACGAAGGAGAAAAGCAACAAAAAGAATGCTATGTTTTGGAACCAAAAACAAGGCAGAACATGACACAATGAAGATCACATAGGTTGAACAAGATAATAAAAGCTTACGATAAGATTTTGATGCCAGAAACGAGCCTAAAGCTTTGATACCACGAGGAATCGGTAGGATTTAGAATACCTAGCCGAATAATCTCCAACTTATTCATAAAAGGTGACGTGCTTCATATATATACAATTAGATAGAGAAGAGAATAAGAAACTAACTCCTAATTTAACTCCTAATTTACTTTTAATTTACAGTCATAAAATAAGAACTAAATCAATCATAATTACAATTATTTTCGTAAAATAAACATTCATAATAAACATTTCAACAGCAAATGTGCAAATCAAAGATTAACCTAACAGATATTGGTATTTCTCCTTACAAGTGCTAGTTTAGGAATAGGACGGCAATTCCCAACTGGCATTTTTCCTCCAACCTTCAGGTTAGGAATTCTTATGAAGTCTACCTTCAAGGGATATGAATGGTGATAATGCATCATTCAAGCATAAATATATGGCAGTAAGTCATAGGAAGACCTAGCTGCCAGTGACCACTTTGACTTTTTCCTAAAGAGTTCTTTCATGTTCAGCATCTTGATTAGGCTTCGAAACATATCGTAGGTTTTTTTTTTTTTAAAAAAAATAAAAATCATAGGAACAACTCCACGGGAAAGTGTTTCATACAAAGTCAAGATCTAAAATGGCCATTGCTTTGCGGTCTTGGACAGCACCCACCTTTATTGCCTGCAATGCATTTCTAAAATGCAGATAGGACGGAAAGCTGAAAAAACTGTGAGCGTTTTTTGCCTGCTGATTGGGTGTTTTACATTTAATAAACAGGATTATGTCATCAGTGATCAAGATAATGCGATACTCATCTTTCCCAAGTCTATCCATTTTTTCTTTAACCTTAACTCGTCCGCATCATACCTTCCCATAAGTTTTTAACTAAAAACATTGCATCCTAATTTGTCTCTCTCCACATTAGGTGATAATTTGCTCGCTCCTCCCTTTCCATGTTTTGTTTTATGTTTGTAGATTAGTAGTTCTTACGCCTCAATTAAATGCCAAAATATTTTAACTCAACTACAACCATCCGAGTTAGTATGCCTACCTACCAGGCTTTTGAAGTAAAGAATCAGAAAAAAGGATGATCAAGGGACCGACCTTGGTTCCCCCATTTACTAATTTCGGGATGGAAGGTGGAGAGTGGTGGTGCCAGATATCTTCCCCATCTGCGTTATACCTTTTCTATTTCAATTTCTAGACGGTATCTTTAGACAAAGAAGTGGGCGCCATGAATACTAAGGCTTGGTCTTGTAGTCTTGATTAAGAGCAGAAGACAGATGACTTCATTCCCAAGATAACCTCCATTCTAGCCTATGTTTTCTTCTTTATTGTTGGTCAATCAGACACCAAGCAGCAAGTCCATTGATTCTAGGTTGCTCTCACACCCCTTGATCTCTAGAAAGAGCGACAGAGGACTAGGCCGTAGGTCACATTGCCTTTTTTCTAGGATTATGTGGAGAGAAGAATAATAGTCATAAAACAAATGGGTCCATCCAAAGCTAAAGCTTTATTCTTAATCGCAAATTGCTTTGAGTGGCAACTGCCATATTAATTTTTGGAAACATTACTTTATGGTAGGTTTTGTAACCTTAAATCCTCTTAGAAGGAGGGCTTCTTTGCTTTGTTATTTCGTTAATGAACTATCAGCATCAACATAATAAAAACTATGACTTAGCCAAGCGTCTCCATTATTAAGCTTTAAAGGATATGATGTGTAAATTGGTTGTCCGTGGCTGATGGGACCTCGCAGTTGCTTTCGTGGTAAGGCTTATGCTTGGACTACTAGAAAAATGACTCTTGAAAAAATCTATCGCTGATGTCAAAATTTTCATCGCTGAAAGTATTAACAACGGATTTTTCTGTCGCTGAAAATCACATCGCTAATTTTAACGATAAAATTTTCATCGCTGAAAGTATCAATAACAGATTTTTTCGTCGCTGAAAGTCACATCGCTAATTTTAACGAAAAATCAGCAACGGAATTTTTAGAGACGAAAAATTTTCGTCACTAAATCCGTCGCTGAAGTAAGTAATAACAAACATAAGTGGATGAGCCCGGATGCCTGGCTGCCCCTGGCCCGGCCGCCCGCGCCACTGCTATTAAATTATTGAAAAAATGCTCCTACCCGCGCTTGTTCAGGTTCGAACCGGGTGTGAGAGAAAAATTACCATACCACCATCACATTTGTGTTTTTAATTTATTTTTATTCTATTTCTATACTTTTTTTATAACTCTCAATATTAAAAATACAACACCCTAATTTAATAAAAATATAAAATTTTATTTAATAAAAAATAAAATTATATTTAAAAAATATAAAATTATATTTAATAAAAACACAAAATAACATTTAATAAAAACAATAACAAAAATACAAAATTATATTTAATAAAAACAAAAAATTATATTTAATAAAAATACAAAATTATATTTAATAAAAACAAAAAAATATATTTAATAAAAACAAAAAATTATATTTAATAAACACACAAAATTATATTTAATAAAAATACAGAATTATATTTAATAAAAACAAAAAATTATATTTAAAAAAAATACAAAATTATATTTAATAAAAATACAAAATTATATTTAATAAAAATACAAAATTATATTTAATAAAAAGAAAAAATTATATTTAATAAAAGATAAAATTATATTTAATAAAAACAAAAAATTATATTTAACCAAAAAAAAATTTTCAAAATTTAACGATGGATTAGTGATAAAAAATTAGTGACGCTAATGTCCACAAAATTTTTAGCAATGGAAAAATTAGCGACAGAAAATTTCTGTCGCTAATTTTAGTGACTAATTTAGTGACGGAATAATTAACGACGGATTTTTTCGTCACTAAATCCGTCACTATTTTTTTCATCACTAATCCGTTGCTTATAGCGACGGATTTTTATTCATCGGTAATTTTCGTCGATAAAGACCCGTTTTCTGATGGTGTTGATTGTTTATTTGGCATACGAATTCCTTATGCATACTGATTTTTGAATTGCTTTCTATGTGCATAGTTGTATTTTACTTTACTTTATTTTCTATGTGCATAGGGATAAATTTGCTTTTCGACTTGTACATTTGCTTCTACAGTATGCACGGCACTGCAAGATCTACCCTTGTTATAGAATCTAAATTGTCTTTCATTTTGATTGATAGGCAACAATTAGTGCATAGGACCACATTAATTTATACCTTGCATTGTGAGTGTCCAAGCTGCATCCCCCTATTTTAGATGGTCCTTATGAATCATATTGAGCACTTCTCTTGGGTAAATTCATTCACTGATTTGCTAATTCATTATATAATTGTTAGTTGTCACCAACACTTCTAAAAATAAAAATTTATATCACGCATTCGTGTAAAAGAGACCATTTAGTCATGACAAGTAATCACAATATGTTACTTAAAGTTGTGTAATTTGTCATGGCACTGCATGTGTCATCTCTTGTCCCTTGCTTAATGTCTGTATTTGTATTTTATAGCTGTCGTATCAAAACATAAAGTTTCTTGGAAAAGTTTGGCTTAATCTCATGTGGTTCTCTTTGATCTATGGACCATATTTAACATTATGCTGGATTCGGCACGCATTCTGTCCTGGTATTAGCTAGCTTTAACATTTGCACGTGGTTGCATCAGTAATATCTGCAAATATGGTAACAAAGGTGTAACCTTATAGGAATTAATTCCTCACCAAGGTAAGGTATGGTCCATTATAACCACTCCTAAAAATTGTTCTCCTGAGCTGAGTGTCTCCGTGCTAGGACTATGAAGTGAAAGTTGGGACCCAGAGAAGTCATAAGCACGGCAGAGAGGAAAAAGGACCGAGACAGTAGGGTAGGCAAAGGAACATAAATATGCCTTGGGCATGCACATTATGACCTTGTATGTAATGCTTGCTTTTCTTTGTGCTGGAAAGTGGGGTGAGTGGTCTTTGCCTTCCAATTGATCTGTCATCTTCTATGGTGCTTTGAGAACAATCTGAAAGAAATTTAGCTTTGTTTTCACACCCATCTAGGCCTGATAATTATGCCACTTTGTTCTCTCTTTCGCCCATCATATGATTGCTAACAATATTACTAATTTTAGTAAAGCTTCTTTGTCATCGTACATGTTCTCTTTCATTTGATTGGCTTCACTTGACCTTCTTTTCTCACCGATAAAAGAAAAATAAGTGTACCAGAGAATAATTGAGTTCTATGTAATGTTAGTCAACTACCTGAAAACTGTCATCACTTTAATAGTGTTTGATTAAGTTCCATATCATTGTACAAAACTGGTTTATCCACTGTGCTTAATGTGATTAATCATTGTCTTTTCATGCCCTAGTTGTCCATATGAGAGAGAAACTGTAGTATTGTGCCATTAGTGTCCTACTGTACACAAACATGATTATTAATAATGGTCTGATTGAATAGAATAAAAGTTTCATGAACTTTCGTTGTGCTTCATAACAAGAATTTAATCTTTGAACCCTGTTTGAATCTTTAATTATGGGAAAAAAATATTTTGATAAAATGAATCGATGGACAATTAGTCCAATGAGAAGAACATTAAATTTCTTAATCAAGATTCGAATTCGAATATTGAGAATGTAAAGAAATACATTAGAGAGTTTTCCTAAAGAGGGTTCGACAATAGTTTGACATAGGTAATCGAAATATGATATCGGGTAACAGTTAATCCAAGTTAAAAAAAAAAAGGTAAAATAAAAGTGAGGGGTCTTGGGATTCATTTTCGAAAATAACAAGAATGAAAATGATTGATGATCTTTAAAATTGAGTGCAGGAGAAGGAAAGAAGTTTTTTTTATACAAAGTGGCCCCTGCTTTTGGGTAGATTGTTCATTGAATGCATCTGTTGGTGTCCATTATGCATTTTCAACTTTAGCTCTTCAAATACTTCTAAAAATGACTTCTTTGGTGAAGTGTT